>JALAZF010000017.1:25127500-25727500 GCA_022829125.1 Lathyrus tuberosus
GAAATTGATTTTCTCTAAGCAGAGAGAATTTTCTCAAACACATGAAGAACCCTAGTTATTCAAAGTAAAGTTAAATGATGGATACGTAATGTAAATTCAAGGGGATAGAGGGCTTTTGATCAGTGGAACAAGACGAATAGACTGGTAACTTGTTTGCTAAAAAATGTTACTCGTAGCTACCTTTTCAGTTGAAGCTTCAGAGGTCAACAATGGTTGAAATGGAAAGCTTGATTCAGGAAGCTTCAAAGCATGAAAATGGTTCATCTAGCTTCAAAAGGTGTCGATGACTGATTCTGGGCGAAGAAACGAAGCAAAACAAGCATGAATTGAGAAAATGGATTTCTGGTTTTTGGAGGTATCGTGCTCAAATGGTTGCAGAGTTTCTTTGGCTTTCAAAGCTTTGAAATGAAGGCAAAATGATCCTCTATTTATAGGAAATTAAATGGTGAGCTCACACATGTGGTTTGGATCTGAAATTCTGATGAGTTAGGATTGGAATTTTGATTTTTCCTTCTCTGTGAGATGAGTGATGAAAAGCATGACTTGGGCATGAAACCTGGTCGTTTGTGTTTGTTTGCATACATTTTTGGTTCACAAAGAAGTTTCACATGTGCTTGTGGTCCCATATTGAGATTGGAGTGCAAATCATGACCTGAAACTTACGTGGAGAACAAAGTTCAAAACTCCTGATTTTGAGAAATACAAGGGGCACACCTGTCCCAGAAGCCACTTGGTGATGTACTGCCGCAAGATGGCTGCTCATGCAAAAAACGACAAACTGCTCATTCACTGTTTCCAAGACAGCTTGAGTGGGGCTTCAATGAAATGGTATATGGGACTTGAGAAGAACCGTATCCAAAGCTGGAAAGACTTGGCTAATGCTTTCTTAAAGCAATATAAGTACAATTTGGACATGGCACCTGACCGCCGACAATAGTAAAATATGTCTCAGAAAGAAAAAGAATCCTTTAAGGAGTACGCTCAGCGCTGGAGAGAGCTAGCTGCTCAAGTAGAGCCACCTTTGGCTGAAAAAGAATTAACTGGTTTGTTCATAGACACTCTTCAACCACTCTTTTGGGAAAAGATGATAGGCAGTGTATCATCTGGTTTTGCTGACCTAGTCACTATTGGAGAAAGACTAGAAGAGGGTATCAAGAAAGGAAAGATTACCAATGCTGAAGCCTATAGTGGTGCTAAAAAGTATGCTGTGAATTTTCAAAAGAAGAAGGATGGTGATACCCATGCTGTTTCAATTGAAGGGAAACCTCATTGCAGGCGACAACAATATGTAGCTGCAGTTGCTCCTGTTGTCAATGATTAACCAGTTCAAGCTCCTCGTCAGACTGTTAGACAAAATCAGAATCGTAATAGGTTAACTTTGATCCTATCCCGATGTCCTACAGTGAGTTGTACCTATGTCTTGTAAAGAAAGGTTTGATTACAACGAGGGACCTACCTCCTCCTCTAAATCGTCTCCCAGCAGGCTATAGGGCTGATCTTCACTGTGAGTTCCATCGAGGTGGGGGCAGGCCATAACTTGGAAAGTTGCTATGCGTTGAAAGCTAGAGTACAAGAATTGGTGAACTCAAAGATTCTGACCTTTCTTGATGACAATCCCAATGTTGTCAACAATCCTTTGCCAAAGCATGCCAAGTGAAGTATGTCAATTCAGACGGATCATCTCCTAAAGCCAGTGTTTCAGACAGGATAACTCATCCTTGTTGCTGATTAGTCACTAGGCCTTGTTTCTTTCTGTTTGCATTTTTCTTTGATTGTATTATTTGCTTGCTTTCGAACTTTATTTGTACTTTCATGGTAGTTTCAATGAAATGACCATTGCATTGTTTTGATTCAATCTATTTATATCCAATGTGTGCATCTTTATGCTTTCTTTTTCACAAAACAAAAATATATCTCCTGTTCACTTTCTTCATCAAACTTTTGTTTATGCAAAGATTGGAGGGAGGATGATGAAAAAAAAATACCTGAAATTGCTGGATTGTATGCTTTTAATCAAAACTTGGCTGATGATGTACAGACATTGTTTCAACTCCCAAACACTGGAGAAATAAGGAAGTTAATCCCTTGTCAACCCTTTGATCCTAGAAGTTGGAGTTTATTTCTGTACGAAAAAACCTGCAATCTTAACCTGGGGATGGGTAGTTCTCAGTTAATTTGACTGTGAATTTAAACACAAGAGAATCATTGCAAATACAAGCTTTCCTTCGCACACATCAAAGAAGTGTCGAAGATGTCTTTCAAATCAAAAGCCAATGATGGTTTACTGTAATCATTTAGCCAGGCAGTCACTATCTTTCCAAAAAAAAAAAGAGAATGAAAAAAAATCAAAAGAAAAGCCCGCTAAGTCAAAACCTATGAAGGAGACTTAGGCAAAAATTGGGGTATCCCACTGACTTTAAGCTCAAACAGCACAGTTCAGGCAAAAGTTAGGGATAACAAAAGAAAAATCAAGAGGTTACCAAAATCCTCAAAGACAAAACAAGTTGACTGAGGTCCTTATCAAAAACAACAAAATGTTGTAAGAGAAGTGATTGCCATCTCAAAAATCCCTTGAGCCATCATCACGACATGTGTTACAATTCCAAAATCTCCCAGAACCTGAATGCATAGTTTGAACTAACTGAGCATATGACTGAAGATCATCATGAAGAACGGGTTGGGAACAAATAAATTTTGAGCCTATATCCTTTGTTTCAAAAGCCGTGAACCAGACCACGTTACAACCTTTAAAAGACCTAATTGAAGCCAGGTTTCTTTTGAAAGCATACTACAGCAACGTTGCAAAAATTGACTCCCAAGTTTGTTGCCAATCATTTGTTTGGATTTGTCTTTCATTTTTGAATGTCTAAACCGTCGTGTTTTAACAAGTGATTCATTTTTCTATACATCAATAATATCATTCCAAAAATGATTTTTGATTTCAAAATTGCATTGAGCTTTGCATTAAGATTACCATGTTTGTTTTAATAATCTTATTTGCAGGCAAACTTTCCTCATCAAGAAATTTCAAATTGTTGAGAAACTTGGTCAGTGATCCTATCAGGGGCATATTACTTCCATATCATGTTCAAGATTTGTTACTCAGTGCAAGTTATTCTCATAATTGGTTAACCAGAAGATCTCTTTCAAGACCCGTACTGAGTTTAGCCTTCTCAACATTTGTTTCAAGAACTGAAGCCATGATCAGTTCATCCCCAGCAACTGAAGCCATGATCAGTTTATTCTCAACCATCATTTCAAAAATTGAAGCCATGATCAGTTCATTTTTCCCCTGCAGCAGTCAAACTGAAGCTACAATCAGTTTTTCTTCATCAGTCAATCAATCTAGGGCAGTCTTCTTCAAGAATCCTCAAGATGTCTTTCCTCAAAAGACTATCAGCATGATACAATTCATAAGTGTGATAGAGATATGTTCAACATCATCTCTCCAAGCAGAGTGGGCAGTGTTCCCTGTGTTGAGGAATCAGAGTTCAATTCTTCCCTCACAAAAGAGTTTATCTCAGTTGTCTCAATCATCTGCATTGCATACATAAATCATTCATCTATCATACATATAAATATTTTCATAGCTCGAAGTGTGTTTCGTGCTCATATGCATTTCCCGAGGTCATGTTGCTTTCAACATCTTACCTTGTCATCAAAGTCCAACTTACTTGGCACCTACCAAAACTTTTACCTGCCTTTTCATTCAGTGACACTCCTGAATGTTATTGTTTACCTGTCTTCTTTCTTTCCAGTCCTATTCCTGGATATTGTCGTTTCCCTGTGCATCTATTATTGTTGTTAGATGTCTGCCTTCTTTCATTCCAGTGCTATTCCTGGATCTTTCACTCCAGTGCCATTCCTGGATGTCCGTCTCTTTTAATCTCCAGTGCCATTCCTGGATATTTTTATTCCTCTTGTTTCTCCCAGTGCTATTCCTGGAAGTTTTATCTCTCTTCTGTAATCCCCCATTATATTTCTCTTGGATATCTTTCAGTGTCATTCCTACAAGTTTTATCTGTTCATTCAGTGCCATTCCTGAATGAGTTTTCTCCTTTGCATTCAGTGTCATTCCTGGATGTGTTTCTCACTATCATTCAGTGCCATTCTTGAACGTAGTGATTTACCTTTACTTTCAGTGCCATTCCTAAAAGTTATTTCTCACTTTATTCAATACCAGTCTTGGATATCGTGAACTGTTTTTATCCAATGCCATTCTTGGATGTTCTGATTCCTTTTGTCCAATGCTATTCTTGGACACCTTTTCCCTAACCGAGTCCAATACTATTCTTGGATATCTCTGATGTTTAACCTTGCCATCCAATGCCATTCTTGGATGTCCCCAGTGAAGTTTTCAAATGGAAGTTTACCTCCATCCAATGTTATTCTTGGATGTCTCTGATGTTTTTTGTTGCCCCATTCAATGCCATTCTTGAATATTGTAGTTCCTTTCATCCAATGCCATTCTTGGATACCTAATCCTCAATAGAGTGCTTTTCACCTACACCCAATGCTATTCTTGGATGACGTTGTTGTTTTACCATAAACTTTATTGTTGCTGTCCAATGCCATTCTTGGACATCTTTTGACATACCTTTTGTCTCGTTCGTAGTTTCTTTCCAATGCCATTCTTGGATATCACTACTCGTCTTCCACGGTCTTGTCCCTCTATTTCCAACTATTGATGGATACTTCTTGTCACCTTGACAGATCTCCAGAAATAGCTTGTGTTCTCCGGTGTGTCTTTTCATGTCGTCTCTCTCAATTTACCGTAACTCTCTTGTTTCAAGTTTCCCCGCAGTGTGTTTTATCCTTTGCATTCATATCATCTTGTGACATCTTATGGCTAAAAAGTTGGTTTTTTGTATTTAAGTATCTTCAATCTTGTTGAGACGAAGTTTTCAACCTTCATGTCTCTTGATAGAAGAAACTTAAATAGGGGCAGCTGTTGAACCCTAATTTTTACCCCTAAGATTTTGCACATCTCATTTGCATCTCATACCACAAACAAGATCACAATCTTTGTTTCTCCTGAGCATCTGTATATTATTCTTACCTACTTTATATTTGACTGTGTTTACTAACCTCTAACCAAAATACCAAAAATATGTTGCAGTTTGCATGTTTCTTTCCCTGTGTGTTTAGGTTTTGCAGGTTTGTCCAAGCAAGGCATAATTTCAAATCATATGTGGTTGTTCGTTCATGATCCAATTCAGATGGATGTTTGACCTAATCTTGGTAAAATTATCAAGCAATCGTTTCAAGTGCAAGTTATCTGTTTCAGTGGGTTATTCCTCAAAGCAGTGACTGTCAAGTTATTATGTGGTGACATTCATCAGTTCACCTGAGTTCATCAGTCCAGACTGTGTTCCTCTGTGGATTTATTTTTCCAGGAATTGTTCAAAGTGATTCAAAACTTATGAGATTCAGACGTTTGTCTGAGCAAGTCAAGTTTGATGGATTTTCAGTCAAGGTGTGTGTATCAGTGGCTTGTGATGTTGGGTTCATGTTCATTATTCAAGGAGTTGAGAGTGCGGATCAAAGTTTCATGGCTGTGTGTGGAAAATATTGATGAGGGTGCATATCCATTTTACTAAACCATTTCTTATCCATTTTTATCCAAATTCTATTTAATTATCCATATTACTTTTCAAAAATCCATTTCCAATATCCATTTTCTAATTCCACATTTCTTTTTCCAATATCCAATTATTCATATCCAATTATTCATTTTATTAGCTAATTCTTGAAAGAAAAAAAATTTTCAATTCTTCATTATCCACTTACAACATCCAAATTACAATCCTAAATATCCATATTCCATTTAAATCCATAAACTATTTTTAATCCACATTCATGTACATTCCAAAATAAAAAAAATCATCATCATTTTTGTTTTTTATTTGTCTTTGGCCAAGTCACACTAGCCCATTATCTCATACAATCACATTTGCCAAAATAAAAAAAAGCTCGTGGAAATTTGCTTCAGCCCATGTAGTTGCACAAGAAATAAATGAAAAAAATAGCAAGCTACACTCCACAAGACAATACAAACACATCCATATGATATTTCCAAACTTGTGAAAAACTTAGCCACATTCAGAAGCCAATGCATCACATCACATGCTACACAACGCCATACACAAGCCGCATCAAGCCGATTCAAACGTACACCTGCTACCTGCAACAAGTTGAGACACATCAAAACGGCAACGAAAATAAGCCAAACGCAGCTGCAGTAAAACTGGAATGCGTTTACAAAACAAAACGACAACAGGTCATGCTCAAAACGACGTTCAAATTCAACGAAAAACGCTGGACTTCAAAACGCAACAGAGCATTAAATTGAAACGCAAGTCGACTCAAAACGGCAGCAAGACCAAACGCGTGAGCAAAATGGCAATTTCAATTCAATTCAAATTCTCACCACATTTCTCTATAAATAAGAGTCTTCTCCCTCACAACTTCTCAAGCTTGAATAGCCGGAAAAACTCTGCAAAAAAATCCCACAAGCTTCAATTTCATTCATTCAAAATTCTTCCAAAAATCATAAATAGTTTTCAACCACATTTCTCTTAAACCTTCAATCATTTTCATATTTCTTCAACTTCAATCATCTTCAAAACCTGCAAAAGTTCAGGGACAGCAAACATATTGAATTCAAAAACCACATCAATTAAACCTCGCGACAATTTTTCATCGCACATCCACACAACAATCACAATTTCGCGTTCAGAAGAAGAGGAAAAGAAGATTGGAAGTATTTCTCACCGTGAATTGAAGGTAATCGGAATTCTTAGATGTAAATTTTGCAGTTTCGATTTGAACGATCCAAGTACAGTGACACGAAATCGGACATATATTTAGAATCTACGAGAGATTTCGATCATTTCTATTTCAAAAAACTAAGTCGTCGCTCCGCCGTGACTGAATCGCGTCCTCTCTTCGCTGTTGCTATAGTGGCCGTGCGTGAGGAATGAGGAAGATGATGATACAATTCTGATTCCTTTTTTTTTCTTTTTAATATTTCAATTTTTTTTACATTTCTTTTCTTTTTTAAAAAAATAATGGGCTAGGCCCGTTTCAATTCTATCACCACCTTTTTTCAACTTTAAACCTCCCTCATTTTTTTATGATTTTTTTTTATAATTTTCTAATTCTTTTTTTATTTTTTTCTAATTTCTTTTTTCTTATTATTTTAAATTTTTGATTTACAAATTGTTTTGGATCTTTGCATTTTAATTTTGTTTTTCTAAACATTTTCTTGAAAAATCATTAAAATTAGTTTTGATTTTATTTTCTTGAAATTCTCATTGTTGGTTGTGTGGATCATAACATGTTAGATCCACTTTTCTTCATCTCTTTTCTTTTGATCGATGAAAGTCTTATGTATCTTGGAATTCCGTTGTTGAATTTTGATCAAGACTAGATCGCTACCTTCTTTTCTTTTCGTGCGGTATTGCTTTCGGATGACGATCTACATATCGTTCATCTAGCATGCATTAGCACAAAGATCTATTGACCGGCCTCATTGTAGGGTAATTACTCCGTAAATTACTCGGCGATTGCTTAACATAGCGCAACATATGTCCCGTATCGGAAAACGATCAAAGATTGTTGATTATTTGTCTTTTGGTTCAACACTTATGAGACTTGTTGTTAGGAGGCTTTGGTCTTATCAATCCTTTAATGAGTTCTCATTAACCTTGACCTAAGTGCAATTATTCAATCATTATTGATCACTTACTCTAACTACTAATCACTAACTTACTAACAATATTATTGTACTAATTTTGTTTATGATTCCTTCTCGCTCCCTATCTCTCTTTTACTTTTATGCTCCATTATTATCATTCTATATCATGTTTATGCTTCCGTAATTTATCCTTTGTCCGTTGGACACATGTTTATGCTTCCGCAATTGTTCCTTTGTTCGTTGGACATATGTTTATGCTTATGCGTTTTTGTCTTTGTCCACTTGGACCAAAAACATTAATAAAGGCCAAAACCTCTAAAAAACTTGTGTTCTTAATCTTGGACTATGGTTACTATCCTTTGCAATGGACATGGAGTTTTGCACCTAGACCTTGGACATCCAATGCAATTCTTGGAACCTTGGACTTAGAACTAGGACCTTGTCCCTTTGCTTTGGAATTATGGTTCGCAGACTATGGAGCTTGCTCGTGTGGTTAGACTATTCTTATCCTTAGCTTTTACTTTACGCTTTAGGATAGTCACTTCTTCTCCACCCATTCTTCAATTTTCA
Organism: Lathyrus tuberosus; assembly: GCA_022829125.1. NCBI lineage: Eukaryota > Viridiplantae > Streptophyta > Magnoliopsida > Fabales > Fabaceae > Lathyrus > Lathyrus tuberosus. The sequence goes on from JALAZF010000017.1 coordinate 25,135,770, forward strand.
AAACTCTCTCCCTTTTTCAAAACTTTCTTGATTTCAAACTATCACCTCTTTCATATCAAACCTTGACTTTGTCAAGTTATTTTACTCTTTTCTTCTCATTTCTTAACAAATGCTAAACTACATAAGCATATTGACACCTTTTTCAAAAGGCTTTAAAAGACACCAAACTCATCAAACTCTTTTTGTGCCCTCGTGCACTTTTCCTTTAAAACTTTTTCATAAGTTTAGACATGATTCATTTCTTTAAGCGGAATTATTCGTTTGGAAATGATGACTTGTCTTTACATTTAAAATCAAACAAAACAAACAAATTTCATTCTTTGTACCACAAAATACAAGGTTTTGATCCTACATTGCACTCCGTGGGTACATAGGCATGAGGCAACAAGTCTCTCTAAACACAAAAATCTTAAAAACAACTTCTCTTCTCATCTCCTCAATCACTTTTCAAGCAAACTTTTTCAGACCAAAAGCGGTAGATATTCCAAAGGGTTCCTATAGAGTACTATAGACGTTTTGGGTGCTAACACCTTCCCTTAACGTAACCAACCCCCTTAATTAGACTCTGTTCACTTGTTCTTGTTGTAGAGCTTGTGTAGGTTTTATTCGCTCTTTTCCCTTTCCTTTTGGATAAAATAAAAGTGCAGTGGCGACTCTTGCTTTTTTAGTTAAGTTAATCAATAGTTTACACTCACGATTTTTGCCGCTATAATGTGGTAGTTGTCTACCACTTGTTCTAACTTTACAATTTTCAAATTTAAAAAATGGTAGTCGAATACAAATATGTGGTAGTCGACTACCACCTCTTCGAGAAGTGAAAATTATACATTGACCAGGTTTTTGAATACCACTTTTTGGTAGTCGACTACCATTTTCTATTTTGCTTTAAATTTCATTTTTAATCTATGGCTTCAACAATGATCATGAACAATAATGCAATAAAGGTTTAGATGAAGATGTAATACCCCAAAATTTGCCCTCTCATTTCTTCATTTCATTTAGCACGAGCTTTCATTGCATTGCATTGCATTGCATTCAAGCATAGAAAAATAAAACATTAAGTATTGCATTGCATCTTGCATAAGGGCGTGGGATCAGTGATTCTCAAAGGTGTTGATCATCCAAAGCAAAGGAAATAAGAGCCAAGGGTCTCACACAAGCCTAAAGGGTCTCTTATGTCATATGTCATCTCAATTGGTCCCACAAGGAATGAGAAGAGGAGAATTCATCAAGAAGATTAGACAGTGCACCATCTCCTACACAAGGCAGTCAAAATGGGGGATCTGACCCTCAAATGGGCAAGCTCTTTGAGTTTTCATCACCTCCAAATGCTATATCTCTTCTTTGTTAGATATAATATACATCATATTCAGAGGAATTTGGATTCGAAGGATGTGTTATTTCCTCCTAACCAGAGGGTGCCAAAATTAGGGTTTGACCTAAAATCAGTTTATCTTTGATTTTTTAGGCAAGACTTGATCTCATGGTATTCCTTATGTTCTTAAGTGTATATGGATGGAAAATTGCTCATTAATTGGTTTCAGAAGGGTTTCAATTGATCAGTTGCTTGATAGTCAAGAAATTGGGGAAAAAGTCAACTGTGTAGTTAAAAAAGTCAACTCCTGACTTTTTCACGTCAAATTCATGAAATTCATGTTATATAGGTTCATTGGACAAGATTTGATCAAGAAATGATGAAGGAATCATGAAAAATCAAGAAGTTACAAAACTGCCAAAAATAGAAACTTTAGGGTTTCCAAAATTGGCAAGTTGGGACCATTTTGTACCCTACTTTGAGGCTCTCTTGACTCAGTTAGTTAGGGACAACTCACTTAACCACACCTGTTCAACTCAGTTAACCATGAGTTAACATATTAAACCACACATATAAATCAAAATTTCACTCACAATTTCAACATCAACTTTCATTTTCCATTTTCACTCCAAAAACTTTCTCAAACTCTCTCTACTTTCTCTCTGATTTCACACGACTTCAACAATCTTTTTCTACATTTCACCTTCATCATCCTCAATATTTCATTGCTGATCAAGAACAAAGGAGAAGAAGTTCCATTGTCCAAGCATAGCATCATCACAGTTTGGAATTCTTTTTTTGTTCTTAAGATCTCCACATCAAGTATCATTTATTTTGCTAAGGTTGAAGATCTAGAAGCTCAGGATCTCAAGCTTTTCTCTAGTTTTCTCAACACTTCAAGTTTCTCCACATTTTCAGGTCTTAATTTATTCAACCTTAGTGCTTCGTATTCATGTGAGTTTAACTGGTTTCTTCTTGATTTAGAGCTTATTAGAAGCTATGCGTGAGTCCTGGCTAGTTGATAGGCTCTTTAGGAGTTTAGGTGTGATTTTAGGGAAAAATGTTTTGGCTCAGTTTGTTGTGTATGTGCATGATCTATGAGAAATAATTGAATATTCATGATGTACTTTACTTCCTCTTCATTTTGGTATGCGAATTGTGGATTTCTGGACATTTGTGAGGTTGCAGGTGGTGGTTGCTCGCCAGAGAAGATGACCGGAGGTCCTTCTCCGGCCGGTGAGTTTTTCATTCTAGGGTTTTACAAGTTTGAATTGTGGCCGTTTGATTTATTGAATCGTGTGGTTGATATGTTGCCAACACATTAAAATCCTTTTATAATATGAATGTTTGAGTGCGTGTGTTCCATGATTATTATTGTGTGTCCTCAATGTGATCCGTTCATCATGTATGATTGATCCTATCAAGACTGATCGTATGGTTGGTATGTTGCCAACGCATTAATGAAGTCATGTGCATCACGCGTGGAATTTATCTTAATCTGAGTGTTATTGTATGTATGCGTGCATGATTATTTTGGTGTGCGTGCGTTGTGGATGGTTAGATGTGATTGCTTTAGTGATTAATTTTGGTTGACCTGGTCGTGTGGTTATGATTGCATTTGATTGTTAGCTGCGTGCACACTCATCACACACAATCATGCACATATGGACTGGACTGATTAATTGATATTTGTACCCCTCCCTTGGGCCCAGTGCATTGTTTGAACTGATATTTTACTTCTCTGCACCCCTTGCTTTCTCTTTCTTTCTTTTAATTTCTTTTTATACTTGTTTCATAATTGATTTTTAAAAATACCAAAACATCATGAAAAATGCTACAAAAATTCATGTGATATCTTAACATGTTTAAATATTTTTTTTATTATTTTTAATTTTGATTTTGTGAATATTTGCATATCCTTCCATATTTTTCTTTTATTTCTTTTGAAACTTGTTTCTATTTTCATATCTCCATTTCAAAGATTTATTTCTCATAGCTCCTTAAACATTTTTGCATCATTCTTTTTGCATCCATTCAGTAACATCTAAAAATTCACAAAAATATTTTTTTTTCTTTTTTATAACTTACTTTTATTGCATTTAGGTCCCCCATCTTTGCACTTTGGTTCATGATTCATAAGTGACTATTGCTTGATTGTTTGAGGTCCTTTCTCCCTGAATTTTTGTATGGGATTTTGATATGTGATTAGTCCTTGGTTGAGGTCATTTGCATTCTAATTCCATAATTTTTGAATGCACTTTGACATATGTTTGTGTGCTTGTGTTTGAAGGAAGTTTTGCTTGAACTTTATATGCCTTTCTTTAACCTTCATTGCATGAGGCATTTATGCCATTATTTGAGGTCTTTTGTTTGGATTTAGGTAAAATGTTTAGACTCTTAGAAGTTTTGTTTGATCATTGTTAATTCCATTTGGCATGTGTTGATCCTTTGTTTTATATGATGCATCTTATGGGACTTTTTGACCTATTTCTTCTTATGTCTTCATCTTATGCTTTTCATGTTTGGTTGTGTGCTTCTAATATGATCATATTATCATCTCATTTGCATGTTGATCCATGATTTTCTACTGACCCATCCATAAGCATTCATACTTGTATGCCATTTTGCATCTCTTGTATTTCTTTTCAAGTATGAGGCATTCATTCTTTTATATGTCTTCTTCTTGCATGTTTGCTAAGTTGTATGGACTTTATTGCTATGTGCTTTTGCCATAATCATTTATGCATCTTTAACATGGCATATCACTTCTGATTTTGATACTTGAGTTTCATCTTGAGTCTTTTTAGGTTTGACTTATGCCTTGAATGTTTTCTTTCCATGTTAAATTCATATTCATATCTTTTCACTTCTTCTCTTTGTCACTCCTAATGCTTGGATAATTGATTGTTTGCCTTATGTGACATTTATACATCATGTTTAGGCACATGTTTAGGTCATCCACATTCTGACTTTGATATTATTTGTAGCATTAATGCATGATCACCTTGCATATCCACTCAGTCTTCATCTATCTCTTCCATGATTCACCTCTTTAATGTTTAAGTTCTTTAGTTGTGCATAGTTTGTTCTTGATTGATCAATTAACATTAGAGAACACCCTTAGAGCCTAGGTTCTGACCTTGATTGAGTTTCATCTCTTAGGATATTTATCCTTTAACTCTTAACTTGTTTGTTCACCACTTGTTACTCCTTTTCTTATTGCACTACTTGTAAATTGTTTTGAACTAACTTTTTCATGTAGGTGTAAATGGTAAGTAAGTATGTGGATATGCTTCCACATGCACTTCTTTCTTTCATCCTCTATTTTTTCCTTTAAATTCAAATTGTGTTTGATAAGCATAAACATGCTTTCTTTGAATAACTTCTTTGAATCCCTCTTTAAGATCAACTTAACTTCCATCTTGGAAGTAAGTTGCTTCTATTGTTCTTCTTCTCCTTTCTTTTAGGATTAGGTTTCTTAAACCTCATTAACCATAGGATCACCATGTATGATAACATTAGGGTGAGTCTTAGTCCCCTTTAGTTTTCACCTTTTTCCTCTTTTGAGTCTCTTCTCTCTCATCTTATAATAAAGGTAAAAAAAACTTAATAAAGGCATAATACCTATTGTATTTAGGACTTTCATATGGGAACAAAGAGGTGTGGGGTCTTCTCTCACTTTCTTAGAATGTTAAGCGTACGTCCCGTCTTGGGTCGATATGCGAGGCATTCGATCTTACATGAGGGACTTAAATACAATATGTGTTACAAAACACAAAAACAATCAAAACACTTCTTTCTTAAAAGACAAAAACAAACAAATAATTCTCTTCTCATCTCCTTCATTCTATTCCTTAAGGATTCGTCATCTTCGTTCTACCGCAAACAGGTAACGCCTAAGTCTCCATACAGCGAGCTGCAACACCTAACTGCTAGAACACGAACGTTGACGTATTCCACTAAAAAACACAAACAAAGCGACCCTCGTTGAGGGGAACTACGTCGCTCTGATTCTCATGGTCCCAATGAGATACGTAGGCAGTGGGGTAGGGCCCATTCGAACACTTCTTTTATTTTCCCTACATTTGTTTCTTGTTCTCTCTCTTTTCTTCTTTTTTCCCTTTTCCTATTCCTTTCTTTTCCAGTTCTCTAGCAGCGGAGCTCCAGTTTCCTTACACCCTTTGATCGAGACAAGCAAGCGTGGATCCCATCGGGTACGATGGACGCGTGGAGATGCTAAAACCTTCCTCACGTGTAACCGACTCCCGAACCCAGTTCTCTTGGTCGCAAGACCACGGTCTTTCCTTCCCTCAGGTTTACGCAGTGTTTCCTTTCCCTCTCTTGGGATAAATACACATTGTTGGCAACTCTGTTTCGGTGCCACTTTCGCGTTTGTACTTGGATGAAAATCCCAGGAGCGACAGCTGGCGACTCTGCTGGGGACCGAACCCAGAATCTCTGGTTTCCTTAGCGAGTCAATCCTAGCGCTTGTCTGTTTTTCTTTCATTGGGTGTTTAGTGTTGTGTTGTATTTACTGTTTTATTGTATTGTTATTTACTGTATTAATGTATTTACCGCATTTTAGCATTTTCATTTCATACACTGTATTATGCTGTGCTGTGCTGTTTTCTGTTTGGAGGGATGGGGAATTCTGAGAGATAGGCCCAATACACAGGCCTGAGTGTACTTATGTTTAGTGTGTTTCATGTCCTCTCACGTTCCATATCGGTTCGAGGAGGGAATAAGAAACACAATCTGGATGTGGTTCTCTCTAGAGAATTCTGCGTTGTGGGTCTTCCACGATGGTAGAGCTATCTGGAAGAGTTGTTAAGTCTGGATGACCTTTTAGGATGACCCCTCTTTATTTTGAGGTGAATCAGAGGACGATCTCTTTGTTTAGCGATAGCATTGTATCCTTCGGGCTGAATGTGCTATTGCTTCTCATTCCGAGATTCGAATTTGAGGATCCTCACTTTCTAGTACATACATGTGAGATTGGGGGGATTGTTTACAGGTGTGCAGGAACCCTTGACCTTCAGAATACCCGGTTTTCTTATTTGTTCTGGATTGGTTACTGAATCTTTGGTCCTGATCAGTTCACATTTGTTCTGGATTTGTTACTGGACTTATTATTCTGGTTTTGTGTATCTCACCGAATTCAGACTGCAGTACAGTGGATTCAGCTTTATTTGCGCAACACTGATCACATGCCCTTGCATACATATCATCATTAGCATTCTTGCATTTAACCTTCATGTTTATTCTTTTGCAGGGTATACTTCCTTTCGATTCCGGTTGACAGTCCCTTTGGCAGCTATGGAGATTCCCAGGAAGAACAATGTGCATTATACTTTCTTTGACACAAAGGTGGGATAGTTACGAAAGATGGTTTCTCTTGTTACTCCAGACCATGTGGGTATGTTTTGAAAGGCTTATGGGGAGATCCTGTCTGTGGTTGATGACTTGAATGCTTCAGAAAGGAGTGCCATCCATACGTGCTTACACTTTTATGACCCACAGCTAAGGTTCTTCACTTTCTCGGACTTTCAGTTAGCCCCGATGCTAGAAGAGTATGCCCTGCTTCTAGGTGTGCCTCTCAAGTACCAAATTCCTTTCAACTCTGATATGCGCCCTCCAAAGACTGAAGAGATAGCTAAGGCCCTCCATCTGAGCATACCTGTGGTAGCAGATAACCTCGCCACCAAAGGAGGTTTATCTGGTTTTCATTTGGACTTCTTGGTTACCAAAGCTGAAGAATGCGTTGCTAAGGCTCAGTGGGAAACCGTTTGTGCAATCCTATTTTTGAGTATCTATGGAATTATGCTGTTTGCTGATGAACCTAAGTTTGTGGACATGAGTGCAATCCATATCTTTGTGCTGAAGAATCCCATACCTACACTCCTGGGTGATTTGTAATACTCTGTGCATTTTAAAAATGAAAAGAAACGAGGAGGTTTGGTTAAATGTTGCGCACCACTGTTCCATAAGTGGCTCATGAGTCATTTACCAAATTCAGAGGCCTTTTTGAATCCTCATCCTGCAAAGAATTAGGCTAAGAGGATGATTCAGTTGACAGCAAAGGACATTCGTTGGTTCAATCAAAGGACGATGGGTGGAGATTTTGTCAGTAGCTGTGGAAGACATCCTAATGTGCCACTCTTGGGGATAAGGGGTTGCATCAATTACAATCCTATTATTCTCAGGAGACAGTTAGGGTTTGCTTTAATAGAGCCTCCGAAGGACAGTAATTTGGAAGAATCTTTCTTTTTTTCTGTGAAGGATAATCCTTTGTTGGTAAGACAAGCGGCTGGAGTTTGGGGCAATCTGCAAACGAAGGGTAAAGTCGTCTTCAGCAAGTGAAACAATGTGTCTTCTTCTCAATATGATGCCTGGTTGAAAAGAAGAGTTCAGATCATGCTTATGCCATTTTCTCAAGAAAGATCGTCAGATCCAGTTGCTGTGGAACCGGTGACCATGATAAGTGTTGATGAATATAACAAGCTTAAGACAGAGATGGATAAAATAGTCAAAATGAATGAGAAGTTGAGTGAAGGACTCCAAAATACGCTTTGTGAAAAGCGTAATGTTGAGTATGAACTGCAAAAGCTGACTGAGCGTCATGAGGCTAATGAGAAAAGAATTGTCGAGGACACTATCTATATTCGCAAGGTCAAACAGAATGAGATGGCACTAAAAGAGGCGTGCAAGCGCATCAATGAGAAGTTGGCCAAGTTTGAGAATGCCCTTGCCAAAGGACAACAGAGATGGGATGAGTTTTCCGAATGCCGGAGGGAGATCGAGGCGAGAATCAGGGCTGAAAATGACGAGTTGAGGAAAAATTTGAAGAGCAAAGAAAGTGAATTTCTCCAGCAACTAAGTTTAGCTAATCAAGAGATCGAAGATCTGAAAATCCGTGCTGGAGTAAAGAGAGCCAAAGAGTTAGCTGTTAAAGATCAGATTCGAAAGCTAGAAGAAGCTGTCAAGTTAAGAAGTCAACTGATCAGAAGTCTTACCGAGCGCCCCAATGATCCAGTTACTGAAGCACTCCTCAAGGAGGTCCGGGAGGATTTGTATGGGCTCAGTGTCTGAGTTGTTGTTATTCTAGAAATTCACCATCAGGCTTGTTGATGGGTTTTTCCCTTGCTTGTATTCATGTTATTCAGTTGTATCTGTTCAGAACCAATTTGTATTTGACTGTTCCACACCTGGTTGTGGGTTTCATTTATGCTAATGGTGTTTCGTTTGGCATTATTGAAGTGGATTCTTTATCAAATTATATAATGATTCACACACTCACTGGGCCGTATATGATGGGTATTCCGAATTATTATTATGCACCTCGGATGTTCTGTCACTATTAACGGTTGCAGGGGTATGCGCAGTTTCCTTAGGGCCAAACTGGAATTGAAGGAAGGAATGCCCCAAAATGAATAAACATTGCATTGCATTGCATATCATTTTGCATTTTGTTGCTTGCTTTTTCAGGTACTTGTTGCGGGGTCTCTAACCTTTATTTGGTTTCAGGCATTATAGCTGAGAATCATATTCATCGATACTCAACTCGAAGAAATCAAGCAAGGATTATGGATCAAATGCAGAATGATTTGGCTGAAATGAGGGCACGCATGGACCAGTTCATGACTCTCATGATTGGTATGGCACAGGCTCAGGAAAGATTGAGGCTTCTGGTCGAGCGTCCAGAAACCACACCTGAAGGTAATCAAGTTGACAATCTACTGACAATGGGCAATCCTCCTCCTGGTGGCAATCCTCCTCCTGGTGGTAATCTGGGTAATGGAAATGGCAGAAATGTTGGTGGTATTCAAGAAGATGTTCTGGAAGACCAATTCACCCTGCTAGATGCTGATATGGGTAATCCTGGCGATAGAAGGTATGATGAGTTGGCTGAGAAGATCCGGGCTATAGAGTGCAAGAATTCTATGGGTATTGATGTTACTAGTTTGGGGCTGGTACCAGGAGTCAGAATCCCTCCAAAGTTCAAGCCACCCACTTTTGACAAATATCATGGCAATACGTGTCCCCGGACACATATTCAGGCTTATTTTGGGAGGATCTCAGACCATACAGATGATGAGAAGTTATGGATGCATTACTTTCAAGACAGTCTGGCTGGAGCTTCTTTGACCTGGTATATGAAATTGAACAGAGATACGGTGAGAAGGTGGAAGGATCTGGCAGAAGCGTTTCTAAAGAAGTACCAGTACAATATCTACATGGCGCCCAATCGCACTCAATTGCAAGGGTTGTCACAAAATGCTAAGGAAAGTTTCAAAGAATACGCTCAAAGGTGGAGAGAGATGGATGCACAGGTTCAACCTCCTTTGCTGGATAGAGAAATGGCATATATGTTTATGGGCACCCTACAAGGGGCATTTCTTGAAAGATTGGTTGCGTGTCCATCAACCGGATTTGCTGAAATAGTGATTGCTGGAGAAAGGATAGAGAGTCTGTTGAAACTTGGGAAGATCCAAGATGTAAGTGGGGTTGGCTCTTCTGGAATGAAGAAACCATTTGCTAGTGGTCAGAAAAGAAGAGAAGGTGATACAAACGTTGTATATAGAGGACGAGGAAGAGGACGTTCTCAAGCTTATCACCAGGTAGGTGCAGTGACAATCCCAGCACCATCTGTTCAGCAGCAACAACCACAACAACAAGCTCAGCAGCAACAGCAGCAACCTCCTTTCCAACAGAGGTCTAGGCAGAGGGACCGTAAGATTGACCCTCTCCCTATGACTTATTCAGCGTTGTTACCTCAGTTACTCAAATTGAAATTGGTTGAGCTTCGTACTATGAGACCTCTTGCCGCTGGCAACTTGCCACCTAATTTTGATGTTAATGCTCGCTGTGAGTTCCACTCAGGTGCTCAGGGGCATACCACTGAGAAGTGTTGGGCATTTCAGAATAAAGTTCAAGACCTGATCGATGCCAAAGCAATCAATTTCTCGTTACCTCCTAATGTTCTCCAGAACCCCATGCCTAATCATGGTGTGGCGGATGTACATGCTATTGAAGACGAAAAGAGGTTAAACTTGGTAACAGATATCAATCAGGTGAAGACTTCCTTGTTGGTCGTAAAGGATCGTTTGTTGAAGGGACAAGTGTTCCCAGGTTGTGATCAAGATTGTTCTGAGTGTATGGGCCAAGAGAATGGTTGTGATAAGTTGAGAATTGGTCTGCAGAGTCTAATTGACGAGGGTCGTCTACAGTTTGACCGGGTTGTGAAGGATACTAATGAGGTGTCAAATGTGACCATCTATTATACTCCCGCTGAGATTCAGGTGCCTGCAGGTATAGCTCCTGTAGCAAGTGTTGTGCAAGAAAGATCCAGTCCTGTTACCATCACGGTGCCAGGGCCAGTTCTGTTTACATCTACAAAAGCAATCCCATAGCACTATGGGGGCAGACATGTATTATGAAGGGAAAAAGCATGAAGTCGGGACATCAGCCAATTCAAATATTGATAATGTGAGTGGTGTAGGTGGCTTTACTAGGATCGGAAGGTTGTTTGCTCCCCAAACTTTGCACAATGATAAAGAAGTCGAGGTCGCAGCAAAAGCTAAAGGAAAACAGGTGGTTAAGAGTGTGCCTGTGCCTGAAACAGAGACAAAGATTGCCTTTGACAACGAGGTAGAAGAATTCATGAGAATAATAAAGAAAAGTGATTATAAGATTGTCGATCAACTGAACCAGACGCCCTCGAAGATTTCAATTTTATCATTGTTGATGTGTTCTGACGCGCACCAGGAGGCTTTATTGAAAGTATTGAAGAGAGCATATGTTCCATAGGAAATCACTGTTAATCAGCTTGAGGGTGTAATTTCTAACATTAATGCCAGCCATAGATTAGGTTTCACAAGTAGGGATTTGACTTCTGAAGGGAGAAACTACAACAAGGCTTTGCACATTACAATGGAGTGCAGGGGTGCGGTGTTGTCTCACGTATTGGTAGACACTGGTTCCTCACTCAATGTCTTGCCTAAGAAGGCGTTGATGAAGCTAGAAGTTGATGGTTTGATCTTAAGGCCAAGTGATTTGGTTGTCCGTGCGTTCGATGGAATGAAGAGATCTGTGTTTGGTGAAGTGGAATTACCTGTGCAAATTGGAGCGCAAGTAATTCCATGTGATGGATATACAGCCTGCGTATAGCTGCTTATTAGGTCGCCCATGGATTCATGCGGCCGGGGCTGTTACATCCACCTTACACCAGAAGCTGAAATATGAGTTTGAGGGACAAGTTGTGACAGTGTGTGGTGAAGAAGATATTTTTGTCAGTCACTTGTCCATGTTCAAGTATATTGAGATGGATGGGGAAATCCACGAAATGCTTTGCCAGTCGTTTGAAGCGGTAAATATTGACAACGTACCTGAATCTTCCCTTGCACCAGATAGAGCCAGTACATCCATTTCGTCCTATAAGCAAGCTGTCGAGGTGGTCAGAGCAGGCAACGCCCAAGGCTGGGGCAAGCTGATAGAGACACCAATGAAGGAGGACAAGTTTGGTATTGGTTATCATCCATCTATGAATTCAGTTGTAGAGAACAGTGGACCTATCACTTTTAGCAGTGGGGGAATCATTTGCCCAGATCAGTCTTGTGCAGCTACAGAAGATGGCATTGACAGTGACTGTGACTTGGACAACTGGGTACGCCCACGCGCTCCGGGACAACCATTGCAGAATTGGCCTGTTGAAGAAGTCATCCGAGTTACTCTTCAAACAGAGTAATTTTCTTTGTTTTCTAACCATAATGCATGTTAAAATCTTGCGCTCTGCCCAAGGCGTATAGATTCATTTGTAGGGCCACCCTGTTTGCATTTTCAATTTTAATCATCAATAAATGACGTTTTGCACTCAAATTTTGTTCCTTGTCTTTCTTTTTCATTTTTGTACAAAATAATAAAATGGCAATGTTTTGTTTCTTTTTGTTTTAAAATAAATTCTAAAATAAAGCATGAACCCGTTCGTGCAGACTTGATCCTTCAGATTCCATTGATAACGGTTCTGCTATGGCTATGTATGACTTTGACAAACCGATTTATCAAGCCGGGGAAGGGGATGAGAAGGGTTGTGAACTCCCTGAGGAACTAGCCAGATTGTTAAAACAAGAGGAAAGGACCATCCAGCCTCATCAAGAGACCATAGAGATCATAAATATTGGTACCGAGGATGCTAAGAAAGAGATCAAGATTGGCGCCAGCCTGCGAGCAGACGTAAAGAAGGCCTTAACTGAGATGTTGTGTGAATATGTTGATATCTTCGCCTGGTTGTATCAAGACATGCTAGGGTTGGATACTGATATTGTTGTACACAGTCTGCCATTGAGAGAAGAATGCCCGCCAGTCAAGCAGAAACTTCGTCGGACTCATCCCGATATGGCCATAAAGATCAAAGAATAAGTTCAGAAGCAGTGGGATGCAGGGTTTCTTGCTGTGACTAATTATCTGCCTTGGGTTGCCAACATCGTGCCGGTACCAAAGAAAGACGGAAAGGTGAGAATGTGTGTGGATTATCGAGATCTTAACAAAGCTAGCCCAACAGATGACTTTCCACTGCCCCACATCGATGTGTTGGTCGACAATACAGCTCAGTTTTCAGTGTTCTCGTTTATGGATGGTTTCTCCGGGTACAACCAGATTAAGATGGCACCTGAGGATATGGAGAAGACCATATTCATTACTACATGGGGTACATACTGTTATAAGGTGATGCCTTTTGGGTTGAAAAACGCAGGGGCAACGTACCAGCGGGCAATGGTAACCTTATTTCATGACTTGATTCACAAAGAGATTGAATGTTATGTGGATGATATGATTGCCAAGTCGCGGACAGAGGAAGAACATTTAATTAATTTGAAGAAGTTGTTTGAAAGGTTGAGAAAGTTCCTTTTGAGGTTGAATCCAAACAAGTGCACTTTCGGGGTGCGTTCTGGAAAGTTGTCGGGTTTCATTGTGAGCGAAAAAGGGATTGAGGTTGATCCTGCCAAAGTGAAAGCAATACAAGATATGCCTGAACCGAGAACAAAAAAAGAGGTTCGTGGTTTTCTGGGTAGATTAAACTACATTGCAAGGTTCATATCTCACCTAACAGCCACATGCGAACCGATATTCAAACTGCTAAGAAAAGATCAAACGGTCAGGTGGAATGACGATTGCCAATTGGCATTCCACAAAATAAAAGAATACTTGCAGGAACCTCCAATCCTCATGCCTCTAGTTTCAGGAAGACCTTTGATATTGTATTTGACAGTGCTTGAAGGTTCTATGGATTGTGTTCTCGGTCAACACGACGAGATAGGTAGGAAAGATCATGCTATCTACTACCTGAGCAAAAAGTTCAATGACTGCGAGTTTCGATACTCAATGCTTGAGAAGACATGTTGTGCACTTGCATGGGCTGCTAAGCGATTAAGGCAGTATATGATCAGGCACACAACTTTGTTGATTTCAAAGATGGATCCTATCAAATACATTTTCGAGAAACCAGCACTAACAGGCAGAGTTGCACAGTGGCAAATGGTTTTGACAGAATATGATATCCAATATACTTCTCAAAAGGCCATCAAAGGAAGTATCTTGTCAGACTATCTTGCGCAACAGCCGATTGATGATTACCAACCCATGAAATTTGATTTCCCTGATGAGGACATCATGTTTCTCAAAGCTAAAGATTGCGAGGAACCACTCCCGGAGGAGGGGCTAGACCCTAAATCCAAATGGACTTTGATGTTTGATGGGGCTGTCAACATGAATGGGTGCGGAGTTGGAGCAGTTCTTATCACGCCGGAAGGTGTTCATATGCCTTTCACTGCCCGAATAACTTTCGGATGCACCAACAATGAAGCAGAATATGAAGCTTGTATAATGGGGAATGAGGAGGCAATTAATTTACGAATTAAGACCCTTGATATCTTCGGTGATTTAGATTTGGTAATCAATCAAGTGAAAGGGAGTTGGTACACGCACCAAGCAAATCTGGTTTCGTATAGAGATTATACAAGGAGATTGCTAACATTTTGCACAACAGTGAAGTTGTACCATATTCCTCGAGATGAGAATAAGTTTGCTGATGCCTTGGCCATATTGTCTTCCATGATCAAAGTGCAAAGGTGGAATCATGTACCTAAGATCGAAGTGTCTCATCTTGACAGACCTGTATTTGTGTTTGCTGTTGAAGCAACGTCTGATGACAAGCCATGGTTTCATGACATTAAGTTTTTCTTGAAAAGTCAAGAGTACCCGCCTGGGGCATCTACTAAAGATAAGAAGACGTTGAGAAGGTTGTCTGGTAGCTTCTTCTTGAATCGGGATGACGTGCTGTACAAACGAAATTTTGACATGGTTCTGCTCAGATGCGTGGATAGACACGAAGCAGACCTGTTAATGCAGGAAGTACATGAAGGCTTTTTCGGTACCCATGCCGGAGGACATGCAATGGCTAAGAAATTATTGAGGTCAGGGTATTATTGGTTGACAATGGAAGCAGACTGTTACAAGCACGCCCGCAAGTGTCACAAATGCCAGATTTATGCAGACAAGGTGCATGTTCCTCCGAATCCGTTGAGTGTCATGTCCTCTCCTTGGCCCTTTGCCATGTGGGGTATTGACATGATCGGAAAGATTGAGCCTACTACTTCAAACGACCATCGTTTCATCTTGGTCGCCATTGATTACTTCACTAAATGGGTTGAAGCAGCATCTTATGCCAATGTCACTAAGCAGGTGGTAGCTCGTTTCCTGAAACAGGATATCATTTGTCCCTATGGAGTGCCCGAGAGAATCATTACTGATAATGGTTCTAATCTGAACAACAAAATGATGGTTGAGCTGTGCCGAGACTTCAAAATTGAACACCACAATTCTTCTCCGTATCGCCCGAAGATGAATGGCGCTGTGGAGGCGGCCAACAAGAATATTAAGAAGATTGTGCAGAAAATGATTGTCACATATAAAGATTGGCATGAGATGTTACCGTTCGCCTTGCATGGGTACCGAACATCAATGTGCATGTCCACTAGGGCAACACCATTCTCGCTTGTATACGGTATGGAGGCAGTACTACCGGTTGAAGTTAAGATTCCTTCCCTCAGAGTCATGATGGATGTCAAGTTAGACAAAGCTGAATGGGTTCGTGCCAGATTTAATCAGTTGAGCCTTATCGAAGAGAAACGACTGGCAGCTGTGTGTTATGGGCAGCTATACCAGCGGAGGATGAAGCAGGCATTTGACTAAAAGGTGCATCCTCGAGTTTAATAAGTGGTAGATATGGTACTCAAAAGGATCCTTCCTCCTAGTACAGATCACAGGGGCAAATGGACTCCCAACTATGAAGGTCCATTTGTGGTTAAGAAGGTCTTCTCGGGCGGAGCCTTATTACTTACAACCATGGACGGCGAAGACTTTTCATCCCCTGTCAACTCAGACGTAGTCAAAAAATACTTCGCATAAATAGACCCGCTGGACAGAAAAAAGAAAAGTCCAGGCAAAAAAGGGCATCCCGGCGAACCACAAAAATAGAATAAAAGGTTCAGGCAAAAATTAGGGATATGAAATAAAAAATTTGTACACCCGGTGAGTTGGAAATCCGCAAGGACAACTCAGGTAAAAAGGGGTATCCTGATGGATTGAAAACCCGAAAGGGCGGTCCATGCAAAAGAGGGATTTAACTGAACGACTACGGTCTGAGTTATCTGTACTCCATCACCGTTTCAGTAATTGACATTCCAAAGGGTAGGGATCGGTCCTAATCATTCCTCAGAAGGCAAAGTCAGAGAGTCTGGAAGATATACTGGCCATAGCAGAATTGAAACTCAGTGGAATGCCGTTTTCACATTGCCATTAGGATAGTTTCTTTTCTCAATTTACAGCACTCTCCTCTTTCCAGGGTTTGCTTCCCAATTGTACTCGCCTATTCTGGGCTTTTCAATCAATAAATTGGATTTCAGTCAATAGCTTCTTATTTTGTTTTACTGCTTTGTTTGCAAAAACGTCTGAATTTTTGATAAAAAATTGCATTTGAAAACACTGTGGCCTTACAAATAACATGCGCGGAAAAACATTTAAAATCACTTTAAATGTTGAGTAATCCTGGATGGTGAATTCAAACCACGCAATATCCTGGGGCACGTGCGCATATTCTTTTGTTGCAGGTAACAGGTACAAGTATTCCAAGAGCATGGATCATGTCTTCTAGACGAGGAATCACTTATTCCCATATAGAATACTGGGGCAGTCAAGTTCAAGAAGGGTCCCCGCGACACTTTTTGTCACAACGTTTACTGGTTGAGTCCATCTTCGGTCGGCAATCACTCACGACGATCTGATACCGACAAGTCTATTCTGACTGGGATCGTCGTATCTTATTAAGTGGATTCTCCTATTCATAAATTCCAACAGCTACAAGCTTTTCTGTGTCGATAACGGTTGTAAATTCCCCAGTAGAGCTGCCTCGCTGTTAATGTTCAGGAGTTTGAAGATGCCAAGTCTTCTGTAAAATCCTCTTGGGACGTTTCTTTATATCAGTCATATAATCGGGGGCAAAAGCAAGTTGTTGACTCTCCCAAGCATGGGGCATCATATATTTCCCCGGCAGGAGATGTTCCATATCTACCATCCCCAGTAGAGTTTGAAGACGCTTGGTTTTCTGTAAAATCCTCTCAAGGGGCATCCTCAACACGAGACGCTTTAAAGCAGTTTTCCCCAGCAGAGTTTGTTGTAAACTCATTATCCCCAGCGGAGTCATCAAACGGAAAGTTCGCCTAGCATGGGACATTGTGGCACTTATCCGAAGCTCGACAGCTTCGTTCCTCAACAGATCACAGTGCATTTGCTTTGCGCTTTCCCAGCAGGTCTAAGGATTCTTTCCCAGCAAGTCACGACAGAAGGTCTTCTAACCAGGATTTGGGTATCCCTAACGGAGTAGTTCTGGTCCCCAGCAAGATCGTATCTTTGGCAGTGGTACTCCCCACAGAGTTCAGCATTGAATCTTGTCAATAATACTCCCCAGCTGAGTTGTTTTTCTTCCCCGCAGAAGTTTAGTAGGTCGACAGAATCTCTTCCTCAGTAGAGGGCTAGCATATTCTCCTCGGATTTGATAGATCCCCAAGCAGAGTTTAATGACTTGTCTTCTTTGACAGAGTGTTAATACATTCTTCCCCCAGTCAAATCAGAAAATTTTCATCCCCAGCGGAATTGCTATGACCAGAATTCGTCCTCAGACAGATGAAATAATTCCTGGCAGGGTCATCATTTCCCCATATTTCAAAGTCCAATTTATTTTTGGCAAGCGTGACAATTCGAAGCAGACTGATTGTTCATTCATTCTCCAGCAGAGATATCATCCTTTTAGGAGTCTCTGAGGTCAAATCATTTATTATTGTTCCTCAACAGAGTCAGCAGGGATATCTGATATGTATGCAGAGCGTAATCCGGTGTTGAATTTTTGCAAAACTCCACCCGCAGTGTTGCCAATCAGTAAGTCAACTGACGTCATCCAAAAGGTATCTTTCAAAGGTCCACCCGCAGCGTGGCCCGTCGGCATCTGTCCGGTTTTATTCGAAAGACAAGGCAAAGTCCAACCGTAGATTGGCAAAAGTTCATCCAACGATGGCAAAGCAAGGTAAAGTCCAACCGTAGATTGGCAAAAGTCCATCCAAGGGTGGCAATTCAGCTGTAAGTCCAACCGTAGATTGGCATAAGTCCACCCGCGGTGTGGCAAGTCAGTAGTCGTCTGACTCCCTTTAAAAGACAACGGCTAAGTCCAACCTAGATTGGCAAAAGTCCATCCAAGGGTGGAAAATCATCAGCAAGTCCAATCGTAGATTGGTAAAAGTCCACCCGCAGTGTGGCAATTCAGCTGAAAAGTCCAACCGTAGATTGGCGAAAGTCCACCCGCAGTGTGGCAAGCCAGTAGTCATCTGGCGTCATTCAAAAAGACAGTCCACCCGCAGTGTGGCAGGCCAATAATCGTCTGGCGTCGTTCCAAAAGACGTTGTTAAAGTCCACCCGCAGTGTGGCAAGCCAGTAGTCGTCTGGCGTTGTACAAAAGACATTGCTAAAGTCTACCCGCAGTGTGGCAGGCCAATAGTCGTCTGGCGTCGTTCCAAAAGACGTTGTTAAAGTCCACCCGCAGTGTGGCAAGCTAGTAGTCGTCTGGCGTTGTACAGAAGACATTGTTAAAGTCCACCCGCAGTGTGGCAGGCCAGTAGTCGTCTGCCGTCGTTCCAAAAGACGTTGCTAAAGTCCACCCGTAGCGTGGCAGGCTAGTAGTCGTCTGGCGTCGTTCAAAAGGACATCCCTTCAGTGTTATTCTTCTCATCAGAGTTTTCTTCAAGCAGAGTTCATTTGGTTGGGTTTATATCCTTTTTCTTCTTCTTCACAGAGTGCAAATTTTCTGGTTATTTTTGGTATTCAATCCCTCCATACCCTGAAAGTCTGACAACAATCGCTGTCATCCATTCAGGTCTACAGTGATTGAATAGGGGCAGCTGTAATACCCCAAAATTTATCCTCTCATTTCTTCATATCATTTAACATGAGCTTTCATTGCATTGCATTCAAGCATAGAAAAATAAAACATTAAGTATTGCATTGCATCTTGCATAAGGGCATGGGATCAGTGATTCTCAAAGGTGTTGATCATCCAAAGCAAAGGAAATAAGAGCCAAGGGTCTCACACAAGCCTAAAGGGTCTCTTATGTCATATGTCATTTCAATTGGTCCCACAAGGAATGAGAAGAGGAGAATTCATCAAGAAGATTAGACAGTGCACCATCTCCTACACAAGGCAATCAAAATGGGGGATCTAACCCTCAAATGGGCAAGCTCTTTGAGTTTTCATCACCTCTAAATGCCATATCTCTTCTTTGTTAGATAGAATATACATCATATTCTGAGGAATTTGGATTTGAAGGATATGTTATTTCCTCCTAACCAGAGGGTGCCAAAATTAGGGTTTGACCTAAAATCAGTTTATCTCTAATTTTTTGGGCAAGACTTGATCTCATGGTATTCCTTATGTTCTTAAGTGTATATGGATGGAAAATTGTTCATTAATTGGTTTCAGAAGGGTTTCAATTGATCAGTTGCTTGATAGTCAAGAAATTGGGGAAAAAGTCAACTGTGTAGTTAAAAAGTCAACTCCTGACTTTTTAAGTTCAAATTCATGAAATTCATGTTATATAGGTTCATTTGACAAGATTTGATCAAGAAATGATGAAGGAATCATGAAAAATCAAGAAGTTACAAAATTGCCAAAAATAGAAACTTTAGGGTTTCCAAAAATGGCAAGTTGGGACCATTTTGTACCCTACTTTGAGGCTCTCTTTCTCCAAGATAAAAGCTCCAAACCTCAGGCCCAAGTTGAGCCAATTAAAGTTCATGTTCTAAGCTTAAAATTCATATAAAGAACATCTCCATTGGATCAAAATTGAATGAGTTATGATTGATCAAAGTTTGGCAAAACTAGGTCCAAAACCAAGTCATGGCAAGGCAAGACTGGGCCCACGCGCCATCATTTTGATAAACACTAGGTGTGCCAAATTTCCAGCTACTTTTCTCAATGATGGAAGCTCCAAATGAAAAAACGTTTAACATCAAAGTTGTTCATCTCAATGTTCTCTTCAACTTTGATGTTGGACAAATTTTCATTTGAGCAAGTTATGAGATGATTATGAAGGTCCCAAGTAGGTATGATCATGCTGAAAATTCATGTGCCATTTTTCCTTGCCATGCCACGTTGCCACGCCTCCAAGTCAGTTTTGGAACCATTGAATTCATTTCCATTTTTAGGTGTGTTTGAGGTCTCAATTCAATCCAATTCTCACACCAATATTGTTCTATGATGCACCATCTTTCTAATGTCATCAATACCTCATTGTTTCATTCACTAACAAGAGAGAAATTCCTTCTCAAACTTGCACCTTTCCATTGAACCTTGGGCTGCTACAAAATCAGAAAAATGAATTGTTGTTGTTGTTGTCTTAACATTCACACGCATATACCCTATATTCATTGCCTCATTTAGCCAAGCATTCCCCTTACATACCCTTGCCATAACCTATACCATACATGAGAAGGGAAAAGTAAAACTTGCGCAGCAAGTTTCTTCTGCAAGCTACTGCATTTGAGAGAGCATCACCACCACTCTTTCTCTTTTAATCTCCACCATAACATCATAAACCTTTATCACCATATCACTCCTCTCCTCACTCGCCCTAACTAACTTGACTTAGTTAGTTAGGGAAAACTCACTTAACCACACATGTTCAACTCAGTTAACCATGAGTTAACATATTAAACCACACATATAAATCAAAATTTCACTCACAATCTCAACTTCAACTTTCATTTTCCATTTTCACTCCAAAAACTCTCTCAAACTCTCTCTACTTTCTCTCTGATTTCACACGACTTCAACAATCTTTTTGTACATTTCACCTTCATCATCCTCAACATTTCATTGCTGATCAAGAACAAAGGAGAAGAAGTTCCATTGTCCAAGCATAGCATCATCACAGTTTGGAATTCTTTTTTTGTTCTTAAGATCTCCACATCAAGTAGCATTTATTTTGCTAAGGTTGAAGATCTAGAAGCTCAGGATCTCAAGCTTTTCTCTGGTTTTCTCAACACTTCAAGTTTCTCCACATTTTTAGGTTTTAATTTACTCAACCTTAGTGCTTCGTATTCATGTGAGTTTAACTGGTTTCTTCTTGATTTAGAGCTT
This sequence comes from Lathyrus tuberosus, assembly GCA_022829125.1. Taxonomy (NCBI): domain Eukaryota; kingdom Viridiplantae; phylum Streptophyta; class Magnoliopsida; order Fabales; family Fabaceae; genus Lathyrus; species Lathyrus tuberosus. The sequence continues at coordinate 25,156,823 of JALAZF010000017.1, forward strand.
ATTAGAAGCTATGCGTGAGTCCTGGCTAGTTGATATGCTCTTTAGGAGTTTAGGTGTGATTTTAGGGCAAAATGTTTTGGCTCAGTTTATTGTGTATGTGCATGATCTATGAGAAATAATTGAATATTCATGATGTACTTTACTTCCTCTTCATTTTGGTATGCGAATTGTGGATTTCTGGACATTTGTGAGGTTGCAGGTGGTGGTTGCTCGCCAGAGAAGATGACCGGAGGTCCTTCTCCGGCCGGTGAGTTTTTAATTCTAGGGTTTTGCAAGTTTGAATTATGGTCGTTTGATCTATTGAATCGTGTGGTTGATATGTTGCCAACACATTAAAATCCTTTTATAATATGAATGTTTGAGTGCGTGTGTTCCATGATTATTATTGTGTGTCCTCAATGTGATCCGTTCATCATGTATGATTGATCCTATCAAGACTGGTCGTATGGTTGGTATGTTGCCAACGCATTAATGAAGTCATGTGCATCACGCGTGTAATTTATCTTAATCTGAGTGTTATTGTGTGTATGCGTGCATGATTATTTTGGTGTGCGTGCGTTGTGGATGGTTAGATGTGATTGCTTTAGTGATTAATTTTGGTTGACCTGATCGTGTGGTTATGATTGCATTTGATTGTTAGCTGCGTGCACACTCATCACACACAATCATGCGCATGTGGACTGGACTGATTAATTGATATTTGTACCCCTCCCTTAGACCCAGTGCATTGTTTGAACTGATATTTTACTTCTCTGCACCCCCTGCTTTCTATTTCTTTCTTTTAATTTCTTTTTATACTTGTTTCATAATTGATTTTTAAAAATACCAAAACATCATGAAAAATGCTACAAAAATTCATGTGATGTCTTAACATGTTTAAATATTTTTTTATTATTTTTAATTCTGATTTTGTGAATATTTGCATATCCTTCCATATTTTTCTTTTATTTCTTTTGAAACTTGTTTCTATTTTCATATCTCCATTTCAAATATTTATTTCTCATAGCTCCTTAAACATTTTTGCATCAATATTTTTTCATCCATTCAGTAACATCTAAAACTTCACAAAAATATTTTTGTTTCTTTTTTAGAACTTTCTTTTATTGCATTTAGGTCCCCCATCTTTGCACTTTGGTTCATGATTCATAAGTGACTATTGCTTGATTGTTTGAGGTCCTTTCTCCCTGAATTTTTGTATGGGATTTTGATATGTGATTAGTCCCTGGTTGAGGTCATTTGCATTCTAATTCCATAATTTTTTAATGCACTTTGACATATGTTTGTGTGCTTGTGTTTGAAGGAAGTTTTGCTTGAACTTTATATGCCTTTCTTTAACCTTCATTGCATGAGGCATTTATGCCATTATTTGAGGTCTTTTGTTTGGATTTAGGTTACATGTTTAGACTCTTAGAAGTTTTGTTTGATCATTGTTAAGTCCATTTGGCATGTGTTGATCCTTTGTTTTATATGATGCATCTTATGGGACTTTTTGACCTATTTCTTCTTATGTCTTCATCTTATGCTTTTCATGTTTGGTTGTGTGCTTCTAATATGATCATATTATCATCTCATTTGCATGTTGATCCATGATTTGCTACTGACCCATCAATAAGCATTCATACTTGTATGCCATTTTGCATCTCTTGCATTTCTTTTCAAGTATGAGGCATTCATTCTTTTATATGTCTTCTTCTTACATGTTTGCTAAGTTGTATGGACTTGATTGCTGTGTGCTTTTGCCATAATCATTTGTGCATCTTTAACATGGCATATCAATTCTGAATTTTGATACTTGAGTTTCATCTTGAGTCTTTTTAGGTTTGACTTATGCCTTGAATGTTTTCTTTCCATGTTAAATTCATATTCATATCTTCTCACTTCTTCTCTTTGTCACTCCTAATGCTTGGATACTTGATTGTTTGCCTTATGTGACATTTATACATCATGTTTAGGCACAAGTTTAGGTCATCCACATTTTGACTTTGACATTATTTGTAGCATTAATGCATGATCACCTTGCATATCCACTCAGTCTTCATCTATCTCTTCCATGATTCACCTCTTTAATGTTTAAGATCTTTAGTTGTACATAGTTTATTCTTGATTGATCAATTAACATCAGAGAACACCCTTAGAGCCTAGGTTCTGACCTTGATTGAGTTTCATTTCTTAGGATATTTATCCTTTAACTCTTAACTTGTTTGTTCACCACTTGTTACTCCTTTTCTTATTGCACTACTTGTAAATTGTTTTGAACTAACTTTTTCATGTAGGTGTAAATGGTAAGTAAGTATGTGGATATGCTTCCACATGCACTTATTTCTTTCATACTCTCTTTTTTCCTTTAAATTCAAATTGTGTTTGATAAGCATAAACATGCTTTCTTTGAATAACTTCTTTGAATCCCTCTTTAAGATCAGCTTGACTTCCATCTTGGAAGTAAGTTGCTTCTTTTGTTCTTCTTCTCCTTTCTTTTAGGATTAGGTTTCTTAAACCTCATTAACCATAGGATCACCATGTATGATAACATTAGGGTGAGTCTTAGTCCCCTTTAGTTTTCACCTTTTTCCTCTTTTGAGTCTCTTCTCTCTCATCTTATAATAAAGGTAAAAAATACTTAATAAAGGCATAATACCTATTGTATTTAGGCCTTTCATATGGGAACAAAGAGGTGTGGTGTCTTCTCTCACTTTCTTAGAATGTTTAGCGTACATCCTATCTTGGGTCGATATGCGAGGCATTCGATCTTACATGAGGGACTTAAATACAATATGTGTTACAAAACACAAAAACAATCAAAACACTTCTTTCTTAAAAGAAAAAAACAAACAAATAATTCTCTTCTCATATCCTTCATTCTATTCCTTAAGGATTCGTCATCTCCGTTCTACCGCAAAAAGGTAACGCCTAAGTCTCCATACAGCGAGCTGCAACACCTAACTGCTAGAACACGAACGTTGACGTATTCCACTAAAAAACACAAACAAAGCGACCCTCGTTGAGGGGAACTACGTCGCTCTGATTCTCATGGTTCCAATGAGATACGTAGGCAGTGGGGTAGGGCCCATTCGAGCACTTCTTTTATTTTCCCTACATTTGTTTCTTGTTCTCTCTCTTTTTTTCTTTTTTCCCTTTTCCTATTCCTTTCTTTTCCAGTTCTCTAGCAGCGGAGCTCCAGTTTCCTTACACCCTTTGATCAAGACAAGCAAGCGTGAATCCCATCGGGTACGATGGACGCGTGGGGGTGCTAATACCTTCCTCACGCGTAACCGACTCCCGAACCAAGTTCTCTTAGTCGCAAGACCACGCTCTTTCCTTCCCTCAGGTTTACGCAGTGTTTCCTTTCCCTCTCTTGGGATAAATACACATTGCTGGCGACTCTGTTTCGATGCCACTTTCGCGTTTGTACTTGGATGAAAATACCGGGAGCGACAGAAGAGATATGAGTTTTCTAAGAAATTGAAAGTGGTATAGCATGGATTACAACATGTACCTTTGTTATTCTCTCTTGTATCAAACTTTAATTAAATTCCAATGTTCATTCAAACTTGATCATCTTCTTTTATGATGTGTATGGTAATATATGATCAATTTTATTCTTTTATAACCTTTGTCTTCATCAAAACTATACTTGATACAATATATATTCACAATCTCCCCCTTTTTGATGATGACAAATTGTTGTGAATTGATGTCGTCAAGAACAAACCAAAATATGAGAAAAAGATTGAGTTTCTTGAATAAACACAAGAAACCATATTAGGTTTTACAAAAGATAGAGAATAAGGAAGAAGAAGAATAAGAATTGATTAAAATTGTTTTTCTATTCACTTACTCAATAAGGGTTTAAAGATTACAAGTGAATACAAACAATTAACCTCTCTCAACAACCTGAGATAACTAGTATATTTATAGACTACTAAGCTAACTTAGGATATAAGCTAACTTAAAAATTGGGCTTACAAGCAAGGCCAAATTCGATATGCTAACTTAAATACAAAGCTAACATATTTCGATGGCATGCTTGAACAGACTTCGACTCCAGCATGCACAACTCCTGTCAAACCATGAAACTACCCTTGTCGACACTAGAGTTCTATCAAAAATACCATAAATCTCCACCTTGGAACAAACTCAACACTAATAACGGAACAAACTAGTTTTCATCATGCAGCTTTATCAACTGCATATAGTGGAATAACTTGCTACTCGGAAATGTCTTGGTGATCATATCAGCATCATTGTCATCAGTCAAAACCTTCAGCGTTTGACTTCTCCATGCTTGATTATCTCTATGACGATGTGCACCCTCACATCAATGTGCTTGGTTCACTCAAGATATGGTGAATTCTTCGATATGTATATTGTACTTTGATTATCACATTAAACGGTGATAACTCGACCTTGAAGTTTCAGCTCTTTAGCAAAACCTTCAGGCCATAATGCTTCTTTCACAGCTTAAATGAGGGTAATATATTCTGCTTCAGTGGTTGATAAGGAAATAAACTTTTGAAGCGTCACTTTCCAACTGATTGATGTGCCGAACATACTAAACACATATCCAAAAATAGATTTTATGGAATCCATACAACCTGCATAATCAGAGTAGAAAAATCCTTCGATTTCGACTTCGATATCATCACCACAGGTGTCGCAGCGGGAAAAATCATTGAGATTAAGATATTGATTAACTTAACTCGAAAAGCAAGAGTCGCCACCGAACTTTATTATTTCCAAAGAGAATAGGGAAAAGGTCGAACAAAACGCACAAAAAGAAAAAGGCTAAAAAAGAGAGATCCGGATACCCCTCACATCCGTTGTACTCAACGGGAACCACTTGCAAATTTGTGTTTATAAAAAGATGGGTTGTTTGTAGATTGATTTTAAATGAAAAGACATTTTTTTCATATTCAAGTGGAAAAACTCAACTTATTACCCACAAGTATGACGAAATAAGCATTTGCATCATCTTAATATGGACAATTTTTACTTGGACTTTATCACAAGTACATCTCAACATTCAAGTGGAAAATATCAATGATTTCTCAGTAACTTGTAGAAGTGTGGTGATTTGCATCAATATAAGAATAGACTTATATATAATCCTTTTAAAAAGGCTATTAAAGAAAAGTGCACAAAGGCACAAAAATGAGTTTGATGAGGTTTGTCTTTTTTGAAGTTTTGAAATAAGTTTGAATATGCTTAAGTGTTTTAGCATTTATTGAGAAAAGATTTTCTGGATCACTTGACAAAGTCAAGGTTTATTGAGTAAAAGGTGTGTGAAGTTAGAAAAAATAAGAAGGTTTTGAAATAGAGAAGAAGTTTTGAAAATTTAAGAAGTCGGAAGGAGATGAAGAGACTATCCTAAAGCATAAAGTAAATGGTCTCATTGTCAGGTAGCCCAAGAGAAAGCCTTTGTGTGTGCAAGTGTACTAACTATAAGAGGAAACAAGCATTTGAAATTGGTCAAAACAGACATTCCTTTCCCTTTGGATTGAGCCACAAGATGAACAAGCCCAGGCACAAATGAATATCAAAGAAAAAAACCAGATGGAAAACCAAGGTCACCAAGCCATAAGAGCCTCCAAGTCTTGAATTGAGGATCAAAAGTTTCAGATGAAGCACTATGTCTCAGATGGATCACAGGGTCTCAGATACCACTCCAAGCAAATGAAAAATACTAAGTCCTAAGGTCCATGCTCCAAAGTACTCCTTAAGCAAGGGATAGTAACACAAAGTCCAAGATATCATTTTATCATGTTTTTATGCTTTTGAAATAAGAAAAGCAATAAAAGGCAAAAAGTAAAAAGCCAAAATAAAAGGTTAGGATGTAAATGACAATGAATTTAAAATGATATAAAAGTAAAGACATAAATGTAAAGAGCATAAAAGTAAAATTTAGATGTTAGCACAATTAATATGACAATGTTAGTGTTAATGAGAATTTAGTCGAGCAGGACAATGTAGCGTTATGTTAAGCAATCGTAAGTGGACTTATGTAGAAGTCACACCTATCTGAGGCAGGTCAATAACAATTTATGTTTCAAACATGTTAGAGAAATAACACAAAGTTATTCTCCTAAAACAATGTAACACAATAGTCAATCAAAAGAAAAAGATAAATGGAGAAAGGGAGAGATTGAGGCACTCATGTATGAGATCATTTATCAATAAGCCAGAGGCTCAAAGTATGATTCAACTAGGGATAACCTATCTATTATGCAAAGTACTATAAATGATCAAATGATCATTTATAAGCAAGTTTGTACCAGAGAAGATTGAATAAGCCAATGGAACATCACTCAAGGATTTGAAATGTTGAACACATGATCAACCAAGCAATCATCAAAAGCCAAATCATAAATATTCAAAAACATGAATACAAATAAAAATAAAATCATATAAAATGATTTTAAAAATGACTAAAATGAAAAATCCAAAAGAAGCATCAGAATGTAAATAAATGGTGGAGAAAATTATGAAAAGTCCAAAATGTTACAAATAAAAGGATCTCAAAAGTTGGATGAAAAAATGTTTGAAAATGATAAAAAATAAAATTGAAAATGGAAATTAAATAAAAAAATAAGAAAATTGGAATTAATTGAAAAATGATTTTTAAAAATTATGCAGAAAATATATGTGGTAGAAAATATTTTTATGAAATTATGAAAAAAATTGGAGTAAAACAGAATTAAAAATTAATAAAAATTAAATTAGAAAAGAAAAAGTAAATAAAAACAATTTAAAAATGATCTCGTGTTAGGTTCCTATTGGCCAGAATTTGAATTTGGCACCAAAGCGCGCAAAGCAACTTTGTCTTCAACCTTCAACTCGTGCAAATCCATGAACTCGTGTTTTTAGCCAAAACCAAGCATGGATTCAAGTGCGCAACACTTCATCATTCATGTCTCTCTGCATTAGAGCAATTGATTTGCTCTAAGCAGAGAGAATTTTCTCAAACACATGAAGAACCCTAGTTATTCAAAGTAAAGTTAAATGGTGGATATGTAATGTAAATTCAAGGGGATAGAGGGCTTTTGATCAGTGGAACAAGATGAATAGACTGGTAACTTGTTTGCTAAAAAATGTTACCCGTAGCTACCTTTTCAGTTGAAGCTTCAGAGGTCAACAATGGTTGAAATGGAAAGTTTGATTCAGGAAGCTTTAAAGCACGAAAATGGTTCATCTAGCTTCAAAAGGTGCCAATGACTGATTCTGGGCGAAGAAATGAAGCAAAACAAGCATGAATTGAGAAAATGGATCTCTGGGTTTTGGAGGTATCGTGCTCAAATGGTTGCAGAGTTTCTTTGGCTTTCAAAGCTTTGAAATGAAGGCAAAATGATCCTCTATTTATAGGAAATTAAATGGTGAGCTCACACATGTGGTTTGGATCTGAAATTCTTATGAGTTAGGGTTGGAATTTTGATTTTTCCTTCTGTGTGAGATGAGTGATGAAAAGCATGACTTGGGCATGAAACCTGGTCATTTTGTGTTTGTTTGCATACGTTTTTGGTTCACAAAGAAGTTTCACATGTGCTTGTGGTCCCATATTGAGATTGGAGTGCAAATCATGACCTGAAACTTGCGTGGAGAACAAAGTTCAGGACACCGTGATTGAACTTAGGCCAAATGGAATCCACTCGTGCGTTCTTGATTTTTCTTTGTGCCAAATGATCTTCTCATCGCAAAGAATGAAATACGAAATGAACCACATCAAAAGAATTCTTGGATTGTAAATGGAATTGAATCAAAGTTGAGGTCATGACCTGAAATTCTAGGCCAGGCATTAGGTCAACCAGGTCTTGCGCCTACTTTTGTGCACACATGGGCAGCTGAGAAAATCCCAAAATTAATGGACTTAAAGGTTGAATTGATGCTTGACCCTTGAAACAAAGTTGTAGAGGAGTTCAAATGTGACATTTGGCTCAAAGTAGATTAAAAAAAGGCTTAAATAGTATTTTCGTCCCTGTAAGTTGGCGAGTTTTTGATTTTCGTCCCTGAATCTTTTTTTTCGGTTTTAGTCCCTATATCTTAGTTTTTGTTGGTGTTTAGTCCCTACAGAGGTTTCCTGCGGATTTTTTTGTGGATTTTCCTGCGAATTTTGATTTTCAGGAAAATCCGCAGGAAGCCTTCGAATTTTCCTGCGGATTTTGGCTTTAGGGACTTAACACCAACAAAAAGTAAGATATAGGGACTAAAACCAAAAAAAAAAGATTCAGGGACGAAAACCAAAAACACGCCAACTTATAGGGACGAAAACATTATTTAAGCCTTAAAAAAATATTGAGAAATGAGAAAGTTATGGTGTTTGGACCAAGTGTTATGCCAAACTTGATTTTAGGCCAACCAAACATGTGCCAACTTGTGGTTTCTTACTATTTATTTCTTGTATCCAAAAGCCCCATGATGAAAACTTGTACACCAAATGAAGGAATCTTGATTGTCATTTGAATATCTTTGATGATTGCTTGAAAATTGGATGGAGATGGCTTAGAAATAAACACATGAACCATAATTGAATCACCTTTGAAATCATGCACCAAACTTGAACTTCTATTGATCCCATGATGTTGAATGAATCTTGAAATGAATGTGACCTAAGATTATAAGTCATGCCTTGAACTGAAATTTCTTGTGAACCATTTGTTGGCCAAACTTTGACTTTGAGACTCCAAACCCTAATTTAGAAACCAAACTTGATCCATTGATTGCAAGTCCCTACCTTGTACAATAAGAAAGAGAAAACAACACATATTTTTGTATTTTTTGAATAAGGTTAGCAATGTTAGCATGTAAGCAAGCAATAAAGGCAAAAAGAAACACAAAGGTATGATCTCCCAAAAAGGCTAACCCAAAGAGATAATGTTTAGGAGGATACCATGATTGATTTACCTAAGAATCCAATTTAATGCTTTCCAGTGCGCCTTTCCAGTATTGGCCATATACCTTCTTATAAGGCTCATTTCATACGTTATGTCTAGCCTCGTAAATACCATAGCATACATCAAAGAACTTAATATACTAGCATATAAAATTCTATTCATATAGGCTCTTTCGACTTCATTACTAGGACTTTGATTCGAACTCAGCTTGTACTGAGGATTAGTCGATCTTAGAATAGACATTGAATTCGACATACCAAATTTGTCGAGAACTTCAGTTATGCATGTTGAGATAAGCATATTCTCGACTACTTTCTATCTCTCCAAATGTCTATCCCAAGAATTCTGGAGGCAAATCCCAAATCCTTCATGTCGAACTCCTTATTTACTTCATTCTTCACCTTCATAACATCTTTGATAGTGTTGCTTGCTATGAGGATGTCATCCACATAAAGCAACAAAATAACAAGTGAATTTTCAGGTTAAAATCTGAAGTAAACACAGTGGTTGAACTAGCTCCTAGTGAAACCAATGTGTGCCATGAACTTGTCGAATCTACTATTCCATTGTTGAGGAGATTGTTTCAGGCCATACAAATACCTATTCAGCTTGCACACATAATCTTCCTTTCCCTTTTCTTCATACCTTTCAGGTTGCCTCATCAGGATTATTTCATCCAGATCACCATACAAGAAGGTTGTCTTCACATCCATCTGTTCAAGTTCTAGGTCAAACTTCTCCACCATGGATAACAACATTCTAATGGATCTATGCTTTACAACATCTGAGAAGACATCATTGAATTTGATACCTTCTTACATAGTGAACCCCCTAGCAACCAACCTTGCTTTAAAACGCTTCAATATCACTCATTTAATTCCTTTCTTAACCTTGAAGATCCAATTATAGATGACTAATCTGGCCCCTACATGTTTCTCGATCAGCTCCCAAGTGTTATTATCACGAAGAGATTTCATCTCATCATCCATGGCTTTCATCCATTCAGTCTTGTCTCGACTCCTCATAACTTCCTTATAGTCTCTAGGTTCTTTGTCTAGAATCTCACTTACAGGGATTCAGGCATAAGCTATAAAATTCTCATAACCAAGTCTCTAAGGTGGCTTGATGACTCTTCTCGACCTGTCTCTTGCCAGCAGGTAGTCATTATCAGACTCCTCGGCTTCGAACGCAACTTCTACATCTTCTTCGACTTCATCCTAGATATGCAATTCATCATCATTATGCTCCACCTCAACAGGAATCTCTTCTTGTTCCAGCTCTTCTTCAGAGATCTTTGAACTTCGACCAATGTCATCAGATTTCTTGAAAGCCATCTCAGCTTCATTGAAAACCACATCTCGACTTGTGATACACCTTTTGTGACCTGGCTCTGCGTGTAACACCTCTATTTATTTAATTTATTTTTCGTAATAAAATTATGTGATAATGGGTGTTGTTTGATGCTTTGGTGTGTTGAGGGACCCTTTGGTGTAGGGGTGGTAACCTTAGAAATTAGAATTTAAAGTGTTGGAGTGTGTGTGAGCAAAGGTGTAGAGACATAGGGATGGTGGGAGAGTGTCATTTACTATTATTATTTAAATTAGAATTTATTCAAATAAAATAATAAGGGTGGTAGTAGTTAAATAATTATTTAGTTATTATAGTAAGGTGACACTATAGAATAAATAATTATTTTATTTTATTTCATGGAAATAAAGTGTAATTAGAATTAAGGGAAATAATAAAATAAAGGAAAAGGGGAGAATAGAGAAAAAATTGTCAGAATATGTGAATTGAGAAAAGGAAGAGAATGAGAAGAGTGCTAGGGCATAATAAGAGGAATCTCCATTAGAGAAGTTGCAAGCTCATCATCTAAATAAAGGGTGGAAATTCCGTTCATATGGGGTTTTGCATGAAAATATGTGGGTGTGATTTTATCTCTATATGAATTGCTTTTCTCTTCTCTATATGTTATGATCATTTGATGTGAATTGATACAGTTGTGTGTATATTTGGATGAGTAATGTAATTGATGAATTATAAACTGGTCTGGTGATGCTTTTTTAGTGATTGTTTTGTGAATTATGTGTTGATGCTAGTAGAGTAATGTATTTGGTGGAATTTCATGATGGTGGATGTTGTGTTGTTGAGCATTGTTGTGAGTCGGAGTTAGAACTTGAGTTTGTGAAGTTTTATAATAAAAACCCGGGGTTTTAGGACTTTTGAAAAGTGATTTTCGTGTGGAAAAATGTGGTAATTGATTTGTATAAAAAGTAAGATTTTGGGATGGGTTGAAAAACAATTTTCGTACTGATAAGCTGCAGAAAAGTGCTTCTGCTACAGGTGTAACCGGTTACCAGAATTGGTGTAACCAGCTACACTGTTGAAAAACAAAGTTTTTGGACAAAATTGAGTAGGTGTAACCAGTTACAACATTTGGTGTAACCGATAACACTGAGTGGCAGAGGCTGGTTTTTGGGGTGTAACCAGTTACTGTATTTGGTGTAACCGGTTACACTGGGAGGAAATTTTACAAAACTTAAAAAAAATCATATCTTGAGTTCTGGGTGTCTGATTCGAGTGTCGTTTGAAGCATTAGGAATCTAACGCGATGAACTTTATTTCAAAAATAATTGCAGTACATTGAATTGATCTAATTACTGCATGATGGTGTTAGATGATATGTGGTGTTTATGTTATAGTGTGGAATATGTGTGAATTCATTGTTGTTGCTTGATATATTATTTTGTTGTTGTTGCTGGAATGTTATAGCATGTGTTTGGTGTATTGGTGGCCAGTATGGTGGAGTACATTGATTAAGGTGAATGTTAATGTACTTGTTGTTGTTGCATGTCTATTATGTATCATGCATCCTGGTGTTGGACGGTGGTCTATTATGTCTATTATGTGTGGATTTGTATGAGGTGTGAATTTTGGATTGGATGATTTTGTAGGTATTATTGGTGTCCTTACATATAATTATGCAACTCTTTATATGTTTGTGATTTCTCACCCCTTATGTTTGAATGATGCCTTTACATGGGCACCGTGCAGATAATCCGCAGTAGAGGTGTGGATGTGAGTGAAAGAGAGTGCTATTCCTTTTTCCTTGTTGAGTCGGCATCTGCTCTGATGTGTAACACCAGGGGGAATAGAACGCTGTTTATTATTTTACGTTTTATAGAGACTATTATGTGTAGCTCTCCTATTTGATAATTCTATTAGTTTAGTCATGTCATGATTATGTTTGGATTATTGAAATAATTATTTGGTTGATGTTTCCGCTGCTATTAATAAAAGTTGAAGTTGGACTATTTGATTTAATGTTATTATCACTATTATTATTATTATTATTATTATTATTATTTTTCAAATTGGCATGCGTTACATATCTGGTTGTATGAGCAGGTTTATGTTGAATTATAGCATCCTAATTGTCTAAATGATTAAATTACTCTGATTTTTATTATAAATTATGCGGGGATAGTTAGGGTGTTACACTAGGCACCATAACCTATAATATTTGACTCCTTCAGGGTATCCAAGGAATATACATCTCAGAGCTCTAAGTTCGACCTTGTCTTGCCTAATATGAGCATAAGTTAAATAACCAAATACTCTAAATCTGTCGAGACTAGGTGGATGTTACGACACGGGTTCTTTAGGTGTATCCATTCCCAAGGCTGTCGAGAGACATCTATTTATCAAATGCGGTGTAGTTACAACAACTTCAGCCCAAAACACCTTCAATTCTGCACTTACCAACATGCACCTCACCCTTTCTAGAATAGTTCAATTAAACCTTTCAGCCAAACCATTTTGTTGGGGAGTCCCTGCACTAGATTTGTGTCTTACAATACCAGACGCAACACAATAGCTGTCAAAAGTCTCATTGTAAAATTCAAGACCATTGTCGGTCCTCAAATTCTTAACGTTCCTACCAGTTTGGTTTTCGACCAGAGTCTTTCGTCTTTTACAATTTTCAAAACTTTCATCCTTAGTCTTCTGGATGAATACCCATAACATTCTGGAGTAATCAACAACTATGAATAGAAAATACTTTGCACTTGAGTGGGAAGGATTCCTTGCAGGTCCCCAAATATCAACATGAATGTAATCAAGGGATCCATGTGTTCTTTATTTACCTTTGTTAAACTTCATTTTACAGGATCTACAAAATACACAAGGTTCACAAAACTCCAGTTTTTCGACCTTATCACCACCCATCAGATTTTATTTCAACAATTGGACCAAATATCAACATGAATGTAATCAAGGGATCCATGTGTTCTTTATTTACCTTTGTTAAACTTCATTTTACAGGATCTACAAAATACACAAGGTTCACAAAACTCCAGTTTTTCGACCTTATCACCACCCATCAGATTTTATTTCAACAATTGGACCAGACCTCTTTCACTGACATGGTAAAGCCTCTTGTGCCATAACTCAGTCTTCGACACAAGTTTCGTGGATGCCACATTTACTAAACCACTTACTACCTCAGCCTCAAGGGTATATAAGCCTTATTTCTTAACACCTCTCAAGACTTCCTTTGACCCCTACATTACCCTTAAGATGATTTGATCTCCTTTGAAAATATATCATTTCTTGTCGAATTCACCAAGAGAAATAAAATTCCTATTAAGGTTAGGCACATACCTAACATCAGCCAATAGCCTTATTGACCCATCATGGAGCTTGAATCTCAAAGATTTAATACCTGGAATTTTACAAGCTTTTTTGTTTTTCGGCAGCACTGATCCACCATCTTGATCACACAATTCTTTAAACACGTCTTTGTTTGAAGTCATGTGCCAATTACACCCTGAATCCATATTCCATTCCTTGCTAGAGTCATTGTTTGAAACCCCCTTGACATAAGATGGTTCATAACCATCTTGCGCAATGGTTGCATTACCATTATCCTTTCCACCATGATTGTTCAGTCGATCATGGTATACTTTTCTTGTATGACCCTCCTTCTTACAATGATAACACTTAATAGTAGAAGTATTACCACCATAAGAATTCTGTAGAACTTTACCCTTCTTCTTCTCAAACCTACCATCTCTCTTCAAGAATTTCCCCGTAACGGACAAACCTTCACCAACAAAAGATGGCTTGTGCTCCTTTCGTTTGTTCAAATCCTTAGAGTACAAGGCAGATTGAACATCTTCAAAGGTCAACGACTCTCTTCCATACAAGAGAGTTTCTTTGAAATGAGCATGTGACTTAGGTAAATAGCACAACAACGGCAACGCTTGATCTTCATCATCAATCTTAACCTCAATATTTTCAAGATCAAGAATTAACTTGTTGAACATATCCAACTGCTTAGCCAAGGCTTTGTCTTCACTCATCTTGAATGAATACAAAGCTTGCTTCAGGTAGAGACGATTAACCAATGATTTTGTCATGTATAAACCTTCAAGTTTCATCCACACACTAGCTGCAGTTTTCTCCTTTGAAACCTACCAGAGAACCTTATCACCAAGGCTCAATACAATGGCACTATGGGCTTTTTCGACCATTGTTATCTTCTCCTTCTTCGATAGGGCAGTGTCCATCTTCTCAAATCCTTTCAACACTTCTAACAAAATTATTAACACTGGTGAATTTCTTAATCTCATACTTTGTTGACGGCATCTTCTCCTCCACGCTCACCACACCAGTTTGTTGTGAATTGATGTCATCAAGAACAAACCAAAATATGAGGAAAAGATTGAGTTTCTTGAACAAATATAAGAAAACCTATTAGGTTTTACAAAAGATAGAGAATACGTAAGAAGAAGAATAATAATTAGTTTAAACTATTTTTTATTCACTACTCAATAACGGTTCAAAGATTATAAGATAATCCAATTAGTTTGCCACGAGATATCAACATAATGGTTTTCAAAATGTATGCCCAATTTAAAGGAATGTTGTTCTTTAGGGAAAACATAATTTAGAGTTCAAACTCGCTTATTTGGGAGAAGTTTGAGGTTTTAGGTATAAACACATGTCATAGAAAATAATGTAGTATTCTATCCTCTAAGAACATATTTCCAACAGAGTTTGTGTTTATTTATAGAAGTACCATGATCCAATCGTTGTTTCTTAGTGATTAATGTTAATGTAAGTCCTAGAGGCCAATACTTTTGGTACTTGTATCGAATTATTTATTAATAATAAAAAGGCATTTCTTTATTATGTTTGTTTTTCCAAAATAATAAAGTCCCTAGAATAGGTAGCCCATTTAATAAAATATTAAGTGTGACTTAAGCATGAGATCCCATTAAACATAAGGACACTATTCTTAAAGTATCCATAGTCGAGCTTTACTGTGAAGTGGGATAACCCTAAAGCATTAAGACTATTATATAGATAGACTGATGATTACATCTCATGGATCATGGATAAGGAGTTATCAAGTCTTAACATACGTATGAATATTAGGAGTAATATTTATACTGGATTGACCCGCTATGAGGGTACTACATAGATGGGTACTAGATGTAGAGTCAAGTACTTTATTACTGATCAAACATTGTTCGTAATTGGATGACCATAAAGACAATTGATGGGTACTCCACAAAGCATGTTGAGGGACATGAGTGACCTAGATGGAATTTTCCCATCCCACGTAACATGATAAATATCTAAGGGACCAATATTGAATTAGACAAGGATGACACAATATAAGCTTTGTGTTCAATATAGACATAAAGGCAAAAAGGGTAATTGAACACACAAGTATTATCACAAAAGGTTTTGTCAGATCACTTGAGATTTTCGTGATTTGGGTAGTAGTGATGTGTTGCTAGATACCGCTCACTATTTATTATGTTAAATGCGTGATTTAATATTGAAATTCTGGCACACAGATACCAGATGTCAAGACAGATGTCAGGACACTGGGATCAAAACAGCAAACAACACTTAGGGAGAAAAATAAAAGCTTGAATGCAAATAATAACACAATCAATTGTTAACCCAGTTCAGTGCAACATCACCTACATCTAGGGGAATCCAAGCCAGGAAGGAAATCCACTATAATAATATTAGTTCAAAGCCACAACAAACACCCACAGATTTACGAGCTTCTCACCTAATCACTACCCATGCTTACTTCTACCTAGGAACTCCTAGATATAAGACCCCTCTCACTTCCCACCAGTCACACAATAGTGACAAACTCAACAATAAAAAAGAAAGGAAATCACACTTCCAAAGACACCAAAATCCACTCTTTGCTTAAAAGCTTAGGAGTGATTACAACTCAAAAAGTTGTCTGATTAAAATACCTAAGAGGTATATGAATAGTTCACAAATGCACAAACAAAACCGTCCAACTCAAATGTCAAAAGACATAAGAGAGAATCACAAAGAACAAATAACACAAAACTCTCTAAACCATAAAACACTCTTTCTTTCAATACACGACTTTACCACCTCATTAGGTTTAGAACTCCTCTTTAAATAGTTTTCAGATCAACATGGGCTTGGTCTCTTCAATTAAATAAAATGCAAATCACAAATTAACAGCTTCAAATCTTCTGCAAGATCTTTTGCACAAAAATAGGAACTGAATAGAAAGTTTCCTAAAAAGGCTCCAAGATCCTTTTTATGAAATACAAGCAAATCTGTCAAGACAGAAGTTCCTAAAATATCCCTCCTTGGATTTCGACACTATGTGAATTAAAATACTATCAAATCTCACGCTTTAAATACCAAATCGTCCCATCCCTAAATTACTGGTATAACATGTCCTGCCACATGTCCCAACATCATGCTGAACATGATGTTTGACTGACCTGTCAATACATCTGTCACAACATCTTGTTGTGAACTTGTTTTAACAAAATTGCTGCCAAACCAAAAACCACAGAACTTACAATCTCCCCCTTTGGCAAATTTTGGCTAAAATAACCTTTGCATGTGTTTGCCTTGAAAATTAGCAAACAACTGCTGGCCTCCTAATTTATGGAAATTAGTTTACTTGCAGGATCGACCATACAAATCCTAGGACAATGTGCTTTAACAATTTTGACAACATATATGAAAATCAAACCCTTTATTTATTATGTTCATCATCACTCTTATAAAGTAATATGATTCGGATGAAAATGATAAAACTTTGTTCTTTAAAGAAGTAACGAAAAATGTAATAAAAGTGCATAAATGAATTGCAGAAATGTAGAGCAAACTGAATATGAAAAACTTAAAATTTCATTGAAATGTAAAAGATAAAACTAGTGTTTTTCCAAACGTACATTTTCTCAATGATAACTCTTTTCTCTCACACGGGTACTTTGAGTATTTTTTGAGTAACTTGTACAGAATTTTGAATACACACCAAAATCTGACACTATGACTCCGTATTTATATACAATCGAAATAACCGTCAGCAACGATTATTTCTTGTAACGAAGACAAATGGCAACCTGCATGTCTTCGCCCCTTAGATACACTCCACGTGTCTCCCTTTCAAAAACACAATTCCCTCCTTTATTTGAATTTCAAAAAACCAGACGAAAAGAGACCTCCATATAATTGTGTCGAAATGTTTCCAATACTTTGAAAAAGTCTCCAACTCTTATATTCTAAATAATCCTTGTTTTCGACCAATCTTCTTCACAAGAAGCAAATTTTTGTCGAAATACTCTGGAAAGCCTCAATCTTTCACGTCCTTTACAAATAAAATCCAGACGTCGAAATTAAGAGTCAACAAAATGTCCCCCAGAAAATGCATATTCGACAAAGGAGAAAAAGCAGTTTTTGTCAACATCATTCGACGTCTTGACTGATTCGACGAAATGACTGTTCATATGACTTGACATTTTTGTAACGTCAGAATCATTGTTACACTTTTCTGAAACGTCTCCTCAGTCCACGTTTTGAGATTTTCTCAATCATCACGATCATAGTCCCTAGGAGATCGTGGGTCGAAAATAACTGCCACCGTCTAATTATTCCATTCATGACTAACACGTGTCCCATGATCTCTCCTCATTAAATAGTAAACCCTTTGAATAGTAACCGCTTCAGTCCCCTATTCCACTTATAAATACGTGAAATTTCTCCTCAATTCACTTTTTCCATTCTCTTTCCTGAACAAACACTTACCTCATATAACTTCATCTTCTTCATTTCCTCTCTAAGGGTCTGTTTGGTTCAATCGAGGGGAGGGGAGGGGAGGGATTTTTATCAAGGGGAGGGGAGGGGAGGGGAAGGAAAGGGGATTTTAAATATATATATATATATATATATATATATATGTTTGGTTCAAAATACGAAAGGGGAAGGGAGGGGTGGCATTTTATTTACAAATATGTTTGGTTCACAAGGGGAGGGGAGGTATTCTAAAACTAATTTACATTTTTATCCTTCTAATTTTATCATAAGACTCATGATATTTATCAGTTATAATTCAAATACAAATTCATTGATGAAATATAAAGTATTCAATCATAGAGCATCGTGAAATTTTTTATAAAAATTATAACGAGTATAATATATAATTTTAAAAATATTATCAAATATAATAAAATCTAATAAAAATTATTATAAACAAAAACATTACAAAAATTAAAAAGTAACAATAAAATATAATAAATAAAATAAAAGGATTTAAACACATATAATAATAAGATGAATATATAAAAATTATAAGAAATATGAAATAAAGATAAAATATGTTCAAAATATAACATTTAACATTTTAATAAGTTAAATGTATATTTAAATAAATAATAAGGGTAAATATGTAAATATAATTATGATTAAAGTGAAACACTTCCCCTCCCCTCCAAATCCCCCCAAATTGGGGGGAAGCAAAAAGTGAGCCATGAGGGATTTTGGTCCCCTCCATCTACCTCCCCTCCCCCTCTTAAAATTTGAACCAAACACAAAAACTATTAAATATTCCCTCCCCTCCCCTCCATTTACTCCTAACTAAACATACCCTAAATTTTCTGCAAGCAACCATGTCTTCCTCCACAGCTCCTCAAGGAACTAACACCAAGAACAAAGACTCCTAGAAATCCAAAAGTTTGCTACCTGTTCACAGAATCCTTGGTCCAAGCGTCGTAGAGAATCAACAATATGTACCAGAACCTCCCAATAAAGAAGAAAAAAGATGCATTTATCAATCACAGGTATTAATTCCCATTCTCATCTCTGGTAAATCCCATGCAATCCTAGGACCTTTTCCTGATTTAAAGTTAGATCCTTTAAAAGTAAAATAATTCTTCCCTGCTTATCACCATTATAAACCAATAGCTAATGGAGTTAGGCCTAGGACTGGACAAGAAATAGCCATAGATGAAAAGTCTAAGGTAGATGGTCAAGGGTCACCCTCCTCTAGGGATGCCATAAATCTATAGTATATGAACAACTTTAGGATTTTTAGGTCTTGCCCCCTATCGAAAGACCCATCCAACTACTTATCTGGGTTAGCAAAAATAGAAGCAGTTAATCTGAGGATTGGAAATCCATGGGCATTTTGGACCTTATCCAGTTGTCAAAAGTAGGACCTGGATATTGTTCATCCATGCTTTTAGCTTCCCTTTACTTTTGGGATAGTACCTATAACAATTTTCACCTTCCTTGTGGAATGATCACCCCCACCCTCTTCGACATAGCTGCCATAACTGGTCTTAGTCCTCTCTGGGTGGATTATGATCCCAACCTCTAGCTGACAATTCCATAGGCTTCGACATTAGTAAAGCTGTCTTTACCTCCTACATCGCGTACTACCATGACAAGGACATTATTGAAGTTTCTGACCAAGAGCACGTGACCTTCTTAGCTCTCTGGCTGTCGAGATGCGTCTTCTGCTCCAGGTCTCTTCAGGTGGCGGAAAGATATATCACTATGGCGAATCAACTCCATGCCAGACACAAACTATGCCTTAGCGAAATCATCCTAGCTAACCTGTATGAATCTCTTGGCGAAGGAGTCACTTTAGTGAAGAACATTAAGACGAAGGGAAATCTTCTGTTGTCAGGACCATTCTGGCTCCTACAACTGTGGCTAAATGCCACATTCGAAGCTTCTCTTTCTAATAAAAACCCTGTAGACGAAGCTACTCTAAAAGATAGAAGGGTCGAAGGAACTAGGATGTCACTGCTGATGCCCAATGATGAAGGTTTGAGCCTCCAACAAACATTCACTGGTTATGTTATGATGTTTTCCAAACACCATAACTTCACACCTAATATGGCCCCTTTTGCAAACAGAAAAGTTGGACCAGAATAGTTCACTAGGAAGTTTCCCCCTGAGTCGAAAGAATAAGAGGCGGAATCTCTCAATGTCTGGGAATCCTTTCTAACCCCCAGACTTTTAGCCTCCAGGATCAACCCATCAAAACTAAAAATTTCACTTGTCAAATACCAACCCAATCTGGTCTCTCGACAGTTTGGATTAATTCAAATAAAACCCAAACCTCTTTTTTCAAAGAAAGGTTCGCTGATACACTACAACATGCTCCACAATGAAGCTGAGTGCACAAAACTGCTGGCGAAATACTCAAACTTGGTTGAAATCCAACCGGTGGCTTTCAAACCCAGCTTCCTCTGTACTAAAGAGTTTGATGACTGGTGGAGGGATTACTACAATTTAGAATTCTTCAATGTATCTTCTTTTACTCTTCAACTGACAAAAGCTTTCGCCCTTGTACAGGACAAATCAAAGAAAGGTACTTCAAGACACATCAAAGAAATCCAAGCATTCCAGAAGTACTTTGAAACTGCCTATAGACCCAACGAACTTAGTCGAACCATTAGCGAAACAGCCGTTACTTTGAAAGAAAAATTTACAAGGAAACCGGATGAGTTAAAACTACCTTCATACATTCGACCAGATCAAAGTTATAAGTTAGCTTTTAATCTTTATCCACCAAAGTTACCCCCTCTACCATCTATTGAATTTGGCGTGGCTTTTAGCCCTCCATTTCCAGACTGGTTCGTCTGTGGGAATTTTATGAAAAATCTTCGCCAAGACTACCAAAAACATGCTAAGCGAGTGGTTCCGACTAAGTACACTTTGGACAATTTCAAAGGCCGCCTTCATATTGGCATATAACACATTCCTGTGGAATCCCCTAAATATGAAGGTGTGGAATGGGAAGATATTCAACACTACGTCCTTTTATTTATATATGTTTTCTTTTTCTTAACTCATATTTAACTTTTTCCCTTCTTTTCTTTTTTTTTAGCTATAAAAATTCCTGCTAAAAAATTGGCTACCGTCGAAAGGTCAACTGCAGAAGACGAAGAAGACCAAAAGGACATAACCAAGAAACTCGTGGCGAAGGTATGATCTCTCCTTTTCCCTGATTGTTATATATATTTTATTTTTGCCATCTAAAATATATTAGCAAAATCCTTTTTACAGGGAAGTCAGAAACCTCATCTGACACCAAATAAAAGAAAAGAAGTGGATCCTGAGCCTCACATTATTGAATCTAAAGATGGTGACAATTCTCCTGACCAAGCTAAACCTTCGAAGAAGAAGAAGAAACCGTTGAAAATCCAACAATCCAAACCTTCTGCTTCCAGAGTATTGGAAAGGAGTGCTCCTACCTTTCACAAAAAGTCTGTCGAACAAACCACTCTAGCCCCAGCAGAAATTGAAAATTCTAGTCTTAAGACTGAAATTCCAAAGGTGTGTTCTCTTTTCGAATTTCGACATTTACAGCCACTTTCAATCATAATAAAATTTGACTTATTGACTTTTCAGGTTGCCGTTGATACTCATGGACATCCTCTCGTCCAAGTTCTTCCCAAAATAAGCAGCAATCAAACCTACAAACCAAAAAGCCTCTCCAGACCTTCCCTAAAGGATTTGACCAAAGAGTATGGTACTGATGTGAATCAGCCCACCAACGCTTCTAAGAAACTTCCCAAGATTATTACCACAACTTCTTCTCAGGACGTGATCGAAGTGGAAACTGGTCCTGAGGAAGATACTTTAGTTGATGTTGGTGGGGACACTGTGATGCCCAATGCAGAACTCACTATAGAAGATGATCCTGAAGATAACTCCCCTATCAACTCAAAAGATGATAATGAAGAGAAGGATGGGGATATTGAAGTTGGTGACGAAGCGGAAGAAAAAAAAGATGGCGAAAGACAAACAACTCCAGAGGCTGCTACTGGTGAAGAAGGAAGAAAGGACGAGGAAAACCTTGATGATCGTCCCAAAGCTCCTTCAACAAACACTACTTCGACCAGTTTATCTCATGAAGAACTTAAAAACTTGAAAGTGCAAAGACCACTGGAGTATCTGAAGGTTATGCTTAGTACACGCTACAATTTCTGTGACACCACCACCAGCGATTCGACCACCTCAGGGACTCTTTATGGCGAAAAATCCATGGATGAAGTGCTCACCCAGACCTATTTCAACTTCTAGAGAAAGATTCCTCTGCCCAATTCAACCTTAAAAAGATCCTAAAACAAATCAATGTTCTGGAAGCTCCCCCTGAAGTGATTGACATTGTCGTAGATCTGACCACACTGATTGACCTTGTGGTAGCAGATTTTAATCGACTTCGAGATTACTCAAAAAAACTTGAAAATAAGTCAGGTACTCAACTTGCTGAATAGGATGCTGCCTCAAATTCTACCATCAAGGTAACTGAACTGGAGAAAACTTCTGAACAGAACAAGAAAGAGGCAACAAACTGCGATGAAAACATTCGCAAATGGGAGGATCAAATCAAAATCCTTCAAGACAAAATTTCTCAGGCCAAAAAGCGCAAAGAAGAACTGCAAAAATTCAACCAAGAGGAGATAGCTAAAGAGCTTGAAGTTGGGGTACATCACGTCGAAAGAGCTCAAAAGCTTGGTAAAGAAATCGAAGAACTTTCGACTAGCAAAGCCCTCTACGAATGTCGCCTTATGATTCAGAGATCCAAGTTTGAGAAACTGAATAAGTCTTTCCCTGTTTAAACACTTGTAATTTTATTTGGCCCTTTGAGGCCTAAATGTGTAATGACTTTAAGCCATATGTTTGGCGAAAAGAATCTTAATTCACCAAGTTGGTTATTTCCTTTATTACTTTGCATGATTATTCGACTCCTATTTTTACTTCTTGCAATGCAGGCTTATATTTTTTCAAATATTTCCCATTTATTTTTAGCACTCGCTTGTCTTTATCTAATTCTTCAACTTCATATGCGCCGTTTGAAAACACTTTAATAATTTGAAAGGGCCCTTCCCATTTAGGGGACCATTTCCCCATAAATCTGTCTTTTCGATCCATGGGAAGAATAACTTTCCAAACAAGATCACCGATCGAAAATATCTTACTATTCACTCTTTTATTGTAGGATTTTTCCACCCTTTCTTTCTGCCTTTTTAATAATTCTAGCGCATTTAACCTTTCTTCGTATAGATCCACCAGTTCATCTATCATCATATTCAAATATGAGTCTGATGGAATCTCATAATGCCTTTGGACTCTTGTTGACTGTAAATATATCTCGACCAGTAGAACTGCATCATGACCATATGTTAATCTAAAAGGCGTAGCATTTGTAGCTTCCTTATGAGAGGTTCGACAAGCCCACAGAATTTGGTCCAAAGTTTTGTGCCAATTCTTTGGCTTTTTTCCCACATGTTTTTTTATCAAACCAATTATAACCTTATTTGCTGCTCCGACTTGTCCATTGGCTTGAGCATAGTAAGGCGTCGATGTGAGAAGTTTGAACCCCGTTTCTTTTGCAAAAGCTTGCATATTTTTACCAGTAAAAACAGATCCTTGATCTGTCGTTATAGTTTATGGGATCCCGAACCTATAGATGATGTGTTTTTGAATAAATTCAATTACCGCTTCTTGATCCACATTTACTAAAGTTATGGCTTCGATCCATTTTGTGAAATAATCAACACCAACCAAAATAAACTTCTGATTTTTTGATGATGCCGGTAGAATTTCTCCAATCAAACCAAAGCCCAACCCCTAAAGGGCCAATGCTTTACTATAGAATGCAACTCGCTTGAAGGAATGTGTTGTATCCCTGCGTGCACCTGGCATTCTTGACATCCTTTCGCGAATTTGACGCAATCTTTTAGCATGGTTGGCCAATACATTCCTTGTCGAAACAATAACCACTTCATTTTAGGGCCCACCTAATGCGCACCGCATGCCCCCACTGTGTACATTTGACAGGGCTATGTATGCCTCAGATTCACTCAGGCACTTGAGTAATATCCCCTCAGGAGTTTTCTTAAATAATTCATTACCCAAAATAACATAACTCAAAGCTAGATACCTGATTTTCCGTTCAAATGATCCTATCGGATTTTGTAGATACTCCATTATGGGCTTTCTCTAGTCTTCAATTGTCGAACTATTTATGTTAAAAATTTCAAAATTTTCTTCATCAACGTATCCTAGCTTTATTGTCTCCAAATCTGATGGGGATAATCTGGCTGACACGACTCTTCCCCTAACCTCAATGGCCTTTTGCAGACGTTCCTTTGATATTTTGTAGCCAGAAACAATTTGTGCCAAGTCATTTGCCTCCTGGTTCTCTATTCGAGGGATATGTCGAATTGTTACCATATCGAATCTCTTCAAGAGTCGATTGGCTATTACAAAGTACATGATCAAATTTTATTTGACACATTTGTACTCTTTTGTTATTTGTTTTATGACTAACTCTGAGTCGCCCATTATTTCGACTCGAGTTTCCCTCAATTCCAATAAAATTTCAAGTCCGGCTATTAAATCCTCATATTCTGCCTCATTATTTGAACATAGGCCTTCGATTTTATACTTGAATTTTCTTGGAATTTTATTAGGAGAAATAATTAGAACTCCTATACCAGTTCCATTTTTATGACTAGAGTCGTCGAAGTATAACCTCCATGGTTCTAGTTCAATGTAGTCCAAAGACTTTTCATTTATAGTATGGTCGACTATGAAATCAGCCACCACTTGTCCTTTGACAGCTTTTAGAGGTAAGTATGTCAAAGAATACTCAGTTAATGCTAACGCCCACTTTCCAATTCGACTGTGTAAAATTGGTTTGGATAACATGTATTTTATAACATCAAAATGAGAGGAAACGAAAACATCCACTGGTTTTATATAGTGCTTCAATTTCATACATGAAAAGTACAAACATAAATACATTTTTTTGACTACACTATATCTAGTTTTCGCATCGTTCAAGACCCTGCTGAGGTAATAAATGGATCTTTCGACTCCATTCTCATCCTCTTGAGCCAACATGTTCCCTAATGTCTTCTTCGACGCAGATATGTACAGCCTCATACTCCTACTTCTACAAGGTCACATCAAAATTGGAGGATGCGTCAGGTATTCTTTGATCTTGTCAAAGGCATCCTGCTGGGCTTGCCCCCATTCGAAGTCTTCTTTTTTCAGTCGAAGTAGAGGGGAGAAGGCTTGCGTCTTGCCACTGAGGTTGGAGATTAACGTCCTAAGAAAGTTAATCTTGCCAAGTAGAGACTGCAATTCCTTCTTTGTAGATAGCGCTTTCGCCTCCATTATTGCCTTGGCCTTGTTTTGATTTATCTCGATCCCTTTCTTGTGGACCACAAAGCCTAGGAAATCTCCCGCCTGCACACAAAAATGCACATTTGAGAGGATTCATCTTCAAGCTAAACTTCCTCATCCTTTCAAAGGACTGTCGAAGATGGTCTATATGACTTTTTCCTGAAACATACTTAACAACAATATCGTCAATATAAATCTGCATGAAAGTCTCAATGAAATCGTGGAAAATCTAATTAATTGCTTGCTGGTATGTTGCCCCAGCTTTTTTTAAGCCAAAAGGTATCACCACCCATTCGTAGGTGCCTAAGCCTCCAGGGCATCGAAATGCTATTTTTGGAACATCTTCCTCAGCAATAAAAATTTGATTGTAGCCAGAGTACCCATCAAGCATACTAAGGTACTCTTGGCCTGCGGCAGAATCGGCAAGCATTTCCGCCACTGCCATAGGATATTCATCCTTTGGGGCAGCAGAGTTCAAGTCTCAAAAATCTATGCATACACTCAGTTTACCATTTTTCTTTATTACTGGAACTATATTGGCAATCCATTCGACATACCTGGTCGTGCGGATGAACTTGCATTTAAGGAGCCTTTCGACTTCTTCTTTAATATTTGAGAGGATCTCTGGTGCGAATCGCCTTGGAGTTTGCTAAACAGGTTTCCTCCCAGGGTTGATTGGTAACTTTAGTTCGACCAGATTCCTATCCAGACCGGGCATTTTCTCATAGTCCCATGCGAAATAATCCTTGAATTCCTTCAGCAACTGGACTATTTCGACCTTGAGTTAGGGGCTGACTTTTGTACTGATGTAGGTTGGTCTTTTTTCTGCCCCCGACCCCAAGTCAATTTCTTCGAGTGGATCCTGTGCCGTCATCTTGATGTCTGCTTCTAATGGATCCTTCTCAAAGCCCAAAGGCTCATCGTCATAAATTGCGTCGAGCCTCTGGTTTTGCAATTCTTCCAGATCTTTGTCAGGTGGATCTGGATCAAAGTCCTTTCTAAGACATTATTGATCTGCTTCGATCTCATTGGCTTCGACAGCCATATACTTCACTTCGGCCTCTAAGACCGCTTTGAGCTTGTTCTCGGCTATATAAGCCGCAATTTTCTCAAGAACTAGTGACTCACTCATTGTCACTAAATTCGCTCCCCCAGCCAGTTGGCTGGATGTGTAAGGTTCTAAAAATATAATTCTCTTCGCCAACTACCTCTCTATCCCACTGAAATCGTTCGTGGGATGAAGGTATAGGGAACAGAAGGCATTGTCTGTTGGCGCCATGTCGAACGTTACAGGACTACAAGGAGCAATATGAGCCAGATTTTTGTCAAAGCTTCGCCCGTCAACCTGATTTATTTTGGCCAGAAAGTAGCTCTGGTCCGCATCTATATTCTCGACAATCCCGTCGGTATGTCATATCGTTATTCTTTGGTACATCGACGAAGGGACGACTCCTATGCCGTGTATCCATTCCCTGCCTAACAACAGGTTGTAATTTGCCTTCGAGGCAATTACCATAAACATTGTCGGCCTTGTGATGGTTCCGACTGTTAGATCCACTTGTATTACTCCCATGGTGGTTCCCACTTTACCCTCGTAATTCGACAACACCATGTTATGAGGTTTGGTGTTGGAATCATCCTTTCCAATTTTCTTGAGCATATATTGTGGCATCAAATTGACTGTCGCACCTCTGTCAACCAGAATCATGTTTACCCCCCTTTCCTTTAATGAATAGGGGTTTTAAGTGACTCCTCATCGAATCACTAGTCTTTCAAAGAATGCATTTTGTTCTTCCATGCATCCGTTGTTCATATGTAATAACAAATAGGCCCGTGTCTGGCCGTTTCGACTTCCATGGTCTCTTCCTCATCTTCGACTTCCATTATTTGGTCATACTTCCTAGGGAGTACTGACACAATGTTACACATCACATCGAAAGATGCTTCTGACTCAGAGTTGAAATCATCCATCATTTCATCATCTCTAGTTACGTCCTCCTTCGAGGACACTTGTTCTGGAGCCACAAACGGCCTTTTATCCTTCAATTCCTCTTTCTGATTCGAGGCTTGAATATTACTGCTGGTTTCTGGTTTAGCCATTCTTGCAGCCTCCCTTTCTGCTTTCTTTCAACACTGATACCTTCTCCATTGTTATTTTGTCATAAGGTTCTTACCCTTGTAGTTCTCAGATGGGTAAGTCATTCTCTTAGATTTTTGGAATTCTTTCCTATTTGATAAGGAAGATCCCCTTTGTACTTCAAAATATTTCCACTTCCCTTGGCCTTGGGCCTGTCGGATTGGATTGATCCACTTGTCATCTGAAGCCTTATTCGTAGGCTTGAATGTGTTAGGGTACCTTCCTCCTAACTTCTGCCTGTTTTGGTCTCCTCTTCTGGGGTTGAATCTTTCTTCTCCTGCTGGCTGAGAAGGCTTCCAATTTCCCCTTCTTTTTGCCCTCTCCACTCCTTCTAGGTTTTGTGCGGCCTTTTTGTCGAAGACGACACTACAACAAGGACAAAGCATTACTTCAGACCTCTTTTTCTGGAATCTGTGGATGAAATCTGCCAAGTTCTCCTCTTCTTTAGGGTACGCTAACTTGTGGTATTCCTCATATCGACGCTCTTCGTCGACTTGCATTGAAACATTCTGAGACACCTCCACCATGTTCACATTGGCAGCTGTCTCTGTGGTAATGCTCAATTTGTTTAACTTCAAACTGAGGCCTTCATTGACCTTGTGATCTTTCTCGACACGATTGGAACCCTCAGTGGTTTCCTTTGTTGGTACCTTTGGATGCAGACCCTTGGTAACCTGTTGGCTGATGAATCTGACAGCCCTCTCCTTTGGATCCCCCATGGTTCTCTGGAGAAGGCCAACAGCAGCCTGTTTGTAGGAACCTTCAGTAGTCCCTTTATTAACCTGGACAAAACCATCAGTGGTCCCGTTATTAACTTGGGTGAAACCATCAGTAGTTTCGTTGTTGGTTTTAGCGAAACCGTTAGTGGTTTCGTTGTGTATTTTGACGAAACCCTCAGTAGCTTCATGGTCGACGTCATCAATGGCCTCACCAATGGAATTCTCAATAATCTTTGCGTCAAGATCTTCAGTGACCTTAACCATCATAGCCTAGTTCACGAAGTCATCAGTAACTTCGACCAGGTTATTTTTGTTGGCGGGATCCTCAGTAACCTCCACCATGTTCACATCATTATCGAAGCCATGAGTAATCTCGATCATATTCATATTGTTGTCGAAGCCTTCAGCAACTTCAGCCATGTTCACCACGGATGGCTCAACGTAGTGGGCTTCTGCCACATGCAAAGGATTCGAATCGATCTTCATCTGAGGCTTCGACTTGTCCCCGAATTTGAACCTTCCTTCTCTGATTGCATTTTGTACTAGATCCCTGGAAAGGAAACATTGAGACGTTTTATGACCCAAAAAATTTTATGACCCAAAAAATTATGGTATTCGCAAAAACCTCTCTTGTTCTGCTGTTCTAAAGGAGGTGCTTTAGCACCAGGTGGTACTATCATTTGGCCATCCTTAACTAACAGATCAAATATTTCGTCACACTTTGTGACTTCGAAGGTATAAGTTCTTTTGGGGAACTTGTCGTTCTTTTCCGATTCGATTAGGTTTTTCCCATTCGATGGAGCCAAGACTTTGCAAGCATATGTCGGACCCTGCTTTAATTCCGCCAAATCGACCTCATGGTCGTCAAAATTCAATAATTTGTTTTCGTCATCATCCTCACATACTCTGACATAGGCTACTTTTTCTTTATTATTCTTGTTAGTCCTAGCTTTTTCGGCTTTTAGTCGTTCGACCTGTCTAACCCTATCAGCCAACTGGGTCATGTCTCTTAAGTACTGGGTATCTAATTTCTTTCTAATTGAGTAGTCGAGGCCACCTGCGGCCATTTCGACTAACTCATGTTCAGGCACCTATGTGAAACACCTTGCTTAGAGCAACCGAAACCTATTCAAGTAGTCATCAATTGGCTCTAAGAACTTTCTCTTAATGCTAGCCAATTCCTTTAAACTTATCTTTGTTTATCCCATGTAGAATTGTTCATGGAACAATCTCTCCAATTGGGTCCAGGTATGTATCAAATTTGCAGGTAGTGTGGTGAACGAAGTAAAAGCATTTTTTGTTAGCGAACTTGGGAAATATTTCACTTTCAAATTTTCATTATTTGCTATTTCGTGCGCTTCAATCAAATACCGTGCCACGTGTTCGACAATTGATTCACTAGTATCCCCTGAAAATTTAGTAAACTTGGGAACCTTCCATCTTGGGGGTAAATATGCCTGCAAGATATATTCAGATAAAGGGGAATTATAACTCGGCCTCTGTAGGCCCACGTTCATTCCATTTCGTACCATAATCCTTTTGACCATGGCTGCCAAATTATTTTCTGTTGGCATATCATTACATCGCATTTGTTGTATAATGTTATCAGTATTTTGGTTTCTATTAACTAACACTACCCTTGGCTTTTGTTGAATAGGAATTTTGACTCCTGGTTATTCGACTACCCCTCCTTGGTTCAACACGTTCGCCTGAGGGATGTCTGGTTGTCTTTGATTTATGGTAGGGTCTTCTTCGACAGTTACTCCTGTATTTTGAATTACACGTTCCCTTTGGACAGGTTGAGGGACACCAAAGAAATCGACAATACGCGTCATGTGCGCTGCCAATTGCTGGTTTGTTTGTGTAGTGTTCTGAATCAAGGGGTTAAATATAACCCTCATCTGTTGGGCTATCATTTGAACCATATCATGGTTGCTTTCATCGATTTGTTGCCTTATCACCGCTACAGAATTATTAGTAATGTTTGGCATATATGTTTGATATCCCATTCCTAAAGGTTGGCTAATCCTACCCATATGGTTTATACCAGAACCAGATCCTTGTAAAGGCGAAGTTACGTTTACAGTTGGATCTGTAAATGCTGATGACGCATTATGTAAACTTGCCATCACTGATGTGGGCATTCCATATGGTTGTTCTCGATTTAGTGCAGGCATGGAAAAGCTGGGTATATAAGGCCTGAACATACTCCCTGATGGAGGAGTGGTCATTTGATAAATTTGGGGTCCTATGGGAGAGAAATTAGGCACACTCTGGGGAATTGAATGCGCTGGTGTCGAACCCGATGTTCATGGCATGCCAGTAGCGCAATTTTTGTGGTTTCGAATCACTATCTCTTTAGTACTGCCGTTTGATTCATTTTTTTATCTTGTTGAGCTGATTAAGGAAGGGAAATAGATGTCTCCAATTAACCCTGCTTGCATACTGAGGTTAAACAGTCAAAAATGTTGGTTTACAGATGCTATCAAAAGGGGGTATGTCTTGGGTTATTTGCTTAAAAACAATGTCTAGACTATTGGCTAGGTTTCTAGTAAGGTGTTAGGTCTGATGCTTTTGATGGATGTATGAAGGTACGGGATTTTGGGTTTTTGATTAGTATGCTCGCTAAGATTTTTGCAATCTTATGCCTACGTATTCCTGAAACAGGGAAATCAGAGCGATCGTAGTTCCTCTTATTCTATGGGAGGAAAAAGGTTGTTTTGGTGTCTTGTTCAAAGCCTAAGACATGAAGCTAAAGGTGGTTTGTATCTTGTTCAAAGCCCAAGATGTGAAGCTAAAGGGTTTTGGATGAGAGAGAATTTGTCATCTCTAAAGAGGAGTTGTTGATGTTTGTATGCTGTGAGCAAGGCACAAATTTGATGCTAAAGGGTTGATTGACTCAACCGGGGGTTTCTTTATACAAAGCCTAAGTGGAGGCGGGAAGTTTGACTTTTTCGGGGAAAATGCTCTTTCTGTATTGTACAACGCCCAAGATCGAGGCTAGAAGGGATTTTGACTCCGTTGGGGAGAATGTATCTTATATAAAGCCCAAGATGGAGGCTGAAAGGGTTTGACTCAACAAGAGAGTACTTTTATCTGTCATGTATAAAGAGGAGTTGTTGATGTTTGTATGCTGTGAGCAAGGCACAAATTTGATGCTAAAGGGTTGATTGACTCAACCGGGGGTTTCTTTATACAAAGCCTAAGTGGAGGCGGGAAGTTTGACTTTTTCGGGGAAAATGCTCTTTCTGTATTGTACAACGCCCAAGATTGAGGCTAGAAGGGATTTTGACTCCGTTGGGGAGAATGTATCTTATATAAAGCCCAAGATGGAGGCTGAAAGGGTTTGACTCAACAAGAGAGTACTTTTATCTGTCATGTATAAAGCCCAAGACGGAGGCTTAAAAAGTTTGACTCAACAAGAGATTTCGAAGATTGATTGGGTCAACAAGAGAGTCTGAAGGTTGATCGACTCAACAAGAGAGTCTTTTATACTCAACAAGAGAGTGATTTTCTATCTCGTACGAAGCCCGAGATTGAGGCTAAAAGGAGATTGACTCAACAAGAGAGTCTTTTATACTTAACAAGAGAGTGATTTATATGTCTCGTACAAAGCCCGAGATTGAGGCTAAAAAGGGTTTGACTCAACAAGAGAGTCTTTTATACTCAACAAGAGAGTGTTTTATATGTCTTATACAAACCCCGAGACGGAGGCTAAAAAAGTTTGACTCAACAAGAGAGTCTTTTATACTCAACAAGAGAGTGTTTTATATGTCTTGTACAAAGCCAAGACGGAGGCTAAAAGTGATTAACTCAACAAGTGAGTCTTTTATACTCAACAAGAGAGTGTTTTATATGTCTTGTACAAAGCCCAAGATGGAGGCGAAAATTGATTGACTCAACAAGAGAGTCTGAAAAGGTTAGCTCTGCTAGGGGGAATCATTTGTACACAGCTCAAGAGGAGGTTAACTTACTGCTGAGGATTATTTAGATCCTGAAGTGGGTCCAAGTGTGGGGAACTCTCATGAGAGAGACTGGGTTTCTGCTTGAGATTGATCTAGAGTGATCGGTGTTTTTTCCTATTGTTTGAAAGGAACTTGAGAATGTCTTTAAGACGCAAGAGGTTTAGACTTTCCAAGTCTAGAGTTTTATCTTTTGTACAATGCCCAAGAGGAGGCGCGGGCATTAAGGGATGAGTACCAACCCTAAAATGGTCGGAGGTTTGACGCGAGAAAGACTGCTCTAGCAAAGGATGACTAAGTTCTGTCTTATACCTTTAAGAGGTCATCAGGGTCCTTGTATTAAGCCCAAGAGAAGGCATGGGAACTTCTAAGAAGTCGAAGGGTCCTTGTACAACGCCCAAGAGGAGGCGGGGATGCTTTTAGGAATCCTGTGGGTCCCCAAACCAAGAGAAGTTCAAGAAATGCAATTCACAGAGAAGAGATCATTCCAGGAAAGTTCGAGAATTTGGAAGAAACTCAAGAGATGCCATTCACAGAGAAAAGATCACCTCTGGCGAGTTAGAGTTTCTTTGACAATTTCTAAGGGTGACAATCTGAGAAAAGGTTCACCGAGAATACTGCCTTTCTCTTTGTTCCATATTGTTTAACCCCAAGAGAAGGGAAGATTGTATCTGGAATCCTACGAGGGATCTAGTTTTGTTTGTATTTAAGAGTGACCAATAGGGCTTTACCTAGTGCTAGACGTAGTTTCCGGGGAAAACTCTAAATAACTATAGTAGTATTACACAGTGGATATGTGATAAGTATATAAAAGGATGTGAAAGAAGACTTACAGTGAAGCAGCCCCACAATACAGTTATATACATATGAAAGCGGTAAATGAAAGCGGATAAACAATTACCCGTTGTAGAGCTTCCATGTTGTTTTGTTAGTTGTTCAACAAAGAAATTAAAGAAAGTTTTGATAACAACATATATTTGAATTCAAAATCAAAGAATAAAGTGCTTTGAAAAGAATGTTGGGGCTTACAGCTCAAGGAGAAGTCCAAGTTTTAACGATGATCGCACCGTTGTTTTGAAAACTGTACAGAGGGACTTATACAATATGTGAGGCCCAAATCATTTTGGTTTCAAAAAAGGATTAGGTCTTACACTCTATTAGAGGCCCAAAGATTTATTTTTGTACAAGAGATGGGACTTACAACTCAAGGAGAAGCCCAGGGTTATTTGTTTGGCAACGGCAATCGCGCCGAGGTTTTTTAAAACACAATGGATTTTATACAATATCTGAAGCCCAAATTATTTTGGTTTCAAAAAAAGGTTGGGTCTTACACTCTATTAGAGGCCCAAAGAAATTTAAAGAAAAGAAATGGGGATTATAACATGAGGGTAGGCCCAGATGATTTGATTTTTGAACTGGCGATTGTGCCGAGATTTTTCTTTTAACGTGGAGGGACTTATACAATATCTGAGGCCCATAATTGTTTTGGTTAAAAGGGGATTGGGTCTTACACTCTATTAGAGGCCCATGAGTGTTTGAAAATGATTGATGAGGGTGGAATCAATCAAAACCCTAATTTCATCATTTTTAAAAGTGAATTCTTAAAGAAAATCGATGATAAAACACCAAATAAGCTTGAATAAACAACTTGTGATTTTTGGTTAAGGTTTGAAAAATGAGGTTTTAATCACAAGATGAATTAAAAGTCATTTGGTTTTGATTTTTCAAGATGAATATTCACTTTTAAAATGTTTAAAACAATTAAAAATGAATTTATTCATAAAAATACCAACTATATTAAATAAATAATATAAATTTGATTTTTTTGTGGATTAAATATTTCAACATTTTTGTGATTGTTTGCAAAAAGAACCAATAAAAAATAATTAAAATTGAGGGAGTTATTAATTTTTCAAATCATTAAAAATAATAAGAAAAATAATAAAATATGAAAAAGTGGTAAAAAAAGAGGATCTGGGGCGAGGGGGATTCGAACCCCAGACCTCTTGTGTGCAGTGCACGCGTCCTACCACTGGGGTGGTGATACATCCGTGTATCAAACCCCAAGCACAAATATACAAGGCCTGCCTTGTTTTTGGCCTGGCCAAGGCAAGGCAAGGCAAGATTTTGGCAAAAAACGTGAAGCTTGTAACTTTCTCATTTCTCCATGGATTGGGACAAAATTTAGGTCTATCCTGCCTAGAATTTCACAAGGAATCCAATGGTGGTTGTGGTTTTCTCAAATGAGGTCCCCATTTTAAAACCCGATAGTGGTTTTGAAATAGGTCTCCCTTTGCATTTTCTGTGCTACTTCATGGTACAGGCATTAATCACATGATGAATTGGTCCAAACACAACATATATAACATGTAGAAGATGTGCAGGAGCAATGGACCTCAAAGCAATGCATATTTTAAAGAGTTCAAGTTGAGATGCTTACCTCTTTAGGAGCTTTTTGGGCAATCTGTCAAGGGCTTTGTTCCAGAAATGTTTTGATGCTTTGAACACCCTCAAATGATCCCTTAAAAGCTTTTAAGATGATTGGAATCAGCTGGAAACCTCAGGAATGGAAACTGGCCCTTTCTTGCAAAAGGGGCAAAAGTGACCAAAATAGCAACTCTCTCAAATGGTGTTCCAAATGTGGGGAACCATTTGGGATAGTTCAAGGATGATATTTGGAGTGTGTTTGAGGTTTTATCTGGTTTTGAAAGTGACTGAATCAAGACATGGCTTGAAAAATGCAAAAAAAAGTCCTATTTTGAGGTTTTGAGAAGGTACTTTGAGATTTTGGTGTTACAGGTCACTTATGAGAGTTTGGACAGCTTAGATATGACATATTGGATGTGTTTGGATCATGAGCTGTGGTGGAATTGCTCTCTAACTCAAAAACTCGGAGTTACCTTGCTAAAGAAGGCATTTTTGCCTAGAGAAAGAGATTTTGAGGAAAGCAAGTGTTGTAGTGCTTTGGTGTACTTAAACTAAGCACAAATGAGCTCTATTTATAGTAGAGCAAGTTTGTTTTGGCTGCAATAGTGAATGGCAACTGGTGCAGAGGTTTGGCAAATGTTAATTAATAGGAATCCAAGTCTCCTCTAGCCATTGACTAGAGGTTAGAGCACAAGCCTTTGGTTCCCTAGTTCAGAGATCATCTTTGACTCACTCAGTTGGAAATGGCTCAGTTCATGCCACCTTGGTGCATCCATTGAATGCTCCAAAACAAAATTGGATTCTTGTCCCCTCTTTAGGGTTTTTTAGGTTTGGCATGTTATTTTTAGTTCCAAAGACTTAGGAGGCTTATGGATCAGTGTTTGTCCCTACTTGGTCTCTCCCTGAGGTGTTCAGATGGATAAACTTATTTGTCATTTGCACAAATTGCTCAAATCGATCAAAATGCACAAATCTGCCTAGTTATGACAATTGCAGTAAGGCATATTGCCACTGTCATAACTCTTAGCTCAAATGGAATTTCATGGGGTTCTTGGCCATTTTGGAAAGCTCTCATATGATACAACATATGTGTGATCATAGTTTGTCTTGGCACTTTTTGGATCCAAGTAAAAAATGCCCTTACATTTTGGAAAAAGTGAAACAGATTCTGACTTAGTGAAAATTTCACTAAGTGTTGGAAAAAGTGACATTTCATGTTTTCAGCCATTTTGATCCAACCATAACTCAAAATCCATGATGAATTGGAATGAGGTGTAGTTAACACTTTTAAAGTATGTCATGAGAGCTACAAATCCATCTTTGGATCAGCCCAAATGGTTGCTTGGATCTCAAGTAATGATCCTTGAAAGTTGGTACCCTAGCCACTTTGTTCCATAACTTAGAA
This sequence comes from Lathyrus tuberosus, assembly GCA_022829125.1. Taxonomy (NCBI): domain Eukaryota; kingdom Viridiplantae; phylum Streptophyta; class Magnoliopsida; order Fabales; family Fabaceae; genus Lathyrus; species Lathyrus tuberosus. The sequence goes on from JALAZF010000017.1 coordinate 25,192,870, forward strand.
AATTTCTAAGTTTTTTATGGTTGCCCCTTTTACAAGTTATCCCACTTTTCTTGATTTTTCTTGATGAATGATGATTCCAATCACACATTAACATAATTTTAGGGTTAGGGAACCATAATTGATCAAAAAAATCAAAAAGTCAAACTTTGACTTTTGGGCACAGTTGACTTTTTATCAAATGAATTCCAAACCGTGCGATCCTCTGTGAAATCAAGTCCTTGACCTAAATCAAACTTGATGGATTGATTTCATAGGTGTTATAGGGTGTATTGAATCATGTCCCAAGGTTTGGGAGCATGTCCTGGTCAAAAGTCAAAGGCACAGTTGACTTTTTCTGCGAAACCCTAACTGTGGTTCTGATGAACTTGAAACTTATAAATCAAGCTTCTTGGATCAATCCATTGTTGTAAATGGATCAATGTGGTATATTAGGGACCCTAAAATCATGTCTTGAGGTCTTGGCTCATGTTTTGTCCCAAAAGTCAACTTAGGGGTGAATTAGGTCAAGAAACCCTAATTCCTGATTTTTGATGTATGCGTCCCCTGAGGCTAAATTCACTTGGTGATTGGGTTTATGATGTCACTTAGAGTATTTTAGGTTATGATTTGAAGCATTGGCTCATGCCCAGAGGAAAAATTCCATCTGGAGGCCTTGGTCGACCAAAATCCTAATTTGGTGACACTGGCGATCTTGAGGCTTAATCCACCTGGAATGCGGCAACATTGTGCTTGATTCTTGATGTGGGAGTCCTCTTGATCCGTTGTGGAGGTTTGAGAGGTTTAGACAAGTTGAGGATCATGTCATTTCTTGATTGATCATTTTCCTAAAAGCTCTGAGAGGGCTTGAAACCCTAAGTCTGATTGCAGTGAGTGCTCAACAATCCTTGAGGAGATTGATGAGGCACAAAGGTACATCCATATTACACTGATGATTTGAACAATGATGGGAAATCTTAGTGGTCAAAATTTGGGGTATGACAATGTCCTTTGATTCTGGTATTGAAGTCGTACTTCCACCAGTCGAAGGAATAGCGGGTGGTTCTCCATCATTTGTGGAATTCTGATTGTTTGGCGGATTTGGATTTACCATTCTCCTTACTCCTCTTCTTCTAGGTCTTTCTTTGTTATTTATGGCTATCTTACCACTTCTTAATCTCATACAACGAAGTGAAGAAGGTTTCATAATATTAATGTAAAATTAAAGGTTTTATGTTGATAATAGCAAAATGTCCCACTGGGAGTGCCAATTTGTTTGCCTTGAAAATTAGCAAACAATCGCTGGTCTCCTAATTTATGGAAATTAGTTTACTTGCAGGATCGACCATACAAATCCTAGGACAATGTGCTTTAACAATTTTGACAACATATATGAAAATCAAACCCTTTATTTATTGTGTTCATCATCACTCTTATAAAGTAATGTGATTCGGATGAAAATGATAAAACTTTGTTCTTTAAAGAAGTAACGAAAAATGTAATAAAAGTGCATAAATGAATTGCAGAAATGTAGAGCAAACTGAATATGAATAACTTAAAATTTCATTGAAATGTAAAAGATAAAACTGGTGTTTTTCCAAACGTACATTTTCTCAATGATAACTCTTTTCTCTCACAAGGGTACTTTGAGTATTTTTTTAGTAACTTGTACAGAATTTTGAATACACACCGAAATCTAACTCTATGACTCCCTATTTATATACAGTCGAAATAACCATCAGCAACGATCATTTCATTTAACGAAGACAAATGGCAACCGGAATGTCTTCGCCTCTTAGATACACTCCACGTGTCTCCCTTTCAAAAACACAATTCCCTCCTTTATTTGAATTTCAAAAAACCAGACAAAAAGAGACCTCCATGTAATTGTGTCGAAATGTTTCCAATACTTAGAAAAAATCTCCAACTCTTCTATTCTAAATAATCCTTGTTTTCGACCAATCTTCTTCACAAGAAACAAATTTCTGTCGAAATACTCTGGAAAGCCTAAATCTTTCACCTCCTTTACAAATAAAATCCAGACGCCAAAATTAAGAGCCTACAGCATGAAGAACCAACAAAAACACAAGATAACCAAAAGCACACTAGAAGAAATCAGAGGCACACGTAGCGGAAATAAATTCAGAATCACACAAAGAGAAATAAACTCTCGCACAGAAGGACCAAAAAAACTTCATCACAAAACAACAAGAACTCCTCCTGAATTGCATAACCAACAATTCAGCACATAAAACTAACGTCAAGACATCTTGTCTGACATCACAGAAATGACAGCAAAACTCCCCATGTCACAAAGCTCCCACTTAATAACACACCCATACAACTCCCATACACATGATGAAGTGTTGTCAGAACATATAGTATGACATCCCAACATCACCAGCAAAGATCTCCTAGCAACACAAAAGAAAACATAGAAAAGTAGGGATAACTACCATCACTATTACCATCACCGCTACTTCCTCGTTTTAGGCATAAATTTGACCCCAGCTTTCTCCTATGCCTAGTATCCTCCATAATCAAGACTAATTGCTATAATTCTTCAAAAATGCAAATTCCCAGTTCACCCCTTAGTTTCTCAAATTGATTTGCATCCAAAGCCTTAGTAAAGATATCAACTAATTGCTTCACAATGGCTACATGTTCCAGAATGACCACTTTGTCTTCAACAAGATCCCTGATAAAATGATGCCGAATTCCAATATGTTTTGTCTTGCTATATTGAATAGGATTCTTGGAGATGTTGATAGCATTCAAGTTGTCACACTATAATGTCATGACATCCTGCTTGACATTGTACTCCTTCAGGATCTTCTTCATCCAACGTAGCTGAGAACAGGTGCTTCATGCTGCTATGTACTCGGCCTCAGCAATGGATAGAGAAACATAATTATGCTTCTTACTGAACCAAGATATAAGATTTCCCCCAAAAAGAAGCAAACTCATGATGTGCTCTTCCTATCATCAACACTACCTACCCAATCTGCATCACAATATCCCGCAAACATGGAATCAGATCCATGAGAGTATAACATGCCATAGTCACATGTGCCATTTACATACTTCAATATTCTCTTCACTTGATTGTTGTGACTCATTTTAGGTTCAGCTTGATATCTTGCACAAACACCTTCTGCGAATGTAATCTTAGGTCTGTTGGCTGTAAGGTATAACAAGCTACCATCATGCTTCTGTAGAGACTTTGATCCATATCAACACCCTTTTCATCTTTAGAGAGCTTCAAGTGCGTAGGAGTAGGTGTTCTCTTGTGAATGGCATTCTCTATCCCAAACTTCTTCACTATATTCTTTGCATACTTACTTTGAGATATGAATATAGAGTCTTACATCTGTTTAACTTGCAGCACAAGAAAGTAGGTTAATTCACCCACAAAACTCATCTCAAATTCAAATTGCATATGTTTGACAAAATGTTGGACCATCTGGTCTGACATCCCACCAAAGATAATATCATCCAGATATATCTGAGCAATCATGAGCATACCATCCATTTCTTTAACAAACAATGTCTTGTCTATTCCTCATTTTCTGTATCCATTGCTGACCAGGAATTCTGCCAGGCTTTCATACCAAGCCCTAGGGGCTTGCTTTAGACCACAAAGAGCCTTCTTCAGTTTGTACACATGATTTGGAAAAGTGGGATCAACAAACCCTTTTGACTGTTCAACATACACCTCTTCTTGTAAGAGCCCATTCAAGAAAGCACTTTTCACATCCATCTAAAACAACTTGAATCTCGGCAAACATGCTACTCCTACTAATAATCTTATGGATTCAAGGAGAGAAACTGGAGCAAAGGTCTCATCAAAATGAACACCCTTAATTTAAGTGTACCCTTGAGCCACAAGTCTGGCCTTATTTCTAGTAACCACTCCATTTTCATCAGATTTATTCTTATAAACCCACTTTGTGCCAATGAGATTTGTTCCCTCAGGTCTAGGAACCAAATCCCAAACTTCATTCCTCTTGAACCGCTCCAATTCTTCTTGCATGGCATTAATAAAAAATTCATCAGTTAGAGCCTCTTTCACATTTTTGGTTTAATCTTAGAGACAAAACAAGCATTGGATACCACCTCTCTTGATCTAGTAATAATTCCTTCATTAGGATTTCCTATTATGAGTTCCTTAGGATGATCTTTTGAATTCTGATAGAGGGCCCTTTACTTGCCTGCTTTCCATCATCTTCCATAACAGCATGTTCATTCTTTTTTTTATTATCAGCACCATTGTCTGCAGTGGCAGTCACCTGTGCTGATGTTTCAACATCATCTTCGACATCTTCCTGCTTCTCTATAGTTGAGTCATCTATCACAACATTAATAGACTCCATAATTACCTTGGTTCTAGTGTTGAACACTCTATAGGCTCTGCTGTTTGTGGAGTAGCCTAAGAATATCCCTTCATCACTCTTGGGGTCCATCTTCCTCCTTTGATCACGATCAGCCAAAATATAACACTTGCTCCCCAAAACATGGAAGTACTTGACAGTAGGCTTTATTTATTCCTTTCCATAATTCATAAAGAGTAGTTGAGATACCAGTTCTCATGGTAACCCTATTATAAATATAACATGCAGTATTCATTACTTCAACGCAAAAATGATAAGGTAGATGTTTAACATGAAGCATGACTTTAGCATACTCTTGAAGAGTTCTATTTTTTCGTTTAACCACTCCATTTTGCTGAGGATTGATGAGAGAAGAAAATTCATGTCTAATACCTTTTGAGGAGCAGAAATCAGTAAACTTGTTATTCTCAAACTCTTTTCCATGATCACTCCTAATTATTACAATTTTTCTTTCCTTTTCTCCTTGAAGCCTTTGACATAATTCCTCAAAAACATCAAACACATGTGATTTTTCTTTGATAAAGTGCACCCAGGTGAATCTTGAGAAATCATCAACCACTACATATGCACACCTCTTACCCCCAAGGCTTTCAACTTGCATAGGACCCATCAAATCCATGTGAAGAAGTTCCAACACTTTTGAAGTAGTCAGATGTTGGACCTTTGGATGGGACATCTTGGTTTGCTTTCCAATTAGACATTCACCACAAATTCTCCCTTCTTCTATCCTGAGCTTGGGAATTCCTCTGATAGCTTCTGTAGACACAATTTTCTTCATACCTTTCAAATGTAAATGACCAAGCTTTTGGGGCCACAGTTGAACTTCATCTTGTTTAGACATCAAACATGTAGGAGAGCATTTTGTTGATTGAGGTGTCCTTAAGTAACTATTATCCTTAGATCTGGCTCCCCCTATCAAAACATCATCCTTCTCATTAGTCACCATACATTCAGACTTAGAGAAATTGAATTTCAACCATTGATCACATAACTGACTTATGCTTATCAAATTGATAGTCAATCCTTCTACAAGAAATGCATCATCTACACTGGGAAGTCCAGTACCAACAACCCTTCCCATTCCCTTGATTTTTCTGCTAGTACCATTTCCAAAAGTGACAAACCTGGTAGGACAAGAATTGTTGTTGACCAGACAGTTCTCATAACCTGTCATATGTCTAGAACATCCACTGTCAAAATACCAGTCTTCTCTAGATGAGAGTCTGAAAGATGTATAACTATCAGACTAGTGACCACTTCCTCAGCATCACATCCTTTTCTGGTTTTAATCCTTACCTGATTAGTCCTAAGTTGAGGAGAATGTTTTAGGTAACCATACAATTTGTAACAAAATGGTTTTATGTGACCATTTTTACCACAGTAATGGCATTTCCAAAGCTGGAAATTGCCTCTGGTTTGGGTATTATGAGGTCTTGCTAAATGTTGCAACATTTGGCCAGACATCATAAACTTACCCTTTACTTCACCAGGAACAAATTGAGCAGCAAGGATTTTTATTTTATTTTTTAATAAGTGATAATTAAACCCTATATTTGTGAAAACTTTACCTTCTTTCCCAACTTGAAGCGTTTCATCCAACCTATTGGGTCCATTGTTCAGCATCCTGAATTTTGTCAGATTTTCAACTTTAGAGTTCAATAGGGATACTTCATCTTGAAGGCTAGAGATGATATTCAGAATTTTCTCTTTTTCATCCTGAAGGTGAGTGTTAGCTGGAAAATTTCGACTAATAAAAGAGAAGCAAGTCAAAGAGAAGTTTGACATCACAAACAAAGAAGTCGAAGCAAGTTCGACGAAAGATCTGCAGACCAAAGTCGAAGAAATCTCGACGGACAAACCGTCAGAAGGAAGTCAAAGAAAGCTCGACAGATAACCATTCTGATTGAGGTTGAAGGCAAGCAAAACGAGCAAGTTTGTAACAGATGAGAATGTGGGGGAGTTACACAAGAAGTGGTCATGCATGGGTGGACATGTGGCAAGCTGTGAGTAGTCGACGGCAAAGCAACATTTATTTTTTATGCCTATTTAAGTAGAATTTAGTTTCAGTTTTAGGAGTTGCATTTTGTAACATTGCAAGGAAAACACTCAAAGTACCAGCGTCTAAGAGAGACGAGTCATTTCCACACAAATGTATGCATCCGTCCAATTTATGTTTAAGCAATTTACATTCTAAGTTTCCTTTTTTCAATTCATTTTTTGCTCCCAGTTTTTGGTCTTGTTTTTCTTATTTATTTGTCTCTGTGAATGCAAATTCACTATATCTCTTGTCTATCATTTCAAACCCAAAAGCACCCAAGTAAACATTCCACACTTAACACTAAGTCTAGGATTTATGTAGCCGATCCTGCAAGTAAACTTTAATAAGAGGCTAGAGATTGTTCTACCAGAAATCCGGCTGAACAATGAGCTATAAGATTCTTCTGCTTTTCTCTAAGTTTACACACTTCTTCACTTTTGACATACAATTCCTTGTAGGAAGCATCCAACTCTTCATAAGTGACTTCTGCATTATAAGGATCTTTATCATAATTACATCTACCAGTGAGTGATGTAACATGTTTTGCAATTTCATCATCATTTTCCACTTCAGACTCACCAGTCTGGGCAGTAGTGGGTCTCTTATTCTGCTTTTTGAGATATGTTGGGCATTCTGGCCTAATGTGACCAAAACTCTCACACTTATGACATTGGATGATCCTACCTTGATTTGGCTTCTCCTCTGTTCTTCCTTTTCTCTAAAGATCACTGTTTTTGTAGATGTCAGATGAGGTGTCCTTGACATTTGGTCGGAACTTCCTATCCATACTCTTCAACACCTTATTAAAATACCTCCCAAGAAGCACAATAACATTAAAAATTCCTTCATCAGTCTCCATGTCACATTGAACCTCTTCATCATTAGTGTTGGAGATAAAAGCTATGCTTTTGTTCTTCTTTTCAGATCTTTCATTGATAGCCAATTCAAAAGTTTGAAGTGACCCAACAAGTTCTTTCACTCTCAGTTTGCTTATGTCTTGGGCTTCTTCAATGGTTGTGACCTTCATGTCAAATTTCTTAGGTAGAGACCTGAGAATCTTTCTGACCAGCTTTTCTTCTAATATTTTCTCTCATAGGGCACTAAAGGTGTTAGCTATTTCAAGAATATTCATGTGAAAGGTATGGATACTCTGATCCTCCATCATCTTTAGATTTTCAAATTTGGTATTGAGCAACTGAAGTCTAGACATCTTCACCCTAGACGCGCCTTCATGAGTTGTCTTGAGAATTTCCCAAGCATCCTTGACTACAATGCATGTGTTTATTAGCCTAAACATGTTTTTGTCAACTCCATTGAATATGGAATTCAAGTCTTTGGATTTTCCAAGAGCAATCTCATATTCTTCTTTGGTTCAATCCTCTTCAGGCTTCAGAGTTTCCTTCCCATCTTTATCTTTAATCCCAGGATGTTCCTAACCCTTGATGATAGCTTTCCAAGTTTTTTTGTCCATGGATTTTAAGAAGGCCACCATACATGCCTTCCAATAGTCATAGTTAGTTCCATCCAAGATAGGAGGTCTGTTCACATTCCCTCCTGCTTCCTTGTCCATTATGTCAGAAAGGATATCTCCATGGAGCTCACCCAAAATAGAACAGGGTGACCTGCTCTGATGCCAATTGAAATTCTGGCACACAGATACTAGATGTCAAGACAGATGTCAGGACACTAGGATCAAGACAGCAAACAACACTTATGCAGAAAAATAAAAACTTGAATGTAAACAATAACACAATTAATTTTTAACCCAATTCAGTGCAACATCACCTACATTTTGGGGCATCCAAGCTAGAAGGAAATCCACTATAATAGTATTAGTTCAAAGCCACAGCAAACACCCACAGGTTTACAAGCATCTCACCTAATCACTACCTGTGCTAACTTCTACCTAGGAACTCCTAGATATGAGACCCCTCTCACTTTGCACCAGTCACACAACTGTGAAAAACTCAACAATAAAGAAGAAAGGAAGTCACACTTCCAAAGACACAAAAATCCACTATTTGGTTAAAAGCGTAGGAGTGATTACAACTCAAAAATCAATCCAATTCAAATACCTAAGAGGCATATAAATGGCTCACAAATGCACAAACAAAACAGTCCAAGTCAAATTTCAAAAGACATAAGAGAGGATCACAAATAACAAATAACACAAAACTCTCTAAACCCTAAAACACTATTTCTTTCAATACACGACTTCACCACCTCATTAGGTTTATAACTCCTTTTTAAATAGCATTCAGATCAGCATGGGCTTGAGCTCTTCAATTAAATAAAATGAAAATCACAAAATAACAGCTTCAAATCTTCTGCAAGATGTTATGTACAAAAATAGGAACTAAATAGAAAGTTTCCTAAAAAGGCTCAAAGATCCTTTTTATGAAATACCAGCAAATCTGTCAAGAAAGAAGTTCCTAAAATATCCCTCCTTGGATTGCGACATTGTGTGAATTAAAAGACTACCAAATCTCACACTTTAAATACCAAATCGTCCCAGCCCTAAACTAATGGTATAACATGTCCTGCCACATGTCCCAACATCACACTGAACATGAAGTTTGACCGACCTGCCAAGACATCTGTCACAACATCTTGTTGTGAACTTGTTTTAACAAAATTGATGCCAAACCAAAAACCACAGAACTTACAAATATAATTGCCAGCATCTCACTTATAGGGTCAAACACATATGGACAGATTGATAAAAGGTAGAGTAAATAAGGAACACCGTAAGGTACGGTGAACATAAGTAAATGTATAACACCGTATGGTACGATGCACTTAAGTAGAATACGGAATATGGTAAGGTACCACGTGCTTAAGTGACATGCAGTACACCATAAGATGTGGTGCACGTGCACTTAAGTGGGCTTTTTAGCTTGCAGCCCACATAAGTGGTTCAATAAATAGAACCCTTGTGCAGAAGCATTCACACTTGATGGAAATTCGGTCTGTGAAACCTTAACCGTATTTTTCTTCTCTCTCTCTCTCTCTCTCTCTCTCTCTCTCTCTCTCTCTCTCTCTCTCTCTCTTTCTCTCGCTTTCTCTCTCACACACACTCAAAGTCTTTAATCGTAGCAGCTAGCACTAAGACTGAAGGAATCTATTCATGTGGACTGAGTAGAAGCGTTTTCCATCAAAGGTTTTATTGCTACAAGAGGTAAGCGTTTCTATCATTGATCATGCTCATTCGTAAGGATCACAAAAGGGAAAATTCTAATTTCCACTGCATTTTGGATCACGATTTTCCTTCAATTAATTCCTCCCCTAATAAACGACACAAGGAAATATAAACTTGTTTCTTGTTAAAACCTTCCCAAACTTAGGTTGTTTCAGGATGAATTATAGACCCTTCAGTAGGAAGATCAAGGAAGGTGCCTATCAATGCAAAAGATAAAATAACAGGGACCCATTTTTCCCAAGAACAAATGTTGTTTCCTTGTGATTTCAAATTTCAATGAAATGCTCTTACTAGATCGGGATATATGTCACAAGAGAATTCTAAGAAGTTTTTTCAAGCCAAATATAAGGAAGGACGACAAAAGATCAAGGAATGGATGATCACAAAAGATCATTTAATCCAGAACGTCGTTGGGGATATCTCTTAGGAAGTCACAACTAGACACTCCCTTAGCCAGATATGTAACTTTATGGCATTTGTTTCCCAAATTGAGCCAAAGAAAGTTGATGAAGCTTTCATTGACATACACCAGTCTCTTGTAATCCAAGATGAGTTAAATCAGTTTGAGAGAAAAAATGTCTGGGAAATTATTCCTAAACTTTAATCTAATGTAGTAATTAGAACCAAATGGAATCTTTATAAAAGTCATGTCTAAAATGAAAATGTTTTAAGAAATAAATCAAGACTAATTGTGAATGGTACAATCAACAGAGGCATATATTTCAATGAGACATGTCACTGTAGCTAGATTAGATACCATAAGGATGCTTTTAGATTTTTCATGCATTTTAAATTTCAAAATTTTTTTTAGATGGATGTAATGAAAGTGTTCTTGAATGATTACAACCAAAAGAAAGTGTATGGTGCTAAATCTCTCTGGTTTTTAAACTTACTTTTACCTAATTATGTCTTCAAGATGAGAAAGGTTGTATATGGTATAATCCTTTAAAGCTTAGCATGATCAGATAAGCAAGTTTCAGCTTGAAAGCAAATTTCAAAGAGAGAAGGTTGATATAAAAAATTTTGATTAAATTTAGGATGACATTTTACTTATGCAAATATATGTCGATGATTTTCGGTGCTACCAATGGAAGCTCGTGCAAGGATTTTGCAAAATGTCTATGATAGAGGAGCTTCAGTACTTTCTTGGTTTACAAAGTCTTTAATCAGAGGAAGGGTTCCTTAAACAGATTGACTTAAGGAATGATAAATTCAAAAAAAATAGAAAGCTTTACATCAACAAATATGAAGAAGGAATGCTTTGCTGCATCAAAGGCAAATTGTCAAATCAGAAAAAGTTATCCAAAGATTTTCTAAGGAGAAATGATTTCATAATTGGAGAATTATTTTTGAAAGAAATCTCATTAAAAAAAGAGATTCCATAATTGTCTACTGTATCAAAATATTTAAAGAGCTTTAAAAGAAAGAAAGTTGAGTTTGGTTCCATACAGAACCAAGGGGATAAAGTACTTCAAAACTTACTTTCTAGTAAAAGGTAAGTCACTTGATAGAGAATGAAATTGAAAACTTCGATTATTTTTCAAACAATTGCTAAATTATTGTTTTAATACATTCATTTTATTTTCATCACTAACTATGTGTTTAAGTGTGTCCCCAAAAGAAAAGGGGTCGGAGAATAAAATGGGAAGCATATAAATAAAATTGGTCCAAATTCTAATTAGGCGCAAAATAAATTCAAAAGTTGCGATTGTTTTCAACAGTCACATGATATCATAAATTTATGGATCCATGGAAAAGTTTTCGGATTAAGGTTGTCATATTTTGAAAGGTTTTAATCGATTAACAACTAGAGTTAATAGATTAGGGTTAACCGATTAATCAATGAATTGACCCGTGAATCATTTCCTTTTTTAGAAAAACTTTTCATGTATAAATAAGGCTTATCCTCATTCAATTTTATACCAAATTTCTGAATGGAGATGTCTCTTCCTCTTCTTCTACTCTCTTTTTTATAAAATTTCTTTTTCACGATAATTTCCATAGTGCCAAAAGACTAAAAAACCCTTATGAGAGTTGTGTTGTAATTGTTTTTGTGTTTTATGTGTTGTATCCAATAGTGTGATTCTCTAGTGGAATTATTTTGTAAAAGACTTAAAAAGTTACAAGCATGACCCGTAAAAGTTTGGTTATAGATTCCTCAACTTCACCTGTGTAAAAGCTCAGTTTGTAGGTTCTTGAGTTTGGCCTGTGTAAAACCTTTATTTGAAGGTTCCTAAGTTAAGCCCGTGTAAAAGTTCTCTCTATTGGTTCTTGAGATTAGCCAATGTAAAAGCTCTATTTGTTTGTTGTTAAAGGTTCGTGGGTAAATCTTGTAAAAATCTCAAGTGTGTTTTTAGTGGAACTCTCAAGAGGGAACTCTTGGGGACATGAGTAGACAAAATGGTTAGGCCAAATCTGTATAAATCTTTGGTGTACTATCTTTAAACTCTTCTCTCTCTTTGATTTTTGTTGATTATTTTATTTCCATTGTGTATCTCTCTTCATCTCCATATTTCTTATATCTAATTCATATCTGCTAGCATAAACATTTTCTAAAGTAAAAGTGTTTTTAGTTAATAACAAATTTCAAATACACAATTCACCTCCTATACTGTTTGGAGTTACTTGGTCAATAATTTGTCACATAGAGATGTGGGCATGCAAAAGGCTAACAATGTAATTAAATGCTAAACCAATTACTTGGGATGAAGATTACTATAACATTAAGAGGAAGTATAATGACATTAACTTCTCCTATATAACTAAAACATTAAACACTAAAACACAACTCGAAACCCCGACCTTCCCTAAAATGAAACGCCTCAAGAACTCAAATCATTATCACAAATCATTTGGGTATGAAACATATTGCTCTTACATGTCTCATTCTAAGGAGAAATGGTGGACCAGAAATAATAGTTTTAAGCATCTCGTCTTTATAGGCCACATGTTCAGGTTTTGGTGGATCAAAATATTCATGTGTATCATTTTTCTCTTGAAGACATAATGCTTGGAGAGGTCTACACTGATATAACATTAGGTTGGAAGGCCACATACCTGAATTCAAACAAATATGTGCATATGACCTATTATCGAACATCATAATGCACCATTTAAGTCTAACACACCAACACATGGCAAATGCTAAATACAATAAGAACAACATAAGTATTAGAGATTGACCAACACCTCTAAATGGGCCTATAATTTGGACTCATGCTCCTCTACTCGTGACTCGAGTCTAAAAACATGAATACATATAAACCTTAGAGGATGTTTTGCACCCAATAGATTTCTTACACACCATGTGAGTTTTCTTATATGACCCTAGATTCCGGAGATATATCTCCGGACGCACCAAAATTTAATTAAACGTTAAAATATTCTGGAGATATATCTCTGGACGCACTAAAACTTAAGTGTACGTTGAAATATTCCGGAGATATATCTCTGGAATAATTTGGAGCATATTATCGCGTCAGACTCTTCTCTTCCCTCAATTTTTCATTTTCATTCACAAACCTCTTCATCTCTCTCATTCCCAAATATCTCCAACTTCACTAAATTTTATTTCATCCATCAGAGGCTCAAGTAATCATCAAGCAACATCCAATACATTACTCAACATCTTCCAAATCATATAATTCGGGTAAGTTTTTCGAGTTTCCTATAAAATATTCTATTATTCTTGTAAACAAGTTAGAATGCATTGTTAGGTGTAGAAAAGTTTAAAAATCAGCTAAAACATAGTTTAAAGAAAGTGTATATATTATTTGTTGGCTCAAATGGATGACCAGGGCTTCAAATTTCTCATTCTGAGGAGCAGAGGACGCCATTATCGTGACCTTTGAGTTTCAGAATCTTTCGGAGATAGAGCTCCGGAAAAATTCAATGTTTCATGTACTCTGGGTGATTCCGGAGATACATCTGCAAAATGTTTCCGTATTTGTATCTTAGGAATCACCAAGGGTACATGAAAAGTTGAATTTTTCTGGAGATGTATCTCCAGAAGTTTCTCAGTCTATTTTTTTTGTTCTCTTTGTTTTATATTTTTCTTGTTTGTGCTATTCATTTGCATAAACTCATTGTTCGGTTAATTATACCTTGCAGGCATAATGAATAACAGAGCCGACCGATTGAGGCATGGACGGGTTGCCCAACACGCATCCGTTCGGTGGGAGCAGAGGCAGCAGGTACCTCTGGTCAAGGAGAGGCATCGACTGCTGGGGCACAGTCTACTCTTGATATTCAGTCCACTCTTGGGGACCGGCCTTCACCTCAGGCCACTCCATCTATATCTCAGCCCACTCCTGGGGCACGACCTTCGCTTCATGCCACTCCATCTACATCTCATCCCATGCCACCTTCTACTTCTTCTTCTTCCTACAGACCACGAGATGCACTAGATGACGCATCACTTCCCTTATCTTCTTGCAGGCGTCGGGATGCACCTGTGCCACCTCCTGTTGATCAGGTGCCACCTCTAGAGGGTGAGGTTGCTGATAATCGTGATGCACCGGTGCCACCTCCGGAGGGTGATGTTGCTGATGCCGAGCCAGAGCCTTTTGGAGGGGGTCCATATGATATGTCCCTACTTTCTCTGTACCCAGACCATACTTTCAGACATATTTGATTATAGACATTGATTATTTCTAACATTGATTATTTCTGGAAATTCGCAGGTGCGTGATCCCCAAAAGTTTCTGAACCAAGGGCAGAAGATTTTAGCATTAAATTAGCCTGATGAGGAGTGGTTTAAGTCGGTTCTGACCACTTTTGGGTTGAGTGACCTATGCTTGACTGGTTACACTTTAGACAACCACGGGATACTTAATGCATTCGTGGAGCGATGGCACTCTGAGACCTCTTCCTTTTATCTCCCGCACGGTGAGATGTCGATTACACTGGACGATTTCTCGTCTTTGTCGCATCTACCAATCAGGGGGAGATTCCTCGATCATGGTAGGATGACCAAAGACGAGGCGGTCGATATGATGGTGGATCATCTGGGGGCTATCCAAGGAAGACGCTTAAGGAGGTGGATAGGACCAGGGGTACTCGTGTTAGATTTTTGTTCTTGAAGGCGAGATTTGATGAGGCGTTCGTTACTGCAGAGCAGGCTGATGGTGATGCTCAGAAGGTGGCCATACACAAGACTCATGCTTTGAGGGCATATTTTCTATTTTTAGTTAGCACTGTGATTTTATTGGACACAAGTGCCACCTATACTGACGTTGCACACCTTCGGTACTTCTTGGATCTCACACTGATCCATGAGTACAACTAGGGGGCGGCTTGCCTTGCATATCTGTATTCGAAGCTGAGAGATGGATGTCGGTAGATGACGAAGCAAACCACGGGCAGCACGACACTACTGGTGGTAATAATTTTTAATCCTTAAATGTTTTTTTATATCTTTTTCATTTCATATTTGCGAATTCTTGATCCCTGAATGCTTTTTATTTTCATTTCAGTTTTGGATCCTCCAGCACTTCCTGCACATCGCTGGTTGGTCATGTTGGGATGAGTACACTGAGGAGATGCCCTGTGCCTGTGCTTTTATTCCGTTGAGAAGGAATCAGGCAGTCGAGCTTTCTAGAGCCTATCTTGACCGCTTGGCTGCCGAAGACATCCACTTTAACTGCTACATGGATCACGGTCAGACGTGGCCATTTGACGACATATTGTTATACTCCGGATGGTTTGGCATGCGGATCGCATATCACTGATCCTTATCTGCCCGAGCGCGTCATGCGGAAGTTCGGGTACACCTACACCATCATCAGACTCCCTGCTGTCTCTACTCCTCATGCCTTGACTCGTATACAGATAGAGGAGATGTTTGCTGATTATCATAGTCATCTGGTACAGGAGGAGGCTCGGGCTACCATAACGTCGAATGGCTGGAGCTACGTCGACGGATACATCAGATGGTTCTTCAGGGTCTCACATTCGTACATGGTGCTGACTTCTCCAGGAGATCCGCTAAGACCCGTTTATCAGGAGATTCTAGAAGAGTAGCAGACTCAGTTGGATCATACTGAGGATGTCTTACCTCATTGTCATCGCATAGTGGAGATGGCGCGGGGAGGCATTGACGAGAGTATCTTCCCTGAGGGGTCTGCTGTTAGGCGTGTACTGGATGCCATTATTGCAGAGGCACAGGGGGCACTTTTGTACCGCAGACATCGCACGAGGACATGAGGGATCGATGGCCGAGGAGGAAGACCGGACAGAGGAGAAAGATGAGGTAGAGGAGAGGTTGTCAGACACATCCAGTAGTTGTCTATATTTATTTTGTTTCAGTACTATAGTTTGTACGTTTTTCTTGACACTGTTACTACATTTTGGATTTACGTGATGTATGACATCCTATTACTATATAGTTATGTTATTTTGATTTGTCTGTTATTTTATAATTCATCTGCGAACAAATACACAATGCGTTTTTTAAAAAAAATCTATTCTAATACACTTCGGAGATGTATCTCCGAAAATTTACCGTAGATGTATCTCCGAAAATATTCAAATGAAAATGAACTATGAGAGATATGCTGTGACCATTTAAAGTTTAAATTGTTCTGGAGATATATCTCTGAAAAATTAATCAACCATAGAGCGCGTCCAAAGATATATCTCTAAAATCTAAATGCATATATAAAAAATCGGTAGAAAAGAAATAAATGGAGTTCACTAAGAAATTCCCTAAACCTTAATACAATCGCCATAACACAAAGATAAGCTTAATTCCACTTCCACACTCCTACCCATTATGAGATGAGGCACTACAAATTGTTAATGTGATTAATGGTCATATTTGCGGCCTTAGCTAGGTTGAAGAGAGCATCTAACAACTACAAACAAGAGGTTCAACAAGAGTCTGATCATCCAATCATAACTCCAAAATACCAAAAGTTATTATCACAACACATTGCTAGCTGAACTCTTAATCACCCGCCTCTAAATCAATAAGTCTTGTTCATAACACACTGCTAGCAAAATCCATCTCCTGATTTAACAAGAACAAAAAGTGATGGCCGCATTAAGAAGAGATTACTTGGATTCGATTGTTGTTTTAATAGCGATTATGATTGAATATGTGGATCGATAATGGTGTTAAGCAAGGATTAGGATGATACCATGAGAGAAATTAAATTTAATACTTTCTATTAATTTACTCATGTTGATTCAGTTGGCATATAGTATTGAAGATAGAATCAAATGAATATTTGGTTGACAAACACTAACACTCTTTGTGCATGTTAATCACAATAATCTGTTTCATGGCTTGAGTGGAGTGAGTGGTCTAACAAGTTTCTTAATCAACCAGCCTGTATAGTTTTCACAAACCATGATAATATAGTGATGTATATACATTAAGGAGACAATCACACCTAACAAAACAACAGATAAAAAATCAACTTTGAATACGATGTCACACCTAACAAACCATTATTTTATTTTTATAAAAAATCAACTTTAAAAAATCAACTTCTATTTAGAATTTTAAATAATTATTTTATTTTTATTAATGTGATTGTAAAAACTTATCTAAATTTTCTTTGATATCAATTGAAATATGGTGTTTTTAAAACATTATTCTCAATATTTTTATTATACTCTTTATGGTCACATGTCTATTTTAAATTTGAAATTTAGATGAATAAAGATAATTGAAATAGTGATGGTCATGCTAGATATTTTTTTGTTAAAAATGAGAATTTTTTTCATCTTTTTCAAAGTTCGAATCTGTGACCTTCAATAGAGAATAAATATTGAATTTTTCTATTTAAAAATTAAAAATAAAATTTTAGATGTGTCACATAGAATTATGGGATGATGTGACACAAATGGAATATAGTTATTAGCATGTGTCGTAATATAACGTGCCGCTTTAGATTGAATATATTATGTAGATTCTTTTTTTTATTGAATTATAAATATGTTAAAGTAATTACTTTGAAAAAACATGATTACTAAGATTATATTACAATAATTTATTTTGAATTGTAATTACAACAATTATATGAATTAATCACATATAAAAATATACATTTCATTTGAAAGGAAAATACATGCTTGTAAATTCAAATTATTTTGTTTTGATTCTCATATCTTTTTAATAGTTATCTTGATTTGTATATTTAATTTTAAAATATTAAAGGTGTATATTTTAAGTGTTAAATTAAATTAAAATTTCTTTGCAAATATTATCAAATAAAATTTTATTATCTTTATAAAATTGATATTTATTTTGTCAAATTTTAGTTTTCTAATAACTATTATCAAATAAAATTTTAAGTGCTTAATTATTTTTCAAATAATTATTATAATTTTGTTAATGTGATTGTAAAAATTTATTTAATTTTTCTTTGATATCAATTGAAATATGAGTGTTCTTTTTTTAAAACAATATTCTCAATATTTTTATTATACTCTCTATGGTCACATGCCTATTTTAAATTTGAAATTTAGAAGAATAAATATAAATGTAATAGTGTTTGTCTTATAAATTTGAAATTTAGAGGAATAAAGATAGTTGAAATAATGATTGTCTTATTTATTTAATTTTTCTTTGATATCTATTGAAATATGAGTGTTCTTTTTTTTTTAAATAATATTCTCAATATTTTTATTATACTCTCTATGGTCACATGTCTATTTGAAATTTGAAATTTAGAAGAATAAATATACTTGTAATAGTATTTGTCTTTTAAATTTGAAATTTAGAGGAATAAAGATGGTTGAAATAGTGATTGTCTTGTTAGATATTTTTGGTAAAAATGAGAATTTTTGTCTTTCCCAAGGTTCGAACTTGTGATCTATAATAAAGAATAAATATTGTATTTTTCTATTTGAAAAGTGAAAATAAAATTTTGGAGGTGCCACATAGAGTTATGGTATGATGTGGCACAAATGAAATAAAATTGTTAACATGTGTCGTAATATAACGTGCTGCTTTAGATTTAATATATTATATAGATATAGATATAGAAGTAATTGTTTTTAAGGAATATGAGAAGTAATTTTTGAAAAGTCATCGGGTTGATCAATAACATTTTTTGCACTATCTCTCATCCAACCTGTTTTCTAATTGATGCAACCCAAAATCTAACATTTGCTTTTAATAATCAATTTGCTTTTAATTAACAATTTCTTCTGCCAAGCACTAGTTATTAAGTATGATTAGTATAACATCAATTTCATCTTTTGATGGTTGAGTTTACTTACTAAACTTGCTTTATTTTTTGATGGCTAACTACTCCCTCACATTGCTGTCGAATAATTAGAAAATACAGAAAGGTATACCAATTTTGATTATATAACTTTTGACCTTTTGTAACAAATCTAAACGTCTTAGATAGGGTAATTAAGGAAAGAGACATGCTTCTTTTGGCGTTTTAAAGTTGTAATATGAAGGAAGTTTTCCTATCAAAGATTTGAGACTAGGGTTTCAATGATAAAAGAGAGAGAATTAAAACTATTTAAAGAAAAGTAAAAATTAAAGATAACATTTTTTTTGATTGATACCTCCAATGTGTCAAAGACACTACATATATGTAATGATACTAGTGGATAATAAACTAAAGGCCCAATAACTAATTAAAGCCCAACTAAACAACAAAAACCCAACTAATATAAATTCTACTTCTAACTTTAATAATTAAATTGCTTAAAATTAATTCCATAATCCTATCATTACCAACCCCTTCAAAAACAACCTTGTCCTCAAGGTTGTAGAAGCTATTCCAACAATTCCAAACTCAACAATAAGTTTTGCATTAGTGACTTGATCAGTCCAAAGTGACATAGCAATCAACCGAACACCCATGCTCAAAGCTTTCAAGGTCGAATTCCAACCGCAATGTGTCATGAAAATCCTAGCAGCAGACAGAAAGCTCGCAACGGAGCTGTAAGAAACATGGTGAATAAGCTCCCATTTGAGGTATGTGAGAAATCAGACTCATTAGGAGGCAAGCGGCTTGGAGAAAGGAGCATTGCCACTGACTCTCCTTTACTTGCCTCTGCTATGACCTTAAAAGCATTGTTGTTGTCATTATCAATGACTAAAAGAAGTGGTCTTCTAGTAAACGGTAGAAAGTCAGATGGATATATGCAGTTCGCTCCTTTATCTCCTCGGGAACCAAAGTTTAAACAACCAGATTCATTATGCCCAGCCCCACTAGATCCTGCTCCTGAAGCTGACAAATATACAAGGAGAATACCATCCAATGGAAGCTCCTCACAAATTGTGGCAAGAACAGCTATGAAATGTGTCAGTGAATGACGGTATAATATAGCTTTCCGTGGGTTTGCCGGTAACGCAGGATCAACAATATCTTGCAAGTAACTGACACGGCCAGTCCCAGTTGCCCCATTCTGGCTAATTTTTGAGCCACTAGGTTGGTAAAATGAGCCACTAGGTTCCCATTCCAAACATTGAAGCATCCTAAAAGTGTCAATAGTGAGCTCCGAAAACTTAACCCCGTTATGATGAAAGATACTCAACACAGCATCTCGCAATCTCAATTTCCGTTTTGCAACAACTACAGGGACATGTGGCAAATTATCAGGATGAGAATCCAAAACCAAACTATATCTCGACGATCTGACATTCATAAAAGCATTATCCGCTTTCAAAAACCTCCCAATTTCCAGAACAACAACCTTCAATTCCTTAAAATCACTATCCTGAAACAAACCGTCTTTGAAATAATCACGAGTGAAAATAGCTTCATAGAATGTGTAAGATTCTGATAAGTAATTAAAATCAGAAGTTCTCATGTACTGTTCGAAATAGAGTTGGCCGATTCGAGACGCGATTTCGCCTATTTCCCATCGCTTTAACCCTGCTTCGATTAGCTTCTAACGATTCTCTTGTTGAACTTTCCATAACTGTGTGTAGACTTTGAAGACCTTAGAGAAATATGTATCATGCCTGTCAAAAACATCCTCGTGCCTCGAATCAGAATCAGGCAACAAAGCCATCCGAAGTATACCAAAAAATGCTTCAGAAGTGATAACTGTTTGAACACCTATAATGTCAAGGCCACGAGCAGCCACATCAGTTGCAACAAAAAAATCCACTTGCTGCTTCCTGAATTGTTCCAAAGCTTCAAGACGTTGGGCCTGCGTAAGATTTCCATGAAGCTCAGCAGCTTTCAATCCAGAAAATCCAAATATAATCCTGAGTCTATGTGCCGCTTGCTTAGTTCCACTGAAAATGATCACTTTAGAAGTAAAAGTTTTGGTGCACATTGCAAGAAGAACTGCTTCCTAATTGACTTCACGCATTCTTCTTATTCTAACCACCTCCTCAGTCAAAGATGCGGGTCGTTTTGCCGATGGATCAGCTGAAATACGCAATGGTTTTGATAGGGAAATCGAAGGCGTTGGATTAAACAAACTACAATTAACAACGAGTATACCAATTTCTTTAAGCTTAATCTTTGTATTAGCAAAAAGATTGTCAAGAGCACCATACATAATCTGTTCAGCTATTCTTTTCCCAGTGCTACCAGTAGTTGCTGCAACAAAAATCTTCTTTAAACTCAAATCATCATCACCATCTGCTCTAAATTTTCCAACCTTCACTCCTGACCCTGCTAAATTTTTCGCCAAATCCACATATGATTCTTCCATAGCCTGACAGAAGCGGCACCCTGGTGCATAGAGAACAACGATCCAGGGTTCTTTTCGGTCCGGAGAAGGGCGTGGAAAACGGTCCAAGTTTGAATTAGTGTCGTCATCAACATCTTCATTTTCAGCTTTTCTTGACCATTTTCCTTCCTTGTATATCTGTCGATAAATGTAAGCAGCAATTCCAGGCAAACGAGCATCTGTGCAAACATTGCTGATGAGCTGAGAGTTCACCGTTGTGGGACATTTTGCAACAACAACTATTTCGGCAAACTGAGCAGCATCCGGTACGGGAATGGTTGACATGGGGTGTTTTAACAAACATATGGTGTGCAACATCTAAGAATTCAATGTTAGGTGGCAAAAAGGGTAAGATTATGTTCGGTTGTTTCAACGGTGGCGGCGGCACCGGAGTTTGATTAGAATTCATCGTCGGTGGTGGCGACTTTCTTTCATCATCACGGTTGACCATCGGAAGCAAGCTCTTGGAGGGAGCATGAATTTCCTCTCCTTTAACCAGTTCAATTGGTGAGATTTCTATACTCTTACCAAAGACAAAAAAATCCTTATCGTGACAATCTTCAGGGTTTTCTTTTTTAGGATCAAGTAAAAGATAGCCATCTTGTTTATCCTCGTGAGATGCATCGAGTTCAGGTGTGTCAAACACTGGACATGTATTTCCATCATTAACTGCAAGCACTTCCGGCATTTCTTTTCCAATAGCAGGTGAAGCACGTGCATCTGGTTCGATTAGCTCGATAATTTCTTTGGACAAATCAGGATCCGGTTTGTTGTCCACAGATCTGCTTTCTTTTTCCTCGTCAAATTTCTTATATAAGACGCCTATTGAGCTGGCCAGTGCAGACTTAGAAGATGGCAACACCGCATGATTCTTTACCGATTCTACAGCTTGAGAAGAGTACTGACGGTTGAGGTTTTGGGGTTTAGCGGATTTAGATTTTTTTTTACAAGAGAGATGAGACACTTGCAAATGTTTCTCGTAATCTCCTCTATGATTAGAATGGTTTTGATAGTTGTGACGAAGTGTGGAGGAGGTGCTTGTTGATTGTAGTTATTGATGGTAATTATTGTAGGAGTATGAATAATGAGATGATGAATAGGATGAATATGGGTTAAGTAAAGGAGGTGTATACCCATGATTAAAATACAAGCAAGGTGATGGAGTTACAACATGTGAATTTGTGTAATAAGGTGAAAAGAGTTCCCATGGAAATGATGGAAATGAAGGTGTGGTAGGAGATGGAAAAGAGGGGTTTGTGGGATAGGTAGGAGGAATACTCCACGAAGGTGTATGATAAGGATAATCCATAGGAGGATTTGAGTACATGGATGAAAGCACCAAATTGATAGGAAGTTTTCCTATCAAAGATTTGAGACTAGGGTTTCAATGATAAAAGAGAGAGAATTAAAACTATCTAAAGAAAAGTAAAAATTAAAGATAACATTTTTTTTGATTGATACCTCCAATGTGTCAAAGACACTACATATATGTAATGATACTAGTGGATAATAAACTAAAGGCCCAATAATTAATTAAAGCCCAACTAAACAACAAAAACCCAACTAATATAAATTCTACTTCTAACTTTAATAATTAAATTGCTTAAAATTAATTCCATAATCCTATCATAATAGGTGTTTTTTTTTTCTTTCTAGAAGCTGATTAGAAACCAGAATAAGGTGAGGTATTGAAACTGTTTGGGAAATAAATTTCAACATCACATCTGAGTGGATCTTGGATGTATTCTATCATGTGAAAGTTCTTATACGTAATTAATTTTGAATCAAGAAATTTTTTAATTGATTTAAATATGTATTTGGTATTATGTAAGTATATTATCTTTTGGTTTGTTTAAGAGAAAAGGGGTTGTTGGTCTATCTAGATTTTCTTGTCCATTGTGTCGAGATGTCTTATAGTCGGGTTCTCGTTTGTTTGTTATTTGTGGTATATAATCTTTAATTAGTTAGGTTTGATTAGTGATTATTGGTGATTTTGTTATAATTTAAATTTAGATTATTTGAACTATTTGAAATATATGAAATGATATTATTTTTAGTGACTCTAATAATAGTGAAAGATCTTAATAATAAAAGTATATTTCTAATTTGGACATCTAAGATAAAATTTAAGATAACTTTTTAAAAGTTATATATATATATATATATATATATATATATATATATATATATATATATATATATATATATATATATATATATATATATATATAAGGGTTAAATATACAAACCCCCCTGCAATGTTAACGAGTTTTCATTTTAGTCTCTGTAATTTTTTTCTAAACACCCCCTCTTAATATTCAGATTCTCTCACTTAGACCCCTGATTGCCACATTGCAGCAAATATTCTTTCATATTGCTTGCGCGGCAGTCCACGTGGCATTTTTAATATTTTTTATTAATATTTTATTTTTTTTATTTTTTTAATATTTTTTTTTTGTTTTATTTTTATTTTTTTAAATATTTTTTTGTTTTTTTTTTGGTTTTTTTTTATTTTTCAATCTTTATTTTTTACTTTATACATTTTTTTTCGTATTATTTTTTTTAAATTATTTTTATTAATATTTTTTTATGAAAATTTATTAAAATTTCAATTGGGCTTTCCCATAATTTTTTAGATCCAGTAGCATTTTCAGATTAACTCATTACTCAAGTTCTATATAGTGGTATGCAAAAGAGGTATATAAACACTTATTTTTCACTTACACATTTTGATGTGGGACTCTGTGAACACACGAGGATTTCATTTTCCTTCTTCTTTCATCATCAGCAATTTACTATTATCACTGCATAACCACCATGCAAACTCCCACTTCTCTTTCCAACTCACCTTGAGCAAACTCACACCTACACACTAAACCATATAAAAGTGAAAGAAATGGTGAAATGCAGAAAAAAAATTTCGCATGAACACTCAGTGTTCATTTTCATTTTCAACTATTCTTATTCAAAACTATTATTATGCCTCGAACAACACTACCTAGTTGTGATAATGACTTTGTGAAAAATTCCAACCAGAAGACCTTGAGCTACTGCTTACGAATTGAAAAGCATATGGATAGACATCCACATCATATCAGTAAAAGAAAATCCACGCATAGCAGTTAGCAAGCAGCATACACACCTCAAATCATATTCACGTGTGCAGTGGGTTACCATGGTGTTGTGATTTGTTTACACAGTGGTTGCGATGTCGTTTTTTGTTGTGGTGAAGTTATCCATGACTTGTGTTTGGATTGTGCGTTGTTGTAGGTTGATATTAGTGGATTAGACAGGTTCAAAAATGAATAAGAATAGAATTTTGTGGTGGAGTATATGTGGGTATCAAGGTATGATCATGGAAAAGTAAATGAGCTTGTATTTAATGGATCTTGGTGAAGATGGTGAAAAGAATCTTATGTTGAGAAAAATGAAAAGAATCTTGGTGAAGGTGGCGTACCGCTTGTTTTTGTAGTCTACACCATTACTGTCATCCTCTTCAATCTGGTCTATCACATGCAACATTGTAGCATTGTAGCAGTAGTATCCCTCGTTGGCCATGTTGCAGTGAGTTTTTTGTGGAATATTTTGCGCTGGATCTATTAATGAACAGTGATGGTAAGTGTTTCTCCCTCGTTGGCTATGTTGCAGTAAATATCTTGTCAGTTTGTGATAGTAATTGCATTCTCTAACATTCAAAAGTGTTTTTAGTGAAGAAGTCCAACATCGGTTGGGAAACAAACATCTTAAGGGTTTATATAACTCAAACCCAACAGTATAAATGTAAAAGTTGTTAAGTTAATAATGGGCTCAGAATCTTTGAGAAGGCCCAATTGTAATATTTTGATACTTTAAAAAAAAATCATAAGAAAAATTAATTAATTAAAATAATTTAAAAAAAGAAAACGTAAAAAAAATAACATTAAAAAATAAATTAAATTAAATTTAAAAATAAAGAAAATCTAGGTGGCATTTAAAAATAAAATAAAAATCCAGTTGGACAGCCAAGTCACTAAAAATTAGAATCTTTTCTGCATAGAAGGGTATCCGATGGAATCTAGAAATTGCGAGGGTTGTTTTACAAAAAAATTTTTACCAGAGGCTAAAATCAAATCTCGCTAATATCACAGGGGGTGTTGTATATTTAACCCTATATATAATTTGTATTAATTTTTTATTTTAAAATAAATGAAACCTTTAATAAAATTTTTAAATTATTTTTTCTTCAATTAAGTCTTTAAATAATATAAAAATAATTAATATTATTTAAATTTTATTAATTTAATAATTTAATCTTTAGTTAAAACTAAAAATTATCATGTTACTTTTTATCATCTTAATAGTGTGAATTAAATTTACTAATTTTATATATTTAATGAGTTATATAATAAAATAATTATCTTTTATATTTCTATAATTTAATAATTATATTAAAAAGTGATTATTATTTTAGAAATTTAATTTTAAATTATCCATTAAAATTTTTGTGTTTAGAGGCAAAACTTGTTTTTGGTGTAACCTATTTTTCTACCAACCTTACCCCTTTCTTATGTGTAACTTTCATTGAAACTACTACTATTAAATTTTCCATCACTTTCTATTATTAACTTCCAAAATAACTTTCTACTATCAACTTCCTACCCAACTTCCATTTAAAATTAACATTAAATAAAAAATATCGTTTATATTTACATATTTGTACATTAAAAAAGCGGACAGACGGACACGTGAGTGTCCGCCGAAGACTAGTAAACAATAGTAGCAATTTTTTTATGACGAACAGAAATAGTTAGGATATTACAATCAAAAGTAATTTTATTTTTTATTAAACAAATATTTATGAAATTTTAAAACAAATGATTAATTATAACATAAATATATTATTAGATAAGTGGCCAATGTCATCGAATAAAATCAGATTTGTTAAATTAATTAATAATTATAAAAATTGATTAGAGAAAAGGAAAAATTGATAAAAATAAGATTAAAAAATTTTCAACAGTGCGAGTTGAATGAATGGCTAGAACATTGAGAATTTACTTTACCGTTAGACAAATAAGCAATATATCAAAACAATTCTTTTGTTGAAATATATTTGGTTACCAATTTATTTAGTGAGGATTTTTTAATATACCCTTTATGTTTCTTAGCTAATATGCAAAATTATTTAAATGTTTTTAGATTTCAGATATTCATT
Organism: Lathyrus tuberosus; assembly: GCA_022829125.1. Taxonomy (NCBI): domain Eukaryota; kingdom Viridiplantae; phylum Streptophyta; class Magnoliopsida; order Fabales; family Fabaceae; genus Lathyrus; species Lathyrus tuberosus. The sequence goes on from JALAZF010000017.1 coordinate 25,219,329, forward strand.
TTGGAACGTACTAAATTTTGAATGAATGTTAAAAAATTTCAGAGATTTATCTCTGTAACAAGTTAAAACATATTAAGCATCACAATCAGAAGTCATTATACACGTGAATAGGATCGGAGATGCATCTTCGTGAATATTTCAGAGATATATCTCTGTAACGTATCAGAACAGAACTCTTCATATTATGTTTTGTTTACGTGTATTCAGATGTAGATTTAAACCATATCATACAATCGAAATTCAAAAAAAGACGTACATAAATTCATATGGTCCAAAAATGTCATATATAAATAAAAGACCAATAAATGTCAAAAATGTCATACAATCGAGTCCAATAAATGTCAAAATAAAATAAAGACCATAGTACTACTATTATATACTAAAACACTACTCTGTATGTCTGACTACATCTCCTCTAACTCCTCTGCCTCCCCTACCTCCTCGTTCATCAATCCCCCTGTCCTTCGGCACTGTCTCTGATACATCAATGCCCTCTGTACCTACGTCATGATGACATCTAGGACCTGTCTCACATCAAATCCATCAGGGAATATACCCGTGTCAATGCCTGCCTGCGCAATCTCCACTATGCCACGACATCTAGGCAAGACATCCTCAGCATGATCTATTTGTGTATGTTCTGTCTCTAGTATCTCCTAATGAGCTGCCATCGGCGGATCTCCTAGAGCAGCATGCACCATGTATGGATGCGACACTCTGAAGATCCATCTAATGTACCCTTCGATGTAGTTCCAATCACTCTCGGATATGGTACTTCGTGCCTCCTCCGACACCAGATGACTCTCATAATTATCAAACATGTCATTTATCTGTCTACGTGTGATCAGTGCATCTTAATGCACATTCTCTTATGTTTGTACTTAGGCATTTCCGTAGTTTGTTTTGTTTATTTTACTGTTTTATTATGTTTTTATAATTAAGTTTTTGTTTGCCGTTAATCTATTTTCGCAGCTTATTTTCAGCTTTAGCGGTTATTTGATACATGTCTACTGTTCGGATCATAACTGGAGCTACGAGAATCGGATTTACGCATTCTACCAGGCGTTGGAAATCTGAGACAAAGAGCTACAACTTTCATGTTGTACGAAGAAGCTGATTTGGAGTTTAATAGACTCGAATAACTCGTTGAAGTCAGGACCCGAATTCTGCCTTTAGGAATATTTAGTTTTGGGCCGGGTTTTTTATGTTTTTCAACCCAGTTGGGTTAGAACCAAATTTTGTGATGCTTCCCTATACCTAGTAGCAGTCGTGCTACTGTTCATTACCTTCTTTTCACAATTTTTCTTTTGTTTTTTATGATTGTAATGGAGAACTAATTCCCGAAGGCAAATCATACTACTTACGGGTTCCATCACTTTGAGGTTATTTTAATACCAATTTAATTCAATTTCTGTTCAAAAAAAAATTTGATCTGCTGTCGTGCACGAATAAAAAACGAGTATTTTTGAAAATATAGTAAACGGTAACGACAACTCGAATATCGTTCTCACAAGGATTCTTGTAATGTTATTAACCAACAATCGGAACAATGTGAGTTTTTAAGTTTCGATTAAGAAAATAGGAGAAAATAAGTGATTATAAAAAATTGATTATAAAATAAGCTGAAATGGCTAATCCTCCTGATCCGGGTTCCGACTTATCCTCGACTATTATAACACCAATCCCTAAGCGGCTTCAATCATATTCGATTATGAGATCAATTAGACAAGCGCTTATCAAAATCAAATGAATTATGTTCCGATTTACCGAATTAAGCAAACGGTTAAGAATATGACGAGTTAACGAATTAAGCAAATGATAACACGTAATTAAGTTTAGGAACATGAATACAATCGAATTTAATCTATTCTATCGTATGAACACAATCGAATTAAGCAAACGATTTCAATAAAATTAAGAAAATGACTTAATAGAAAAGAATTGAACATAAGTCGAATTAAATTGGTATTAGAAAAACCTCAAAGCGATGGAACCTGTAAGCAGTAGGATTTGCCTTCGGGAATTAGTTCTCCATTGAAGGTGTGAGAAAAACACAAGAAAGAGGGGGGGGGGGGGGGGGGGGGGGCTTGAATTGGGTTTTCCATTTTGAAAGATTTTTATGAAACTCAAACAAAGATCATAAATAAACTAACAATAAGAAAGACACACGATATATCCTGGTTCACTTGAAAACTATCAAGCTAATCCAGTCCACCCGCCAAGGTTATTTTGCCTTATACACAAGGACTTAATCCACTATAACCAAACTGATTACAATCGCACGAGCAAACTGCTGGTGACTAACAACCTCTAAGACACACTAGTCCTAGACTTCTTAAGAATTCTGACCCAACTGGTCTCTTAAGGAATACAACACACAAGCCAACTGCAAGTGACTAACACCACTAAGACACACTGTCTTAGTCTCCCTAAAAATTATGACCCAACTGGTCCTTTAGGGAATGCAAACAACTGTCTGCTACAAGGTTTGTTTACAATAATGATGCTTCTACAGTACACAAGCAGGGTAAACATACATTTTAAACTCAATCTAACTTAGAGCAGAACTATACAGTAAAAACATTTTTCTTCATTGTATTGTGGTGTTTTACTGTTTACTCATATCTTCTTTTGTTTCTTGAGTTCTTTCTTCATATACATCAGTGTTTCTGATACTTCTTCTTTTACACTGAGTATTACATCATTTGTTGCTCACTCACATTCAATCAGGCTTACACGCATGCATCTTCTCTCTTATGCTCATGTTCATCAACATCAGATTCGTTGAATAATCAAGTCTATATATAGCCAGAAAAAGATCCGTTGAAGGGCAGATTAGTAATATCATAGAAGTGTACTGGTGACTTGAAATAATGTTGTTATGCTGGGTTGAAAATCGTACGCTGAAATTGTCCTTTGTACCACCAAATCAGGGTAGTGGAAAAGAACGTGCTTTATCTGTACTGTGTACTATTTTCACACGCAAATATTTCATCTTCTTCTATTCATCAGAGGCTTCTGAATCGATTTGATTGAAGCATGATCAGAAGAATGAATCATTGGGTCTTTGGAGTCTTTAGTCTTCAGAGACTTCAAAACTTTTTCAGCCGAACCTTGTCTTCAGAGTCTTCAGCACTTCTAGTTCAGAACCCTTGGTTATCAGACTACTTAAGTCTTCAGAGTCTTCAGAACCTCGTTCAGTAGAACCTTGTCTTCAGAATCCTTAATCTTCAGAAGTTAACGACCTCAAAAGCTATAAAGGCTTCATAAACAGAACATCAGAGTCACAATCAGAGATTAGAACCCAAGAGACGTTACAACAGCAACATAGTGTCTTCTTAGACTGACGCATAATATATTAGAACTAATCTTGCTTCTTCACACAGAAGTGACCATAGAGAATATTAGAGTAACATGTGATCTTTATCAGAGTTAGAACCTGTTTGTTAGAACCATCAGAATAACAAACGTTAGAGCACCTAAATTGTTCTCACACAAATACTTCATTGTTATCATCAAAACATTGAGACAAGATACATAACCAAATCTTGTTCTTACAATCTCCCCCTTTTTGATGATGACAAAACCATGTACTTTGATAGAACAATTTATACAGGGTAATCACCATATAGTCTACAAATTCAGAGTTTAAGCTCTCAGCTCCCCCTGAATCTGTTAATCTCAAAATTTCATTTATGCTTGTTCAGAGTCTCCCCCTGATCCCAAGACTCACAAAATAAAATTTGAGTTCTTCAGAACATGACAATAGAGAAGGAATACTTCCCTACAACAACTCATCAGAGTCTGACTAGAACACTAGGTCTTCATCTCAGAACCTGGTTACTATCAGAACTTTGATGAAAATCAAAACTTGATTTTGAATCTGATTGGATGATGTCGCGCATCTCGTATCAGAACTTCTTATCAGATCTTGATGGAGAATCACAACTTCTTAAGTATCAGATTTTGATTGGAAGTGACTTCTCTTTTGTCCATCTTTTCTTAGATTCACCAATCTTATCAGATTCAGAGCCTGACTGATTTTATCAGAATATCATCCGTTGGAAAGCATGTCTTCTGATTCAGAGAATTGACTTGTCTTGTTTTCAAGGAGATTTCTGCTTCTGACACCTTGAGTATGAATTTCATACTTTCATAAAGTTTACAACTTCTGAGCACTATGATACCACACAAGATTTCTTGACTTTCAGACAGTTCACAACTTCTGAACAGTATTGGAACATCTGTTTGATCAAACAAGATTTCTTGACTTTCAGAAAGTTCACAATTTCCGGACAGTATTGGAACATCTATTTGAATAAACAAGATTTCTTGACTTTCAGAAAGTTCACAACTTCTGAACAGTATTGGAACATCTGTTTGAATAACCATATATTCTCAAAGTGTACAACTTCTTACCCATGAATTATCAGAGTTGAAATTATCCCAAGGATTTTCAATCTTTAGAGAGTAGGATCTTTATGTTCAACCTGTCTAGAATGCTAAGTGAACTTTTTCAGAGTTCTTTAATTGAAACATCAAACAAACAGGTAGTTGCAAAAAGCATTATATAAACATTATGTAATGTTTGAGTTCGATATTCTGAGAATAAGTACTATCAAAATCATTTTACTTTCTCCCCCTTTTTTCATAATAAAAAAGATAGTGCAATAAATAGTGCAGTATTATGATAAATATGTGAGAAAGAAATTTGTAAGATAGGCCATAGCAGTCATAAACAAAGACAGTTTCAATAATAATGAATCGAAATACATTGGCATGACTCGAATATAGAGCATCCTAAAGACAAGACAGAAAACAAAAGACACGACATGCTATTGATTAACCATCAAAGACTTCACAATGTTTCTTCAACAGACCATTTTCTAGACCTTCTGACTGGACAAGTTCAACAATTCCTTCTTTAAAGAAGATTTCAGATAGAACTCTTCCAAAAGGTATGCGGGGCTTGATGAAATCGCCATTTCTGGAATCAGTAATGGATTTTTGCAGAAAATTAAAGATAGTCTGAGGTAGATTAATTCGCATCTAAGCCATCAGGAGAAAAATGAAGACCCGATCATCATGAAATAGGATATTTTTGTTTTCTTACCGAGGATGAAAATTAGTCAGCAAAAGCTTGAACCAAGCTTTGGGAATGGGAAGAAGATTTTCAGGATTGAGAGGTTCATATGTGGATGATGTGTTGTGAAGAGAGGCTAGTTCCTCAGAAATAAGATACCTAGACTTAACATGTTCAACAGTAAAGCCAATGTTCTCTCAGCCAATTTCTAGAGCAATGGTGAAGGGAGCGAAGTTTATGGGGACACCAAAAACACTAGAAGAAATTGAGCGACCTTCATCATTAATATAGGCATGTTTCCAAAAATCTTTTACAAGATTTAAGTAGACTGGTTTATCCAGAATCATGAAGTATTTTGCCCATTCTTGATAGTGCATGATTGAGGTGATACTTCTAGCAATTTCTCTGTTTCCAAGATGCAGAAGATTGATTTGTTCTTCTGATATGATCTCAAGAAGGTTCTCATCTCCTTGGAAAGTGATTAGAGACATGACGAGAAGATTTAGACAGTGAAGGTAATTTTGAACTAGTAAGCTCAAATACTTCAGATCTTGAGAGGAGGGATGAAGTATATATATATATATATATATGTGTGTGTGTGTGTGTGTGTGAGACGTGACTGAGAAAATGACATAGGTCAAGATGCGTATCACGCATAAGATATGCCAAGGATACAGTGGCAGAGTAAGAGACAAGAATATCAAGGAATAGGAAAGAAGTGTAGCAGTCTCTTAAAACTGAATATTCAAAGGTCACAAATAAAGATACATTATTTAAGTTCTGACATGAGTCAATAACTCTGAATAAATGTATACTTATAAGTGGCAATTGAAAACTGACAAATAGTAAAGACAGGAGAGAGTATAACTTATTTTCAAGAAAATCTTAACTCACATATGTTTTATCATTTATGACTTCACAACTATGGGGGAATGCATAAAGATTTTTAACCTATTCTCAAGAAGGTCACATTACTCATGTGTCCAACAATTGTTATCATTATCATTCACACATTATCTAGATTTTAACTTAATCGTTTTTATTTGAAGAATTTAGATAAGTTAGATTTAGTCATCTTCTTCCTTTTTATGGTAATCATTATGTAATGCAGTAAGACAAGATAAAGGGAAAAAAGAAATACTTCATTAACAACAAGACAACAAAATGCAGAAGCGCATTACAGAAATAGAACCATAAAACAGAGAAAACAAACAACAACCAGGACAACAGACAAAAACAGCAATGAGGAAAAGAGAAATCAAGCAACCAAGAGGCCAAGAGAAACACCCACCAACCAGCTATCTCATTCTCTCAGGATGGTTTCAGAATAGTTCATGGGAGAACACCATTTTGTATCAAGTTTCTCATTCATTCTGATTTCTTTTAAGTGAGCAACAACTCCTTGGAGATCAAGAATGTGATAAATAACTCTACTGTAGGGAATCTGAAACGATAACTCCGTTCGTGATGAAAGAATTTCTTCTTTCAAGAAGTTGAATATGGATTGAGGCAGATTGATCTTAATCTTCGAGATTAAGAAGAAGATGAAAAGCCTATCCATAGCAGAGAGTCTTCCTGTTCCCTTTTCCCTAGGACTAAGATTCGTTCCCATGATTTGGTACCAGATTTTAGCCTTAGGAGAGAGAGAAGAGGGACTGGCAGCGGGTCCTTCTTGACGATAGATGATGTGAATGTGTTTAGCAAACAAGTTATTTCCTCTGTAATTTTCAACACATTCACCATCTTCTTTGCATTCAATGGCTTGAAAAATGATTAAGGAGTTGACCATGATGGGAAATCCATATACAGTAGATAGAATGCAACAAGCATCAGATTCATATGAAAGGATGCGAGCATTTGTCCAGAATTCTTTTACAAGAGCTGGATAGATAGACCCGTTGAGAATTCCAAGATATCTGTCCTAGTCTTGGTAGATGGTGTCTGAGAGAATGTTGGTGTGACCATTTTCAACAAGATCATTTAGATCAATAGTGTATTCTTTCAAGAAATCCAGATCAGAGGTTTCTCCTCTAATGGCTTTAGAAGACATCTTGAAAGTAAGAAGGATAGGATCAAGAAGCAGTTTTAGAAATGGATGACTGGTTATGTGGTATATAAAGAGAACAAAGAATGATGACTATAAATAGTAATAAAGACTGGATGAATTGAGATGAGATATTCATCATTTCCAATACAAGGAATACAAATAGGAATAGGAATGATGAAGAAGTGTATCAGTCTCCAAAAGATCACAAATCAGTATACGTTATTCATATTGTGACATCAGTCAATAAATACAAATAAATGTTTACTCGAAAGTGAGAGGGCATAGTCTGACACAGAATAAAGGAGGGAAGACTTGTGATAAGTTCCAAGAAGTCTTTGTCTTTCATACATATTTATGAATGCCTAAGGATGAAGGAAGACGTAAAGATTTACACACTTATCAAATAACTTTTCAAATCCAATGTTAAACATGATATTAATGCGTAAAAGATAATAATTACTGAAATCCTAGTCACACAAAATCACAACGCTCGAGGTGACTTATGGACACGCTTTGATAACCTCAGAGTCTGGAAAACCAAAAGGTTTCCATCTGATCAGAGACACTTCTGACAAAGCATCTTCTAATTACTGAGATTCAAAACAAATGCTTCTAAGTTTAAATGAGAATCTGATATCTTCAGATTCTGACTAAACACATCTGATTCTGATGAAATCTTACTCTGGACAATAGTCCATTTTCAGATGCTTCAGAATAAATAAGAATCTATCTTCAGACAAGGGTTTTGTTAAGATATCAGCCCATTGATGGTCTGTATAGATTTTAAACACAAAATTCCCTTCTGAACATAGTCTCTAATAAAATGATCTCTATGTGCTTAGTCCTAGAACTTAAAATTAGATTTTTACTTAAACATATAACAACAGTATTATCATAAAGGATAGAAATTTTACTTTCATTTATCTGATGATCTTCTGGCTGATTCTTCTTCCATAGCATCTGTGTACTACATAGAGACATGGATATGTATTCTGCTTCTACAGTTGAGAGAGCAATTTCTGATTGTATCTTGCTTGATCATATGATCATATTCTTCCTTTTTCATAATACATGTTGGATGCATGTACAGTCCATCTTGTTGAATTTCTACAGAAGTTCTTTTGCATACTTGCTCTGATGTACGTTCCTTCTGATCTTTGATCAATTTTGAATTCAGCCTTTCTCATCTAGCTTGTTTCTGAACACCCATTTAGTTCCAACAACGTGAACACCTTTGGGTTTCTGAACAAGATCCCAGACGTCATTTCTGGTGAATTGATTCAGTTATTCTTGCATGGCCAGAATCCACTCATTTTATTTTAGAGCTGCATCAACTATTGTTGGCTCTATCAGAGACACTAGACCCAGAAGAGATTCTTCAGAATGTCTGAAGGATGAGCGAGTTCTGACTGGATCAGCTTTATCTTCCATAATCAATTCTTCAGAATGAGAGTTATTTAATTTATTCTTCTTCTGATGAGATGAGTTGTTCTTAGCTTCTGGTAAGGTTGTATTTGGATCTGGAGAATTTTCATCTTCGACTTCTTCTCTTGAATCTTCTACTTCTTAGATTCTGATGACGTGATCTTCAGATCTGCAAGCTATTCGACTAGCTTTGACTTTTCAGAGTCAAGCTTATCATTGAATCTGATATGAATTGATTCGTCTACAATTCTTGTTTCTGTGTTATGGATTTTGTAGCCTTTAAAGCGTTCAGAATGTCCTAACAATAAACACTTTGAGCAACGAATCCAGAGCCAATGATTTCTTCTTTCTGGTTTCCTCAAAAATTGATAAAGCCTTCAGGCTTAAGTTCCAGACTTTGAAACATATGCCTTCTTCTTGTCATGAGTCACGAGCAACTACTGTTCAATTACCATGACTGGTGTTTCAACTGAGCTGCTAAGGATATCTCTGAGTCTGAGTCTGAGTCTGATTCAGGTTCTGATGATATTTAGTCTTCTGGTTCTCCAGAAACTTCATCTTCAGTTGTTGCTGTTAGCGCAACATTTGCTCGTTCTTCATCAGATTCTTCTTCTTCAGAATCAGAGTCGTCCCAAGTTGCCATTAGATCTTTCTTCACTTTGGAGAAGTTCTTCTTAGGCTTCTTGTCCTTCTTGACCTTGGACACTCGTTCTTGTAATGACCTGGCTCATTACACTCATAGCAAATAACCTCATTTCCAGAGTTATGCTTTTTCTGTCTAGATGATGACTCGGAGTGGCCCTTGTTTCTTCTAGATCTTCTAAAGTTTCCTTGCCTATGCTTCCAGAGGTTGTTGATTCTTCTGATGTCATCTTCTGATCTTCCATTAAGATCTTCTGATTCTTCCTCAGCTTGATAAGCCTTTGCCTTTCTAGGTTCAGACTTAAGAACGATGGATTTACTCTTCTTCTTCATCCAACTCTATCTCATGATTTCTCAAGAAACTAACACGTTCTTCAAGACTTATATTGTTGAGATCTTTTGATAGCTTTAGAGTTATTGCCATAAGTATCCGTTTCTTAGGAGGACTTCTGATGATCTTTTTCATATGTCCAGTAGTTGAGTAGCCTTTGTCCAGAACTTTGAGTTCTGCGATTAGCATTTGAAACTATGAAGACATGGTCTCAACTATCTCATCATCCTCCATTTTAAACGGCTCATAATTTTGGATTAAAGCAAACGCCTTTGTCCCCTTTACTTGAGCATTTCCTTCATGAGTCATCCTAAGAGAATCAAGAATAGATTTGGCATCATCTTCTCATACTTAGTATAAGAGATAGCATTTAGCAATATGATTCTTGCCTTATGATGACTTTATGATCTTTCTTCTATTGGTTGGTTATATCACTTCTGGATATTTTAGCACATGTAGCATCAACTGGGTGATTGTAGCCATCAACTACCAAATCCCAAAGATCTACATCAAAACCAAGAAAGAGCCTTTCTATTTTGTCTTTTCAGTGGTCAAACTTTTCACCATCAAAGACTGGTGGTTTGGCACTGTAATGATCTTTCCCTTCAGTAGTGGTATTAACAGTAACTGCCATGTTATCTCACACAAATACTGGATCGGTACTGAACACTGTTAAATGCTGATAAGATGTTTATCACAATCAGAACCGGAGCTTTGATACCAATTAAAGGTGTGAGAAAAACACAAGAAAGGGGGGGGGGGGGTTTGAATTGGGTTTTCCATTTTGAAAGCTTTTTATGAAACTCAAATAAAGATCATAAATAAACTAACAATAAGAAAGACACACGATATATCCTGGTTCACTTGAAAACTATCAAGCTAATCCAGTCCACCCGCCAAGGTGATTTTGCCCTATACACAAGGACTTAATCCACTATAACCAAACTAATTACAATCGCACGAGCAAACTACTGGTGACTAACAACCTCTAAGACACACTAGTCCTAGACTTCTTAAGAATTCTGACCCAACTGGTCTCTTAAGAAATACAACGCACAAGCCAACTGCAAGTGACTAACACCACTAAGACACACTATCTTAGTCTCCCTAAAAATTCTGACCCAACTGGTCCTTTAGGGAACACAAACAACTGTCTGTTACAAGGTTTGTTTACAATAATGATGCTTCTACACAAGCAGGGTAAACATACATTTTAAGCTCAATCAAACTTAGAGCGAAACTATACAGTAAAAACATTTTTCTTCTTTGTATTGTGGTGGTTTACTGTTCACTCATATCTTCTGTTTCTTGAGTTCTTTCTTCATATACATCAGTGTTTCTGGTACTTCTTCTTTTACACTGAGTATTACATCATTTATTGCTCACTCACATTCAATCATGCTTGCATGCATGCATCTGCTCTCTTATGATCATGTTCATCAACATCAGATTCGTTGAATGATCAAGTCTATATATAGCCAGAAAAAGATATGTTGAAGGGAAGATCAGTAATATCAGAGAAGTGTACTGGCGACTTGAAATAATTCCGTTATGCTGGGTTGAAAATCGTACGCTAAAATTGTCCTTTGTACCACCAAATCAGGGTAGTGGGAAAGAATGTGCTTTATCTGTACTGTGTACTATTTTCCCACGTAAACATTTCATCTTCTTCTATTCATCAGAGGCTTCTGAATTGATTTAATTGAAGCATGATCAGAAGAATGAATCATTGGGTCTTTGGAGTCTTGAGTCTTCAGAGTCTTCAGAACTTGTTCAGTCGAACCTTGTCTTCAGAGTCTTCAGAACTTCTAGTTCAGAACCCTTGTTTATCAGAATACTTAAGTCTTCAGAGTCTTCAGAACCTCGTTCAGCAGAACCTTGTCTTCAGAATCCTTAATCTTCAGAATTTAACGACCTCAGAAGCTATAAAGGCTTCATAAATAGAACATCAGAGTCACGATCAGAGATTAGAACCCAAGAGACGTTACAACAGCAACATAGTGTCTTCTTAGAATCTTTCTGATGCACAATAAATTAGAACCAATCTTGCTTCTTCACACAGAAGTGACCATAGAGAATATTAGAGTGACGTGGCACATAGTCTTTATCAGAGTTAGAACCTGTTTGTTAGAACCATCAGAATAACAAACGTTAGAGCATCTAAATTGTTCTCACACAAATGCTTCATTGTTATCATTAAAACATCGAGACAAGATACAGAACCAAATCTTGTTCTTACATCCATTACAATCGTAAAAAAAAAAGAAAAATTGTGAAAAGAAGGTAATAAACAGTAGCACAGCTGCTACTAGGTATAGGGAAGCACAAAAAATCCGTTTATAACCCAACTGGGTCGAAAAACATAAAAAACCCGGCCCAAAACTAAATATTCCTAAAGGCAGAATTCGGGTCCTGACTTCAACGAGTTATTCGAGTCTACTAAACTCCAAATCAACTTCTTCGTACAACATGAAAGTTGTATCTCTTTGTCTCAGCTTTCCAACGCATGGTAGAACGCGTAAATCCGATTCTCGTAGCTCCAGTTATGATTCGAACAGTGGACAGATATCAAATAACCGCTAAAGCTGAAAATAAGCTGCAAAAATAGATTAACGGCAAACAAAGACTTAATTATAAAAACACAATAAAGTAGTAAAATAAACAAAACAAACTAAAGAAATTCCTAAGTACAAACATAAGAGAATGTGCATTAAGATGCACTGATCAAATTCCCCCACACTTGAACTTTTGCACTCTGAGCAAAATAGTATCAAGACTCATGAAAAACAATAGCATTCGGATACTCCTTCTAGGCTACAAACTCTTCTTTGGTCAAGATTGCATTGATAGGTACTATTTTTTCACGCTAAGGACATCGTAAGAACACAAATCCGCAATTGTGCGGTCATAAACCTCCCTCCTATACAAACCAATCAAAATCATGTTATTATGCCTAAGCCTAACTTACTCATCCTCCTTTTTGCTCTCTTCCATTCTAATGCAATCACATTAAGCCTCTTATCTATTCACACACATGGTAAATAAGCCTATTAGTGACTATGATCCATATCTTGTCAACAATTCAAAATTAACCACTTTAGCAACAACAATATTTTTTTTTATTTTTTTGAAGGTTTCACAGCCGTTAGCCTAAGTGACCGGGTGAGGGTCACCTAACTTAAAAGGCAGATTCCTATTTAGATTTCTTATTAAGCACGAGATCATTCACTTATTTGCATCAACTTAATTACTTAGTGTGTAATTTATCGATGGTGCTGACTGCTAGATAAACTACTTAAGAGCTATTAAAGGATGAGAACTCAAGGCAATGTCATAACAAGTATTTAAATCGGTTTCCATATTCGGGAGACTTAAGGTGTTAAAATGATACCGATCTTATGAATGTTTCCCAAGTCTCCAGAATCTAACCTCAAATAAATCTATAGCCTAAAAAATTTAAAAGATGCATTGGGTTTCTAAGTAATTTAAAAAAAAAAAAAGTTTTCACTTATAAAAAACATAACAAAACAAAGAAAACAGAAAGAAAACAAAACAAAGAAATGGTTCCCTCCCCCACACTTGAAACACACATTGTCCTCAATGAAAGAACAAAAATATAAAATAAGAGTGAGAGAAAGGAAAGAACACACCCGAGTAGTCAAGGTGGATAGGTGATCACATAAGCAGCCTTTCCCAAAGAGAGATCTTCTACAGGCTCCTCTTCCAAAGTGAGGATGTCATAAAGTAACTTTGGGTAGCATCCATTGACCTTGAAATATTTATTAGTGCCTTCGCCTTTTATTCCTGGATCAAAGAAGAATCTTCGATAAGTAAAAGTGTCAAATGGGCACGTGAACGGGATATCCTTTTCCACAACATTAGAGATCAAAGGATTAAGGGGTTGCCTCATTGCTTTTCTTTTATCTTCAATCGAGGTCCATCCAATTCCCTTCTTATGTTTCTTCAAAACCTGCAAAAGCTTATTTTCTTGATCGAAATCAAGGTTAGAAGAAATTATAACAGGTAGCTTTTCATTCCTCTCTAAATAGGCATATTTTAGATTGTTCGGAAGTGGTTTAAGCTCTAAGGAAAGAGGTTGTTCGATGGAAGGCATGGTAGGGAAAACCATGATGTCAAGAGCTTCATTTGCATAAACAACTTCATCTATAACTTCATCTGCATGAAAAAGATCACCCTGCAAGGCATCATTAATCTCAGCACAAACAGAGCAAATGTTAGTGTCGGTACATGAATCACAAGAGTAAGTATCATCAAAATCTGCTAATGATGGAAAATCAGAACATAATTCAGAATAAGTATCATAAACTAAATCAGAAAGAAACTCTTTTGTATTCACTACTATTTGGACAGGTAGTTGGTTTGATTCTTGAGCTTCCTGCATGGCATTCATTAAAGTGACAAGCTGTCCAATCTGTGACTGCAAAGCTTGAATACTAGAATCTGTTCGTTGCTGAAATTGGAGATCATTTATAGCCATTTGCTTGACAAGGTCCTCTAGTGAAGGTTCGGAAGGTGTAGAGCACACAATTTGGAATTCCTTCAGATGCTTATTCGGATCCTCACCTGCAAGACCATTAAACCTTGGCAACAAGTGTATTAAACCAGAATTCCATTCGAAAGGTACAGTAACAATTGGATATTCAATACATAAATCATTATAATTCATATCATGGGCAACAAGTTCTCTAAGAGTTCTTTGGTTAGCCATATTAAATTTAATAGAAAAAAAAATCAACAAACAAAGAGAAAAACACAGAGCTAATTCAGCAATGGAGCAACAATTAGGTAAATACCAACAATGTCCTTATTAAGAAAAGGAATAAATAGAAAAGCAAATAAAATAAAATCTAAAAATTATGAAAATATAACTAAAAATCAAATCAAATCATAATAAATCTCTACAAAAAATTTCAGACATTTTTGAAAATATGAAAACAGAAAATAAATCAAATAAAATAGGAAAATAAGGAAATTGCGATTTTCAGTGTCAAAATCTTTTAGAATTTTATTCTAAATGAGTATTGTTCAGCGATTTTTTTATGATTTTGTGGAAAAAAAATTCAGAGCAAAACAAAACAGTAGCTTCCAAACTTACCTGACAGGCTGGAATGCTTACCACTGTACTGCAACTCTGAAAATCAACAAGGAGAAACAAAAAACAAAAAACAAAAAACAAAAAAAAAATCTAACAAAACTCAACTAAATTCCTAAAATTGGCTAACATCAACAAGAATTCCCGGCAACGGTGCCAATTTGATTTGTTGTCAAGGCAAGCGGAGCTGAGACAACAGGGTGTCTGGGAATGGTCGGAGTGTAATCGAATTGTCGCATGATGCGCTCGAGCAAATGAGGAGCAATGAGACATGATGTGCAGGCCAACCATCCAGAGTATAACACTATCTTGTCAAATGCCCGTGTCTCACGGTGATCAACATAGTTGTTGAAGTGCATGTCCTCAGCAACCAAATGATCAAGATAGACACTGTAAGGCTTGGTCGTCTAGTTCTCTCTGAGCGGGGAAAGAGCAGTAGCATGCGGCATATCCTTAGTGTAAGATGGTACACTCGCCTAGCCAGGGATGTGCGGGATGTGTAGGAGGATCCAAGTATGAAATGAAAAGTTTGGAACACACGAATCATTAGTAATGGCTTTGCAAAGATGAAATGAAAATGACAAAGACACATTCAAATACCAATAATTATTACCGTCAGTAGTGTGATGCTGCCTGTGACCTCTATCACAACTTCGAGTGTAGGTAGACCAAACATACGGCCCCCCAGTTATACTCATGGATCCGTTTGAAGTCCTAGAAGTATAGTAAGTAGAAGACGTATGTCTAAGTGGAACTCTTGACCACAAAAATCATAGTGCCAGACAAATATAGCAAGTATGCTCTCATATCATGCGATCTGTGGAGTGCCACCTGCTCATCATCACCTTCAGCCTGCTATGCTCTTAGGATCTCGGCCTCATATATCTTCTTCAGGTAATCAAATCTAGCATGAACACCCCTGGTCTTATCCAACTCATCTTTCGTCTCACCTGGATTAGCCCCCAGATAGTCTACCATCATCTCGAGTTCCTCATCTTTGGTAACCCTCTCATGATCTAGAAATCTCACCCTGATAGACATCTCACCATGCGGGAGATGAAACGACGAGGTCTCCGAGTGCCTCTCTCCACCAATGCATTAAGCATCCCATGATTGACCATATTATAACCGGTCATGCAAAGTTCCTTCAGGCCAGATAAGGACAAAACTTCCTAAAACTAATCCTCATTCGGCTAAGGCAAGCCAACAATCTTTCGACCGTGGTTAATAAACTTTTGTGGATCACGCTTCTGAAAAAAATAATAATCAATGTCAGAAATTTATCAATTAAAATTAACGTAAAAAAATAATGAATCCAACTAATGCTACCTCTCCATCCCAAATATGTCTGGAAGTATGGTCTGGATACATAAAAGGTAATGACAAATCAACAGGGCCTTCTCCAAATGCTTCTGTCTCAGCATCCGCAACAACCTCAACCTCCGGAGGTGGCACTAGATCACCAACATCAGTAGTAGGAGGTGGGACTAGATCAACATCATACATTTTTATTTGGAAATCAATATGGTATTATAGTTGTGACTATTCGTTCTGATACTGCAAATGGCCAGCGAGGTAGGAAAGATAAATTGATTATGGGTTGTGAGAGAGGAGGAAATTATAAAAGAAAAAATACATCTGAAAGCAGCAAATCTTCAGATGGCATTTATAGTATAAAAGTGAGATGCCCTTTTAGGCTGAGATCTTCGCCGAGTGGTATTGGTTGGAAGGTGATGGTTAGGTGTGGGTTTCACAATCATAAACTATCTGAGGATTTAGATGGCCATGACATATTGGGTCGTCTAAAAGATCATGAGAGACAGTTTGTGAATGACATGACGAAGTACAACATGGCTCTACGTTACATAGTTTCTGCCTTGAAAGATAAAGATCCAGAAAACCTCACCAGTGCTACCCAAGTGTATAAAGCTAGAGCTACATACAATGTGAACAAGATAGGTACATTGACAGAAATGCAAATGTTGTTGACTTTTATTGATAGAGAAAAATATATGTGTTGGATAAGAAATATGGAAGACTCAAACGTTGTTGTTGATATCTTCTGGACACATCCTGATTCATTAAAGTTGTTGAATATGTTTCACTTGGTGTTGATTTTTGGTTGTACATACAAGACATATAGGTAATGTGCATCTTTATCACACCTTGATATCATTTCGACATACTTTGATTTATCAGATTTTTCATTATTTGAATCGTGAACATACAGGTACCAGTTGCCACTGCTTGAGATTGTTGGCGTTACGTCAACAAAGTTGACGTTTTCGATAGGGTTTTCCTATTTGGAACATGAAAGGGAGGAAAACTTCAAATGGGCACTGGAGAAGCTCAAAGAATTGTTCTCTTCTGAGAAATTGCTACCGAATGTTGTTGTGACAGACCGAGAACTTGCGTTGATGAATGCAATTGAAGTTGTGTTTCCAAATTTAACACATCTATTATGTTTGTTCCATATTACAAAAAATGTTAGCATGAAATGTAAGGAGTATGTTAAATCAAAAAGACATGAACATGTCATGGATCTATGGAACAACATCATGTATGCTAATAGAGAAACTGAGTATCTTGCACACTTGAAGCATTTTGAGACTGTTTGTGCTGATATTCCTTTGTTTGTTAAGTATGTGATTGGAACATGGTTGACACCTTATAAAGAAAGGTTTGTAGTTGCTTGGACTAACAGAGTCGCTCATTTAGGCAACACAACAACGAACAACTACACAAACTTCTTTTTGATGTTATTACTGAGCATAATTTATCATGTTGGCTCGTTATGGTTTAATTATTATGACTTAGGGTGGAGTCTGCTCATTG
This sequence comes from Lathyrus tuberosus, assembly GCA_022829125.1. NCBI lineage: Eukaryota > Viridiplantae > Streptophyta > Magnoliopsida > Fabales > Fabaceae > Lathyrus > Lathyrus tuberosus. The sequence goes on from JALAZF010000017.1 coordinate 25,236,805, forward strand.
GAGACTGAAAAGCTTGTTGACTACAAGCTGGAGAGATTTATGTCGAAGTTGGGATGCTATGAACACCATGCTGAAGTTGCAGCTAGGTTCAATCAGGGTTTCGTTTCAAAAAAGTATTGTCAACATTGAGCCTCGGTATAACACTCCATTCTAAGCCAACTTGCACGGTTTTGTTTCAAAGCAGTGTATACAGCACATAGGAAATGAGCTAGAAAGGGTAAAGTTTGTTGGTACAAGTGAGGATATTTGTGGTTGCTTCATTAGAACTACACATGGGTTACCTTGTGTGTGTCAGCTTGCCGGTTTCCAAATACAAGGCATGCCTGTTCCTTTAGAAACAATTCATGTTTTTTGGAAGAAATTACACATTCAAGAGCATGCAAGCGGTCATGACGATAGCGGCCCAAAGATGGATTTAGAAGCGAAGTGTGAAGAGTTCAAGACATATTTAAATTCTTTGGATATTGTAGGCCAGAGGGTGTTAAAGAAAAAAGCTTGGGAACTAACACATCCATCCACAACTTCTATGTGTCCACCATCGGTGAAGTACAAGCCAAAGAGGGGAGTTAAGAAGAGCAGAAAGGGTGAAGAGAGTGATGTGCATCGTGATCCCTCACAGTGGGAGTTTGATGAGGGCTCGTAGGGGAGTCAGACTACAAAGAGATCATGCACGAAACCAACAGGAAGTCAACCTTCAAGTATGTCGGGTCAAAGTTAACTGTCCACTGCATCTTCAAGGCATATTTACTTGTCTCAGTTTCCTTGTTTTTTTGCATCCATACATTGATGACATTGTTGATGTAGGTGACGATGAAAATTGTGTTTTTCGAGCTATTGGAGCTTTACTTGGATGGGGCAAAGAGTCATGGTCGTTGGTCTGGACGCAGTTAGATACTCAAGTTCATCAACACCCAAAATTGTTTTCCAATTTGTTCTATGACACGGTCTCTGAAGTTAGGAATTCCTTAAAAGTAGAACACTTGGGTGTGCAGGGTCGAGAGAAATGGATGTCGCTTTCTGATATGGGTTACCCTATTGCATGTAGGTATAGTGTCGTATTTGTCTCCTTGTCACAGAGACTTAACATTACCTTTTTCCTTCTTACCATAACTCCACCTATGAATACGAGCAGACATAAAATTATTGTTGTTGGTTCTGTCAACGGTAATCAATGGGTTCAGGTAAAATTAAAACATGATATTTCATTGCCTCTCGTCACTGACCGTTGGAGACAGAGCTGTACTGAAGATGCGAAAGCATGAGAATCAGCATATGCAGGACATATTAGGCAATGAGAGGATGAATTTAGGAAGTCATCCTAATTTGCTATGTAATCTTGTGGACATTATGTATTTATTATATGTGAAACCATTTATGAAGACCGATGTGTCAAAAATATTGAAATTATTAATTTTTTTGACGTTCTAGCTACATACCGAGAATTTCGAATTTCTGAAATTTTCAGTATAGCAGAAATTTTAAATTTTCTGAAGTTTTAGCCATTTTACGTAATTAACATATTTCTGATATAATTTCACTGAAAATTTTGAAATTTTTTGTATTGATTATCATAAATTTCAGAATTTCCAGTATGTGTCTTACATTAATGTTGTATCATGGTAATTTTTTTTGAAATTTTTGATATAATCACAAAATTTTCAATATACTACTATAACTTTCATAATTTCTGAACTTTTTAAAAGTGTAATAAGATAATTTCACTATAATTAAAGAGTGTCTGATATAAGTGAAGGACGTCGGGCTAAATTCTCTTTTTCTTATTGTCTTCAAAATCAATCACGTGTCTTCGCTAATACTAGCAATTTGAGTGTCTATGATCTAGATATGATTTTTGAATAGTGCCTCCGATTTATTCTTCTAGAGGTCTATGTTTAAATTTGATGGTGGTCCTGATAGTTTCGAACTCTAATTTGTGTCCTCTTAGAAAAGTGGCTTTAGTTGCTTGAATTTTTCTGTAGTGTGGTTTTTAGCTTTTCATTGTCTATTTTATTATATTTTTTTAAGTGTTTTCAGCTAGACACGACTTGCACTGACATAAATCAGATGTTTTTTTTTATAATTAAAATTTCCCCTATAGCTATATATTATTTTCTCATTCAAAAATAAAATATTTTTTAAGTTTTAATTTTATTTGTTTGGTTTTGATCTTTATAAATGTATTTTATTTTTTTCATCATTGTTTCTTTTTAATCTTATAATATTTATTTAACATATATTATTTATTGTAGTTTCTCTGTCTTGGAATGGTTAAAATTAAATATTTTATATAATATATAGACTAATTTTAGTATAAACCCATTTTACAAACCAAACATAAAAATAAAATATATTTGTAAGTCAAAAACTAAATAAACAAAATTATAGAAATTAAAAATTAAAATATGATATATCTGCATCGGCCAAATGTATATTTTCTCCATTAATTTATCTCACAGCATAGTACACATGTAAAAATAACTAAGTTATTTGAAATATCTTATAATTAAATGTTCGATTAAATTATTTTGAATAAATTACTGAACAAAGTCAATCCTTTAATTTAACTTTAATATTTGCAAACGCCATATATAAATATATGCCCGGTCTTATAACAAAAAGACAAAAATACGGTATATTTAATTTGAAAAAACATTTTATTTTTTATTTTTATCACGTATTTAAATTTTAATTAAAATTATCGTGATGTACATTATTTTTTTTATCTATTAAGATTTTTATTGTTGACTATGTCTTGATACTTTTAATAGTAAGTCTTTACAAGGAGGAAACAAAATAAATAGATGACAAATTTAGAAACAATTTGTTTATTAGTCCATCGATTGGGAGCTTCTATTTGTAGGGATTGAACCGGCGTGTTTTGTCAACAAAGTCAGTCACACACTCACACTTAATGAAGCTCAAATGTCAACAATTATTTTACATATTTTTTATAAAAAAATATTTTGTTAAAGCGAGTATAATGGATATTTAAAATTTATTATCAATAATCGTTAATTTAATATTTAAAAATTTAAATAAGTGGATTCATCTTTCAATGTGAAAATATTAAATATTTACTTTTATCTTTCTTAAATATGAATCATGACTAAAAGAGATACTTAATTCTACCAACTATCTCTATTGACCTAGCCACTTTACTATTAGACAAAGAGAATTTCTTATCACTCAACCCATATTTCTTAGGCACCATCTGAATTTCCGGTTTTGTCCCCTGACTTCGGATGTGCACATCGGGACGCACCAATTTTTTAAAAAACGCTGATGCGTTCCGGAAGTGCACATACGGAAACATTCCTGATCTGCAGATCCGAAAAACAGCAGAACTTTATTTTTTTTTTAAATCGATTTTGTTGGTTGGTCGCATATGTTAATATATCGTCGCAACTTAATATACATTCGACAACATCCATATATAAAATAAAATGATATATATACAGTACATACATGTAATATAAATAAAATACATCAAACAAAAAACTACAGCGTATAGCGAAGGATCTCTCCTGGCTCCCCTGCTTCTCTGCCCCTACCCGCAATCCTGACTCGATGTCTGTGGTACTGAAGTACCCCCCGAGCAATCTCAATAATCCTATCCACGGCAAGTCTGGCACCAGAGCCCTCAGGGAGGTGACCGTCCGCAATGGCCTGCAGCGCTATCTGCTATATCTGAAGACAGCGAGGTAGGACATCCTGACTATGGTCCAGCTGAGACTGTCGCTCCTCTAATATCTCCTGATGAGCAGGTCTGGGTGGCGATCCCTCAGCAGTGGGCACCATGCATGGGTGTGGGACGGTGTAGAACCACATGATGTACCCGACAGCAACGCTCCAGTCTCTCTCCGCTCTGGTCGGCCGAGCCTCTTCCGGTACCAAGTGGGACTGGAAGTCAGCATATATCTCATCTATTTTCCTGCGGGTCAAGCCTAGAGGAGCAGACTCATGAGGCATCCTGGGGATCGTCTCCGTGTAACCAAACTGACGCAAGACGCGCTCCAGCAGGTATCGAGTAGTAATGGTCGAACTGCATGCCAACTATCCTGATAACAGCGAAACCTCATCGAACGGACGCGTAACACTGTGTTAGCTCCTAATTTCGACGCTACATGATTTCAAACAATTTGGCTTTAAGGGAAGATATTCTTTAAGATAATAAGCTAAAAAGAAGGTCTCGACTAGAAGGTCTTCGACCATGTTTGCTGAAAGCCTTAGTCGAATGGAAGGATTTCAAGACTTCAAACATTTCTAAGTTCAAAGAGTCAATTCGACAGGATGAAACTGATATGGATAATGCGCTGCGGTTACAAGTAGATAGTGGAGGGAAGTTTTACTATTTGAATTTGAAAAGAGGACAGGTGGCGAAGATCCAGAAGTTGAAGACATGCAAAGTGCCAAGTAGCGTAATCTAGGAGTAAAACCGTCAAATGGTGGTTACTTTAGAGTATTATAAATAGGTTAGTCCTAGAGTTAGAATAGGTGTGAAAAAATCATATTTGTACAAGTAACTCTATATTCACTCAAAGTATCCAGTGTGTCGAGAAACAAGTGAAGTGAGAATGTACGTGATTGTAATCACCATTATCCTTTATTGCAATGCAATTTACTTTGAAGTTTCTGTTTTAGATTATTTACTTTGAAATCTTTGTTTTTATAAACTTTTACCTTTCAAGTCAATTACATTGCCAAGCCTCTACTTTTAAGCATTTATCTTTCTGCACTTTAAGATCTTTACGCATTCCTTTCCAGCATTTAATTCCAGTTTTTATCAAACCTTTACATTCAGCCTTTTCTCTCTTTTGATGTATCGTTCGATTTAGTTGTCTCTTTGATCTTTATCATTGTCCTTTGCACTTCAAACACCTTTTTCATTTATGAGTATTGTCGAAAAAGCATACCTTACCAAATCGTGAGAAATTCTAAGTACACATACATCACATGTCCTAGGATCAATCTGATCGATCCTGTAAGTTACTAGAACTTTATTGTTTTAGAAGATCAACGGTTGTTTACCAATTTTCAAGGTAAAAAAATTGGCACGTCCAGTGGGACAGTACTAAACGTGGATTTGGAAGTTTGTAACTTTTAAATAACCACCAAAAGGAAGTTTTATAACTCCCTTCTTAAGTATTTTTGTTTCATTGGTCGAGATTGTGGCAGACTATCGTATGCACTTGAGAAGTGGAAAGGTAGCCAATTCAAACGAATGTAGACCAAAGAGAAGAAACGTGAGGAGAATGGCATCTGGCCAAGGAAATTTGAATCCCAGTTTTGTTGGGACTAATACCCAGCCAAGCAATTCAAGTGTTCAGAACAGCACCATCAATCCTCAAGAATTACCAAGAAGTATTGTGGCGCCAACTCCAGTTCCTTCGACAGGAGGGTCAACAGTGTTAACCATGGTGACAGAGCCAGCGTCTTCGACAGTGGGACCAGGGGCGGCTTACGTGAGGCCTTACACTCAACCAGTCTTGGAGTACATTGGCCCATCAGTGACAAATCCTCAGACTCTGCCAGGAGGAGGTTCGACGTACAGGCAGTTTCCTCCCCCAGGATTTTCACAGTCTTTGCCTAGGAACCCAATCTATGGCATGCCAACGGCAATGATGCAGAATCTGCGTACTGCACCCCCAGTATATTCAGAAAATGTGATATCTTCCCCTTTGCAGGAGTTAGTTTCTGGAATTAACATGGGTTGAAACAGCCAGTCCGTAGGTTTGGGATATTTTGCTCAAGGGTCCAACCTAACAAATGAGTCTGCAACATATTTGAGGCAACAGATGGATGAGAGCAACATGCAAATGGTACATACTTTGTCTCAAACGATGGGAGAAATTTTCCAGCCATTGATCCAGAATACTACTCAAACCAATCAAATGATGACAACCCAGATGGCACGAATAACAGAGTTCATGGGAATGCCAGCTCCTGTTCAACACCAAAATCCGGGAGTCGAGATGAGGGAGAATGCTCAACAAGTGAACCCAGTGAATCCAGGGTTGGTCGAACCACCTAGGGAGGAGCCTCCTAGAAATCAAACACCAATACTTGAAGAGGAGGAACCAAGGATGGTGCTAGTGAACAGAAATCAAGATGCTGATCGTGTGGTGAATCAGGTTCGACGCAACAATGTAGCAGCAGAAAATAATTTGGCAGCCTTGGTCGAAAGAATAATGGCTCAAAATATGGGTTTTTCTAGGCCAAATTTTACTTCGCCTATAGTAGACTATATACTTCAAGCTGAATTGCCTCCTAGGACAAAAGTACCAAAGTTTACTAAGTTCTCAGGAGATACTACAGAATCTACCGTCGAACATGTGGCGCGCTACCTGATCGAAGCTGGTGAGATTGCGAATGATGAGAGTCTGAGGGTGAAGTATTTCCCTAGTTCCCTAACTAAAAATGCGTTCACATGGTTCACTACGTTACCATCTGGTTCGATTTGTAATTGGACCCAGTTAGAACGTTTGTTCCATGAGCAATTTTACATGGGTCAGACGAAAATTAGTTTGAAAGAATTGGCTAGTGTGAAACGAAAGTTCAATGAGCCAATAGATGATTACTTGAATAGGTTTCGACTACTCAAGGCTGGATGCTTTACACAAGTGCCTGAGCATGAGCTTGTCGAAATGGCTGCTGGTGGCCTTGATTACTCTATCAGGAAAAAACTGGACACCCAGTATTTAAGGAATATGGCCCAGTTGGCTGACAGAGTTCGACAGCTAGAGCGTCTCAAAGATGAGAAAGCTAGGGTGAATAAGAACAATAAGGTAGCTTACGTCGAATACCATGAGGGCATCGAAGAACTGTATGATGAGTCCGTTAGGTTCGAAGAAAATGAGATAGACCTTGCTGAACTTAAGAAGGGCCCTCCTTATTCTTGTAAATTATTAGTTCCTTCGAATGGAAAAAACCCTGTCGAAACCGAAAAGAATGATAGGTTCCCAAAGAAAACATACACTTTCGACATCACTAAATGTGACGAAATTTTTGATTTGTTAGTTAAGGATGGTCAAATATTAGTGCCTCCTGGTGCTAAAATACCACCTTTAGAGCAAAGAAAAAAGAGAGGTTTTTGTAAATACCACAATTACTTGGGTCATAAGACGTCTCAATGTTTTCTTTTCAGGGATTTGGTGCAGAATGCTATTCAGGAGGGAAGGCTCAAATTTGGGGAGAAGACTAAGATGAAGATTGATACCAACCCCCTTGAAGTAGCTGAAGCAAATTATGCAGAGCCTGAGGAGGTCAACATGGTCGAACTGGTTAAATTATCTGACAGCAGTTCGGATAGTGTTAGTACCAACGAAGCTCTTGGCAGAAATGCCAAGGTGGTGGAGGTTACTAAGGACCTTACCAATGAAGTTGTGTTTATTAGAGAGGCTGAAGAAATGGATGGCTATCAGCTTGAGCATTTGATATGTATGGCTGCTGAACATTACTTTAGCACCTCTTCTGAAGTTCAAAGGTTCGACACTGAAACTACAGTCGAGACCCATGCTGAGGTTGAAGCACCAAAATTGCAGATGGTGACAAGAGAGATTTCTGATCATTTTAGACAGATGGACGAGGCTGCTGAAAGCCTTGATATTGAATTTTCCAAAATGTGTTTAAAATATGAAGTCAACATAAACATGGTCGAAGTTACTGACAGACCGGCCATGGATATTGATGAACAAGAGGAATGCGACAAACTGGCTTATCCCGGAGAGGATGAAACCATCATTGATTTTCTCCACAGGTGCCAGGGGAAGAACTCTGAAGTCATGTTGTGCCCTCGATGCAGTGTTATCTTCGACAAAGAAGCTGCTCATGGCCTCCAAGCGGGGAAAGAGGCCAAATCTGGACGTGAGAAGAGAGCTGCTCATAAGCCAGGGCGTTTCGACCCAAGGAAAGCTACTCAAAAACAATATGGCCCAAGGCCACAAATTCCAAGGGCCAAGCAAGCTACTTTCAAGCCCAGTGGCGAAGTACCAACTGGAAGGTGGGTTAAACCCGTCGAAGCAGCAGGAAAAGGGAAGCAAAGATGGAAAAGTTTCGATGTGGCTAGAGGTTCTTCGATTAAGTATAGGAAAGAATTCAAGTCCTCAAACAAAGCTGCCTATGTTTCTGAAAATTACAAAGGAAAAAAATCCCATGTCTAGGTCCCAGTGGAGGAGAGAACAGAGACGAAGGAAGGCTCTAAGGGAAGCTCAGGCTAAAGATTCGACGGAGACCAGCACTATTGTCCTGCCAGCTAGCAATAAAGGTGTTGGCATGAGAACAACAAACCAGCTGCCGGTGGGTCGAAAGCTGTTTACTTCCAAGAAGGAAGAAGCTGAGAAATTTGTGGTCGAAACAGTTGAAGACGAAGCGTCGACCCACAATTTTGATTCAAACTCTGATGCTTCTTTGAACATCATTGTCAACATAGTGTCAGTAATGCCAAGGGAATATGACAGAGTGACTGAAGTGGAAAACTTGGATGCCAACGCTGAGGCAGAAATGGCAGCACACCAACCTATGTGCTATTATGTAATGAACAACGGCTGTGTCGAAGAACATAATGCTTTCTTTGAGCGACCAACTGAGGCCATGAAGGGACACTTGAAGCCTCTGTATATTACAGGGAAAGTAGAGAACGTGGCTGTTAATAAGATCTTGGTGGATTGTGGGGCTACTGTCAATTTAATGCCACATTTTCTGCTAAGTAAAATTGGTAAATTCGACACTGATCTTAAACCCCACAACATGGTCCTCTCCAACTATGAAGGGAAGATTGGGACCACTCTAGGTGTCTTACAGGTTGACTTGACTGTGGGTACAATGACAAGACCCACCTTGTTCATGGTGGTCGAAAGCAAAGCTAACTACAACTTTTTGCTAGGAAGGGAATTGATCCATGGCATTGGGGCATTACCTTCATCAATGCACCAACGAATAACAATCTGGAGGCCTGATGGAATAGTAGAAAATATTGAAGCTGATCAAGGCTACTTTAAGGTGCCTGTTAATCATGTTGATGGTTCTGAGTTCGATAAAAATTTGGCACATATTGCGCCTTGTACTCCAGTAGAATTCGATCTCTCCCCAGATGACCACGCATTCTGCTCATTACACTGGAGGGGTTTCGATGGGACAGAGAGGTCGTAAGAGAAGAAGGTAATGTCCCGTACTATGGGCTGCCTGAGGTTGACCCCACAGGCTGGGGAAGTGAATTTAGTAACAATGACTGAGTTCGACGCACTACAAAGAATTTCGGCCTATGTGGCCGAATCTAAGTTACAAGCGGCCTTAGAGGCTGCACACAACCACATGGCTGTCGAAGCCAATACTCAAATTTGTGAAGAAGGCCCTGGTAAGGACTTTGAGCCTGAGCCACCTGATGGGCCTCAAATTCAAGACCAAAACCAAAGGCTTGATGCTGTTCATGATAATGAGCCTTTAGGTTTTGAAAAGGATCCACTGTCAGATAATATTAAAATGCTGGCGCAAGACCCTTTGGAAGAAATTGACTTGGGTGAAGGGGGAGAAAAAAGGCCTACTTATATTAGCACTAGTTTCGACCCACTACTCAAAGTCAAAATGGTCCAGCTGTTGAAGGAATTCAAGGATTGCTTCGCTTGGGATTATGACGAAATGCATGGTTTGAGGAGAGAGCTTGTTGAACATAAGTTGCCAATCATACCTGGGAAAAAGCCAGTTAAGCAAAATCCAAGACGGTTTGCCCCAACAATCCTTTCCAAGATCAAAGAGGAGATTGAAAGGGTACTTAGATGCAAGTTCATCCGTACAGCTAGGCATGGGATTTCTTAGGCTTTGTGGTCCACAAGAAGGGGATCGAAATTAACCAGAATAAAACCAAAGCCATTATGGAAGCAAAAGCGCCATCAACAAAGAAGGAATTGCAGTCTCTCTTAGGCAAAATAAATTTCTTGAGGAGATTTATATGTAACTTAAGTGGGAAAACGCAATCCTTTTCACCATTGCTTCGAGCTAGCAAGGATGGGTTTGACAGGGGGCAAGATCAACAGGAAGCCTTCGACAAAATCAAAGAGTACCTGAGTCACCCCCTATTCTCTCACCACCTCGTGGCAATAAGTGTATAAGATTGTACATAGCTGCGTCAGATAGAACTTTAGGGAGCATGTTAGCTCAAGAGGATGATGATGGTGTCGAAAGAGCCGTTTATTACCTTAGTAGAGTTTTAAATGATGCAGAAACTAGATATAGCATGATTGAAAAATTATGTTTATGTTTGTATTACTCTTGTACCAAATTGAAGCATTATATAAAACCAGTTGATGTCTATGTTTCTTCTCGTTATGACGTTATTAAACATATGTTGTCCAAACCTATTTTGCATAGTCGAATTGGAAAATGGGCATTAGCATTAACTGGATATTCTTTAACTTATAAGCCTTTAAAAGCTGTTAAAGGACAAATAGTGGCATACTTTATAGCTGACCATTCTACAAATGAGACCCCCCTGAACTATCTTGATGTGGAACCTTGGAAGTTATATTTCGACGGGTCGAGCCACAAAGATGGGACAGGCATAAGAGTACTTGTAATTTCTCCTAATAAAATTCCAACAACACTTAAGTATAAAATCGAAGGCCGTTGTTCTAACAACGAAGCTGAATATGAAGCTTTAATTGCTGGACTTGAAGTATTGTTGGAATTGGGGGCAACTCATGTCGAAATAATGGGAGATTCAGAACTGGTCATAAAACAAGTAACCAAAGAGTACAAGTGCATAAAAGAAAACTTGATTATGTACTTTGTAGTTGTGAATCGACTGCTGAAAAAGTTTGACGCAGTTAGTTTTCGACACATCCCTAGACTGGAAAACCAAGTAGCAAATGACTTGGCTCAGATTGCATCAGGGTATAAAGTTTCGAAAGACAAATTACAAGATGCAATCGAAGGCGAAGCCAGAGGAAAGGTGGTGTCAGTAGGATTAGCCCCATTAGATTTGGAAGAAACTAAGCTTTGATATGTTGATGAAGACAATTTTGCAATTCTGGCAGTTGATAGTATAACTGACAAGGATTGGAGGAAACCTATAATGGATTACCTGAAAAATCCAATAGCTTCGACAGAAAGGAAAATCAAGTATCAAGCTTTAAGTTATGTCTTGTTGGGTAATGAATTATTCAAAAAGACTCCTGAGGGAGTATTGCTTAAGTGCCTTAGTGAGGCAGAAGCATACTTAGCCCTTTCGACTGTCCATAGTGGGGCATGTGGGGCACACCAGGTAGGCCATAAAATGAAATGGTTGTTGTTTCGACAAGGCATGTATTGGCCTACCATGTTAAAAGATTTTATGGAATTTGCTAAGGGTTGTCAGGAATGTCAAGTTCACGCTGGCATTCAACATGTCCCTGCAAGTGAATTACACTCTATAGTGAAACCTTGGCCTTTTAGAGGATAGGCTTTGGATTTGGTCGGTGAGATTCGACCAGCTTCATCTAAAAATCATAAGTACATTTTGGTAGGTATTGATTATTTTACCAAATGGGTAGAAGCTATCCCATTACCAAATGTTGATCAAGAAGATGTGATTGAATTTATCCAGAAGCACATCATCTATAGGTTTGGAATCCCAGAAACAATTACAACAGACCAAGGATCAGTCTTCACTGGTCGAAAAATGCAAGAGTTTTCTAAAGAAATGGGATTCAAGCTTGTAACGTCCACACCTTATTATGCTCAAGCTAATGGCCAAGTCGAAGCAGCAAATAAAGTAGTTATTGGGTTGATAAAAAAACATGTGGGAAAAAAACCAAGAAATTGGCACAGGACATTGGACCAAATACTCTGGACATGTCGAACGTCCCCTAAAGAGGCAACTAATACTACCCCGTTTCGACTGACTTTTGGTCATGATGCAGTTCTGCCTGTGGAAATTTATCTTCAATCAATAAGGATTCAAAGGCATCATGAGATTCCATCTGAATCTTATTGGAATATGATGCTTGATGAATTAGTAGACTTAGATGAAGAAAGGCTCCATGCATTAGAGTTGCTGAAAAGGCAAAAGAAAAGGGTGGAGAAGTCTTATAACAAAAAGGTCAAGATTAAAACCTTTTCAGCTGGAGATCTAGTGTGGAAAGTAATCTTACCTATGGATCGAAAGACCAGAACTTTGGGGAAATGGTCTCCTAAATGGGAAGGTCCTTTTCAAATTATTAAGGCGTTTAGTAATAATGCTTATGAGATTCAAGAGATGGAGGGTGATCTACGAGTCTTAAGGGTAAATGGGAAATATTTGAAAAAATATAAGCCTATTTTACAAGAAATTCATATTAAAACGTAAAGTTTCATTCAGACTATAAAAGCCAAAATAGGCCATGTGGGGCCAAAATGGCATACAAAAAAAAAAACAGTTACAATAACATGAAACCCAGGAGAAAGATCATTCATAATCCCTCCAATTAATAGAGTTGAGGAAGGCAACATAATCTTCGTTAGTTTCATCATCAGAGTTTTGTGCTTTGGAATGTCCTTTCTTGGGGACCTTCATCTTGGTTTCTCTCTTCTTGGCGCGAGATGTTGCTCTAGTTGAAGTGTTATTGAGGGCAGTGGTTGGTGCCTCAACTTTCTTTGTCTCCCCATCCACCTTCTTGGTCATTGCTTTCTTTGAAGAAGTACTCATGCTTGCTGTGGTAGGTGCAAAATATCCCAAGAGGGAAAAAGGTTTTATAGAGGCAAGGCTTTGTAGGGATTGGCCAGTCAACGATGGAAATACATGAAATGACCCTTGGGAATAGACTCTAGGGTTGCGCTATTAATATTACTTTATGGAATAGAAACTTGTGCCGTTGGAGCACTAAGCTGTTAAAAGCTACGCTATTTTCATGATTTCCAAGAAAAAGAGGCAGAATACTTTAGTTACTCAATTAGCAAAGTTTGAGAGAAAATTTTTGCAAGTCGAAGAGTTAGTATCAAACAGAAGAATTTAGATAAAGGCCATAGGGCATTAAGTTTGTCTGTACATGGGGCCTTAAAAGGGCCATAAAACACGATGAACAAAAAGTGGAACTACAAACAAGAAATCATGAGACAATCAGAAAGGGAGCTTCGACTTCAACTCAAGGAAGTTGACCTTGTGATTCTAAAGGCGTTTCTCATATAGAGCTTTGTTGAGTTTGGCTGCTGAAAGTTCCTTTTCAAGCGTTTGGGCCTTGTCAAGGAAGTCTATGGTGCGCTTCAGCTCTCTGGCCATTTCAGTGTCGTCGAACTCTCCCAGCTCAAGGTTGCACTTTTCAGCGTTAGAAATCTTGTTCTACAGCTCTTCAATTTGCTACTTCCAGTCATCAATGTTCTTTTGGTTCGACTCCACTTCTGCCTTCCTTTTTTGTTGTTCAGTCTCTAGACTTTCGACCATAGCTTCTGATGCATGTGCTTCATCCCAAGCTGAAGCTTCCAATCCAGTCGTGATTTCAATGTTATTTTGGATATTGGGAAGGAGCTTGAAGTCCTCAGACATCTGATTTACTAGAGCAGTTAGCTCCATAAGGAATTCAGAAACATCTTTACCAAGGGTCGAAAGGTCCAGTTTTTGGAGGCTATCTTTCAGAAAGAGAGGAGCAGTTTGATCTGAAAGTAAGACATTGTGGATGTCTCCCCTGAAGAATTTGTCCTTGATTTTTTGAAGGATTGGGCTGGAAAAATCATCTGGAGATGGACCCCCAGAGCTGGTCGAAGTGCTGAGACTGGTACCTGAAGAGCTGTACTTCTTCCCAAGTATCATCCTGGCATACTCTCGAGGATTCGACCATTTGAGGGCAGCCAAGGGGTCTCCTGTAGGGGGTCCTCCAGCAGTCGAAGTGACTGTAGGTCCAGGAGTTGGAGTGTTGGCAGGACCTAGTCCAGCCACAGGTGTGTGGGCTTGATCTTGCTCAGTCCTTTCCCTCTCTTCTGCTTGTTCTTCATCTTCTTCGACTTTCTCCTATTCTGCTTCGGTGGGCCTTCCTTCTGTGTCTATACCAATAGTCTCTGTTTGGTCGAGAGGTTGTTTATGAGAAACATCATCCTCTTCATGATCAGAGCCATCGGTCTGGGATTGTTGAGTAGTGGTCCTAGCATGAGAACTTTGGTTTGTTTCATCTGCTGCAGGAGGAGGAACTGTAAGAGGGATAGGTTGGTTAATTTTGCTAATTGAACTATATCCAGAACCAAGGTCAGAGGTAGGGTGATAAGTTGGCTCACCTTGGCTATTCAGCAGAGTTGTTGTAAAGCTGAAGGAAGGTTGTGGTGGGTTAGAACCACCTACATCAGCCTGAAAAACCACAAGTAAAGGAAATAAGATTAGGAGAAGTCCGGGTAGGGAATCCAAATATTGAATGAAGATAGTACGCATACCTGTACAGCCGCAGCATCAGGACTTGAGTTTGCACTCTCAGGATCGCCAACAGTCGTTTTCGATGCAACCCTGGAAAGTTGTTTCTTGACACCACTACCAGCAGGTGTCTTCTCAAGGATTCTTGCCGCCTTTGAGGGAGATTAGGTGGTAGTTCCAGAAACTTTGACAAGCTTCCTTTTCTTCTTAACTACTATCTCCTCAGGGGACTCATCATCAGTATCTGGAGGAACAACTGCTTGAGCACCTTTCTTGCCTTTTTTTGAAGGCGTTGGAGGTTTTCGAGCAGCCTAAAAGGTGACGCAAATATTAGAAGGTTGGTTACATAAAAAGACTTAGGCAAGGGATATAAAGTACCTTTGTGACTTCAGTGTCCTTTTCGACCTTCACAGCACCCTTCGATGAGCTGGTCTTCCTATCCATGGCTGAAAGACAGACAATTATTACAAGGTTAATAATTGAGTGGTTAGTTAAAAAAATCACAAATCAAGGGCCTCAAACCTTCATATATTTCGGATTCGACACGGACATCCTCGACCCCTATATGAAGGTGTCCTTTGAAACTGTCCAGCGTATGTTTAGTCGCAACCACCCGTTGGGCTTTCGGTTGAGACTGCTGTCGAAGGAGTTTTAAGTGCTCACCACAGACAAACCAGTCTGGAAATGGGGGGGGGGGGGCAAGTGCCACTTTAAAATCTGCATTAGGCAGTCGAGGGAACTTTGGAGGAAGGAGTTCAAAAGCTACCTTATAACGTTTCTCAAGGGGAACGTTTGAAGGGATTTTCAACTGATCCATTTTTTGTAGAAATTTCTCCTTCAAAGTGACAGCAGCCTCACGAACGGTTCGACTAATATCATCTGGTCGATAGACAGTTTCAAAGTACTTTTGAAAGGCTTGAATTTCTTTGACATGAATGAACTTACTCTTCTTGGTCTTCTCCTGCACATCAAGAAAAGCTTGGTCAAGTAAGGAAGAGAAAGCAGCAACATCAAGAAATTGCTCACTGTAGTACTTCGACCACCAGTTATGGAAGGGTTTGGTACACAAGAATGTGGGCTGAAAATACACAGGGGAAAGGGTTGTTTTCCTGGCGTTCCATCGGTCGAAAGTGACTGCCCTTCATCAAAACTGGCGGTGTGAAGGACCACATGGCCTTTCTTCCCATATAGACACTTGGGGAAAATCTGAGCCAACCCAAACTGTCGAGAGACAAGATTTGGTTGGTAAGCAATTAAGGCTGCCATGTCTCTTCCAAGATTCAGCCTTTCAACGATAAATCTAGGAATAAAAAAGGCTTCCCAGATTGAAACAGATTCGGCATCGAGTTTGGTGGAGGAATTAGGGAATGGCCTTGTGAACCACTCAGGTCCACATTTTCTCTCAGCAAAGGGAGCCATACTAGGATTGAACTTATGCCTTTTTGCAAACATCATAATATAACTGGAGAATGCTCTCTTGAGAGTTTCCCCATCGTCATTGGGTGTGAGTTTCACCAGGCGGGTACCTTCGACCCTCCTCTCTTTGATTTCAGTAGACTCCTCATCGACCTGCCCTTTCCTGGGAAGGCTATCTTCAAAAGTTGCATTGAGCCACAACTGAAGTAGCCAGAGAGGGCAATTCAAGTGAACAGTACCTTGGGCCTCCAAGTCTTTGAGTTGAGCCGCCCCTTCACTGAGAGACTCGTAAAGGTTCGCCAGAATCAACCCACTAAGGCAAACTCCTTTATTGTTGTGAAGTTGGTTGGCCAGAGTGAGATACTTCTTGGCCACCTGCAGGGATTTTGAACAAAAAACATACCTCGACAGCCAAACGGTGAGGAAGGCAATGTGTTCCTTATCAATGATTTCTACAGTATCACGTTTGTGATGGTTGATGAAGTGGGTATATGTGAGCTTGGAGTCAGATATCCCTATGGTATCCTCTGCATCAGTATCAGGATCGTATGAAATGCCATCTGGTCGAAGACCTGCAATGGCAGCAAGGTCGAAGAGTGTGGGAGTAACCATCCCACAAGGAAGATGAAAGGTGTAGTGGGTACTATCCCAGAAGTAAAGCGATGCTGCCAGCAAGTTCAAACAATAAGGGATATTGGTCTTCGACATCATAAGCAGATCATAGATTCCAATGGTTTTCCAATGATCAGCTTTGACCCTTTCCATTCTGGTCATCCAAAGGTCAAAATCCTTTAAAGGGTTGACAGCTCTTACCAGCCTCGTACCATCATAAAGGTACCTCAGATCCATTTTCGTCAGAGTGGGTGTATCAGGAGAGGCTCCATCCTCATTAGGGTTGCTTTTTTTTCCCTAAAGGTCTAGATTTACGGTAAGAAGGAAAGAACTCAACCAGTTTTTCATTGGTGGGTTTTACATCAGCTAGGGGGCCACCTAAAGCATAGGGTTTATCAGATACAACGAGAGGGATCATTACCTGAGATTCATAAATGCTCCTTACTTCTTCAAAAAGAGGTTCCGGCATGAACTGTTGGTTCTTTACCACCTTTGGTCCGAGGATGTTTGAGAATGGCGGGAGAGTTTGCTTGAACGGAGTGGTGTTACCTTTTTGGTTTTTTGTTTATTGGTGAGTGGGTTGTGAAGACGCCATTGTTGGGAGTTGAAGAGAAAAGTAAGAGTGAGTTATGGGGTTTCTTGAGAGAGTTTAGAGAACAAGAAAAATAAGTTGAAAGAAAGTATGAGAATGCAAAGAGTTTCAAGTTAGAAGAAAAGGGTACTTATAGGCGTTTGGAAGGTGAGGGGACTGTGAATCCACCGTTAAAATGGATACGATAGTGGGACGCGTGTCCTCTTTTGAGATCATTGGATGGTGGTGGTTAAGAGCAGACTGTAAATGCTTAATCCCAAGAAAAGTGATGATGAAAACTGTTCGCAAATACGGCTGAAGGGACGTTTGAAGATTTGCCATCATGACATGACGTCGTAAGCATGGTTGGAAGAAACTGAATAGTTTCTAAATCGTGGGTTGGTCAGTTAAGACCATGTTTTCCATAATCGAATGAGCAGGCGTCAAAAATTATGTTATAAAAAAATGACCTTCCTACCAACACTGGCGAAAGGACATTTTTGGGGGGCAATTTGTTAGATCCTAATTTCGAAGCTACGTGATTTCAAACAATTTGGCTTTAAGGGAAGATATTCTTTAAGATAATAAGCTAAAAAGAAAGCTTAGACTAGAAGGTCTTCGACCATGTTTGCTGAAAGCCTTAGTCGAATGGAAGGATTTCAAGACTTCAAACATTTCTAAGTTCAAAGAGTCAATTCGATAGGATGAAACTGATATGGATAATGCACTGCGGTTACAACTAGATAGTGGAGGGAAGTTTTACTATTTGAATTTGAAAAGAGGACAGGTGGCGAAGATCCAAAGGTTGAAGACAAGCAAAGTGCCAAGTGGCATAATCTAGGAGTAAAACCGTCAAATGGTGGTTACTTTAGAGTATTATAAATAGGTTAGTCCTAGAGTTAGAATAGGTGTGAAAAAATCATATTTGTACAAGTAACTCTATATTCACTCAAAGTATCCAGTGTGTCGAGAAACAAGTGAAGTGAGAATGTACGTGATTGTAATCACCATTATCCTTTATTGCAATGCAATTTACTTTGAAGTTTCTGTTTTAGATTCTTTTCTTTGAAATCTTTGTTTTTACAAACTTTTACCTTTCAAGTCAATTACATTGCCAAGCCTCTACTGTTAAGCATTTATCTTTCTGCACTTTAAAATCTATACGCATTCCTTTCCCGCATTTAATTCCAGTTTTTATCAAACCTTTACATTCAGCCTTTTCTCTCTTTTGATGTATCGTTCGATTTAGTTGTCTCTTTGATCTTTATCGTTGTCCTTTGCACTTCAAACACCTTTTTCATTTATGAGTATTGTCAAAAAAGCATACCTTACCAAATTGTGAGAAATTCTAAGTACACATACAACACATGTCCTAGGATCAATCTGATCGATCCTGTAAGTTACTAGAACTTTATTGTTTTAGAAGATCAGCGGTTGTTTACCAATTTTCAAGGTAAACACACGGTGATCGGCATAAGGGTGATACAAAACGTCCTCAGCAGCCATCCGATCAAGATACACTCTGTAGGGGTCGGGCACCTGGTTCCCTCTGAGCAGGAGAAATGCCGCAGCACGTGGCATATCCTCAGTGTACCCGTCGACACTCCCCCAACCAGTAATGTTGGGAAAGTGCTGTAAAATTCACGCCTGAAATGGAAAACATAACATGGGTGTCAAACATTATAATGAATATAGAAAGAAAAGAAATGAAAAAATCCCTTAGAATATTATATTGTTACCACGTATAACGTACAACTGCCTGCCACAGTCTTAGATGCCCAAAGGGAACCATCAGAGAGCCTAGCATAGGTGTATGCCAGCGTAGCCGCCCCCAGTTGTACCTATGGATCTCTGTCTGATCCAAAAGGTACCTGAGGTAGACGACATCAACATAATAGGCGCTGGTGTCCACAAACACCTGCGTGCCGAGCAAAAATAAGTAGTAGCATCTCAGGGCACGCTACCTGTGGATCTCCTCCTCAGCTGCATCCCCTTCTGCCTGTCGTGCCTCGTCAAGCTCCTCACCAAATTGGCGTATCAGAAAGGAGAACCGGACTTGTGCACCCCTTAACTAGGTCACCTCCACAAGTGTCTCATCTAGGTTAGCCTCAAGCTCTGCAATCAGCATCTCCATCGCGTCCACCTTCGACATCCTACCGTGACGGAGGAGGCTACTCGTGATCGGTAGATGTAAAAGGCACGAGATGTCATCGAGTGTGATAGTGATCTCGCCGTACGGTAGATGGAATGAGGATGTCTCAGGGTGCCATCTATCAACAAAGGCCATCAGCATACCGTACAGGATCTGGGAATACCCAATCCTAGACAGGCCTCCAAGACCAGAGGTAGCAAGTGCAGACGTGAACCACTGATCCCCTGGCAGCATCTCAAGCATGTCTATAACCTTGCCCCCATGGTTATAGAAATTATGGGAATCCTTCTCCTATAAACTTCGCTGGCAGTATGCTCAGAGTACCCCACGAGTGGGGACATATCAGACGGTCCCCCGGGGTAACCGCCCTGCTCATCGAAATAGTCATCAACGTCAACACCATCATGTGCTGGGTGATCACCCTCTGGAACAGGAACAGGAACAGGGGAACGAGTAGGAGCAGCTGATGGAGCTGGAGTCTCCCGACGACGCCTGTGTGCGGGCTGGGACCCTGATGAACTACCAGTAGAAATACGATGCCTCCGAGATGTAGAATCGGCAGCTGAAGGGGAAGTGACCTGTACCTGTGATGTGGAAGTGGCCTGAACCTGTGATGTGGATGGCTGTGGTGTAGGATGAGGTGTAGGATGTCCCTCAACTGTAGAGGCTACCCCAACTCCCTCTACGCCGGAAGCCTCGGCTGTAGACTGCATCCGCTCACGTCGGACAGATGCGTGCCGAGCTGTCCGTCCATGTATGATACGATCGTCTCTGCCAGCCATCTAATATGCAAAGCATAATAAATAAATTAGAATTTTTTAAAAAATAATTAAACAAAAACAAACAAATAAACTAAAAAAAAAACCAAGTGTCTTCCGGATGTGCACATCCGGAAATATGCAAAATATTTAACGTTGGGTGTCTTCCAGATGTGCACATCCGGAAGGACACTGAATTTTTAACGTTGGGTATTTCCGGATGTGCACATCCGGAAGCACTCAGAATATTTAACGTTACAATCTTTCCGGATTTGCACATCTGGTACGTATTTTGAAGTTCAAAATGGCAGCCATGACTACTGTACCATGTAAAAGGGCATTTTAATGCCCTGATCGTCCGTTTGAAGCAGAAAACAAGACCTACATTGTCTCTAACCTATGTTATTCATACAACCTAACAATTTCTACACCTAAATGTCTACTCTAAATCGATTACTCTAAAATAACTCCGAAACTCTAAAATTTGAAAATTTACCGATTAAAATGAGATACAGAGGATTTGGAGTGTCTTGATCATTGTAGAAGTTGCTCTGCGCCGAAATTGAGTGGAAAAAAATCGAGATTTGTGGGATTGAAAATTTGAGAGTTTGGAAAATGAAAAAGTGAAAAATGAGGGGGAGGAAGAAGGTCTGGCGCGAATTAATAAGAAATCCTTCTGGAAGTGCACATCAGAAATGTTTCCGGATATGCATATCCGGAACACATCAACGTTTTTTAAAAAATTGGTGCGTCCGGATGTGCACATCCGGAAACTGGGGGCAAAAAAGAAATTTCACGTGGTGCCTAAGAAACTTGGGTGGTGTATTAAGAAACTCTCTTAGACAAAACAACATTGCTTCAACCAAGTACACTAAGCTATCGTTGTTTTCAACCACACGACATCTTTTTTTCCCTCTATTTTCCTTTACACATATTATTAAAAATAGGATAATATACATTATTAAAAGTAGAATAATATATGTTTGTGGTTCTCATAAATATGTCAAATTTTATTTTTAATCCTTTAAAATATTTTCTTTAAATAATGATCTTTCTAAAATTTTGCATTGACATTTTTTGTACTTAATACTAAAACTAAAAATGTGACAAATTCAGTCGCTAAATAATAATCTGTCGCTAAAACAATTGCTAATTTTGTCGTTAAGTTGTAGAAACCGTCGTTAAATTTCCGGAGGGACAAAAATGTTGATGAAATTTTTTATGAGAATCATTCTTTGAAGTTAATATTTTGTGTGAGATATTGGATTAAACTCTAGTATGATCGAAGGTAGCTTATTGGTTCGACAGTTCGACAGATGTTTAGCATGCAGTCGAAGGCCGTTCACATGCTGTTGTCGAAGCAGTGTATACTGTAGTCGAAGTCAAGCATGCAGTTGCCGGAAATGCTAGATTTATTAGCATGTCGAATTTGGCCTGTTTGTTATGTCCAATTGTTTAAGTTAACTTGTACCCTAAGTTAGCTTGTAATGGGTAATTGTTAAAAAGCCCATTAGTTTAGTATGTTAGATTTTATTATAAATAACATACTATTCTCTCATCTTAAGTGTAACAAATCCTAATTAGGGTGAGAGGGTTATTTGTTATTCTTGAGTACTTGTAATCTGATTTAAAGAGAGAGTAAAGGATAACAGTTATAACCAATCCTTGTTGTTCTTCTTCTTTTACCATATTTTCTACCCTTGATTATTTCTTGATCATAAAGAAACAGATTATACTTTGTTTCCAAGGCATCGGATTTCACAACAAATTGGTGCGGTGAGCGTGGAGGAAGATGCCTCAACAAAGTATGAGATTGAAAAGTTCACCGGAGTGAACGATTTCGGTCTGTGGCGCTCGAAGATGAAAACCCTACTGGTTCAGCATGATTGTTTAGAATTTTTGAAGGGAGCTGCAGCCATAGACGATGTGTTAACAGAAAAAGAAAGAATGAGTATGGTAGATGAAAGCTCTGCTGATTTGAGCAAATTTTTGGGAAAAACAGAAAGTCAAAAGAGATGTTAAAACATGAAGAAGTCTGATGAAAGAAGACTGATCAGAGATGATGTCGTAATAGATGTCTCAACATCTGTATCTGATATTGCAGGATGGTTCTAAATCTGTGGCAAGATTTACGGAAACAATCAGTACATGGATCAAGGACTGAAGACTGAAGCCCAAGGAAGTAGAAGCCTATAAATATAAGACTTATACCTAGGTTGTTGTATGCCTTAGTGCGCCTGTTGTAACCTTGTTTTCTTGCGTAAGAAACAAGGGTTTAGGGTTTTGAGAGTCGTTGGCTTTCTAGGTTGTAAGTCTCCCTTTGTATCGGTTGATACACTGTGGTAGATATAGGTGTCGCACAGATCCATAAGCCTTGAGGTATTGGATTGCGTATTGTTCTTGGATGAAGCTTTTAAGCAAATCTGAGTTAGCTTGTTTGTCAAGTATGCTTGATAGATTTCTGTATTGATAGGGATGATGTAGAAATCACAGTTGGTGATTAAGGGAAGTGAGTGGGGTATCTCATATCAGGGTTCTAAACGTTAGAGTTTAACCTTGGTAAAGATGTTCATTGGGTAGATGTTAGGTATGAAGTTGTAAAAAGGGATGTTTAACTTTGTAATAATCTACAGATAGTGGAGTCTTCTTCCTGGATTGATATCCCCCAGATGTAGGTGAGCTTGCACCGAACTGGGTTAACAATTACTGTGTTCTTTATCATTCTGCAGATTTACGTTTTCTGTTAGGGTTTATGATAAACATGTTGGATCAGATGTCGTGACATCTATGATGGTGCAGTTCTGATATTCAAGGTATCAGTCTGCTGTTGCGCCTCTGAGTTTAAATAATTATGTAGCACAATGTCTTGACATGTGTTAGGATATCTACTGTCTGCATAGGCCAGAATTTCAGTAGAGAAAGCCCACAATGCCATCTTATTGAGCCTTGGCGATAAGGTTCTCGATAGGTTTTAAAGGAGAGGACGGCGTCGGGTTATGGATGAAACTCAAAATTTTGTACATGACCAAATCGTTGGTCAATCGCCTCTACCTGAAGCAAGCTATGTATTCATTCAAGATGGGTGAAGACAAAGTTTTGGCTGAGCAGTTGGATATGTTTAACAAGCTGATTCTTGATCTTAAAAATATCACTGTCAAGATTGATAATAAAGATCAAACGTTGTTGCTGCTGTGTGCTTTGCCCAGATTACATGCTCACTTCAAAGAAACTCTCTTGCATGGAAGAGAGTCTATGACCTTTGAAGAAGTTCAGTCAGCATTATATTCGAAGGATTTGAACGAACGAAAGGAGCACAAGTCATCTTTGACTGGTGAAGGCCTGTCGGTCAAGGCAAAATTCACAACGAGAGATGGCAAATTCGACAAGAAGAAGGGTAAAAGTCAGCAGAATTTTTATAATGGTGATGCATTTGGCATTCAATGTTATCACTGTAAGAAGAAGGGTCATACAAGAAAAGTGTGCCCTGAACGCCTGAATAATCATGGATCTAAGGACAATGGTAATGCAACTATTGTGCAAGATGATTATGAATCATCTGATGTCCTTGTGGTTTCGAGTAGCAACTCTTGCAAAGAGTGGATAATGGATTCAGGTTACACTTGGCACATGACTCTAAACAAAGATGTGTTTGAAGAATTGTGTGATCAAGATGGTGGATCAGTGATGTTGGGAAACAACAAAGCTTGCAAAATTACAGGTATTGGATATGTGAGATTCAAGCTCCATGACGAGTCAATAAGGCTATTGACTGAAGTCAGGTATGTACCTGATTTGAAGAGAAATTTGATTTCTCTTGGTGAATTCGACAAGAAGGGATATGTTTTTCAAGGAGAGAAAAATATCCTAAGAGTCATGAAGGGGTCAAAGGAAGTCTTAAGAGGCGTGAAGAAACACGACTTGTATACCCTTGAGGCTGAAGTTGTAAGTGGTTCGACAAATGTTGCATCCAAGAAACCTTTGTCGAAGACAGAAATTTGGCACATGAGATTGGGCCATGTCAGTGAAAGTGGTCTGGTTGAATTGGGGAAACAAAATCTGCTTGGTGGAGACAAATTCGAAAAATTGAAATTTTGTGAACCCTGTGCACATGGAAAATCTTGCAGTGTGAAGTTTAATAAAGGCAAACAAAGAACACATGGATCCCTTGATTACATCCATGTTGATCTTTAGGGACCTGAGAGGTGTCTATCACATTCAAGCGCAATGTATTTTCTATCCATAGTTGATGATTATTCCAGAAATTTATGGGTATTCATTCAGAAGAATAATGGTGAAATTTTTGAGAATTTCATAGGTTGGAAGACTCTGGTCGAAAATCAGACTGGCAGAAAGGTCCAGAGGTTGAGAACTGTCAATGGCCTTGAATTTTACAATGAGGCGTTCGACAACTTTTGTGCCGCCTCAGGTATTGCAAGGCAAAAAAAAACTACTGCATGTGCTCCACAACAAAATGGTTTGGCTGAAAGGTTTAATCAAACTATTTTGGAAAGAGTTAGATGCATGTTGACTAGTGCTGGGTTAAAGAAGGTGTTTTAGGCTGAGGCTGTTTCGACAACAATATATCTGATAAACAGATGTCCTTCGACTGCGCTAGATATGAAGACACTTGAAAAATTTTGGTCGGGACATCCACCAGATCTCGACAAATTAAGAGTATTTGGTTGCATGGCCTATGCTCACATTAGGCAAGACAAGGTCGAACATAGAGCTCTGAAATGCATGTTCATGGGATACCCTGAAGGAGTCAAAGCTTATAGGCTATGATGCCTAGAGCCAGGACACAGGAGGTGTATCACCAGTCGAGATGTAATTTTCAATGAAGCTGAGATGGCCTTCAAGAAAACTGATGATGCTGATGAAGAGTTGGAATATGGAGAGATTCCCGTTGAGGTGGAGCATGTTAATGTTGGATGGCGTATCCCAAATGAAGTCGAAGAAGAAGAAAAAGATACTGAGGAAGTTGAGCAAACTGTCGATGACTACCTATTGTCAAGAGATAGGTCGAGGATAGTCATCAAGCCACCTCAGAGACTTGGGTATGCAGATCTTATAGCTTACGTCTTAATCTCGGCAAGTGAGGTTCTAGACGAAGAACCTAGAGATTATAAGGAAGTTATGAGGAGTCAAAATAAGACTCAATGGATGAAGGCCATGAATGATGAGATGAAATCTATTCATGATAAAAACACTTGGGAACTGATCAAGAAACCTACTGGAGTTAGGTTAGTCAGCTGTAAGTGGATTTTCAAAGTGAAGGAAGAAGTCGAAGGAGTGGCGTTGAAGAGATACAAGGCAAGATTGGTCGCTAGGGGTTTCACTCAGAAAGAAGGTGCCGACTTCAATGATGTGTTCTCTCCTGTTGTGAATCACAGGTCCATTCGAGTGTTGCTTGCCATAGTGGCACAGTTCGACCTTGAACTAGAACAAATGGATGTGAAAGCTGCCTTCTTGTATGATGATCTAGATGAAACAATCTTGATGAGGCAACCTGAAGGGTATGTCGAAAGGGGGAAAGACGATTATGTGTGCAAGCTGAAGAGATCTTTATATAGACTGAAGCAATCTCCTCGATACTGGAATATGAGATTCGACAAGTTCATGGAACACATAAGCTTCATTAGAATTCAGTTCGACCACTGTGTTTACTTCATATTTCGATCTGGTAATTAATTTGTTATTTTGTTGCTTTATGTGGATGATATTCTAATAGCAAGCAACAATGTCGAAGATGTAATGAGGGTGAAGTATGAACTCAATAAGGAGTTCGACATTAAGGATCTGGGAGTTGCGTCCAAGATTCTTGGGATTGACATTCGAAGAGATAAAAAACAGTCAAAATTTTGCTTATCTCAAGAGGCATACTTACGGAAGATTCTCGAAAAGTTTGGTATGTCAAATTCAAAGCATGTTCTGACTCTGATAAACCCTCAATTCAAGCTAAGTATAGATCAATGTCCCAGTACTTATATCAAAAGAGCTTATATGAATAACATTCCATATGCTAATATAGTGGGTTCTTTGATGTATGTTATGGTTTGTACTAGACCTGACATATCATATGCAGTAAGTCTTGTAAGCAGGTACATGGTGAATCCTGGAAAGGCTCACTGACAAGCATTGTAGTGGATTCTAAGTGTCATACCCCAAATTTTGACCACTAAGATTTTCCATCATTGTGCAAATCATCATCACAATATGAATGTACCAACATGCCTCAATCAATCTCCTCATAGATGTTTGAGCATTCACTACAATCAAGGATTAGGGTTTTCAAGCCCTCTTATAGCTTTTAGACATAGGATCAATCAAGAAATGACATGATTTTCAACTTGTCTAAACCCTCAAACATCCATAAAAGGTCAAGAGGACTCCCACTTCAAGAATCAAGCACAAGGTTGCAACATTCCAAGTGGATCAAGCCACAAGATCGCCAGCGTCACCAAATTAGGGTTTTGGTTGACTAGGGCCTCCAGATGGAAATATTCATCTGGGCATGAGCCAATGCTTCAAAATATAACCCAAGATACTCCAAGGGACCTCATGGACCCAGTCATCAAGTCAATTTAGCCTCAGGGGATGCATCCATAAAAAATCAGGAATTAGGGTTTATTGACTTAATTCACCCTTAAGTTGACTTTTGGGACAAAACATGAGCCAAGATCTCAAGACATGATTTGAGGGTCTCTAATACACCACATTAATCCATTTGCAACAATGGATTGATCCAAGAAGCTTGATCTACAAGTTTTAATTTCATCAGGACCGTAGTTAGGGTTTTGAGGGAAAAGTCAACTGTTCCTTTGACTTTTAACTCAGACATGTTCCCAAACCTTGGGACATGATTCAATACACCCCATAACACCTATGAAACATATCCATTAAGTTTGATTTAGATCAAGGACTTGATTTCACAAAGGATCGCACGGTTTGGAATTCATCTGATAAAAAGTCAACTGTGCACAAAAGTCAAGTTTGACTTTTTGAGATTTTTCATAATTATGGTTCTTTAACCCTAAAAAAATGTTAATATGTGATTTGAATCATCATTCATCAAGAAAAATCAAAGAAAGTGGGATAACTTGTAAAAGGGGTAACCATAAAAACTTAGAATTTTTCTAAGTTATGAAGTAAAGTGGCTAGGGTACCAACTTCCAAGGATCATAACTTGAGATCCAAGCAACCATTTTGGCTGGTCTAAAGATGGATTTGTAGTTCTCATGGCATACTTTAAAAGTGTCAACTACACCTCATTCCAATTCTTCATAGATTTTTAGTTATGGAGTGATCAAAATGGCTGAAAACATGAAATGTCACTTTTTCCAACACTTAGTGAAATTTTCACTAAGTCAGGATTTGTCTTACTTATTTTTAGAATGTAGGGGCATTTTTCACTTGGATCTAAAAAGTTTCAAGACAAACTATGATCACTCATGGGTCGTGTCACATAAGGGCTTTCCAAAATGTCCAAGAACTCCATCAAACTCCACCTGAGCTAAGAGTTATGACAGCTGCAACATGCCTTGCTGCAAACTATCTTGGCAAGGCAGATTTGTGCATAAAGGCTCGATTTTCTCAAATTGTGCAATGCCAAGCATGCTTATCCATCTGAACACCTCAAGGGGGAACAACCAAGGGACAAACACTGATATATCAGCCTCCCAAGTCCATGGATCTATATTTAGGCATGACACTCTTAAATTCAAAGATGCTTCAAATATTCAATTTTGTTTCAAAGCATTTAACTGATGCATAGAGGTGGCATTCATCAAGACAATGTTATTCAAGTTCAGTCAAGACTTATCCCTGAACCAAAGACACATAGGCCTGTGCTTTAACCTCTAGTCAATGGCTAGAGGAGACTTGAGATTCCAAAATTATCCAATTGGCCACACACCTGTACCAGTTGCCATACCCTATTCCTTGCAAAACAAACTTGCTCTACTATAAATAGAGCTCATTTGTGATCAGTTTGAGTACACCAAAACACCCAAACTGATGCTTTCCTCAAAATCACCTTCTTTCACTCCAATATTGCCTTCTAAAGCAAGTCACTATCGGGTTTTGAGTTTGAGAGCAACTCCAACCAAATCAATCACACACACACACCTCATAAACGTCATATAGAAGTGATCCAAACACTTAAACAACATCTGGAACACCAATTTCACAAAATCACCAGCCAATTGCTCAAGCTTTCAACCAAGTTGCAGTTGAGGTGCCATAACCTGTTCCAGTCCATTTCCAATCACTCCAAGCATTCAAACACATTCCATATGGTGTAGGGAAGCTGTTCAGATCATCATAACTCATCTGTAACACCTCCAACTCAAAAATCAAATTGCTCTTGTTGCCACGACCTTCAAGTAAGCCTAAACTTGGTCATTTCATGATTCATGCATATTTCCTCACACAATAATTTTGCCATATGTTCATAATCATGTATGGAGGGTTTCCCCTCAATTAATTGCTTTGTATGAATCGTGTATCAAAATTCCCAGCCTTCATGCAGAATTTAGGGTTCTTGAGGTTTTGTCTTATGTTAGGTGTCAAGAAGTGCTTATTTTCATAATTGATTTTGATGCCTTTAAGCTCTTTTAATCGCTTTAATCAGGAAATGACTTATTAATTAAGATATTCTTGCATTTTTATGAATATTAGTTGTTTTGATGTGTTTGTGAATTTTTGCAGCAATTTTGCTGAAAAGATCGCGGCTCGAATTGCACGGAAACGAGAATTTGGAAAAGTTGCGTGTCGCATTTTGGGCCCCTGCATCGCCCGGCCCTGCTAGGGAACAGGAAGGTCTCATCTCCCAGCGCTGCAGGGGCGCTGCTCCCCCATGTTTAACCAAAGTTACAGAATTGTTCTTGGTTGCGCCTCTTGAAGACCGCCCGGCCGTGGAAGCATCGCCCGACGCTCTAATCTCATCGCCCGACGCTCTCAGATATTTTGAGAGGTCCATATGACACTGAAGATGTCACGTGGCCTCACTTTTGGCCACCGCCCGGCCGTAAAAAGTACCGTCCGATGCTTTTGTCTGGGCTGAACTTGTTTATAGTCTCATTTTGTAGATATTTTGGAATATCATCACTTTTCATCTCACACTCTTGTAACCTAGAATCTTGTTTGAGGAGAAAAGCTCCATTGTTACTTATTTTCTTAGTTTCAAAGATTTTATGCTTCAGTCCTTGAATCTTTGAAAATTGATGCTCCAAAAGCTTTGCAACATAACTTGTTATCCAAGCTACCATGAAAATGAATAGCTAAGCACCTCTTGTGTTAAGGTTAGATGTAGTTGATCTTGATCATTTGTATTCCTTTTGATCTTTTGTATATGAACAAGGTTTATGATCAATATAGATGAAGTTATTTGTTCTTAATGATGTATGTGTGGTTTGTATCACTCTAGACATAGATTTTAAAAATCATGACCTAATATTTTCATCTCTTAAAAACCAAACTTTAGACATAGATTTGGGATTTGTTATTTGCTTTGTGTTGATCTTAACGGTTGTTGTTTCGATTGTTAGCGTGAGACATCATCTAACGGCCTAAACAACAACACTCACGAATTTTCTTTAGACATAAACTTATTCGAGAGGATACGCGATTGTATTGGTCGGAAACTAAGTTCATATGCTTGATTAATCGGATATGTGTGAAAAGGATTAGTGAAACCTAACCTTGACATGCTTTTCTAAAACTTACAACATCTTTGCTCAAAGTTTACTCTTTGCTACAAATTTATGTTAAACGAAACCAAGAATCATTTGAAACTCTTTAACTTAAAACGTTTCGACTATTGAACGGCAAGCATCAAAATATCGCAAAATCCCTGTGGAGACAATAAAAACACCCCCCGAAATACTGTTTCAACAAATTGGCGTCGTTGCCGGGGATTGTTGTTTGATATTGCAAGCATTGCAATAGTTATTTTGTTTTAAGCTTGTTAACTTTTTCTTGAGCTTGTTGATTTGTTTGGTTTAGTGTGCAGACTTCGTTTTATGCGAGGGAAGTTACCTGTGGACCAACTTCTGTTCGCTCTTGAGATTGAAAGAACCCCTCGTAAAATCAATAGCAGAACAAGGCGAAGGAGGCAACTTGCCAAAGAAAGACTAGAGCGAGACGGAAGTTCCACTTCGACACAAATTCCATAATTTCTGCCAACTATGGATCCACCACCACCACCACCTGCTTCAAGACCATGTACTAACAGTCCTAAACATAATGCACAGTTTGCTCGTAATGCTCTTCATTCAGAAATGAAGACTGGTATTCTTTCGGTTCTATATCAGAGTCCTTTTACTGGTATGGATCATGAGGATCCTTATACACACTTGACGAAGTTCTATGAAATTGCGGGACCAACTGGTGCACTTGAAGCTGAAGAAGAGTCACTGTTTAAGAGACTATTCCCACATTCCCTAATTGGGAAGGCCAAGGAATGGTATCTTGATCAGTCGACGGCAATCATGAAGGATTGGAATGCACTTGAGGAAAATTTTTTGGAACGATTCTTTCCACATAATCGTTTCATGGAGGCAAAGACCGCAATTGCAGTTTTCACGCAAGGTGCAAACAAATCTCTCAACGAAGCGTGGGAGAGATTCAAATCTATGTTGAGAAAATGCAAGGGGCATGGCTTCGATGAGCTTTCTCAAATTCATATTTTTCGGAATGGTCTTCAATTAGTGCAGAAAACATTGTTGGATGCCACCGCGGGTGGATCTTTGATGAGCAAAAGTGCCGAAGAAGCCATTGCCATAACTGACAAGATGGTTTTAAATGACCATCAGGGAAGCCATAACCGTGGCCCTTCTCAAAGGACTCCGGGAGTTTTGGAATTGGGAACCAATGATGCTATACTTTCTCAAAACAAGTTATTATCCCAAAAAGTTGAGTTGTTAACGAAACAAATGTCCAAACTTCCTCAACAACTCAAAGAGATTCATGATTCCTCAAGTAAAAGTGTTCAAGTAGCTTGCTGTGAACTGTGTAGAGGAGATCATCTTACCGGATATTGTCCTCCGGTTGTAGAGGAGGTAAATTATGCCGGAAACCAAAACCAAGGATACCAACCTCGACCTCCGTACCAACAAGGCAACCAAGGTTACCAACAAAGAGGTAATCAAGGTTATCAACAACCATGGAGACCGCAAGAAGCCAGACCTTCAAATCGTCAACAATACCAAAATTACACTCAACCTCCACAAGCTCCAATTAGAAATACAAAGATGGAAGACACTCTCACGCAATTTATGCAAATGTCAATGTCAAATCAGAAGAATACCGATGCGGCCATAAGGAATCTTGAAACGCAAGTTGGACAATTATCAAAACAATTGGCCGACCAACACAAAGGAAACTTTACGGCGAATACTCTTCCAAATCCAAAAGAGTGTTGCAAGGCTATTCTAACAAGAAGTGGACGAGAGATTGACATGGGCGTAGGTGAAGTTGTAGTGGAGGAGGAGGAAGTAGTTGAAAAAGAAAAAGATAGTGGTGAGATTGAAGTAGAGAAAAATGTTGAGGGTGATTTAGTTGAAAATGAAATGAGAAAAAGTGAGGAAGAAGAAAAAAGAAAGAGAGAAGAAAAATTGAGAAAAACTAGGAAGGGGAAGGAACCATTGAATAATATTCCGATCCAACATTTACCATATCCTCATGCTCCTTCAAAGAAAGATAGTGCAAGGCACTATGCTCGGTTTATGGATATTTTCAAACAATTGCAAATAAACATTCCATTTTCCGAAGCTTTGGAGCAAATGCCGAAATATGCAAAACTTATGAAGGATATTCTAACAAAAAAGAAGAGGTATATGGATCAAGAGACTATCATGGTGGATGCTAGTTGTAGCGCTATCATTTAACGTACTCTCCCGAGGAAAGAAAGTGATCCAGGACGAGTCACCTTGCCGGTTACAATAGGAAATATCTATGTGGGCAACGGGTTGATCGATTTGGGCTCTAGTATCAATTTGATACCTTTGTCTATTGTGAAGCGGTTGGGACACATGGAATTGAGATCCACTCAAATGACATTGCAACTTGCCGATAAATACACTATACATCCTCACAGTGTAGCGGAAGATGTATTGGTTAAAGTGGACAAATTCTTATTTCCTATTGACTTCGTGGTAATTGAAATGGAGGAAGATGAAGACGCTCCATTGATTCTTGGAAGACCTTTTATGAAAACTGCTAGAATGGCAATTGATATGGACGACGGTCTTATGAAGGTTAGAGTCCAAGATGAGGAGGTTTGTTTCAATCTATTTGAGGCCATGAAACACAAGAATGACAAAGGCGATTGTTTTAGAATAGATGCAACGGAAGAAGCAATAATGGATGTCACAAAGCAAGTTCATGTAGTGTCCCCTTTGCAAAGAGCTCTTGATGATTCCTTTGAAGTATTCTCCGATGAAGAAGAAAGAGCACTTGAAGAGTGTTTAAAGGAACTTGAATCGTTAGAGGAGTTGCAACCTTGGGAATGTGAAGAGGAAGTGCTAAAAAAAGAGGTGAGTGATGCAAAATCTCAACTTGAATTGAAGGTGTTACCTTCTAATTTGAAATATGCTTTCCTTGATGACGGTTGTAACAAACTGGTTATCATTAGCAACATTTTATCTGACAATGAGGAAAAACGGTTATTTCAAGTTTTGAAGAAAAATCAAGAAGCAATGGGATGGACTCTTTCCGATCTAAAAGGAATAAGTCCCTCTTATTGTATGCATCGAATCTTCATGGAAGAGGATTTCAAACCGTTCGCTCAACCGCAACGCCATTTGAATCCAACGATGAAAGAAGTAGTAAGAAAAGAGGTTGTCAAGCTCTTGGATGCCGGTATGATTTACTCGATTTTCGATAGTCCTTGGGTAAGTCCGGTCCACGTGGTGCCTAAAAAAGGAGGAATGACCGTGATCCGAAATAAAAAAATGAGTTGATTCCGACAAAAACGGTGACGGGATGGAGGATGTGTATAGACTATAGGAGGCTAAACACCGCTACAAGAAAATACCATTTTCCACTTCCGTTTATGGACCAAATGTTAGAAAGATTGTCGAGCCAACAATTCTATTGCTTTTTGGATGGTTACTCTGGTTATAACCAAATTTTGGTTGACTCGGATCTTATTGAAAATATTTCATCGTTGTGTTCAAGCAATTTTCTCCGATCTTATTGAAAAAATGATGGAGGTATTCATGGACGACTTCTCCATTTTCGGTGCGTCTTTTGATCTTTGTTTGAGAAATTTGGAGGCCGTTCTTGAACGGTGTGTTGAGACGAATTTGGTATTGAACTGGGAGAAGTGAAATTTTATGGTTACAGAGAGGATTGTGCTTGGCCACAAAGTTTCCTCTAAAGGTCTTGAGGTTGATCAAGCAAAAATTGAAGTGATTGAAAAGTTGCCTCCTCCAACTAATATCAAAGGCATCCGAAGTTTTCTCGGACATGCGGGATTCTATCGGAGGTTCATCAAGGATTTCGCGAAGATAGTAAAGCCTTTGAGCAATTTTCTCAACAAAGATAAGTCCTTTGATTTTAATGTATCTTGCATGTTTGCTTTTAATTTTCTAAAGAAAAGTTTGATTACCTCACCCATAATCATCGCACCTAATTGGAAAGTGGATTTTGAACTCATGTATGATGCGAGTGATTATGCGGTGGATGCAGTTTTGGGTCAACAAAAAACAAAAAATTTTCATGCTATACACTATGCGAGCAAAGGTTTAAATGAAGCTCAAACAAACTAGGCAACAACTAAAAAAGAGTTGCTTGCGATAGTGTATGCATTGGAAAAATTTCGTTCCTATTTGATTGGGTCGCGAGTAGTTGTTTACACGGATCACACGACGATAAAGTATTTGCTCACCAAGCCCGATTCTAAACAAAGGCTAATTCGTTGGATCCTCTTGTTACAAGAATTTGATTTGGAAATTCGTGACAAGAAAGTATCTGAGAATTTGGTGGCGGATCACTTATCCCGCCTTGTAAATGTTGAAGTGACCAAAAAGGAATTAGAGGTCAAAGAGGAATTTCCGGACGAAAAATTGTATATGGTACAAGTTAGACCTTGGTTCGCCGACATGGCTAATCACGAAGCCACCAGATGGTCTAACTCACCATCAGAAAAAGAAATTTTTGTCGGACGCCAAGTCTTTTGTTTGGGATGAACCATATTTATTTAAGCTTGGTGTCGACAACCTTTTGAGAAGATGTGTGTCAATTAATGAAGCCACTAACATACTTTGGCATTGTCACAACTCTCTGTATGGAGGACATTTTAATGGATTAAGAACGGCAACGAAAGTCCTTCAATCGGGCTTTTATTGGCCTTCTTTATTCAAAGATGCGCATGCGCATGCCCAAAGTTGTGACAAGTGTAAAAAAAGTGGTGGAATTTCAAAGCGGCATGAAATGCCTTTACAAAACATGTTGGAAATTGAAGTGTTTGATTGTTGGGGAATTGATTTTGTTGGACCTTTTCCATCTTCATTTTCCAACGAGTATATTTTGGTCTCAGTTGATTACATTTCCAAATGGGTAGAGGCAATAACATGTGTTAAGGCCGACGGAAAAACTGTGATAAATTTTTTGAAAAGAAACATTTTTGCTCGATTTGGTACTCCGTGAGTGTTGATAAGTGACGGAGGATCCCACTTTTGCAACACTCAGCTTGAAAAAGCCTTGGAGCAATATGGTGTTAAGCACAAAGTTGCAACACCATATCATCCTCATGCTAATGGGCAAGCGGAGGTATCGAACCGAGAAATTATAAGAATTTTGGAAAAAACGGTGTCATCCTCAAGGAAGGATTGGTCGAATAAGCTAGACGATGCTTTGTGGGACTATCGAACCGCTTTTAAAGCTCCGATTGGTCTCACACCTTTTAAATTGGTTTATGGTAAGAATTGTCATCTGCCGGTAGAGTTGGAACATAAGGCGTTTTGGGCCTTGAAATTTCTGAATTTTGACCCAACTTTAAGCGGTGACAGAAGAAAAATGCAATTACACGAATTGGATGAATTGCGCCTCCAAGCGTATGATTCCAATAAGCTTTACAAAGATCGAGTCACAACTTACCATGACAAGCAAATAGTGATCAAACAGTTTGAAGTGGGGCAGCTGGTCTTACTTTTCAATTCTCGATTGAAATTGTTCCCAGGTAAATTGAGATCTAAGTGGTTTGGTCCATTTCGGATTCGGGAGATCAAGTCATATGGAGCAATAGTCATTGAAGACACAAAGTCAAATGAGAATTGGACTGTGAATGGTCAAAGGTTGAAAATTTATTTAGGTGGTGATTTCGAGCGGAATCCCTCTGTTGTGCGGTTTTGCGATCCTTGAGGTTGCATTGGACAATCGAGCTTAGCCGACGTTAAACAAGCGCTTGTTGGGAGGCACCCCAACATTGTAAGTATTTCTTAATTTTTAGTGTTTTTATTGTTCACATTGTCATTTTGAGTGAGAAGTTGAGGTATGCATGTTGTGAGTGAGTATGAGTTAGTTGCATAAAAACTGGTCTGCAACACCATAGCAGAAAAATCTACTATCTGGTGTGGAGCGCTCGACACTGGATTATACCGCCCGACGGTGCTTGAAAATTAGCAGAGGCCTCGCCTCTGATTGGCCAGGCGAGAGAGTAAAGGAGGGGGAATTTTGAAACATTGTCTGATTTAATTAAAGGGTTGGAAATTCCAATTGGGGACTTTTCCAATTTTGCCCTTGGATTATTAAAAGACTTGGGAGAAAGTTTTGAAACTTTTCTCTCATTCTCTCCCGTTGGAAACCCTAGCTCTCACTCTCTTGCCATTTGCTCTCTCACGTGCTCTCATTTCAGACCCTCCAAGCTTAAGGTATGCATGTTGTTTTTGTTTTGTTTGTTCTTCTTTTCTTAATCATGTATCATTGTAGAAAAAATGTGGTTAGGTTTGTGTGATGGTTGACATAGATGATTGTTAGCTAGACATCCTTCTTTAACCTTGCATGTTCTTATTGTTGCTATCTATGTTGTTTACTAATATTGGGTTGAAGAAGGATGTGCAAGAAAAGAGCAGTATTGATCTTAAAAATGTGTTCTGATGTCGCGAGTACCGCCCGACGGTAGAGGGGCGCAGCTGCGCTCTTGCGTCGCCCGACACTGCTAGGGCACCAACCCTATTTTTCCCAGTTTGGGGTTTTCAATGTGGGTTTCGTTTTTTTCCCGTATGACTAACAGTGCTTATGTGTATGTCTGTGCTAGGCTGTTTTTATTTGGTTTGTACAGATGTCTGCCCGCTTTGCTCCACAACACGTGTCAAAGAAGAAACAAAAGAATGTTGCTACCTCATCAAATGTTCCCGATATTCCACTTGAATATGACCGCATCCGGTTCCTGTCCGCTGAGCATGAAGCTAGAATCAAGTCTCTTGAGGGCAGAAGTATTCTCTCTAAAAAGAGATTTGTAATCAACCGTGAGGGGAACTACCAAAGAATTCAGGCGATCTTCGAGAAGAAAAAGTGGGATAAGCTAATGAACCCGGCTGATCGCGTTTGTTACCAACTGATCAGAGAATTCTATGCTAATGCGCTTCAGCCCGAAGGCGAATTCTACAGATTTAAGACCTTCATCAGGGGTCGAGAGATCAGCTTTAGCAGGGACGCCATCAATAGGATCTTGGGCAGTCCTAGTAGTTTAGGAAGTCTGCAAACCGATGACTTCGTGAAGCTTTCACAAGCAAAGCATGATCACAAAATGGTAGCCAGTGTGATTCTCAAACCAGGTTGCAAGGTGGATCGGAATGCAAAAAGGGAGCCGATCAAATACAGTAGGAAAAACATGACTCCGGAAGCACATGCTTTTATTCTCTTGCTTTGCTATAACGTAAAGCCGCGATTTCACCGTTCTTCTGTCCCTCTTGATACAAGACTCCTTATGTACTGTATCATGGAGGACAAGGAGGTGGATATCGCCCAAATCATTGCTTGGGAGATGAAAATTTTGTTGATAATACTCGGAGGTCGGGAGTGCATGATGATGCTTCCATTATCTTTTCTTGTCTGGTTCAGGCTTTAATATATCAAACTGACATTCTTATTCCAGGTGTAATTAATGAGAAACTGAAATTTCTGGTTGATGACAACTATTTGGATCAGTTATGCAAGTCCAAGGAAGAAAGGAAGAAAAAGAAAGCTGCTGAGATAGGTAGTAGTTCTGGAGGTCAAGGAAGTGGTCAGGAAGACGAAAGTGACTCCTCCGTTTTCGATATGAAAGCGGCGTTTAATTACACTTGGGATATGGGTGAGTCACTACACAGATCGAATAAGTTTAATTTTGATTGTATGCAGCAGCTTTATCATTTTCACACGTATCCGACGGAGTACACTCCTTTTCTTACAAGGGAATAGCTCGACACTTATGCAAATTGGCCTGGGGACAGGCGCCCGTTCTATTCGGAGGGGGCAAGCACCGGTGGTGTTATTGCGGATGATGATGATGATGGTGATGAGATGGAAGACGATCTCAATGATATGGTTAATTAAGGGAGCTGTAAAGTGAAGGATTTTTTTTATGTTGTTTTGCTATTTAGTTCATGAAGTTTAATTTCAATTTTTTTTATGATAGTGAGAATTTTGGATCGCTTCGGCGAGAATTTATGTTGTGGTGTTTTGTCGCTTCGGCGAGTACAATTTTGGTGTTTTCACACCATAGTTATAATATTTGCAATTTGGTTAGATTGTGTTGTAGTTAAATTCTGTTTTTATTTTTTATGTTGTGGGTGCACAAGAAAAATAATGGTTGTCCTTGAAATTTTGAAAATTTTGTGTGTTAGCACAAGAAGAGAAAAGAATATCTTGTTGATCTTAAACATTGATGGTGATGATATAATTCTTGATTGTGTGCATAATCAAAGTATGTAATTGAGTGGGTAGAATCATAATGTGAATATGAAGTTTTTACTTTTTGTAAAATTGGTCAATGCAATGTTTTGTAAACTCTAGTTCATTTTGAGTCAATTAGGACATTACCACAAATGTGAGTTGCCTCCATTTGTCACAAATTCTTGAGGGATTCAAGTAGTTGTTGCTTACTCAAATGGTTTATGTTTAATCTTGCTTGTTGTTTTGAAATTATGGAAACATAGAAATGATCAAGGCAATTTTTGAGTACTATGAGTATAACCACTTTTTCAAAAACACTTCAAATCACCGGATGAGTGTGTGAGCATTAGAAACCTCTTTTGAGCCAAAGGCAAAAACTTTGTTAATTTTGATGCATGAACCCGAACTTTAACCACTTTGAAGAGCATTTTGATTTAAGTGTATAGCATTGTTGAAGTTGGGGAGATTGGGTCATTGTGAAAAGAGAAAAAGGAATTGTGGATACAATGTATTCTCAAATGAATTCAAAAAGAGAGTGAAAAAGAAAGAAAAGGAAAAATCAAAAGAAAAAATTATGGGAGTCAAAGCAAGTAAAGAGAATGCATTGTGTGAATAAGAGTTGGAAGTTTGAGCAAGAATGGTTGTGTTTAAAAAGAAAAATGCTCTTCATGAATTTTACCCTTTCTTGATTCAATGGCCGTGTACATATGTCCCTTGTTTTTAACCCCGACCAAGTTACAACCGATAAAAGTCCTTTTGTGATCTTTGTTTCCGTACATTTTCTTAAGTAGTAAGATGATTGCATAAATTATTTTGGATGTGGCACAATTACTTATGAGTGTGTTCTGTCCCTTGTAAATAGTGCATGTACATAATTAGGTGATTCAATTCGAACTTGAGGGTACTTGGTATTGCATTGTATAATTTTGTGATTAGAATTTGAGTCATATGCATGTTTTGATCCTATGAGTGCTTAGAATACTTTGTGCGTGTATTTGTCGAGTTTGAACCATTGATGCTTTTGGTTGATTGGGTGTTTGGAAATCTTGCTTGTGGTTGTTGACACTTACTTTTGTTTGAGGGCAAACAAAGATGCAAGTTGGGGAAAGTTGTTAGGTTCAAGAAGTGCTTATTTTCATAATTGATTTTGATGCCTTTAAGCTCTTTTAATCGCTTTAATCGGGAAACGACTTATTAATTAAGCTATTCTTGCATTTTTATGAATATTAGTAGTTTTGATGTGTTTGTGAATTTTTGCAGCAATTTTGGTGAAAAGATCGCTGCTCGAATTGCACGAAAACGAGAATTTAGAAAAGTTGTGTGTCGCATTTTAGGCCCCTGCATCGCCCGACACTGCAGGGGCGCTGCTCCCCCATGTTTAACCAAAGTTACAGAATTGTTCCTAGCTACGCTTCTTGAAGACCGCCCGGCCGTGGAAGCATCGCCCGACGCTCTCAGATATTTTGAGAGGTCCATGTGACACTTAAGCTGTCACGTGGCCTCACTTTTGCCACCGCCCGGCCGTTAAAAGCACCGCCCGACGCTCTTGTCTGGGCTGAACTTGTTTATAGTCTCATTTTGTAGATATTTTGGAATATCATCACTTTTCATCTCACACTCTTGTAACCTAGAATCTTGTTTGAGGAGAAAAACTCCATTTTTACTTATTTTCTTAGTTTCAAAGCTTTTATGCTTCAATCCTTGAATCTTTGAAAATTGATGCTCCAAAACCTTTGCAACATAACTTGTTATCCAAGCTACCATGAAAATGAGTAGCTAAGCACCTCTTGTGTTAAGGTTAGATGTAGTTGATCTTGATCATTTGTATTCCTTTTTATCTTTTGTATATGAACAAGGTTTATGATCAATATAGATGAAGTTATTTGTTCTTAATGATGTATGTGTTGTTTGTATCACTCTAGACATAGATTTTACAAATCATGACCAAATATTTTAATCTCTTAAAAACCAAACTCTAGACATAGATTTGGGATTTGTTATTCGCTTTGTGTTGATCTTAACGGTTGTTGTTTCGATTGTTAGCGTGAGACATCATCTAACGATCTAAACAACGACACTCACGAATTTGCTTTAGACATAAACTTATTCGAGAGGATACACGGTTGTATTGGTCGGAAACTAAGTTCATATGCTTGATTAATTGGATATGTGTGAAAAGGATTAGCGAAACCTAACCATGACATGCTTTTCTAAAACTTACAACATCTTTGCTCAAAATTTACTCTTTGCTACAAATTAATGTTAAACGAAACTAAGAATCAGTTGAAACTCTTTAACTTAAAACGTTTCGACTATTGAACGGCAAGCATCAAAATATCGCACAATCCCTGTGGAGACTATAAAAACACCCCCCGAAATACTGTTTCAACATCTAGATTTCTTATTCCATGCTTAAAATAAATGAAATTAAAGACCATAGACATGATCGTGAGGTGAAAAAGAGTAGATTGATATGTGGATTGTGTGATTTCATCAAGTATTCAGTGAGATTGAGGGGAAAACGCAAATCTGAAGAAACAGAGGGCGCTGACAAGAACTTGGTGTTCTTGGCGCCCTTTTTTGAATTTTTAAGTATTTGAATTTTTGTGATTTTATTTAATTGATTAAAAAATTAATTTCTCTCTGGTTTTTAATGATTTTGAGTTGATTCTTTTTTTAATAATTTGCAAAAATGTCAAAATATTTTATTTTACAATAATTTCCCAAAAATATTATTTATTTAATATACTTGATATTTTTGCAAAGAATTAATTTTTATTTATTTATTGACATTTAAAGTATTTTTTCTTTCTTGATTTTCCAAACTTAAATGGTTTCCAATCATTTTGTGGATAAAAATGTGATTTTTCAAACATTAATCCAAGATCACAACTTGTTTTTCACACATGTTTGATAATTTTGATCATTTTAATTAAATTTTTATTTAATTAAAATACATTTTGAAATTAATTTAGGGTTTTGATCTTAATCACCCTAAACAAATCTTTTTCAAACTCTTTGGGCCTCTAATAGAGTGTAAGACCCAATCCCCTTTTAACCAAAATCATTTGGGCCTCAGATATTGTATAAGTCCCTCTGCGTTAAAAAAATCTCGGCGCGATTACCAATTCAAAATCAAATCCTTTGGGCCTCTCCTTGAGCTATTAGTCCAATTCTTTTTCTTAAAAACACTTTTGGGCCTCTAATAAAGTGTAAGACCCAACCCCTTTTGTAAATAAACATTTTTGGGCCTCACATATTGTATAAGTCCCTCTGTATATTTTTAAAACAACGGCGCAATCGTCGCCTTTTCAAAATCAACTGGGCATCTCCCTGAGTTGTAAGCCCCATCTCCTGTACAAAAATAAACTTTGGGCCTCTAATAGAGTGTAAGACTCAATCCCCTTTTTTGACCAAAACTTTTTGGGCCTATTCGTTGTATAAGTCCCGATACGATATTCGAAACAACAGTGCAATCACTGTTAAAATTTGGGCCTCTCCCTGAGCTGTAAGCCCCGATCTCTGGTCAAAATACTTTCTCCTTTGATTTTGAATCCAAATGTATAGTTGCTATCAAAACTTCCTTTAATTTCTTTGTTGAACAACTAACAAAACAGC
This sequence comes from Lathyrus tuberosus, assembly GCA_022829125.1. Classification (NCBI taxonomy): domain Eukaryota; kingdom Viridiplantae; phylum Streptophyta; class Magnoliopsida; order Fabales; family Fabaceae; genus Lathyrus; species Lathyrus tuberosus. The sequence goes on from JALAZF010000017.1 coordinate 25,278,153, forward strand.
ATGAAAGCTCTACAACGGGTAAGTGTTTATCCGCTTTCTTTTATATGCTTTCATATACATAACTGTATTGTGGGAAGCTGTGCATGGTTAGTCTTCTTTCATTCGTTTAAATACATGTGAGATATATATATATATATATATATATATATATATATATATATATATATATATATAACTGTATTGTGGGAAGCTGCGCATGGTTAGTCTTCTTTCATACCTTTTAAATACTCGTCATATATCAACTGTATAATACTAGTATAGTTATTTAGAGTTTTCCCCGGCAACTACGTCTAGAACTAGGTAAAGCCCTGTTGGTCACTCCTTAAATACAAACAAAACTAGATTCCCATAGGATTTCCAGATACAGTCTTCCCTTCTCTTGGGGTTAAACAATATGGAACAAAGAGAAAGGCAGTATTCTCGGTGAACCTTTTCTCAGACTGTCACCCCTAGAAATTGTCAAAGAAATTCTACTCCCCAGAGTTGATCTATTCTCCGTGAATAACATCTCTTGAGTTTCTTCTAAGCCCTCGAACTTTCCTGGAATGATCTCTTCTCTGTGAATTGCATTTCTTGAACTTCTCTTGGTTTGGGACCCACAGGCTTCCTAAAAGCATCCCCGCCTCCTCTTGGGCTTTGTACAAGGATCCTTCGGCTTCTTAGAAGTTCTCATGCCTTCTTTTGGGCTTAATACAAGGACCCTCATGACCTCCTAAAGGTATAAGACATAACTTAGTCATCCTTTGCTAGAGCAGTCTTTCTAGTGTCAAACCTCAGGCCATTTTAGGGTTGATTCTCATCTCTTAAGGCCCTTGCCCTCTTTTGGGCATCCTACAAAAGATAAAACTCTTCAACACCAGTAGACTTAGACAGTCTAAACCCCCTTTGAGTCTCAAAGACATTCTCAAGTTCCTTTCAAGCATAGGAAAAAACACCGATCACTCTGGATGAATCTCTAGCAGAAACCCGGTCTCTCTCATGAGAGTTCTCCACACTTGGACCTGCCTAGGGATCTCAATAATCCTCAGTAGTAAGATAGCCTCCTCTTAGGCTTTGTATAATGATCTTTCCTCAACACAGTCAGCCTCCTCTTGGACTTTGTACAATAATTATCCCCCCTAGCGGAGCTAACCTTTTCAGACTCTCTTGTTGAGTCCATCACTTTTCAGGACACTCTTGTTGAGTCAATACCCTCTTAGCCCCAATCTCGGGCTTCGTACAAGACAGCAAATCACTTTCTTATTGAGTATAAAAGAGTCTCTTGTTGGGTCAATCTCCTTTTAGGCTCAATCTCGGGCTTCGTACGAGACAGAAAATGACTCTCTTGTAGAGTATAAAAGACTCTCTTGTTGAGTCAATCAACTTTCAGGCTCTATTGTTGGGTCAATCACCTTTGCAAGACTCTCTTGTTGAGTCAACTCTTTTAGCCTCCGTCTTGGGCTTTGTACAAGACATATAAAAGCACTCTCTTGTTGAGACAAACTCATTTCAGCCTCCGTCATGGGCTTTGTACAAGACACATATAAACCTCCCCAAAGGAGTCAAAAATCCCTTTTAGCCTCAATCTTGGGCTTTATACAAGACAGAAAGAACATTTTCCCCTGAAAAGTCAAACTGTTAGCCTCCTCTTAGGCTTTATATAATGATATCCCCAATGAGTCAGTCTCTTTCTTGCCTCAATCTTTGGCCTTGTACAAGACATATACACTCTCTTGTTGAGTCAGTCTTATCTAGCCTCCTCTTAGGCTTCGTATAAAGAAATCCCTAGCTGAGTCAATCAACCTTTTAGCATCAAACTTATGCTTTGATCAAAGCACATAAACATCAACAGTCCCTCTTTAGAGATGACAAATTCTCTCTCAGCCAAAACCCTTTAGCTTCATATCTTGGGCTTTGAACAAGATACAAATCACCTTTAGCTTCATGTCTTGGGCTTTGAACAAGACACCAAAACATCTTTTCCTCCCATAGAATAGGAGGAACTACGATTGCTCTGATTTCCCTGTTTTACTAAATGGGAATACGTAGGCATAAGATTGCGAGATCTTAGCGAGCATACAAATCAAAAACTCTAGGTCCAGTACCTTCATACACCAGTCAGAAAAATTTTAGATACAATATCTTCCCAAAAGCCTCATGAACACTCTATTCTTAAGCCAAATAACCTAAGAGAGACCCACGATTTTGATAGCATCTATATACCAACAGTCATCTATTTAAACTCAATATGTAAGCAGGGTTAATTGTAGACATCTATTTCCCTTCCTTAATCAGCTTCACAGGATACAAAATGAATCGAACTGTAGCACCCCAAAGCGATGGTGATTCGAAACCACAAAAAACGAGCTACAGAAGAATGGCGACCACAGTGGGAGCTCTCCCATTCTCCCATCTCTTAGGTAGAATCCCTTATGTTTAGAAGGTACCACAGGAAAATGGTGACTCTGCTGGGGAGTCATTGACTGTTAGGATCATAGGACTAGAGGTCTAGGATGTTAGGACAAATATATATACTGCTTTTCCTAATTGATATCCGTGTTTATTTTTTCTGCTAATGGGAATGCGTGTGATGACGCATCTGGAAAGATTGAGTATACACCTAAGATAAGTGATGGCACTAGGCGGGTAATCTTACAGGGAGTAACTCCCAAATAAGAGGGGCCGATCGATCATCGAATCAGTGGAGATGCCCTTTGCGGATTCAATGCCTATACGACTTCGGTTGTTGAAAGCAGATTGTTCGATTGGGTTATCTGAGAAGCTGAGGATTTTAGTAGACTGAAACCTTGTTACTATTTTGTAGTGCGAAAGCTATCGAAAATAGTTTTTCTTATTTTTTTTGGAAATCTTGGTATTCGGCCTAGTGACCGACTAATCCAAGAGGGACCAATACCCACCGTCCACTAGCGGGGGCCCCGTTTCAAGCCAGAGCAAAGCTCCGTATGGACTGGCCCACACAAGAGCTGATTGCACCTAGTAGGATTTGAACCTGAGACCTTGAGAGGAGCACACTCTCAAGACCCAAGCCTCCACCACTAGGCCAACCCTTGGAGGTTTATCGGAAATAGTTTTCACGCAATACTACCCTCATTTGCGATTACACTAAGATACTGTAGCTCGGTCGGGTGATTCCAGCCTGCTGTTGTTATCCCAAGATGGGTCAGTGATTTTGAGGACAGGTACAAAAAACCTTCAGTATAAACCTTTGGGGATGGGTAGAGCCACGACTTCATAACACCGAACCTTTGACCCCATGTTTTTTCTATGTTTTTATGTGCTGCATTCATGCATTCATTTCATTAAAAACATTAAACAAAAATCTTCTCTTCTAGTATGTCTTTTTCAAATTAAACTAAGACAATGATTGCAAATGTCAAATAAAGAGATTGCGTTATAGATTTCGGTAGAAGGAGGACTCACAAGTACACCTTCAAGGTTCCAAAACTAGAGGATTTAAGAGGTCTGGCGAGGATGATCACCAACCCTGATGCTTTTAGAGCCAAGTACGGAGGAATGTTATCTCTATTAAGGGACCATGTAATTGAAGGAATACTGGCTACGCTCATTTAGTTCTACGATCCGATCTATCACTGTTTCACTTTCCCGGATTATCAACTAGCACCAACGCTGGAGGAGTACTCTCACCTGACTGACTTACATATCACTTACCAAGCTCCCTTTTCTTCACTGGAAGAAATTCCAAAGGATCAAACCATCGCAAGAGCAATCTATTTGGACGAGTCAGAAGTCAGGACTCACATGACCACTAAGGGTGAAATCCAGGGTTTGCAAGCCCAGTTTTTGATAAAGAAGGCTCTGTACTTAGCTAGTATAGGGAATGTGTCTGCTTTCGAAAACATCTTTGTTTTTCTCACCTATGGGTTATTTTTGTTTCCCAACATCGATAACTTCGTAGATATCAATGCCATTAAGATTTTTCTAATTGGAAACCCTGTACCGATCTTGCTCGCAGATGCTTATCATTCTTTACACTTAAGGAATTTGTACAGTGGAGGAATGATCACCTGCTGTGTACCCTTGCTATACAAATGGTTCACTTCCCACTTACCCAAGTCTGCTGCATTTTGGGATCCTAAGAATACTTTACGTTGGTCACAGAGAATCATGTCTCTTACCAATTCTGACATCGATTGGTACAATCGAATCTATGACGGGATCAGAATCATTGACCGTTGTGGAAACTTCCCTAATGTACCTCTCATAGGAACTAAAGGAGGAATCAACTATCATCCAGTTTTAGTTCGTCGTCAATTTAGATACCCGATGAGGCATGTCCCGCGTAATGATCGTCTGGAAGGTCTTTTCTTCAAGGAAGGAGAAAATGACAGAGAACTAAAGATGGAAATAGTGCATGCCTGGAAACATGTTCACAGGAAAGGAAGAGAGTCTCTAGGAAAACCAGACTGTGTCTCGGTGGAACCTTATCTCCACTGGGTACAAACTAGAGCTCTCAAACTAAGGATGCCTTACCCTCGTCAGGAAGTTCTTCCGTTTGTCATACCCCAAATTATGACCACTAAGATTTCCCATCATTGTGTAAATCGTCAGCACAATATGTATGGAACCATCATACTTCATTAGTTTCCCCAAAGATGGGTGAGCGTTCACTACAATCAAACTAGGGTTTCAAACCCTCTCAGAGCCTTTAGACAAATGATCAATCAAGGAATGACATGATCTTCAACTTGTCTAAACCTTTCAAACATTCACAAAGGATCAAGAGGACTCCCACATCAAGAATTAAGCACAAGAGTGCAACATTTCAAGTGGATCAAGCCTCAAGTTCATCTAATACAAAGTCAACTGACGCAGAAAGTCAAAGTTTGACTTTTGGTCAACTTTGAGCTTCACATGCCATTACTCAAGAAAATATGATGGATGATTTAATTTGATCAAATTTAAATCAAGAAATCATGCAAAACTGCAAAATTGATCAAATTGAAAGAAACTTAGAAATTTTTTCTAAGTTAAAATCATGTTCAAGTGCCCAACTTTTCAAGGTTGTAACCATTGATCCAAGCATCCATTGATTTTGAGTAAGAGCTACTTTTAAAGAGGGTATTTGATACTTCAACATTGTAGAAGGGATCAACTCAAAATATCATAAGGATTGAAAGATATAAGTGATCAAAGTTGGGAATTCTTAATGTCCAATGTTCTGACATTGCATGGGACATCATTAATATTTTTCCAGCAAGAATGTCCCAACTTCAAGGATGTTTTTCTCCATGATCCAAGTTGATTCAAGCCAAACCTTGAACATCAAAGTTGAAGTACGTTATCTCAGCATTCCAGAAAGTCCTAGAACGTCCTCGTAGCATACTCGAGCAAGGAGATATAATTTTTGCAAAAAGCATTGATAAAGCAGAATTTTCATGACAACTTTTAGGACAGATTTGACTACACAAGTTCAAGACCATTTTTGATGACTTTGCAAGCTGAACCTAGACCAAAGTCAAACATCGAAGTTAAAGTATGTCATTAGGGCTTTCCAAAATGTATAAGAACTCCCATTAATTCAACTTGAGCAAGGAGTTATGAACCTCACAACATGCCTTGCTCGAGCTGATTTTTTAGGACAGATTTTGCGCACTTTTCTTGTGCCACCCAATTTTCAAGCTTTGTCACCATGCAAGACAAGCATCAAAGATGCAATTCACTTCAACTCAAAATATCATAGTGGATTAAAAGATACAAGTGATTAAAGTTTGGAATTATTAATGTTCAATGTCTGATGTTCTGACATTGCATAGGACATCATTAATATTTTTCCAGCAAGAATGTCCCAACTTCAAGGATGTTTTTCTTCATGATCCAAGTTGATTCAAGCCAAACCTTGAACATAAAAGTTGAAGTACATCATCTCAGCTTTCCAGAAAGTCCTAGAACGTCCATGTAGCATACTCGAGCAGGGAGTTATGGATTTTACAAAAAGGCTTGCTGCAGCTGAATTTTTCATGGGGCAGATTTGCACATTTCTTGTGCCACACGAATTTCCAAGCCTTGTCATCATCTTGGACACATCTGAGGATCAAATCTAAAGGGGACAATCATTGAGCCAAGCCTCCAAAGTCCTTGGAACAAGAAGTAGCATGCCATTCCTAAAAATCCCTAAAAGAGGGACAAGACTCCAATTTTGGATTGGAGCATTTAATAGATGCTTAGAGGTGGCATGGACTAACACATTTGCAACTGAATTCAGTCAAGATTCCTCCAACAAGTAGGGAACCAAAGCTCTGTGCCCTAACCTCTAGTCAATGGCTAGAGGAGACTTGGATTTTCATTGGCCAACATTGGCCAAACCTCTGCTGCAGCCACCATTCACCATTGCTGCAAAAACAAACTTGCTATACTATAAATAGAGCTCATTTGTGCTCAGTTTGAGTACACCAAAGCCATCAAACAGATGCTTTCCTCAAAATCTCTTCTTTCACCTCAAATTTGCCTTCCAAAGCAAGTAATTCTAAGTTTTTGAGCTTGAGAGCTTTTCCATCACAATCAATCACACAAACACCTCATATATATCATATGTAAGCTGTGCAAACTATCACAAGTGACCTGTAATCACAAAATCACAAAGTCACTTCTCAAAACCTCAAAATGGCACTTTTTTTCATTTTTCAAGCCATGTCTTGATTCAGTCACTTACCAAACCAGATAAAACCTCAAACACACTCCAAATATCATCCTTGAACTATCCCAAATGGTTCCCAACATCTGGAACACCATTTGAGGGAGTTGCTATTTTGGTCACTTTTAACCCCTTTTGCAAGAAAGGGACAGTTTGTGTTTTTGCAGGTACCAGCTGATTCCAACCATCCTAAAAGCTTCTAAGAGGTCATTTGAGGGTGTCCAAAGCATCAAAACATTTCTGGAACAAAGCACTTGGTAGGTTGCACAAAATCTCCAAAAAAAGAGGTAAAATTCATAACTTGAATTCTTTGAATCATGCTTTCCTTTGATGTCCACATACATGCATCATATTGAACAATTCTTGAAGCAAAAATGTAGTCCTTAATGTGTATGTTATGATCCTCCTACTGTTTGCACTTTAACATGTTTATATGTAGAGTTTATGTTGTTTTAAACTTAAGGTGCAGATCTGGTTTTTTGCCTTGTGTGTGTTGTACATTAAGTTTCAGTATGTATGAGTAATACCATTGGATTCCTTGTGAAAAATTGGTCAAGATAGGTTCTTAAGGATTTCAATTTCGTTAAAAATTGAGAGAGTTATGAATGTTTGAAAATTTGATAAGCAAAGATGTTTAAACTTAAGGTGCAGATCTGGTTTTTTGCCTTGTGTGCGCTGTACATTAAGTTTTAGTATGTATGAGTGATACCATTGGATTCCTTGCAAAAAATTGGTCAAGATAGGCTCTTCTGGATCTTAATTCCGTTAAAAATTGAGAGAGTTATGAATGTTTGAAGTTTGATAAAAAGATGTTGAAAATCAAGGTGCAGTTCTGGTTTTTGTCTGATGTCGAATGTGATGTTGTGACATATTCCCTTATTCTCTTATCTTCAAAACTCATGAGTGATGTCGAATGTGATGTTGTGACATCGCATTCCTCTTTTTCTTAGTTTATCTTCAAAACTCAACCAATTATTTCACATAGAAAAAATTATCATTTTTCAAATCAGTTTTACACACTTCTTATTCATACTCCATAATATTTTAATCCACCAAAAAATCACAAAAAATATTACTATTTGATATATTCAAAAATATTGTTTTAAATTGTTTTAAATGCTTTTAAAATGATTTCTTTTTATTGATTTTTAAAACCAAAATGATTTTAAATATTCATGTGGATAAAATACTTTTTCATAAACCTTAATCACTGTTTATAACATGATTAATGATTTTAGTTGATATTTTTTATCATTTTTACTTGATTTTTCTTTGAAAAATGTCCTCTAAAAATGAAATTAGGGTTTTTGATTAATTCAACCCTCGTCAAACTTTTTCAAACACTCTTGGGCCTCTAATAGAGTGTAAGACCTAATCCTTTTTTTGACCAAATCATTTTTGGGCCTCAGTGTATTGTATAAGTCCCAATACCGTCAAAAACCAACGACGCGATCGTCGCCTTTTGAAAAATAACTCTGGGCCTCTCCTCGAGCTATAAGACCCATTCAAAACACTTTGGGCCTCTAATAGAGTGTAAGACCCAACCCCCTTTTAACAAAAACCATTTTTGGGCCTCACTTATTGTATAAGTCCCTCTGCGTTAAAAGAAAACCTCGGCGTGATCGCCATTTTAAATGGAAAAATCATCCGGGCCTACCCTCATGTTATAAGCCCCACCCTTTTTTCTTTAAACCTTAAGGGCCTCTTGAGAGAGTGTAAGACCCATCTCTTTATACAACAAAACCTTTTTGGGCCTCAGTCACTTGTATAAGTTCCTCTGTACAAATTCAAACAGTGCGCTCACTGATAAAACCCTGGGCCTCTCCCTGAGCTGTAAGCCCCAAATCTTTCTTTTTCAAAGCACTTTCTTCTTTTATTTTTGAATATACTGTTGTTTTCAATCTTTCTTTGCTGAACAACTAACCAAACAGCATGGAAGCTCTACAACCGAGTAAGTGTTTATCCTCTTTCATTTACCGCTTTCATATACATATAACTGTATTGTGGGGCTGTTTCGCTGTAAGTCTTCTTTCATAAACTCATATCAACTGTGTAATAATAGTATAGATATTTAGAGTTTCCCTGGCAACTACGTCTAGAACTAGGTGACGCCGTTTCGTTTATTCGTAGAAATAGACAACTAGATCCCCAATAGGATCACCAGATACAGTCTTCTCTTCGGCTGTCCTCATCAGGAATTGGCAAGAAACTCTACCCCCAGAGATGAATGTATTCTCCATGAATGGCATCTTTGAGTTTCTTCCAAATTCTTGAACTTTCCTGCCTTGATCTATTCCTTCTGAATAGCCTGTCTTAAATTTCTCGGGGTTTGGGGACCCACGGGCTTCTTAAAAGCATCGGCCTCCTCTTGGGCATCGTACAAGGACCCACAGGCTTCCTAAAAGCATCCCCGCCTCCGCTTGGGCTTCGTACAAGGATCCATTGGCTTCTTAGAAGTATTCACAGCCTCCTCTTAGGCTTCGTATAATGATCTCTTCCTCCGAGAATGATAGCCTCCTCTTGGGCTTCGTACAAGGACCGATTGGCTTCTTAATAGTCTCTAGCCTCCTCTTGGGCTTCGTACAAATTATCCCGACGACCTCCTAGAGGTATAGGAACAGAACTTAGTCATCTACATAGAACAGTCCTTTCAAAGAGTCTACTACTGTTTCTCAAAGCATAGTACAAAAGATGACACTCTAGACTTGGACAGTCTAATCTCCTTGAGTCTCAAAGACATTCTCAAGTGACCCCTTCGTTAAATAGGAAGGAAACCCGTAGACTCGGACAACCTTAATACCCTTCGGATTTCCCACTTCCTTAAAGAACAGGAATAACCCGGATCCTCGAATCAAATCCTTGAGTACAGTGTTGCTCATATAAGAACTGATTTTCTCTTTCAAAATCAGTATACTGGACCTGTCACTCAACTGAAACAGTCAGCCTCCTCTTGGGCTTTGTACAATGATCCTCCCCAGCGGAGTCAAACAACATTCAGCCTCTCTCTCAGGCTTTGTGCGAGACACATAAGAGACTCCCTCGTTGAGTCAATCACCCTTTTGCCTCCATCTCAGGCTTTATACGAGATACAAAAAGGTTCTTATTGAGCCAAACAAACAACAGCCTCCATCTCGGGCTTCGTACGAGATACAAAAAACTCTCTTGTTGAGTCAAATGGCCTCCATCTCGGGCTTTATACGAGATACCAAAAGACTCCATCGTCGAGTCAAAACTTTTTAGCCTCCTCTTAGGCTTTATATAAGGAAAACCTTTTAGCCTTCTCTTAGGCTTTGTATAAGAAAACCACTGGTTGATCCAATCAACCTTTTAGCATCAAAGCTGTGCCTCGTTCACAGTACACAAACATCAACAACTCTTTCCCCTTCATCTAATCGCTATAAGCGGCAAGCCTCTGGATCATCTACATCCATGCCACTGTCCCTCTTTTAGCATGAGAAATTCCTAAGGAAAGATAGCATTGCTCTACATTGAGTTAAAGTCTTCTCCTTCAGGTTAAAAATCCCCTTTAAAGGAAATTATGGCATTGCCGGATTCACACATCCCGGTTAAAGTAATTCTCCTTTATAAACAGTTGTGACATACAACCCCCTCTTTAGAGATGAGAAATTCTCTCTAAAGACAACACCTTTCAGCTTCACATCTTGGGCTTTAAACAAGATATATATCACCTTTCGCTTCACGCCTTAGGCTTTGAACAAGACACCAAAACAACCATTTCCTCCCATAGAATTGGAGGAACTACGAACGCTCTAATTTCCCTGTTTCGGAAAAACGGGAATACGTAGGCATAAGATTGAAAGAAAAATCTTAGCGAGCACACTAAACAAAAACCCAAAATCCCATACTCTCACATATCTATCAAGAAGCATTCGTCCTAACATCCTAACCGATAGCCTAAAGCACCCCTGTCAACAAAATAACCTAGGAGAAACCCCGAATCTTTGTAGCATCTGTAAACCAACAGTTTTGACTGTTTAATCTCAGTATGCAAGCAGGGTTAGTTGGTGACATCTATTTCCCTTCCTTCATCAGCTTCAATAGGATAAAAATGAATCGAGCTGTAGTACCATAGCGATCGTGCTTCGCAACCACATCCAAAAATCACTCGCTACAGAAAAATGGCGACTCTGCTGGGGAGTCTCATTAGGATCTGTCTTGCTTTAGGGCATCGTCCCCATTTTCCACAGAAAAATGGCGACTCTGCTGGGGAGTCTCATTAGGATCTGTCTTGCTTTAGGGCATCGTCCCCATTTTCCACAGAAAAATGGCGACTTCATTGGGGAGTCACATGAGGATCTGTTTTACCTTAGACATCATCGTCCACATTTTCCAACAGAAAAATGGCGACTCCACTGGGGACCTGGCGATCCTGCTAGGGACGTGTCATTAGGATCTATCTCACCTTTATAGCGAGATCTTGTTCTCTTCCCATCTATCAGGTGGAAACTTTAAAAGTGGCGCCCACCGTGGGGCTCTTCTTAACCTTTTTTCTCTTCACTTGTGAAAACCACAGATTGGGGCTTCCGCCGGGGAACCCATTTTCTGTCAGGAACATAGGATCCATAGCTTTAAAGGTATAGGATGATTAGGACAAATATATATACTGCTTTTCCTAATTGATATATGTGTTTATTTTTCTGCTAATGGGAATGCGTGTGATGCCGCATGTGGAAAGATTGAGTATACACTTAAGATAAGTGATGGTGATGAGGTCGACCATCAACCTCAGTGGAGGCTGACCAATGCAACCCATTCTCTCACCTAGACAATGGGCCGATTGTGATGTCTGAGAAGCTGAGGAGCCAAACCCTTTTGTAGTGCGGAAACTATCGGGAATAGTTGTTACGCGATACTACCCTCATTTGAGGCTGGTGATCTATTCTCGGTGAATGGCACTTACTCTAAGATCGCTCTACAACTCGCTGACGATCCGCTTTTTGTTTTGCTTTCCTGGGAGGAGCTGATGATAATGAGTACAGGTACAAAAATCACCCTAGTATAAACCTTTGGGGATGGGTAGAGCCTTGACTTCATGACAACGACCCTTTGACCCCATGTTTTTCCTATGTTTTTGTGTGCTGCATTCATGCATTCATTTAAAAAACATTAAAACATTCAAAAAATTTCTCTTCTAGTCTCTCTGTTTTTCAAATTAAACTAAGACTGTGATTGCAAATATCAGAGAAAAGGATTGTGCTAATGGATTTCGGTAGAAGGAGAACTCATAAGTACACCTTCAAGGTTCCAAAACTTGAGGATTTGAGAAGGTTAGCGAGGATGATCACTAACCCTGAGGCTTTCAGAGCCAAGTACGGAGGTCTGTTACCTCTGTTAAGAATCCATGTGATTGAAGGAATCATGGATGCACTCGTTCAGTTTTACGATCCGGTCTATCACTGTTTCACATTCCCGGATTACCAGCTAGCACCAACGCTGGAGGAGTACTCTCACCTGACTGATCTACACATTACTGATCAAGCTCCATTTCCTGGACTGGAAGAAATTCCAAAGGGGTCAGACCATTGCAAGAGCAATTTATTTGGACGAGTCAGAGGTCAGGACTCACATGACCACTAAGGGTGGCATACAAGGTTTGCCGGGCCAGTTCTTGACAAAGAAGGCCCTGTACTTCGCTAGTATAGGGAACGTGACTGATTTTGAAAGCATCTTTGTTTTACTCACCTACGGGTTATTTCTGTTTCCCAACATTGATAACTTTGTCGATATCAACGCCATCAAGGTTTTTCTCATTGGAAACCCTGTACCGACTTTGCTCACAGATGCATATCATTCTGTACACTTAGGGAATTTGTACTGCGGGGGGAGATCACATGCTGTGTACCCCTCCTATACAAATGGTTTATCTCCCATTTGCCTAAGTCTGCTGCTTTTTGGGATCATAAGAGTGCCTTACGCTGGTCACAGAAAATTATGTCTCTTACCAACTCTGACATAGACTGGTGCAATAGGATTTATGACGGGATCAGGATCATTGACCGTTGTGGAAACTTCCCCAATGTACCCCTTATAGGAACTAAGGGAGGAATCAATTACCATCCAGTTCTCGTTCGTCGTCAATTTGGATACCCAATGAGGCATGTCCCGCGTAATGCTCATCTGGAAGGTCTTTTCTTCAAGGAAGGAGAAAATGATAAAGCACTAAAGATGGAAATAGTGCACGCTTGGAAACATGTTCATAAGAAAGGACGGGAGTCTCTAGGAAAACCGGACTGTGTCTCGGTGGGGCCTTATCTCCACTGGGTACAAACTAGCGCTCTCAAGCTAAAGATACCGTATCCTCGTCACGGAGTTCTTCCGCCAAGGGAATCTGTCATGTACTTCATGACGGAAACTGAAAAGCTTCAGGTTACTTTCAACAAAGTTCAACAGGAGAGGAGGTCTTGGAAGAACAAGTACCACATTCTCAATGTGGAGTGTATCAAAATACAGCAGCTACTGATAGAAAAGGATGCTCTGATCGAGATTTTAGAACAACATGCTGTGGATAATCAGGATGACCAAAGGAATTTGCTCGCTCCTTTCACCTGGCAAAGGAATGACAACCCGACAACGGCCCAAGAGCCCCGGTCAAAGAAAATGAAAATACCAGAATCAGCACCCGGTTTCTCCTCAGAGAGGACTCGGGACCCATTAGCTTAGGTTTCTGTTTCCGTACCTTGTAATTTACTGTATTTCCATTTTCGCAATCCTTTGAATTTCAATAAAACGGGGTTTCTCCACTGTTTGATATTTGCAATCTAATTGTCGAAGTTTATTTTGATTAAACCAAAAACCAATTAATATAATCATTGCATTCATCATTCTCACGTCACGTATTCTTCTTACCTACGAATCTCACGTTTGTGTCTCGGTTCTAGAGTCGAACTGTCTCATTCGTACAATACTCGGGCCAATCGTCAGAAAAGGATGGATGATCTCGAGGAAGAGAATAGATAGTTGAAAGAAGAGATCGACGCTCTAAGAGAGGATATGAGAAAGCTTCGTAACGACATGCAAGCCATGACAGAAGCTCAGCTACAAAGAACCGTGATCTCAGAGATCACCTCAATGCCCATAGTGGAGAAGTATGATCCTAGGTATCAAATGCCTAAAGATCATCCCTGGGGCATGCCTGTTAACTATATCCCAGAAGGATATGTTCCGCCAATCACTAAAGATCAGGAAATCACTGCAGGAATTGCTGGGCCTGAAGGTTACAAACTTCGGGAAAGTGAAGATGCCAGGGACATGACAGTAACTCCTGAAGGTTACAAACTTCGGGAGGCACCGAGAGTCTCGGCCATAATGACTGTACCACCGCCCGTGGTACACACTGTCCTGGAAGGACAGATTCCGCAGATACCTTCTGGTGTAAACGAAAGCATGTTCGAAAGAATGAACGAGTTCCAGGAACAGTTCCTGGAAATGCAAAAGGAATTACAAGTTATTCGCGGTCAGGATTTATTTGGAAAGGACGCCGCGGACCTCTGCTTGGTCCCCAATGTGAAAGTTCCGCACAAATTCCAAGTGCCCGACTTTGAAAAATACAAGGGTAACTCTTGCCCTCAAAGTCACTTGGTGATGTACGCTCGGCGAATGTCAGCTCAGACAGAGAATCAGGACCTATTGATTCACTACTTCTAGGATAGTTTAACCGGTGTTGCATTAAAATAGTACATGGGTTTAAACCACGCCACGATCAACACTTTCAGAGATCTTGGCACTACCTTCGTCCAACAATACAAGTACAATTTGGACATGGCACCAGACAGAGATCAACTCAGATCAATATCACAAAAGGACAAGGAAACCTTTAAGGAATACGCTCAGAGATGGCGTGAAATTGCCGCCCAAATTTGTCCACCTCTTGAGGAAAAAGAGATGGCAAAGATCTTCTTAAAGACCTTGAGCTCATTTTACTACGACAGAATGGCTACCAGTGCACCCAGTGACTTCACCGAGATGGTGGGCATGGGGGTTCGTCTTGAGGAAGCCGTCTGGGAAGGACTTTTAGTAAAAGACGCTGGATCATCAAGTAGTACAAAACGATACGGTAGTGCTCTCCCTAAGGAAAAAGAGCAGGATATTGGGAATATTTCTCTCGGAAAGCAAAGACGACGTTATCAACCAGTAGCAGCTGTAACTCCTGCTATCAACCCTGCGCCTGTTTCTACGTATCAACCTCAGGTTGCACAGAACCAACCTAATCATCAAAGGACACAACAACCTCTTCAACAGGCTCATCCTACATACAATAACAACTGTACAACGCGGCCATCAGGATTTGATCATATACCCATATCGTACGCAGAACTATTTCCGTTACTACTAGCTAAGGGGCACATCCAGACTAAGTCTCCTCTTACAGTACCAGAAAATCCACCTTTTTGGTTTAAGGTGGATCAGACGTGCCCTTATCATCAAGGAGGATCAGGGCATAACATCGAGACTTGTCTCAATTTCAAGTCTGACGTGCAAAAGCTTGTTAGGAGCGGGGTCTTATCCTTCAAGGATACAAATCCTAATGTTCTCACGAACCCGCTGCCTCAACATGAGAAAGCTGCAGTCAATTTGATAGAAGGAGAGACTAACGATGTCTATCAAATTCACGATGTACTCTTGTTGAAAACCAATCTGGTCAAGATGCATTGTAAACAGAGTGGATATGGCCATGTGCCACCTCATAATTTTCACTAGTGTGATATCTGCTCTAAAGACAATCAGGGATGTTCTGTGGTGCAAGCAGCCCTACAGGAACAAATGGATCTCGGATGGATCCAAGAGCACCGAGTTCGTGGAGTTAACATGGTTTACATGAATTCCAATGTCATTCAGAACCACGACATCCGTTCGATGAATTCCAACTTAGTGGCAATGCACTCAAGGCAAAGCCAGTATCATAATTTTCCGCGGCACGATTACAGTTCCTGTCTGACTTACTCGATAAACAAACAGGGATGCTCTTTCATACAGGAGGCCCTTCAGCGTCAGATGGATCTTGGATGGATCCAAGACTACCTGTAATACCCCAAAATTTGCTCTTCCCTTTTGGCATCATAGCATGGCATTATCATTTATCATATCATAGCCATCTCATTAGCATTGCATTGCATTTAACATAGAAAAATGAAGCATGGCATCCTTCTTACCATCAGGGCATGTGATCAGGTGGAAGGTGGACAATCAAGGGATCATTCAAAGCACAAAAAGGTCAATCAAGTTGGCTCTAGACAAGCCAAGAGGTCTCTCATGTCTCATACTACCCCAATTGATCATCCACAACCTCAAGGAAGTGAGATTCAATGGGAGATTGAAGCATTACATCCTACACTATGCAAGAGATTCAAAAATTGAAGGAAAACCCTCAAAAGAGATAGCTCATTGATTCAAAATCATTCTCAAGTGGCATTTCTCATCATCCTTTAAGAGGATACACAACATACTCTGAGGAATTTGGATTTGGAAGATGTGCAATTTCCTCCTAACCAGAGAGGGTCAAAATTAGGGTTTCTAATAAAATCAGGATATCTCTGATTTTTTGGACAAAACTTGATGTCATGGTATTCCACATGTTCTTAAGTGTATGTATGTGTAAAATTGCATCTCAATTGGTTTTAGAAGTGGTTCAATTGGAAGAAAGATCAAGAATCAGAGAAATTGGGGCAAAGTCAAATAATCAGAGGAAAAAGTCAACTCTTGACTTTTTAAAGCCAAATTCATGAAATTCATGTTATATGTGACCAATGTACAAAATTTGATCAAGAAACTCCAAAGGAATCATGAAAAATTCAAGGTGTAGAAAGTTGCCATTTTTGGATGAAGAAGGGTTACTAAAAATAGCAAGTTTTGGCCATTTTGCATCAGAATTTGAACCAAGGCCATTTAAATTTGGAGCACCAAATGAAAAATCCACTCTGCCTCAATGAAAGATCTTGTTTTAAGCTTCAAATCCATGGGTAGAACATCTCCATTGGATAAATATTGAGAGAGATATGGATGATCAAAGTTGGAGGAAAGTAGGTCAAAACCATGTCATGACCAAGGATTTTCAAGGCACGCGCGTAGTCATTTCAACAAACAGTTGGTGGGGAAAATGTATGGATCAATTACTCATGGTTAGAGGCCTCAAATGGAAAATATTTCAACATCAAAGTTGTTCCTCTATGTGAGATCTTCAAAGTTGGTGTTTATCAATTTTTCATCTGATCAATGGATTAAGGAGTTATGATGGCTCAAAGTATGGTCAATGTAACTGAAATTTGACCAGGTCACAACCAGGTCATGCCACACATGCGCGCGTTCTGCAGCATTTTTAAGCCAGTATTGAGTTCCTATGTTTGAAGCTCATTTTCAATATGTTGCAAGTCTCATTTCACTTCAATTTTCAAACCAATATTGTGCTCCAATGCATCCTCTTTCCAAAGACCCCAAAATCTCATCAAATGGTTCAATGGTTAGAGAGAAAAACTTCCATAAACAGCCCTATGTTGGCACTGACACATTGATACATGCTGCATTGTTTTTGGTTCAGTCATTCAACAAACACTTCACATTACCAGCTGTTTCTTTTCCTCATTAAACCAAACAAGTCATGCACGTGCTTTCACCATGTTACTTCTTACATGAGAAGGGAAATTTGTAAAGCTTCCACCACAAGCCACTGCTGCATAACACAACCTCGCTCTCATCCTTACTACAACTGTCATGAGCTTGACCTCACCATAACTCAGCCTCAATAACTCGCCCCTAACTAACTTGACTCAGTTAGTTAGGGTGCACTCACTTTAACTCATCCAACTCAGTTAACTCCACTCATTAAACCATGGTTAGTTCATACTATAAATAGAAAACTCACACTCAAATTTCATTCCCAGACACATTCTCTCAAAAACACTTCAAATTCTTTCCACATTCTCTGATTTTTCTCCCTCTCTGTACACGAATTTCATCATCATCTCCTACATTTCATCTCCATCTTCATCTTGATTCTACTTTGGAGATTAAGAACAAGAGTGCATAGGTTCAGTTAAAGAAGTTCAGGATCAAGAGAGTTGAAATTCTGGTTGATTCTTTGCACGAATTCAAGCTCTCAAGCCTTTATTTGGCCAAGTGAAGCTCAAGGAAGAAGCATCTCCTTCTGGTATTCTTGTGCATTCCAAGTTTCATCATCATTCAGGTTTGAACTCTTGAAATTACCTTGCACGATCTCTGTCTATTTTTACTTGTTTTTTTGTGTTTTAAGCTTGATAGAAGCTCTGCTTACTCCGGCTAGTTGATAGGCCTTGTAGAGGCTTAGATCCAAAAGTTAGGGCTTGGTTTGATCCTCTCTGTTCTTTGTGTGCATGCTTGTTGTGTGAAAAATAACTGCGTATTATTGATCTCCATTATCTCAGCTTCATTTTGGTATGCGTATTGTGTGTTTTGGTGAACATGTGAGTTGCAGACGGTGGTGGTGTGACCGGAGAAGGTGACCGGAGGTCATCTCCGGCCGGTGACTTCAATAGCTAGGGTTTTTTCACGTTTTAATCGTGTCCATTCATTTTGCGCGATCGTGTGGCTTGTATGGTGACAGCACATTAAAAGGCATGTGCTGGTCACATGCGTATTTTCTGAATCCACTTAAACATTGTGTGGCATGGTACATGGTAGTGAGTGTGTGTCCTCATCCACGTGTGTTGGATCTGCGTACCTTGACTTTGGCTTGACCTTGACTTGATCTAATGGCTATTGATGAGTCAATTTTGTTGACTGGAGTGCATGGTTACTATGGTGTTTTGCGCGTAATTGGACCTATGACAGATTGTTATTTACACCCCACGCTTCTAAAGCCCAATTAAATTGAACTATGGATTTGCTATGGTTGCACCCCCATTCATATTGCATTTCATATTTTATTTTCATTTTTGCTACACGTTTCATAATTGATTTTTAAAAATATCAAATGATATTGGAAAATTCTACAAAAATTCATGTGTATTCTTAAAACATTTAGGAAATTTTCTATGATTTTATTTTCTGATTTTATGACCATTTTGCCCCTGTTCCATTATTTCTTTTGAATTTCCATTTGCATGCATACTTAATGTGACATATGATTTTGTGCATTTTTGTTCTTGATCATAAAAAATGATTTTGATGCCTTTCTTTTTGCATTGTGGTCACAATATGTTGAGGTATGTTTGAGATTTATGAGATGATTTTTAAGTTTTTTTTTGGATGACTTTTGATGTGTTGCTTTGAGCATGAATGCATGAAACTTCCATGAGACTTTGACCTAATTGTTGAGTGACTTTGGTTCTGATTCATTGCTTGTGGACTTGATATGTTAATGGCATGGGTTTAAGGTGTTTGATTGGTGAAAGTCATAATTTTTGGAGCATGTTTGCTATTTGTTTGAAGCATGAAGTTTAACTTGTTCATTTTGTGAATGTATGCCTCATGTTTGGTTTGCTTGATCATGAAGGCACTTGTGCCATGAGTTGTGGTTTTGTTTGAGGATGTATAGCATGTTAATTGACTTCTGATCATGACATTTGGGTTTCATCTTTGCATGCTTGATGTTTATCTTGCACCTTAAGTCACTTGTTTCACAAGTATGAACCACATTCACATCACTTCACCTTTTCTTCTTTGCTTCTTGTTGGATTGAGATTTTGTTTGCATGATTTGGTATGCTCATTTAGGATAACATTAGGTTGTGTAAATATGAGTTACATTCTGACTTGGAAGCATGTATAGCATTTAATCTCATTTCACTTTGTTTGTCAACTTGTTTGAATTTGATTTGTTCATTATACCTTCTTACTTTACTTGTAAGTGATTGTGCTAACCATGTAGGGGCTTTGGTAAGTTTCAATTGAGTGTGGATAAGGAATCCACATTCAACTTCTATCCTTTCTCTTTTACAATTTCATTTTGTGTTTTGTTAAGCACTTATGTGCTTTCTTTCAATAATTCATTACTTTCCCTTTTGAATTACAATTCATCTTCTACTTTGGAAGTGAATTGTTTAATTCATTCTTTCTTTAGATTTTAGGTTGAAACCTCACAAACCTTTAGGATCACTCCCTTTAATCTTCAATTAGGATTGAGTCTTAGTCCATATAGATTTTTACCTTTATCCTCCCTTGAGTCTCTTTTCTCATCTCAAAGAAAATTCAAAACATATAATAAAGGTAGGCATTTATTGCATTTAGGCCTTTCATATAAAGAAAAGGTTATAAGGGGTCTTCTCTTATAATTTTAGAATGTATAGCATATAGCCCATCTTGGGTCAATGTGTTAAACATTTGATCTTGTATGAGGGACTTAAATGCAATACTTGTTGAAGGTGCAAATAATAAAAAACACTTCTTCATTTCTTAATCAACAAAACACTTAATAAACACAAGTATGCTAGTGTGTTTGAACCTTGACAATTGGAACTAAGTGTGGGGGTCTTCTTCACTCTTAGTGTGTTTTCTTACCCATTCCATCTTGGAATGTGAGGATGTACACATTCCAATGACTAAGATTCAGATACACTATCATATGCAAACAAATGAAAAAACTCTTAAAAGACAAAAACAAACAATAACGTCTTTCCTTCGGGAATTCTTTTCTCACCTCATTCACTCTCAACGCACGAACGCGCTTCTACTCGTTCTCTTGCAAGATGGTAACGCACTCGGACCAGCGAGCCTGCAACACCTGAGCTAGAACGTTATCCGTTCCTTAAAAAACACAAACAATTCATCCCTAGTGAGGGGAACTACGTCGCTCTGATTCTCATGTTCCCGATGAGATACGTAGGCAGTGGGGTAGGGCCCATGCGAGCACTTCTTTTATTTTCCCTACATTTGTTTCTCGTTCCTTTTCCAGTTCTCTTTTCGTTCCTTTTCCGGTATTCTTTTCTATCACCCTTTGATCGAGACAAGCAAGCGTGGATCCCATCGGGTACGATGGACGCGAGGGGGTGCTAATACCTTCCTCTCGCGTAACCGACTCCCTTACCCACTTCTCTTGGTCGTAAGACCATGCTCTATCCTTTCCTTCAGGTTTATGCGGTGTTTCCTTTCCCTCTCTTGGGATAAATACACATTGCTGGCGACTCTGTTCGGTGCCACTTTCGCGTTTGTACTAGGATGAAAATCCCGGGAGCGACAGCTGGCGACTCTGCTGGGGAATGAGCCCAGAATCTCTGGTTTCCTTAACGAGTTAATCCTAGCGCTTGTTTATTTTTTTTCATTGGGTGTTTACTGTTGTGCTATATTTTGCTGTTTATTTACTTTACAGTATTTACTGCATTTTAGCATTACATATCATATATTATATTGTGCTGCACTGTTTTGTCTGTTTGGCGGGATGGGATTTCTGAGAGATAAGCCCATTACACAGGCTTGAGTATACACTTAGAATTAGAGTGGAGAGTAGTGGGACCTACGTGCCGTTTGGAGTGCGTTGGGTGTTCACGAAATTCACAGCTAGACGAGGCTATCTTGGGACACGTCGTGGCATGCGCATCTTGCGTATTCCAGGATGTAGATCTAGAGAGCTGTCGACTCTAGTGACCGATCATGAGGACCTTAGTGGAAATATCCCTCTTTAGTGGTGACAATGGCAGACCACATTCTGTGGCAAACCCATTCGCACCCGAGGGCCCACTTTGGAACTTGCATAGGATGACTCTTATTTTCTAAGGGGAGTCAGTGGACGACCTCTTTGATTGGCATAGCATTGTATCCTACGGGCTGAATGTGCTATTGTTTCTCAAACCTCTGAAGCTGACAAGCCTTATTTTCTAAGAACCACATGTGAGCATGGGCGGGATGTTTACAGGTTTGCAGGAAACCCAGCCTCCTACCTACCTTACTTGTGATTCTATGATGGTTTCAGACATTGTATCCTATGACAGTGATTTAAGTGTTCATCTCAGATATCGCCAGACTCAGTACAGAGACACAGTGCACACAGTTCAATACAGACACCGACACTTGATTACCTGATCACATGCCCTTTTGCATTGCATTATCATATCATAACAGTTATGTTTGTCATTTTCAGGTGCATAATACATTTCTGATTCCAATCCATGGGTTCAACAGAGATCGTCGCCGAGAGAAAGAACAATGTGTCTTACAAGTTTCCAGATCCTGTCTTGGATTCATTGCTCAAGGTTATAGATATGGCTGGTCCGGGTATTCTTGATAGGTTTCAGAAGAGCTACGGGAATTTGGTTGGGATGGTCCGTACAATCACCAAGTATGAACATGATGCTTTGCACACTCTGCTGCAGTTCTACGAGCCTTCGTTGAGGTGTTTTCTTTTTTCAGATTACATTTTGATGCCAACACTGGAAGAATTCTCATTTATTTTGGGAATTCCGATCACGTCGGCAATACCATTCTTCTCTGGTAGTTCTCCCAGCGTAAAAGAAATTGCTGCTGCTTTACAAATGGATCAGACATTGATAAAGAGTGGTGTGAGCAGTAAAAATGGAGTTAGCGGATTTCATTTAGAATTTCTGGCTGGACAGGCCCAAGAGGCTGCAAGTGCTAAAAATTGGACGGTTTACAATTCCATTCTGGCTCTCTGCATATATGGCCTAGTTTTCTTTCCCAATCAGCAAGACTTTGTGGATATGCAAGCAACGAGAGTTTTTGTCCTTAAAAATCCAGTCCCTACTTTGTTAGGAGATTTTTATCATTCCGTGCATTACAAGAATGAGAAAAGGAGGGGAGGATCTGTCAGTTGTTGTACTCCACTGCTGAGTCATTGGTTTTTCAAGCATTTGCCTCAGACAGGTGCCTTTGTGGAAACCAAAGATGTGGCGAAATGGTCTAAACGATTGATGAGTTTAACTGCTGATAACATTGTATGGTTTGATCACCGGTTGTTGAGAATAGAGCTTGTCACAAGATGCGGAAATTTTCCAAATGTGCCTTTGATTGGCAGAAAAGGAGGGATTAATTATAATCCAGTTTTGGCCATCCGACAGTTTGGGTATGCTTCCAGGGATCCTCCTACAGAGCAAGATGTGGAAAAATCTTTATTCTTTACAGGAACTAAAGATGCGAAGGTGGTAGAAGTAGTGAATGCTTGGAAAGATAAGCACAAAATTGGAAAAGCAGTTTTTGGAAAAGGAGATTGTAGATCTTATCCTGAATATAACAGGTGGATTGAGACGAAAGTAAAGGAATTGCTTTTACCCTTTTCAAGGGGACCTCTTTTATGTTCCGCACAGCCAGAACAACCCACTATGGTGGCTATTGAAGAATGTGAGAAGTGGAAGAAAATGGTCAGAGAGCTGCAGATAGAAAATTCTGGAATGAGCAGATGTCTTCAGAAAGCTCTAGCTGACAACAAAGAGTTGGAAAAGAGAGCCTTGAAAGCGGAAAAAACCTTGGCTGACAAAGAGGAAGATTTTGATGACCGAGCTCGGTACTTTCGGAAACTTACTTTGGGAGCAGATGACACTAGTCAGGCTCACAAGATTACAAAACAGGCTTTAGCCCGAAGCAAGGATTCATTAGCTCAACTTCGTCAAGCTTGGGATGAAGTCAGAATTGAAAATGCCGAGTTAAAGGATCAGTCGAAGACTAAAGACGAGGAGCTTAAAAAGGCGCATGAGCAGAGGAGAAAGTATCGGGAAAGCCTCGGTAAGAGTCAAGAACAGCTAGAAGAAGCTAGAGGTGAGCTGAAGAATACCAAGAAAGAGCTTGAAGAAGTCATGATAGAAAGGGAGATACTCAAGACGCAAGCCGGCATAAAGAGACACAAAGGAGTGTGTGATGACGAGGCTCTAATGCTGCACATGGGTTCTTTAACTGAAGCTCTTGAGAAAAGGGATGTCTTGATCAAAGAGATGATTGAAAAGCCGAATCACCAGCGTACCCATATACTTTTTGAGGAAATCAAGTACTCAAGTGATAAGCTGAAGGGTGTGGAATTGTCAGACTGATGTTCTTTTCCTTATATTTTGTTGTTAATGGTTACCATCAGGCTTGTTGATGGATCCATTTTTCCTTGTATTGCATTTGCGGTTGAACCTTTCTTAAATGTACTTGAATATTTTGTTGAATGAGTATGAGCAGTTTTATTCAGAATTATTCTTTATCAGATAGCTGCGCACAAGCACATGACCACTACACGTCTCTTTATGTCACGATTTCTGGTCTTCAGATTTCCGTGGTTTGGATTGGAATCAGGGTGTAAAGCACCTAAGAAATGACAAGCATAGCATTGCATGGCATTGCATATCATTTTGCATTTTTGTTACTTGCTTTTCAGGTACTCGTTGCGGGGTCTCTAACCTTTATTTGGTTTCAGGCATTATAGCGGAGAGTCATATTCACCGATATTCGACGCGAAGAAATCAAGTAAGAATCATGGATCAAGTGCAAAGTGATTTGGCGGAAATGAGGGCGCGTATGGACCAGTTCATGACCCTCATGACTGGCATGGCGCAAAATCAGGAGAGACTGAGGCTTCTGGTAGAGCGTCCCGACAATGGGCCCGAAGGTGATCATCATGACAATTCACAGGGACATGGCATTCCTCCTCCCGGTGGCAACCCTCCTCCTGGTGGTAACAATCGGGGTAATGGGAATGGTAGGCATGCTGGTGTTACTCTTGAAGATACTTTGGAAGACCAATTTACTCTACTAGACGCTGATGTGGGTAATCAAGGTGATCGAAGGTATGAGGAGTTAGCAGAAAAGATCAGGGCCATAGAATGCAAGAACTCTATGGGTATTGATGTTACTAGCTTGGGGCTGGTCTCAGGAGTCAGAATTCCCCCTAAATTCAAACCTCCTACTTTTGATAAGTATCACGGCAATGCGTGTCCCCAAACGCATCTTCAAGCTTACTTTGGGAAGATTTCAGCCCATACGGATGACGAGAAGCTATGGATGCACTATTTTCAGGACAGTCTGGCTGGGGCATCCTTGACCTGGTACATGAAGTTGAATAGAGCTGCTGTGAAGAATTGGAAAGATCTGGCAGAAGCGTTCTTGAAGCAATACCAGTACAATATTGACATGGCGCCCAACCGCACCCAATTGCAGGGATTGTCACAAAATGCCAAGGAGAGTTTCAAAGAATATGCACAGAGGTGGAGGGAAATGGCTGCCCAGGTCCAACCTCCCTTGTCAGACAGAGAAATGGCAGATATGTTCATGGGCACCTTGCAAGGGGCCTATCTGGATAGATTAGCTGCTTGTCCGTCAACTGGATTTGCTGATATTGTGATTGCGGGAGAAAGAATAGAAAGTCTGTTAAAGCTTGGAAAGATCCAGGATGTGAGTGGGGCTGGCTCTTCGGGGACGAAGAAACCGTTTGCTAGTAACCAGAAAAGAAGAGAAGGTGATACGAATGCTGTGTTTAGAGGACGAGGCAGAGGGCGTTCTCGAGCTTATTATCAGGTAGATGCTGTAACAATCCCCACACCGTCTGTTCAGAAACAACAACCCCAACAACAAGTTCCACAGCAACAACCTTTTTTCCAGCAAAGGTCTAGACAGAGGGATCGTAAGATGGATCCTCTCCCTATGACTTATGCCGCGCTGTTGCCCCGGCTACTCGAGTTAAAGTTGGTAGAACTCCGTACTATGAAAGCTCCGGTTGCTGGAAACCTGCCACCTAACTTCGATGCTAATGCTCGTTGTGAGTTCCACTCAGGTGCTCAGGGGCACTCCATTGAAAAATGCTGGGCTTTCCATCATAAAGTACAAGATTTGATTGATGCTAAAGCCATCAATTTCTCTCCCGCTCCTAATATTACTCAGCATCCCATGCCTGATCATAGCGCAGCAAATGTGTACGCTATTGAAGATGGGAGGAGATTGAATCTGGTGACAGATATCCGTCAAGTGAAAACTTCTTTGTTGGTTGTAAAAGATCGTTTATTGAAGGGACAGGTGTTCCCGGGCTGTAATCAAGATTGCTTTGAGTGTATGAATCAGGAGAACGGCTGTGATAAGTTGAAGATGGGTTTACAGAATCTGATCGATGAAGGATGTCTACAGTTCGACAGAGTCGTGAAAGACACTGATGAGATATCAACCGTGACCATCTATTACACTCCCGCTGAGATTCAAATGCCGGTCAATGCAGTTCCCGTGGCGAGTGTTGCGCCAGAAAGGCCCAGTCCTGTCACTATCACGGTGCCAGGACCAATTCCGTTCACGTCTACGAAGGCTATCCCATGGCACTATGGGGCAGATGTATATTACGAAGGTAAGAAACAGGAAGTTGAGTCATCAGTCAGCCCAAATGTTGATAACGTAGGGGGTGTAGGAGGCTTTACAAGGAGTGGAAGGTTGTTCGCTCCCCAAACCTTGAGAAGTGATAAAGAGGCAGAAGCTGCAGCAAAGGCTAAAGGTAAACAGGTGGTTGAAAGTGCGCCTACACCTGAAGCAGAGACAAAGATTACTTTTGATAAGGAAATGGAAGAATTTATGAAGATAATCAAGAAAAGCGATTATAAGATTGTGGACCAACTGAATCAGACCCCTTCAAAGATTTCAATCTTGTCACTATTGATGTGCTCTGATGCGCACCGGCAGGCGTTGTTGAAAGTGTTGAAGAGTGCGTACGTGCCGCAAGAAATTACTGTTAATCAGCTCGAGGGCGTAATCTCCAATGTTAATGTCAGCCATGGCTTGGGCTTTACAAGTAGAGATTTGACTGTTGAAGGAAGAAACCATAATAAGGCTTTGCATATCACGATGGAGTGTAAGGGCGCAGTGTTATCTCATGTACTGGTAGACACTGGTTCGTCACTCAATGTCTTGCCCAAGAAGGCATTAATGAAGCTGGAAGTTGATGGTTTGATCTTAAGGCCTAGTGAATTGGTGGTTAGAGCATTCGATGGGACCCGACGATCTGTGTTTGGTGAGGTGGAATTGCCCGTACAAATTGGACCACAGGTATTCAAATCCACGTTCCATGTAATGGACATACAACCTGCATATAGCTGCCTATTGGGACGCCCTTGGATTCACGGAGCTGGAGCTGTTACTTCCACTCTACATCAAAAGCTGAAGTATGAGTTTGAAGGGCAGGTTGTGACAGTGTGTGGGGAGGAAGACATCTTTGTGAGTCACTTGTCCACATTCAAGTACATTGAAATGGATGGGGAAATTCATGAGATGCTGTGCCAATCCTTTGAAGCAGTCAATATTGACGATGCACCTGAGTCTTCTTCTGTACCAGTCGGGGCTGGTACCTCCATTTCATCTTACAAACAAGCTGTCGAGGTCGTCAGGGCAGGCAACGCCCAAGGTTGGGGCAGGTTGATAGAGACCCCAATGAAGGAAGACAAATTTGGTATTGGTTATCATCCCTCTACAACTTCAGATGCGGGGAGCAGGGGACCCATTACTTTCAATAGTGGGGGAATTATCTACATGGACCAGTCTTGTGCAGCCACGGAGGATAGTGTTGACAGTAATTGTGACCTGGACAACTGGGTACGCCCTCGTGCTCCGGGACAACAAGTGCAGAACTGGTCCGTTGAAGAAGTCATCCGGGTTACTCTTCAGACAGAGTAATTTTTCTTTGTTTTTTCTAACCATAATGCATGTCAAAATCTTGCGCTCTGCCCAAGGCGTATAGATTCATTTGTAGGGCCACCATGGTTGCATTTGCAATGTTTAATCATTAATAAAGGACGTTTTGCAATCAAATTTTGTTCTCTGTCTTTCAGTTTTTATTTTTGCACAAAAAAATAATAAAATGGCAATGTTTCATTTTCTTTTGTTTTGCTTAAAAATAAATTCTAAAATAAGGCATGAACCCGTTCATGCAGACTTGATCCTCCGGATACCACTGATAACGATTTTGATATGGCCATGTATGACTTTGACAATCCGATTTATCAAGCCGAAGAAGGGGATGAGAAAGATTGTGAACTCCCTGAAGAACTGGCCAGATTGTTGAAACAGGAGGAAAGGGTCATCCAGCCTCATCAGGAGACTGTAGACATCATCAATATTGGTACCAAGGACGCCAAAAAAGAGATCAGGATTGGTGCCAGCTTGCAAGCAGATGTGAAGCAAACTTTGACGGAAATGTTGCGCGAGTATGTTGACATCTTCGCCTGGTCGTATCAAGACATGCCGGGGTTGGATACAGATATTGTCGTGCACAGGCTACCATTGAGAGAAGAATATCTGCCAGTCAAGCAGAAACTTCGTCGGACTCACCCCGACATGGCTTTAAAGATTAAAGAGGAAGTCCAGAAGCAGTGGGATGCTGGTTTTCTTGCTGTGACAAAGTATCCTCCATGGATAGCCAACATCGTGCCAGTACCGAAGAAAGATGGAAAAGTGAGAATGTGTGTGGATTATCGAGATCTCAATAAAGCTAGCCCGAAAGATGATTTTCCACTACCTCATATTGATGTGCTGGTCGATAATACAGCTCAATTTTCAGTGTTCTCATTTATGGACGGGTTCTCCGGGTACAACCAGATCAAGATGGCACCTGAAGACATGGAGAAGACCACGTTCATTACTCCGTGGGGTACATATTGTTATAAAGTAATGCCTTTTGGGTTGAAAAACGCAGGGGCAACGTACCAGCGGGCAATGGTGACATTGTTTCATGACTTGATTCATAAGGAGATCGAATGTTATGTAGATGATATGATTGCCAAGTCGAGAACAGAAGAGGAACATCTGGTTAACCTGAAAAAGCTGTTTGAAAGGTTGAGAAAGTTCCGTCTGAGATTAAATCCAAACAAGTGCACGTTTGGGGTACGTTCTGGAAAATTGCTAGGTTTCATTGTGAGCGAAAGAGGAATCGAGGTTGATCCTGCCAAGGTGAAAGCAATACAAGAAATGCCTGAACCGAGAACAGAAAAAGAGGTTCGTGGTTTCTTGGGTAGATTGAACTACATTGCAAGGTTCATATCTCACCTAACAGCCACGTGTGAACCAATATTTAAATTGTTAAGGAAAGATCAAACGGTCAGGTGGAATGACGATTGCCAATTGGCATTCGATAAGATAAAAGAATACTTGCAGGAACCTCCGATTCTAATGCCTCCAGTTGAAGGGAGACCACTGATAATGTATCTGACAGTGCTTG
This sequence comes from Lathyrus tuberosus, assembly GCA_022829125.1. NCBI lineage: Eukaryota > Viridiplantae > Streptophyta > Magnoliopsida > Fabales > Fabaceae > Lathyrus > Lathyrus tuberosus. Next base: position 25,306,900 of record JALAZF010000017.1, read on the forward strand.
AAGGTTCCATGGGTTGTGTTCTCGGTCAACATGACGAGACAGGTAGGAAGGAGCATGCTATTTACTACCTGAGCAAAAAGTTCAATGATTGTGAGTCCCGATACTCAATACTTGAAAAGACATGCTGTGCACTGGCATGGGCCGCTAAGCGATTGAGGCAATATATGGTTAGGCACACGACCTTGTTGATTTCAAAAATGGATCCTATCAAGTACATTTTCGAGAAACCAGCATTGACAGGCAGAGTTGCACGGTGGCAAATGGTCTTGACAGAGTATGACATTCAGTACACTTCACAAAAGGCCATCAAAGGAAGTATCTTGTCTGACTATCTTGCGCAACAGCCGATTGATGATTACCAACCCATGAAGTTTGACTTCCCTGATGAAGACATCATGTTTCTCAAAGCTAAAGACTGCGAGGAACCACTTCCGGAGGAGGGGCCGGACCCTGAATCCAAATGGAGTCTGATGTTTGATGGGGCTGTCAATATGAATGGGTGCGGAGTTGGAGCAGTTCTTATCACGCCGGAAGGTGTTCATATGCCGTTCACTGCCCGAATAACTTTCGGATGCACCAACAATGAAGCAGAGTACGAAGCTTGTATAATGGGGATCGAGGAGGCGATTAATCTACGGATTAAAACCCTTGATATATTCGGTGATTCAGCTTTGGTAATCAATCAAGTGAAAGGGAGTTGGTACACGCACCAAGCAAATCTAGTGCCGTATAGAGATTATACGAGGAGATTGCTGACATTTTTCACAACAGTGAAACTGTACCACATTCCTCGAGATGAGAATAGGTTCGCTGATGCCTTGGCCACTTTGTCTTCCATGATCAAAGTGCAAGGATGGAACCATGTACCTAAGATTGAGGTATCCCGCCTTGACAGACCAGCATTTGTGTTTGCGGTCGATGCAACGTCTGATGACAAGCCATGGTTTCATGATATTAAGTGTTTCTTGAAAAGTCAAGAGTACCCGCCCGGGGCATCGTCCAAAGACAGGAAGACGTTGAGAAGGTTAGCTGGTAGTTTCTTCTTGAACAAAGATGGCGTGCTGTATAAAAGAAGTTTTGACACGGTCCTGCTTAGATGTGTGGATAGATATGAAGCAGACTTGTTGATGATTGAAGTGCACGAAGGCTCTTTCGGTACCCATGCCGGAGGGCATGCAATGGCTAAAAAGTTGTTAAGGTCGGGATATTATTGGTTGACTATGGAGTCAGATTGTTGTAAATATGCCCGCAAATGCCATAAATGCCAGATCTATGCAGACAAGGTGCATGTGCCTCCAAATCCGTTGAGCATCATGTCGTCGCCTTGGCCGTTTGCCATGTGGGGCATTGATATGATCGGAAAGATTGAGCCTACAGCTTCCAATGGTCATCGTTTCATCTTGGTGGCAATTGATTACTTCACCAAATGGGTTGAAGCCGCATCCTATGCCAATGTTACAAAACAAGTGGTCGCTCGTTTCTTAAAACGGGATATCATTTGCCGATATGGAGTTCCCGAAAGAATCATTACTGATAATGGTTCTAATTTGAACAATAAGATGATGGCTGAATTATGCCGGGACTTCAAAATCGAACACCACAATTCTTCTCCGTACCGCCCAAAGATGAATGGCGCGGTCGAAGCGGCCAACAAAAATATCAAGAAGATTGTACAGAAGATGGTTGTCACGTACAAAGATTGGCATGAGATGTTGCCGTTTGCTTTGCATGGGTATCGAACGTCGGTACGCACGTCCACTGGGGCAACCCCATTCTCACTTGTATATGGTATGGAGGCAGTGCTACCGGTTGAAGTAGAGATTCCGTCCCTCAGAGTTATGATGGATGTTAAGCTAGATGAAGCTGAATGGGTACGAGCCAGATTTGATCAGTTGAGCCTTATTGAGGAAAAGCGATTGGCGGCTGTATGTCATGGGCAACTATATCAGCGCAGAATGAAACAGGCATTTGACCAAAAGGTGCGTCCTCGGGTTTATAAAGTCGGAGATGTGGTACTCAAAAGGATCCTTCCTCCCAATACAGATCACAGGGGCAAATGGACTCCTAATTATGAAGGTCCATTCGTGGTTAAAAAGGTCTTTTCGGGCGGAGCTTTATTGCTTACAACCATGGATGGCGAAGACTTTTCATCCTCTGTCAACTCGGACGTAGTCAAAAAATACTTCGCATGAATAGACCCGCTGGATAATAAAAATAAAAAAAATCCAGGCAAAAAAGGGCATCCCGGCGAACCAAAAACAGAATAAGGTTCGGGCAAAAATTAGGGATATAATTGAAAAAATTTTGTATACCCGGTAAGTTGAAAACCCGAAAGGGCAACTTAGGTAAAAAAGGGTATCCTGGTGGATCGAAAACCTGAAAGGGCGGTCCACACAAAAGAGGGATTTAAGCGAATGACTACGGTTTGAGTTATCTGTACCCTGTCACCGTTTGAACAACTGACGTTCTGAAGGATAGGAATCGGTCTGATCATTCCTCAGAAGGCAAGGTCGGGGAGTTTTGAAGACATACTGGTCATAACAGAATGGAAACTCAGTGGAATTCCGTTTTCACATTGCCATTAGGATAGTTTCTTTTCTCAATTTTTAGCGATCACCTCTTTCCAGGGATTGCTTCCGGATGTAATTGCCTATTCTGGGCTCTCAGTCAATAAATTGAATTTCAGTAAAAAGCTTTCTATTTTTGTTTTATTGCTTTGTTTGCAAAAACGTCCTAATTTTTGATAAAACATTGCATTTGAAAACATGGTAGCCTTGCAATAACATGCGCAGAAAAAACATTTGAAATTACTTCGAATGTTGAATACTCCCGGATGGTGGATTCTAGCCACGCAATATGCGGGGCATGTGGGCATATTCTTTTGTTGCAGGTAGCAGGTGCAGATGATTTTAAGCACAAGACCAGCAATAAACCACCCCACGCAAAAGACTGGGGCAATTATGGGTAAGGAGATCGGCGTTCATCGTTCGGTCGACGATTGTTCATAACGGGTCGATATCAGTGAATTAAGTTCAACCGGGTACCGTTGTATCTTATTAAGTCGATTCTCTCATTCAGTACTTCCAACAACTACAAGCTTTTCTGTGTCGATAACGGTCACAGGTTCCCCAAAAGAGTGGTCTCGTCGACACCGAAACTGATGGTCATTATCCCCAGCGAAGTCACAAGAGTTTGAAGAGGCTAGATCTTCTGTAAAATCCTCTTATGACATCCTTTGCGGGGACGAATTGTTGTGTTGTCCAAGCATGGGGCATGATTGTTTCCCCAGCATGAAGTGTTGGTCACCCCCAGTAGAGTTTGAGGACAGTTGGTCTTCTGTAAAATTCTCTCAAAAGGCATTCCCCAACACGAGACGCTTTAAAGCAGTTTTCTCCAGCAGAGTTTGTTATAAACTCGTCATCCCCAACGGAATTGTCTAAAGGAAAGCTCGCCTAACATGGTGCATTGTGGTACTCATCCTAAGCTCGACAGTCACATTCTTCAGCAGACTACTGTGGAGTTGCTTTGGGTTTCCCCAACAGATCTCTAAGGACTCTTTATAGTAAGTTGCAGGGGAATTTTCTAACCAGGATTTGCATATCCCTGGCAGAGTAGCCCTGATATCCAGCAAGATCGTATCTCTGGTCATGGTATCCCCACAAAGGTCAGCATCGAATCTTGTCAGCAATACTCCCCAGCTGAGTTGTCGTTCTCCCCGCAGAGGTTTATCAGATCGACAGAATCTATTCCTCAACAAGGATGGTACAGCCTTTCCCCAGCCGGGTCAGAAGGTTGATAATCCCTATAAAGGATCTTGGGTTGAATAAATCCCCAAGCAGAGTTTTAATGGCTCATTTCCCCAGCAGGACGTCATTAAGAATTCTCATCCCCAGCGGAGTTGCTGTGACCAGAATCCAGCCCCAAACAGATGGAATAATTCCTGGCAGAGTCGTCATTCCCTCATATCTTAAAGTCCAATTTATTGTTGGCAAGCTTGACAATTCGAAGCAGACGGATTGTTCATCCATTCGCCAGCAGAGATATTATCCTCTCAGGAACCTCTAAAGTCAAGTCATTTCATTGGTCTTTGCTCCTCAGCAGAGTCAGCATAGATGTCTGACACAGATGCAGAGAGTAATGCAATGTTGCATATTCCAAAAGTCCATCTTCGGGTGGCAAAGCAGCTAAAAGTCCAACAGTGGATTGGCAAAAGTCCGTCTTCGGGTGGCAAAAGTCCAACAGTGGATTGGCGAAAGGTCCATCTAAGGGTGGCATATTCTAAAAGTCCAACAGTGGATTGGCAAAAGTCCGTCTTCGGGTGGCAAAAGTCCAACAGTGGATTGGCGAAAGGTCCATCTAAGGGTGGCATATTCTCAAATGTCCAACAGCGGATTGGCAAAAGTCCATCTAAGGGTGGCATATTCTAAAAGTCCAACAGTGGATTGGCAAAAGTCCATCTTCGGGTGGCACGAAGCTGCAAAGTCCACCAGTAGTGTGGCAGGCCAGTAGTCGTCTGGCGTCGTTCAAAAGACATTATTAAAGTCCACCAGTAGCGTGGCAGGCCAGTAGTCGTCTGGAGTTGCATAAAAGACATTATTAAAGTCCACCAGTAGTGTGGCAGGCCAGTAGTCGTCTGGCGTCGTTCAAAAGACATTATTAAAGTCCACCAGTAGCGTGGCAGGCCAGTAGTCGTCTGGAGTTGCATAAAAGACATTATTAAAGTCCACCAGTAGTGTGGCAAGCCAGTAGTCGTCTGGCGTCGTTCAAAAGACGTTATCAAAGTCCACCAGCAGTGTGGCAGGCCAGTAGTCGTCTGGAGTTGCATAAAAGACATTATTAAAGTCCACCAGTAGCGTGGCAAGCCAGTAGTCGTCTGGCATCGTTCAAAAGACAGATCTCTCCGACGTTTCATCGAAGATTCAATCCAGCAGTCTCATTGGGTTTATATCCCTTTTCTTTTTCATCATCCAGAGCAAATTTTTGGTTATTTTTGGTATTCAATCACTATATACCTTGAAAGTCCGAAAGCAATTGCTTTCAGGCATTCAGGTCTACAGCGCTTGAATAGGGGCAGCTGTAATACCCCAAAATTTGCTCTTCCCTTTTGGCATCATAGCATGGCATTATCATTTATCATATCATAGCCATCTCATTAGCATTGCATTGCATTTAACATAGAAAAATGAAGCATGGCATCCTTCTTACCATCAGGGCATGTGATCAGGTGGAAGGTGGACAATCAAGGGATCATTCAAAGCACAAAAAGGTCAATCAAGTTGGCTCTAGACAAGCCAAGAGGTCTCTCATGTCTCATACTACCCCAATTGATCATCCACAACCTCAAGGAAGTGAGATTCAATGGGAGATTGAAGCATTACATCCTACACTATGCAAGAGATTCAAAAATTGAAGGAAAACCCTCAAAAGAGATAGCTCATTGATTCAAAATCATTCTCAAGTGGCATTTCTCATCATCCTTTAAGAGGATACACAACATACTCTGAGGAATTTGGATTTGGAAGATGTGCAATTTCCTCCTAACCAGAGAGGGTCAAAATTAGGGTTTCTAATAAAATCAGGATATCTCTGATTTTTTGGACAAAACTTGATGTCATGGTATTCCACATGTTCTTAAGTGTATGTATGTGTAAAATTGCATCTCAATTGGTTTTAGAAGTGGTTCAATTGGAAGAAAGATCAAGAATCAGAGAAATTGGGGCAAAGTCAAATAATCAGAGGAAAAAGTCAACTCTTGACTTTTTAAAGCCAAATTCATGAAATTCATGTTATATGTGACCAATGTACAAAATTTGATCAAGAAACTCCAAAGGAATCATGAAAAATTCAAGGTGTAGAAAGTTGCCATTTTTGGATGAAGAAGGGTTACTAAAAATAGCAAGTTTTGGCCATTTTGCATCAGAATTTGAACCAAGGCCATTTAAATTTGGAGCACCAAATGAAAAATCCACTCTGCCTCAATGAAAGATCTTGTTTTAAGCTTCAAATCCATGGGTAGAACATCTCCATTGGATAAATATTGAGAGAGATATGGATGATCAAAGTTGGAGGAAAGTAGGTCAAAACCATGTCATGACCAAGGATTTTCAAGGCACGCGCGTAGTCATTTCAACAAACAGTTGGTGGGGAAAATGTATGGATCAATTACTCATGGTTAGAGGCCTCAAATGGAAAATATTTCAACATCAAAGTTGTTCCTCTATGTGAGATCTTCAAAGTTGGTGTTTATCAATTTTTCATCTGATCAATGGATTAAGGAGTTATGATGGCTCAAAGTATGGTCAATGTAACTGAAATTTGACCAGGTCACAACCAGGTCATGCCACACATGCGCGCGTTCTGCAGCATTTTTAAGCCAGTATTGAGTTCCTATGTTTGAAGCTCATTTTCAATATGTTGCAAGTCTCATTTCACTTCAATTTTCAAACCAATATTGTGCTCCAATGCATCCTCTTTCCAAAGACCCCAAAATCTCATCAAATGGTTCAATGGTTAGAGAGAAAAACTTCCATAAACAGCCCTATGTTGGCACTGACACATTGATACATGCTGCATTGTTTTTGGTTCAGTCATTCAACAAACACTTCACATTACCAGCTGTTTCTTTTCCTCATTAAACCAAACAAGTCATGCACGTGCTTTCACCATGTTACTTCTTACATGAGAAGGGAAATTTGTAAAGCTTCCACCACAAGCCACTGCTGCATAACACAACCTCGCTCTCATCCTTACTACAACTGTCATGAGCTTGACCTCACCATAACTCAGCCTCAATAACTCGCCCCTAACTAACTTGACTCAGTTAGTTAGGGTGCACTCACTTTAACTCATCCAACTCAGTTAACTCCACTCATTAAACCATGGTTAGTTCATACTATAAATAGAAAACTCACACTCAAATTTCATTCCCAGACACATTCTCTCAAAAACACTTCAAATTCTTTCCACATTCTCTGATTTTTCTCCCTCTCTGTACACGAATTTCATCATCATCTCCTACATTTCATCTCCATCTTCATCTTGATTCTACTTTGGAGATTAAGAACAAGAGTGCATAGGTTCAGTTAAAGAAGTTCAGGATCAAGAGAGTTGAAATTCTGGTTGATTCTTTGCACGAATTCAAGCTCTCAAGCCTTTATTTGGCCAAGTGAAGCTCAAGGAAGAAGCATCTCCTTCTGGTATTCTTGTGCATTCCAAGTTTCATCATCATTCAGGTTTGAACTCTTGAAATTACCTTGCACGATCTCTGTCTATTTTTACTTGTTTTTTTGTGTTTTAAGCTTGATAGAAGCTCTGCTTACTCCGGCTAGTTGATAGGCCTTGTAGAGGCTTAGATCCAAAAGTTAGGGCTTGGTTTGATCCTCTCTGTTCTTTGTGTGCATGCTTGTTGTGTGAAAAATAACTGCGTATTATTGATCTCCATTATCTCAGCTTCATTTTGGTATGCGTATTGTGTGTTTTGGTGAACATGTGAGTTGCAGACGGTGGTGGTGTGACCGGAGAAGGTGACCGGAGGTCATCTCCGGCCGGTGACTTCAATAGCTAGGGTTTTTTCACGTTTTAATCGTGTCCATTCATTTTGCGCGATCGTGTGGCTTGTATGGTGACAGCACATTAAAAGGCATGTGCTGGTCACATGCGTATTTTCTGAATCCACTTAAACATTGTGTGGCATGGTACATGGTAGTGAGTGTGTGTCCTCATCCACGTGTGTTGGATCTGCGTACCTTGACTTTGGCTTGACCTTGACTTGATCTAATGGCTATTGATGAGTCAATTTTGTTGACTGGAGTGCATGGTTACTATGGTGTTTTGCGCGTAATTGGACCTATGACAGATTGTTATTTACACCCCACGCTTCTAAAGCCCAATTAAATTGAACTATGGATTTGCTATGGTTGCACCCCCATTCATATTGCATTTCATATTTTATTTTCATTTTTGCTACACGTTTCATAATTGATTTTTAAAAATATCAAATGATATTGGAAAATTCTACAAAAATTCATGTGTATTCTTAAAACATTTAGGAAATTTTCTATGATTTTATTTTCTGATTTTATGACCATTTTGCCCCTGTTCCATTATTTCTTTTGAATTTCCATTTGCATGCATACTTAATGTGACATATGATTTTGTGCATTTTTGTTCTTGATCATAAAAAATGATTTTGATGCCTTTCTTTTTGCATTGTGGTCACAATATGTTGAGGTATGTTTGAGATTTATGAGATGATTTTTAAGTTTTTTTTTGGATGACTTTTGATGTGTTGCTTTGAGCATGAATGCATGAAACTTCCATGAGACTTTGACCTAATTGTTGAGTGACTTTGGTTCTGATTCATTGCTTGTGGACTTGATATGTTAATGGCATGGGTTTAAGGTGTTTGATTGGTGAAAGTCATAATTTTTGGAGCATGTTTGCTATTTGTTTGAAGCATGAAGTTTAACTTGTTCATTTTGTGAATGTATGCCTCATGTTTGGTTTGCTTGATCATGAAGGCACTTGTGCCATGAGTTGTGGTTTTGTTTGAGGATGTATAGCATGTTAATTGACTTCTGATCATGACATTTGGGTTTCATCTTTGCATGCTTGATGTTTATCTTGCACCTTAAGTCACTTGTTTCACAAGTATGAACCACATTCACATCACTTCACCTTTTCTTCTTTGCTTCTTGTTGGATTGAGATTTTGTTTGCATGATTTGGTATGCTCATTTAGGATAACATTAGGTTGTGTAAATATGAGTTACATTCTGACTTGGAAGCATGTATAGCATTTAATCTCATTTCACTTTGTTTGTCAACTTGTTTGAATTTGATTTGTTCATTATACCTTCTTACTTTACTTGTAAGTGATTGTGCTAACCATGTAGGGGCTTTGGTAAGTTTCAATTGAGTGTGGATAAGGAATCCACATTCAACTTCTATCCTTTCTCTTTTACAATTTCATTTTGTGTTTTGTTAAGCACTTATGTGCTTTCTTTCAATAATTCATTACTTTCCCTTTTGAATTACAATTCATCTTCTACTTTGGAAGTGAATTGTTTAATTCATTCTTTCTTTAGATTTTAGGTTGAAACCTCACAAACCTTTAGGATCACTCCCTTTAATCTTCAATTAGGATTGAGTCTTAGTCCATATAGATTTTTACCTTTATCCTCCCTTGAGTCTCTTTTCTCATCTCAAAGAAAATTCAAAACATATAATAAAGGTAGGCATTTATTGCATTTAGGCCTTTCATATAAAGAAAAGGTTATAAGGGGTCTTCTCTTATAATTTTAGAATGTATAGCATATAGCCCATCTTGGGTCAATGTGTTAAACATTTGATCTTGTATGAGGGACTTAAATGCAATACTTGTTGAAGGTGCAAATAATAAAAAACACTTCTTCATTTCTTAATCAACAAAACACTTAATAAACACAAGTATGCTAGTGTGTTTGAACCTTGACAATTGGAACTAAGTGTGGGGGTCTTCTTCACTCTTAGTGTGTTTTCTTACCCATTCCATCTTGGAATGTGAGGATGTACACATTCCAATGACTAAGATTCAGATACACTATCATATGCAAACAAATGAAAAAACTCTTAAAAGACAAAAACAAACAATAACGTCTTTCCTTCGGGAATTCTTTTCTCACCTCATTCACTCTCAACGCACGAACGCGCTTCTACTCGTTCTCTTGCAAGATGGTAACGCACTCGGACCAGCGAGCCTGCAACACCTGAGCTAGAACGTTATCCGTTCCTTAAAAAACACAAACAATTCATCCCTAGTGAGGGGAACTACGTCGCTCTGATTCTCATGTTCCCGATGAGATACGTAGGCAGTGGGGTAGGGCCCATGCGAGCACTTCTTTTATTTTCCCTACATTTGTTTCTCGTTCCTTTTCCAGTTCTCTTTTCGTTCCTTTTCCGGTATTCTTTTCTATCACCCTTTGATCGAGACAAGCAAGCGTGGATCCCATCGGGTACGATGGACGCGAGGGGGTGCTAATACCTTCCTCTCGCGTAACCGACTCCCGAACCCATTTCTCTTGGTCGCGAGACCATGCTCTTTCCTTTCCTTCAGGTTTATGCGGTGTTTCCTTTCCCTCTCTTGGGATAAATACACATTGCTGGCGACTCTGTTCGGTGCCACTTTCGCGTTTGTACTAGGATGAAAATCCCGGGAGCGACACTACCATGATAGGAATTCCTATCAAATCAACATGGTTCAGATCTTCGATATTCGCGTAATGAATACCAACCTGGTAGAGTTACATGCTGAGCAGGTCTGACTCGGATTCTTAATATCACACGACTATCAAAGCTGTAAAGCGGGTTGCAAAAACGATCGAGGTTGTACCCTTGTCTAGGAAGCACTTCAGCACTTGTTAAATCACTGGTGGATGCCAATTTATATGGATGAAGATACTCAGCAAATTAGTATCAATAACAGGAATCTCACTCGGCGTCAAAGTCGGGATGTCCGATCTGTGGAAGCTAACCTAGTGAGGTTACATTGTATTCAAAGTGGGTGTGGCCAGGTGCCACCACACAACTATGAACGTTGTGGTGTTTGTTCGGAAAGTAACCAAGGGTGTTACCTTGTGAGAGCAGCTCTTCAGGGTCAGGTGGATTGTGGAGAGATTCGCCCATATCCGGGTTCTGGATCCATCAACTGGACGCCGAACTACCTTGCTGATCAAGTCGAGGACGTTGTCACAATCTCTGGTCATCACCAGACCAGGGATATTTTTGCCATTATCCCTCTACTTGATGAATCTAAAGTTCCCAACCGGGAACGGATCGAGATTACTTTTGATGGTCAGAAAAATCAGAAGGTTCCCATAGTCATCTATCTGTCGGGACCAATACCGTATGAATCAACTAAGGCTATCCCTTACAAATACGGTGCAACAACAATTGAAAATGGAAAGGAAATTCCATTACCCTCCGTCGTGAATATTGCAGACATCAGTCGTGTAACACGGAGCGGTCGAATCTTCAACCGAGGAGTTGGAGAACCTAACAAAGAAAAGGAACTTCAGACAGAAGCTCCCGATCCATCAGTCGGTCAATCTAGTAATCCCGACCTTTCGAAAAATAATGATGAGATGCTGAAGCTCATCCGAAGGAGTGAATATAACATTGTTGATCAGTTGTTGTAGACTCCTTCAAAGATCTCGGTATTATCACTGTTACTCAGTTCAGAAGCCCACAGGGAGGCTCTACAAAAAGTCTTGGAGCAAGCCTTTGTGGAACAGGATGTAACAATCAGACAGTTCGATAGCATTGTCTCTAACATCACTTCCTGCAATAATTTGGGATTTAGTGATGAGGAATTACCCGAAGAGGGTCGCCATCATAACATGGCGCTCAACATTACAGTTAACTGCCAGGACGATGCTTTACCCAGCGTACTGGTAGACACAGGGTCAGCCCTGAATGTTATGCTAAAGTCCACTTTGATGCAATTATCATTCAAAGGCCCTTCGATGAGAACCAGCGAGGTCGTCGTCAAAGCGTTCGACGGATCCAGAAAAACAGTTATCGGCGAAGTTAATCTTCCCATAACTATCGGTCCTCACACTTTCCAAGTCACTTTCCAGGTCATGGACATCCGGGCAACATACAGTTGTTTATTAGGAAGACCTTGGATACATCAGGTTGGAGCGGTCACTTCGACCCTCCACCAAAAGCTAAAGTTCGTTCATAACGATCAACTCATCACAGTCCGTGGGGAGCAGGCCTTGCTGGTGAGTAACTTGTCATCATCTGCTGGTATAGAACCCGAGGAGGTTATTGGAACTCAGTTCCAAGCACTGTCGGTGAGCAAAAACAATCAGTTCAAAGAAGGAACTTCCATTTCTTCATACAACGATGCTATCAAAGCGGTCGAGAGTACCGATACGACCGGATGGGGACAACTTGTCATTCCTACTGGCAATACAACAAAGAAGGGTCTTGGTTTTTTTGCAACCTGTACCCAGACAGCTGCCAACGATGAAAGTCTTCATCCCCTTAAAAACTTCTTCCACAGTGGAGGTTTCCTTCACCCAGTGTCTCAAGCAGTACATGCTATCAATGAGGAAGATCCCTCTGACACAGATGAAGAATGGAAGTCCTACCTTAACAAGGACGGTTATATGTCTCAGGAAGATGTGCCTATACCATTTTGCTATCCCGCACAGAGTCCGAGATTTATACCCAGGTCAGACGTCAAAATGATATATGGAGATTGTGATCCGGAAGGATGTCGTGCTCCGCCAAATTCATTAGAGGAGGACACTCTGATGAAAGACAACTTTGACTACAACTACTATGGCCCAATGGATGGTCTGCCAATGTGGCAACCTTAACCAGGAGACTTGGGGCCAGAAAGTCATCCGAACAATGAAAATCAGCTGACCATCATTGAACAGAATACCTGTGTCCCCACCATGACATGGGATCAACACTCAGGTCATTCAGAAACTACTCAACATGAAGATGAATTCGCAACATTTGCAGGGCTTGAATTCATCAACTATGCTTTTCCTGAGGTTAACGTCATCGAGAGAAACGACTCCTCCAGTTCCAAAGAAGTTTGGGACACCTTGGGAGAACCAAGTGGAAAATACGACTTCATGGTCAAATACACCGCTCCTGAAAGCTCTCGTATCAGACTCGAAGACATCCAGCCAACTGGATGGGGAGATACAGCTGAGAGCACAAATGCTATGTAAAATGCAACAGAGGAATCCTCCTACTACAATTCTGCCTGGGAGACAGATTCCAATGATCCTGCTCCACCAAAAATCAACGTCATTTCTAAAGACAAATCAAGGAAGGTGCCAGACTTTGTGATTCACCGAGGAGTTCGCCGCCAATGGGTTGCTGTCGATGTTCTGAAGGTTGTTCACCAGTCAAAGTAATTGCCATCTTTAACCTTTCACCCTGCCCAGGTGAAACGGATGTTTTGATAGGGCTCACTTTCTGTAAATTTTCCCTCTTCGCTCCGCCCAAAGCGACAGAGTTTTGTTTTATAGGGCTGTAGTTTCAAGAATCGACTTGTTCATTAATAAAATAACGTCGTTCTGTAATTCCCGCAATATTTGCTGTTTTCTCTTTTTGCTTTTTCAGAAAATGGTAATCCTAAAAAACAATTACAAATAAAAACAAGCAGTAAAATAAATACACTGCACACACTTGCATTTTCTCTATCTCTTCTAAACACGAATCATCACGTCATGTAGATTGCTTGTTTTAAACCCCGTTGAAACATACGATCAGATGCCTTCTCCCAACTTTGAGTTCCCGATATTCGAGGCTGAAGAAGAAAATGACGACGAAATTCCAGAAGAGATCTCCCGACTACTCAGATAAGAGGAAAGGTCCATTGAACCTCACAAAGAGCCGTTGGAAATGGTAAACTTGGGTTCGGAAAAAGAGAGAAAAGAAATCAGGATTGGGGCACTGCTCAGTCCAACTGCCAGAGAGGGTTTGATAAAGCTTCTCAAAGAATTCCCCGATGTATTCGCTTGGTCCTATCAGGATATGCCAGGGTTGGATACCAGCATCGTGAAACATCACTTACCGTTAAGATCGGAATGTCCGCCAGTAAAGCAAAGGTTGATACGGACTCACCCTGACATGGCCATCAAAATCAAAGAGGAGGTACAGAAACAGATCGACGCGGGTTTCCTCGCTACATCTGAATATCCTCAATGGTTAGCCAATATCGTACCCGTTCCGAAAAATGACGGAAAGGTCAGAATGTGTGTCGACTACCGAGATCTGAACAAGGCTAGGCCAAAGGATGACTTTCCTTTACCACACATTGACATGCTGGTAGACAGTACAACAAAGTTCAAAGGCTTCTCCTTCATGGATGAATTCTCGGGCTATAACCAGATCAAAATGGCGCCGAAAGACATGGAGAAAACTTCGTTCATTACCCCATGGGGTACCTTTTGCTACAAGGTAATGTCGTTCGGTTTGAAGAACGCCGGGGCAACCTATCAAAGGGCCATGACTACTCTATTTCATGACATGATACACAAGGAAATAGAGGTATATGTCGATGACATGATTGCAAAATCTAAGACAGAAGAGGAGCATGTGACCCACCTGTCAAAACTATTCGAGCGTTTGAGGAAATACAAACTCCGCTTGAATCCCAACAAGTGCACCTTCGGTGTCCGTTCAGGGAAACTCTTAGGGTTCATCGTCAGCCAGAAAGGAATTGAGGTTGATCCTGACAAGGTCAAGGCCATTCGAGAAATGCCTTCTCCGAAAACTGAAAAACAAGTCAGAGGATTCTTGGAACGTTTGAACTACATCTCCAGATTCATATTCCTTATGACCGCCACGTGTGCGCCGATTTTCAAATTACTCAAAAAGAACCAGGATTGCGTTTGGTCAGAAGATTGCCAAACCGCCTTCGACAATATTAAGGAATATCTGTTGAATCCGCCGATTCTATCACCTCCAGTGGAAGGAAGACCACTGATCATTTACCTCACAGTCCTAGAGGACTCAATGGGATGAGTACTTGTCCAATAAGACGAAACTAAACGGAAAGATTCTTCCATCTACTATCTGAGCAAGAAATTCACCGACTGCGAGACTTGGTACACGATGCTTGAGAAAACTTGTTGCGCTTTGGCTTGGGCAGCCAAACGTCTTCGCCAATACATGATTTGTCATACTACTTGGTTAATCTTAGAAATGGATCCAATCAAGTATGTCTTCGAAAAACCTGCTCTTATGGGAAGAATTTCCCGTTGGCAGATGCTGTTATCAGAATATGACATAGAGTACCACGCTCAAAAAGCCATTAAAGGAAGTATTTTAGCCGATCATTTGGCGCATCAACCGATTGACAATCAAGAATCAATCGGGTTTGACTTCCCAGACGAAGATGTCACGTATCTAAAGATGAAAGACTGCGATGAACCGCTACCAAGTGAAGGGCCAGAACCAGGTTCCCAATGGGGACTTATCTTTAATGGATCAGTCAATCATTACGGAAATGGAATTGGGGCAATCATTGTTACCCATCAGGGTACCCACATTCCTTTCACCGCTCGACTTACGTTCAAATGTACGAACAACGAGGCCGAATACGAAGCTTGTATTATGGGTCTCGAAGAAGCGATTGATTTAAGGATAAAAAACTTGGACGTATATGGTGACTCAGCCCTGGTTATCAATCAGATTAAAGGAGATTGGAACACATACCAATCAGGACTGATTCCTTACAAAGACTATGCAAGAAGGTTGTTACCTTTCTTTAACAGAGTCGAGTTTCATCACGTCCCTCGTAATGAGAATCACATGGCTGACGCTTTAGCCACTCTCTCTTCCATGATTAGTGTAGGTCAATGGAACGACCTACCTAAGATCGACATCATGCGCCTTGAACGGCCCGCCCACATCTTCACGATCGAGGGAGTCATAGACGATAAACCTTGGTATCACGATATCAAGTGCTTCCTTCAGAAACAAGAGTACCCACCTGGGGCACTAAGGAAGGACAGGAAAACCCTTAGAAGATTGGATGGCAGCTTCTTCCTGAGCGGTGACACTCTTTATAAGAGAAATTTTGACATGGTCTTGCTCCGATGCGTCGACAGATCAGAAGCGGACATGCTTATGAAAGAAATTCATGAAGGATCCTTTGGCACTCATGCCAACGTACACACAATGGCAAGAAAAATTCTAAGAGCAGGGTACTATTGGTTGACCATGGAATCCGACTACTACAAGTACATTAGGAGGTGACACAAGTGTCAGATATACTCCTACAAAATTCATGTACCGCCATCGCATCTCAAAGTTCTCTCTTCCCCGTGGCCCTTTTCCATATGGGGAATCGACATGATTGGCTTGATCGAACCTAAGGCTTCCAACGGACATCGGTTCATCCTGGTAGCCGTTGATTACTTCACCAAGTGGGTCGAAGCAGCGTCATACGCTAATGTAACCCGACAAGTGGTAGTCCGATTTATCAAAAACAATATCATCTGCCGTTATGGTGTTCCGAGCCAGATCATTACTGATAATGGATCTAACTTAAACAATAAGATGATAAAAGAGTTATACGCTGAGTTCAAGATTGAACATCATAACTAATCTCCCTACCGACCCAAGATGAACGGAGCGGTAGAAGTGGCCAATAAGAACATCAAGAAGATCGTTCAAAAGATGGTTGTAACCTACAAAGACTGGCACGAGATGCTACCATTTGCTCTTCACGGTTATCGGACATCTGTCTGCACTTCAACAGGGGCAACCCCTTTCTCTCTAGTATATGGCATGGAGGCAGTTCTCCCTATAGAAGTAGAAATCCCATCAATCCGGGTATTGATGGAAGCTAAGCTTTCAGAAGCTGAATGGTCTCAAAGTCGACACGACGAACTCAATCTGATCGAAGAAAAGCGAATCACGACACTATGCCACGGTCAGTTGTATCAGCAGAGAATGAAGAAGGTGTTCGACAAAAAGGTCCGACCTCGTGTCTTCAGGAAAGGAGACCTCGTGCTCAAGAAGATATAATCATTTCTCACTGACTCCCGGGGCAAGTGGACTCCAAATTATGATGGCCCCTATGTGGTCACGAAAGCTTTCTCAAGCGGCGCCTTGAGACTCACAACCATGGACGAAGAGGAATTTGCCTACCCCACGAATGTTGATGTAGTCAAGAAATACTTTGCCTAAACTAAAAAAAAAAAAAAGTCTCGGTGGATTGAAAACCCGAAAGGGCGGTCCAGGCAAAAGTTAGAGACATGAAAAAAAATCATCCCGGTGGATTGGAAACATCAAAGTACAATCCAGGCAAAAATTAGGGATAATGGCAAGTAACTATGTTCAACAGAGGCAAGTCCCTCAGCAGCAGTAGTTACATCATCTATCGGAGGAAATCTCCAGTCAAAGGTCATCTTCGACGGAAGCTCAGGATGCCCCGAATTCAAAGTTGGTAGAAGGATAGTGGTCGTTATGTTTCAACGTAGCCCTTTTCCCTGTAAATTACCATTTTCTAACTTTTGTATATACTCTTTGGAATCACGCGTTTGGCTGATCTCCATCTTATCAATAAAATTTGAGCCCTTGTGCTTTTGTTTGTAATTGTCATTTGTTTTAGCTTTACAGAATGACGTTTTTTTTAACATGATTAACGATTCTTGAAATGAAACAAAAATGAATTTACTTGTTAAAACATTTTCTGCTTTAAAATAAAGATGGCAATTTCTTTTGACAGTTGAACATCAAAAGAGCATCAACCGCTTCTCCGGAAGTAAGCAAACTTCAAAGTGCAGAATCAAAGTACTCCTTCTACGCTAGTGCGCCTGAATGAAGGATCAATAGTGTCGGATGCAACTATTCCATCTGATACCCTCAGCCGAGTTCTTATCTCCTAAGCCCGACCAACATAGCTCCCAACAGGGACTATCTTTCCTAAGCAAGGTGGAATTGCTATTTTGAACCAGCAGTACTTCTTCACCACGCGATGGCCAAGTATCCAGTCATGTTCATTTTTTTAGTTGGTATGTCGCGTCAGTTTTGTCAGCATAAACATACATACATCATGCATTCTATTTGCATTCTCATTCATATTGCATCACTATCACTCCAGTCGGTCTTATCCCTAGTGATAGTTGTCCTCTCGGTCGAGTTGTCAGTTCTTTCCTCGATTAAGAAATGTTGTGTTTGAACGATCTCTCCTCTAGTTTATTCCTGGATTGAAGTTGGGTCCTCGACCACTTTGATAACTTGAACCTCTGAAAGCCAGAGAAGCTTTCTACAGATGCCACTCTTCGCCATTGAAGATGATATCCTTGCTTTCCCGGATTAAGGAAAATCCCCAGAGAAAGCCTCTTAAACAGAGATTCAGCAATACGGCAGTTTATCTCTGAAACACCGCTGATGAAAAGGTCCTAGGCACCTCAAAATTGGACCCCATAATATGGCATTTCTCCGGGAAGATCTCGAGAAAGGCTTGATGTAAGATCCCAAGCAGAAGCATCCTCTCAAGAGACTCGCTTTCCCCAGATAGAGTCGACAAATGGCGTCTCCAACAAAGAAGTTTGTACACCTCTACAACTCAGACGAATGGGTTCCCCAGCAAGTCTGACATCAAAACTTTTTCCGTCAAATGGCATCTCCCCAGGAAGATTCGGCGAGAAGTTTGAGGAAAACCGCTACACATAGTGTCCCTTGTCAATAAAGTTTATTGACGGAAGAAACTAAGACTAGTTCCTTGGTAGGAAACCAGGATCGAGGGGAAGTTTAAATCAGAAACTTAGACCAGTTCCTTGGTAGGAAACCAGGATCGAGGGGAAGTTTAAATCAGAAACTTAGACCAGTTCCTTGGTAGGAAACCAGGATCGAGGGGAATTTTAAATCAGAAACTGAGACCAGTTCCTTGGTAGGAAACCAGGATCGAGGGGAAGTTTATAACAGCAACTTAGACCAGTTCCTTGGTAGGAAACCATGATCGTGGGGAAGTTTTTTACCTTTTCTAAGCATCATTTCTTAGCAAAAGAAGATGAATGCGCAAGCTGCCATTCATAACCACCATCAAAATTTTGGGTATTCCGATATTTAATCCTCTTGCACCCCGAATGCCCGAATACCTTCGTCATTCACACCTTCGGGTCCAAGAAGATTAAATAGGGGCATCTGTCATACCCCAAATTTTGACCACTAAGATTTCCCATCATTGTGTAAATCATCAGCACAATATGTATGGAGCCATCATACTTCATTAGTCTCCCCAAAGATGGGTGAGTGTTCACTACAATCAAACTAGGGTTTCAAACCCTCTCAGAGCCTTTAGACAAATGATCAACCAAGGAATGACATGATCTTCAACTTGTCTAAACCTCTCAAACATTCACAAAGGATCAAGAGGACTCCCACATCAAGAATTAAGCACAAGAGTGCAACATTTCAAGTGGATAAAGCCTCAAGTTCATCTAATACAAAGTCAACTGACGCAGAAAGTCAAAGTTTGACATTTGGTCAACTTTGAGCTTCACAAGCCATTACTCAAGAAAATATGATGGATGATTTAATTTGATCAAATTTAAATCAAGAAATCATGCAAAATTGCAAAATTGATCAAATTGAAAGAAACTTAGAAATTTTTTCTAAGTTAAAATCATGTTCAAGTGCACAACTTTTCAAGGTTGTAACTATTGATCCAAGCATCCATTGATTTTGAGTAAGAGCTACTTTTAAAGAGGGTATTTGATACTTCAACATTGTAGAAGGAATCAACTCAAAATATCATAAGGATTGAAATATATAAGTGATCAAAGTTGGGAATTCTTAATATCCAATGTTCTGACATTGCATGGGACATCATTAATATTTTTCCAGCAAGAATGTCCCAGCTTCAAGGATGTTTTTCTCCATGATCCAAGTTGATTCAAGCCAAACCTTGAACATCAAAGTTGAAGTACGTTATCTCAGCTTTCTAAAAAGTCCTAGAACGTCCTCGTAGCATACTCGAGCAAGGAGATATAATTTTTGCAAAAAGCATTGATAAAGCAGAATTTTCATGACAACTTTTAGGACAGATTTGACTACACAAGTTCAAGACCATTTTTGATGACTTTGCAAGCTGAACCGAGACCAAAGTCAAACATCAAAGTTAAAGTATGTCATTAGGGCTTTCCAAAATGTATAAGAACTCCCATTAATTCAACTTGAGCAAGGAGTTATGAACCTCATAACATGCCTTGCTCGAGCTGATTTTTTAGGACAGATTTTGCGCACTTTTCTTGTGCCACCCAATTTTCAAGCTTTGTCACCATGCAAGACAAGCATCAAAGATGCAATTCACTTCAACTCAAAACATCATAGTGGATTAAAAGATACAAGTGATTAAAGTTTGGAATTATTAATGTTTAATGTCTGATGTTCTGACATTGCATAGGACATCATTAATATTTTTCCAGCAAGAATGTCCCAACTTCAAGGATGTTTTTCTACATGATCCAAGTTGATTCAAGCCAAACCTTGGACATCAAAGTTGAAGTACATCATCTCAGCTTTCCAGAAAGTCCTAGAACATCCATGTAGCATACTCGAGCAGGGAGTTATGGATTTTACAAAAAGGCTTGCTGCAGCTCAATTTTTCATGGGGCAGATTTGCACATTTCTTGTGCCACACGAATTTTCCAAGTCTTGTCATCATCTTGGACACATCTGAGAATCAAATCTAAAGGGGACAATCACTGAGCCAAGCCTCCAAAGTCCTTGGAACAAGAAGTAGCATGCTATTCCTAAAATCCCTAAAAGAGGGACAAGACTCCAATTTTGGATTGGAGCATTTAATAGATGCTTAGAGGTGGCATGGACTGACACATTTGCAACTGAATTCAGTCAAGATTCCTCCAACAAGTAGGGAACCAAAGCTCTGTGCCCTAACCTCTAGTCAATGGCTAGAGGAGACTTGGATTTTTATTGGCCAACATTGGCCAAACCTCTGCTGCAGCCACCATTCACTATTGCTGCGAAAACAAACCTGCTCTACTATAAATAGAGCTCATTTGTGCTCAGTTTGAGTACACCAAAGCCATCAAACAAATGCTTTCCTCAAAATCTCTTCTTTCACCTCAAATTTGCCTTCCAAAGCAAGTAATTCGGAGTTTTTGAGCTTGAGAGCTTTTCCATCACAATCAATCACACACACACCTCATATATATCATATGTAAACTGTGCAAACTATCACAAGTGACTTGTAATCACAAAATCACAAAGTCACTTCTCAAAACCTCAAAATGGCACTTTTTTTCATTTTTCAAGCCATGTCTTGATTCAGTCACTTACCAAACCAGATAAAACCTCAAACACACTCCAAATATCATCCTTGAACTATCCCAAATGGTTCCCAACATCTAGAACACCATTTGAGGGAGTTGCTATTTTGGTCACTTTTAACCCCTTTTGCAAGAAAGGGACAGTTTGTGTTTTTGCAGGTACCAGCTGATTCCAACCATCCTAAAAGCTTCTAAGAGGTCTTTTGAGGGTGTCCAAAGCATCAAATCATTTATGGAACAAAGCACTTGGTAGGTTGCACAAAATCTCCAAAAAAAGAGGTAAAATTCATAACTTGAATTCTTTGAATCATGCTTTCCTTTGATGTCCACATACATGTATCATATTGAACAATTCTTGAAGCAAAAATGTAGTCCTTAATGTGTATGTTATGATCCTCCTACTGTTTGCACTTTAACATGTTTATATGTGGAGTTTATGTTGTTTTAAACTTAAGGTGCAGATCTGGTTTTTTTCCTTGTGTGTGCTGTGCATTAAGTTTCAGTATGTATGAGTAATACCATTGGATTCTTTGCAAAAAATTGGTCAAGATAGGTTCTTACGGATTTCAATTTCGTTAAAAATTGAGAGAGCTATGAATGTTTGAAAATTTGATAAGCAAAGATGTTTAAACTTAAGGTGCAGATCTGGTTTTTTGCCTTGTGTGCACTGTATATTAAGTTTCAGTATGTATGAGTGATACCATTGGATTCCTTGCGAAAAATTGGTCAAGATAGGCTCTTCCGGATCTTAATTCCGTTAAAAATTGAGAGAGTTATGAATGTTTGAAGTTTGATAAAAAGATGTTGAAAATCAAGGTGCAGTTCTGGTTTTTGTCTGATGTCGAATGTGATGTTGTGACATATTCCCTTATTCTCTTATCTTCAAAGCTCATGAGTGATGTCGAATGTGATGTTGTGACATCGCATTCCTCTTTTTCTTAGTTTATATTCAAAACTCAACCAATTATTTCACATAGCAATAATTATCATTTTTCAAATCTGTTTTACACACTTCTTATTCATACTCCATAATATTTTAATCCACCAAAAAATTCACAAAAAATATTATTATTTGA
Organism: Lathyrus tuberosus; assembly: GCA_022829125.1. Lineage (NCBI taxonomy): Eukaryota > Viridiplantae > Streptophyta > Magnoliopsida > Fabales > Fabaceae > Lathyrus > Lathyrus tuberosus. Next base: position 25,328,791 of record JALAZF010000017.1, read on the forward strand.
TATATTTTTAATATATTCAGAAATATTGTTTTAAATTGTTTTAAAAGCTTTTAATATGATTTCTTTTTCTTGATTTTTAAAACCAAAATGATTTTAAATATTCATGTGGATAAAATACTTTTTTATAAACCTTAATCACTGTTTATAACATGATTAATGATTTTATTTGATATTTTTTATCATTTTTTACTTGATTTTTCTTTGAAAAATGTCCTTTAAAAAACACAATTAGGGTTTTTGATTAATTCAACCCTCATCAAACTTTTTCAAACACTCTTGGGCCTCTAATAGAGTGTAAGACCCAATCCTTTTTTTGACCAAATCATTTTTGGGTCTCAGTGTATTGTATAAGTCCCGATACCGTCAAAAACCAACGGCGCGATCGTCGCCTTTTGAAAAATAACTCTGGGCCTCTCCTCGAGCTATAAGACCCATTCAAAACACTTTGGGCCTCTAATAGAGTGTAAAACCCAACCCCCTTTTAACAAAAACCATTTTTGGGCCTCACTTATTGTATAAGTCCCTCTGCGTTAAAAGAAAACCTCGGCGCGATCGCCATTTTAAACGGAAAATTCATCTGGGCCTACCCTCGTGTTATAAGCCCCTCTCTTTTTTCTTTAAACCTTTTGGGCCTCTTGAGAGAGTGTACGACCCATTTCTTTGTACAACAAAACCTTTTTGGGCCTCAGTCACTTGTATAAGTCCCCCTGTACAAATTCAAACAGTGCGCTCACTGATAAAACCCTGGGCCTCTCCTTGAGCTGTAAGCCCCAAATCTTTCTTTTTCAAAGCACTTTCTCCTTTGATTTTGAATATACTGTTGTTTTCAATCTTTCTTTGGTGAACAACTAACCAAACAACATGGAAGCTCTACAACCGAGTAAGTGTTTATCCGCTTTCATTTACCACTTTCATATATATATATAACTGTATTGTGGGGCTGTTTCGCTGTAAGTCTTCTTTCATAAACTCATATCAACTATGTAATAATAGTATAGATATTTAGAGTTTCCCCGACAACTACGTCTAGAACTAGGTGACGCCGTTTCGTTTATTCGTAGAAATAGACAACTAGATCCCCAATAGGATCACCAGATACAGTCTTCTCTTCGGCGGTCCTCATTAGGAATTGTCAAGAAACTCTACTCCCAGAGATGAATGTATTCTCCGTGAATGGCATCTTTGAGTTTCTTCCAAATTCTCAAACTTTCCTGGCTTGATCTATTCCTTGTGAATAGCCTGTCTTGAATTTCTCAGGGTTTGGGGACCCACGGGCTTCTTAAAAGCATCGACCTCCTCTTGGGCATCGTACAAGGACCCACAGGCTTCCTAAAAGCATCCCTGCCTCCTCTTGGGCTTAGTACAAGGACCCATCGACTTCTTAGAAGTATTCACAGCCTCCTCTTAGGCTTCGTATAATGATCTCTTCCTCCGAGAATGATAGCCTCCTCTTGGGCTTCGTACAAGGACCGATCGTCTTCTTAAAAGTCTCTAGCCTCCTCTTGGGCTTCGTACAAATTATCCCGACGACCTCCTAGAGGTATAGGAACAGAACTTAGTCATCTACATAGAACAGTCCTTTCAAAGAGTCTACTACTATTTCTCAAAGCATAGTACAAAAGACGACACTCTAGACTTGGACAGTCTAATCTCCTTGAGTCTCAAAGACATTCTCAAGTGACCCCTTCGTTAAATAGGAAGGAAACCCGTAGACTCGGACAGTCTCAATACCCTTCGGATTTCCCACTTCCTTAAAGAACAGGAATAACCCGGATCCTCGAATCAAATCCTTGAGTACAGTGTTACTCATATAAGAACTGATTTTCTCTTTCAAAATCAGTATACTGGACCTGTCACTCAACTGAAACAGTCAGCCTCCTCTTGGGCTTTGTACAATGATCCTCCCCAGCGGAGTCAAACAACGTTCAGCCTCTCTCTCGGGCTTTGTATGAGACACATAAGAGACTCTCTCGTTGAGTCAGTCACCCTTTTGCCTCCATCTCAGGCTTTTTACGAGATACAAAAAGGTTCTTATTGAGCCAAACAAACAACAGCCTCCATCTCGGGCTTCGTACGAGATACAAAAAACTCTCTTGTTGAGTTAAATGGCCTCCATCTCGGGCTTTATACGAGATACCAAAAGACTCCATCGTCGAGTCAAAACTTTTTAGCCTCCTCTTAGGCTTTGTATAAGGAAAACCTTTTAGCCTCCTCTTAGGCTTTGTATAAGAAAACCACTGGTTGATCCAATCAGCCTTTTAGCATCAAAGCTGTGCCTCGTTCACAGTACACAAACATCAACAACTCTTTCCCCTTCATCTAATCGCTGTAAGCGGCAAGCCTCTGGATCATCTACATCCATGCCACTATCCCTCTTTTAGCATGAGAAATTCCTAAGGAAAGATAGCATTGCTCTACACTGAGTTAAAGTCTTCTCATACAGGTTAAAAATCCCCTTTAAAGGAAATTATGGCATTGCCGAATTCACACATCCCGGTTAAAGTAATTCTCCTTTATAAACAGTTATGACATATAACCCCCTCTTTAGAGATGACAAATTCTCTCTAAAGACAACACCTTTCAGCTTCACATCTTGGGCTTTGAACAAGATATATATCACCTTTCGCTTCACGTCTTGGGCTTTGAACAAGACACCAAAACAACCATTTCCTCCCATAGAATAGGAGGAACTACGAACGCTCTGATTTCCCTATTTCAGAAAAACGGGAATACGTAGGCATAAGATTGAAAGAAAAATCTTAGCGAGCACACTAAACAAACACCCAAAATCCCATACTCTCACATATCTATCAAGAAACATTCGTCCTAACATCCTAACCGATAACCTAAAGCACCCCTCGTCAACAAAATAACCTAGGACAAACCCCAAATCTTTGTAGCATCTGTAAACCAACAGTTTTGATTGTTTAATCTCAGTATGCAAGCAGGGTTAGTTGGAGACATCTATTTCCCTTCCTTCATCAGCTTCAATAGGATAAAAAATGAATCGAGCTGTAGTATCAGAGCGATCGTGCTTCGCAACCACATCCAAAAATCACTCGCTACACCGTTAAAGGAATCTGTCACTTATTTTATGCCTGATACAGAAAAACTCCAGGTTACTCTCAACAGAGTTCACAGGAGAAGAAGTCTTGGAAGAACAAGTATCGTATTCTCAATGTGGAGTTCAAGAAAATACAGCAACTGTTAAAAGGAAAAGATGCTCTAATTGAGATTTTAGAGCAACACGCTGTAGAAAACCAAGATGACCAAAGGAATTTGCTCGCTCCTTTCACTTGGCAAAGGAATGACAACCTGACAACGGCTCGAGAGCCCCAGTCAAAGAAAAGGAAAAATACTAGAACCAGCACCTGAGCTCTCCTCAGAGAGGACTCAGGATCCATTAGCTTAGACATTTCCTTTTACAGCATTATGTAAATTACTGTATTTCCATTCTGCAATCTTTGAATTCAATAAAACGGGGTTATCCCCACTGTTTGATGTTTGCAATCCAATTGTCGAAGTTTATTTTGATTAAATAAAAAAAATTAATTAATATAATCATTGCATATCATTCATCATTCTCACTGAGCACATTCTTCTTACCTACGAATCTCACGTCTGTGTCTCGATTCTAGAGTCAAACTGTCTCAATCGTACAATACTCGGGCCAGTCAACAAAAGAAAATGGATAATCTCGAGGAAGAGAACAGAGAGTTGAGGGAATAACTCGACGCTCTGAAAGAAGATCTGAGAAAGCTTTGCAAGCTCTGGCAGCAGCCCAGATGCAACAACAACGGACCGTGATCTCAGAGATCACCTCGACGCCCATAGTGGAAAAGTATGATCCTAGGTATAACATGCCGAAAAATCGTCCCTGGGGCATACCTATTAACTATATTCCGGAAGGATATATTCCACCGATCACGGAAGATCCGGAAACTACAGTAGGAACCGCTGGGCATGAAGGTTACAAACTTTGGGAAAACAAAGATGCCAGGGGCATGACAGCAACTCATGAAGGTTACAAACTTCGGGAGAGGGAAGTACCTAGAGTCACTGCCGTAATGACTATACCACAACCTGTGGTACACACTGTCCCGGAAGGACAGATTTCCCAGATACCATCTGGTGGAAACGAAATGGACGAGAGAATGAGGGAATTCCAGGAATAGTTCCTGGAAATGCAGAAAGAACTGTAAGCCATTCGCGGTCAGGATCTATTCGAAAAGGACGCCGGCGACCTTTGTTTGGTCCCCAATGTGAAAATTCCGCACAAATTCAAGGTGCCCGAATTTGAAAAGTACAAGGGTAACTCTTGCCCTCAAAGTCATTTGGTGATGTACGCTCGGAGGATGTCAACTCAGACAGAGAACCAACAGCTACTGATCCACTACTTCCAAGATAGTTTAACTAGTGCCGCACTCAAATGGTACATGGGTTTAAACCGCATTAAGATCGTCACTTTCAGAGATCTTGGAACTGCCTTCGTTCAACAATATAAGTATAACCTGGATATGGCACCGGACAGAGATCAACTCAGAGCCATGTTGTAGAAGGACAAGGAAACGTTTAAGGAGTACGCTCAGAGATGGCGTGAAATTGCCCCCCAGATTTGTCCACCTCTTGAGGAAAAAGAGATGACAAAGATCTTCCTGAAAACCTTGAGCTCATTTTACTACGACATAATGATTGCCAGTGCGCCCAGTGACTTCACTGAGATGGTGGGCATGGGAGTTCCTCTTGAGGAAGCAGTCCGAGAAGGATGTTTAGTAAAAGACGCTGGATCATCAAGCAGTACCAAAAATCACGGTAGTGCTTTCCCTAAGAAAAAAGAACAAGATATTGGTAATATCTCTCTCGGAAAGCAAAGGCGAAGGTACCAACTAGTAGTAGTTGTAACTCCTGCTATCAACCCTACACCTGTTCCTACGTATCAACCTCCGGTTGCTCAAAGCCAACCGAATCAACAACAATATCAGCAAAGGACACAACAGCCTCTTCAGCAGGCTCGTCCTCCGTACAACAATAAACGTACAACGCGATCACCAGGGTTCAACCCTATACCAATGTTGTACGCAAAACTGTTTCCATTATTACTGGTCAAGGGGCATGTCCAAACCAGGTCTCCTCTTACAATTCCGGAAAATCCTCCTTTTTGGTTCAAAGCGGATCAGACTTGCCCTTACCACCAAGGAGGACCAGGGCATAACATAGAAAATTGTCTCAGCTTTAAATCTGACGTACAGAAACTTGTTAGGAGCGGGGTCTTATCCTTTAAGGATACAAATCGAAATGTTCACAAGAACCCGTTGCCTCAACACGAGAAAGCTACGGTAAATTTGATAGAGGGAGAATCTAACCACAACTATCAAATTCATGATGTACTCTTAGTGAGGGCCAACCTGGTCAAGATGCATCACAGACAGAGCGGATATGGGCATGTACCATCTCATAACTATCACCAGTGTGATATCTGCTCTAAGAACAATCAAGAATGTTTTTCGGTGCAATCAGCTCAACAAGAACAGTTAGATCTCGGGTGGATCCAGGATCACCGAATCCGTGAAGTCAACATGACTTGTACGAATTCCAACGTCATTCAGAACCACGACATACGTGCGATGAATGTTGGTGGCAATGCACTCAAGGCAAAGCCAGCATCATAATCTGCCACAACATGATTACGATTCCTGTCTGATTTGCTCGGTAAATAATCAGGGATGCTCTTTTGTACAAGAGGCCCTCCAGCGTCAGATGGACCTTGGATGAATTCAGGATTACCGCGATAGAAATCAGTATCAAGTGAATATGATTCAGATCTTTGATATTCGCTTGATGAATACCAGCTTGGCGGAGTTACATGCTAAGCAAGTCCGGCTCGGCTTTCTGACTTCGCATAATTATCAGAACTGCAAGGGATGTCGTGAGAGTGACCAAGGATGTGCTCTCGTTCAAAGAACTTTGCAACACTTATTAAACCACTGGTGGCTTCCGATCTATTCAGACGAAGACACACAACAAGTCAGTATGATTAATCAGAACCTTACTAGGCATCAAAGTCCGGATGTTCAATCAATGGGAACAGTTCTAGTGAGGTTACACTGCATACAGAGCAGACGTGGCCAGGTGCCACCACATAACTATGAATGTTGTAGAGTTTGCTTAGAAGATAATAAAGGATGTTACCTCGTGCGAGCAACCCTTTAGAGTTAGTTGGACCACAAAGAGATTCGACCGTGTCCAAGTTCTGGGTCAACCAATTCGATGCCAGACTATTTCGCTGATCGAATCAAGGACACTGTCATAATCTCTGATCATGAGAGGACCAAAGATGTTTGTACCATCATCCCTTTACTGGACGAATCGAAAGTTCCCAGCCGGGAACTGATTGAAATTACTTACAATAGTCAGGAGAATTAGAAGGCTCTTGTAGTTATCTATCTGCCGGGACCGCTACCGTATGAATCAACTAAGGCTATCCCTTACAAATACGGTGCAACAACAATTAAGAATGGAAAGGAAATTCCATTACCCTCTATCGTGAATATTGCAGACATCAGTCGAGTAACACGGAGCAGTCGAATATTCAACCGAAGAGTTGGAGAACCTACCAGAGAAAAGGAACCTCAGACAGAAATTCCTGATCAACCAGTCGGTCAATCTTTCGATCCCAACCTTTCAAAGAACAGCGATGAGATGCTGGGGCTCATCCAGAAGAGTGAATACAGCATTGTTGATCAGCTGTTGCAAACTCCTTCAAAAATATTTTTGCTATCACTTTTACTCAGTTCCGAAGCTCACAGGGAAGCTCTACAGAAAGTTTTAGAGCAGGCCTTTGTGGAACAATATGTGTCAATAAGACAATTTGACAGCATTATCTCCAACATCACTTCCTGCAATAACTTGGGATTCAGTGATGAGGAACTGCCGGAAGAGGGCCCAAATCATAATATGGCGCTCAATATTACAGTCAACTACCAGGACGATGCTTTAGCCGGCGTGCTGGTAAACACCGCATCGGCTCAAAACGTGATGCCAAAGTCTACTCTAATGCGACTATCATTCAAAGGATCTTCGATGAGAGGCAGTGAGGTCATCATCAAAGCATTTGACGGATCCCGGAAAACAGTTATCGGGAAGTTGACCTTCCCATAACTATTGGTACCCACACTTTCCCAGTAAATTTCCAGGTCATGGACATCCGAGCAACATACAGCTATTTGTTGGAAAGACCTTGGATACACGAGGCTGGGGCAGTCACTTCGACGCTTCACCAAAAGCTGAAGTTTGTCAAGAATGACCAACTCGTCACAGTCTGTGGAGAGCAAGCCTTGATCGTGAGTAACTTATCATCATCCACTTATGTGGAACCGGAAGAGGTTGTTGAAACCCAGTTCCAAGCACTTTCGGTGAGCAACGACAATCAGTCAGAAAAAGGAACATCGATTTCCCCGTACAGAGATACTCTCGAAGTGATTAAAAGTAATAATACCAAAGGATAGGGACAACTTGTCATTCCTACGGACAATAAGGAAAAGAAAGGTCTTGGTTTTTCTTCAAACTGTACCCAGACTTCTATTAACGATGAAAGTCTTCATCCCATTCAGGACTTCTTCCACAGCGGAGTTTTCCTTCACCCAGTGTCTCAAAAAGTACATACCATCAACGAGGGAGATTCCTCTGATACAGATCAGGAATGAAAGTCCTATCTTAACGAGGACGGTTATATGTCTTAGGAAGAGGTGCCTACACCATTTTGTTTTCTGGCACAGAGTCCGAGATTTATACCGAGGTCAGATGTCAAAATGATATACGGAGATTGTGATCTAGAAGGATGTCGTGCTCCACCCAACTCATTAGAGGAGGACACTCTAATGAAAGACAACTTTGACCACGACTATTATGGCCCAATGGATGGCCTGCCTATCTGGCAGTCGTACCCAGGAGACTCAGGTTAAAGGAGTCAGCCGAACGATGCATATCAGCTGAGCATCATTGAAAAGAATACCTGCATCCCCACCATGTCATGGGATCAACACTCGGGGCATTCTGAAAATATCCAGCACGACGATGTATTTGCAAAACTTGCAGGACTAGAATTCATCAACTATCCTTTTCCTGAGGTCAATGTCGTCGAGAGGGATGACTCCTCCAGTTCCAAAGAGGTATGGGACACTTTAGGACAACCAATTGGAAAATTCAACTTTTTGGTCAAGTACACCGCTCCTGAAAGCTCTCGTATTAGGCTCGAAGACATTCAGCCAACTGGATGGGGAGATCCTCCTGAGAGTGCAAATACTGTGCAAGATGAAACTGAGGAATCCTCCTACGACCACTCTGCCTGGGAGACAGATTCCAACGATCCTGCTCCACCAGAAATCAGGGTTATTTCTGAAGTCAAATCAAGAAGGAAAGTACCAGACTTTGTGAATCACCGAGGAGTTCGCCGCCAATGGGTTGCTATCGATGTCCCGAAAGTCGTTCATAAGTTAAAGTAATTCCCGTCTTTATGTTAACCTTTCACCCTGCCCAGGTGAAATAGATGTTTTATGGGGCTCGCTTTCTGTTAATGTCCCTCTTCGCTTTGCCCAAAGCGACAGAGTTTTTTTATAGGGCTGTAGTTTCATAGTTTCAAGAATCGACAAGATCATAAATAAAATAACGTCATTCTGTAACTTCTGCATTTATTTCTTTTTTCTATTTTTGCTTTTTCAGAAAATGGTAATCCTGAAAAACAACTTAAATAATAAAAACAAGCAATTTTCAAAAAATACACTGCACACACTCTTGCATTTCTCTCTATCTCTTCTAAAATAAATCATCACGTCATGCAGATTGCTTGTTCTAAACCCCATTGAAACATATGATCCAATGCCTTTTCCCAACTTTGAATTCTCGGTATTTGAGCCTGGAGAAGAAGATGAGGAAGAGATTCCAGAGGAGATCTCTCGATTACTCAGACAATAGGAAAGGTCCATTAAACCACACAAAGAGTCGTTGGAAACGGTCAATTTGGGTTCAGAGTGTCGCGGTGAAAATTAGATAATAAGCTATTAGTTAACTTGTATCGCATATTTTAGTGTCACCACCGGTCTTTGATTTTATCCAAGGGAAGGGAGAAAAACCGAATTCCCACAATGCAATGCAAATGCACTAAGATTCTAAGTTCGGGGGTTGGTTATACCTAGGGAAGGTGTTAGCATCCTAGATATTTGTAGTACTCTACAAGAACCTCTTGATTCATTTTATATTATCTGTTATTTGTTTTGCTAAGGGTTTAAGGGAGATAATTTATTATATTTTTTAATCCTAAGTGTGCTCGACAAGATATCGCATCTTGTGCCTACATATCCTGTCAGGAGGGAATCAGAGCACTTGTAGTTCCTTATTAAGGATACTAAATGTTTAAAGGTTTAGGAGAGAAGATGAGTCATCATCTTAAGAAGACCACCACAGTTTTTTAAAATGTTTGTGTTTTGTGGGGTATGGGATTGTATGTCCCTTCTTTGAGATGATTAACATCTAATTCTCTTGTGTGGAGAATTAGGTGGGCTAAAGTTTGATTAAAAAAATCAAAATTAAGGGGGGACTAACCTAGGAAGTCTATCCTAGAGTTGTCTAATTGTCTTATCTTAAGGGTGTTGATTATGATGCAAATGAAATGCACCATGCACAATAACATGGTTATCATGCATGGGATTTTCCCTTGGATATTAATGCAGTTAATTAAATTATTTAGGCGAGTGTGCTAGCAAAGTGATGCTAGACTTGTGTCTTGTGACCGAAATGTTAAATGCGATACCAAAGGCAATCGACTTACATGGGTAGAAAATTGGCTCGACGTTGGATCGAGAGTTTTTATATTTTTGAAAAGGGTTTGAACAGAAATAATAAATCAAAATAAAAGCACAAACAAATCAGGCAAATCAAACGGCCGCTCACGAATCTATGACTAAGCAAGAGGGGAGATTCTTAACCGGGGGCGATTTGTTAAGAAAAGTTGGTTTTAGATTTATTTATTTAGAAAATATTAGAGGTTAACTTTCACTTGAGCAAGGTTAGAAATTTTTTTATAAAAATTAATAATAAAAGAGACTCTTTTATCATTTAGTTTAGAGTTTAACAAAAAGGTTAAGGATTGTTAGTGGTTTTTTAAAAAAAGTTAATATTTTTAAGAAAAACTTATTATTTAAATTAAGATTATTAAAAATGTTAACAAAAGTTTTTATCATTATTTTAGTTAAAAAATTATTAATTAGAAGATTTTAATTTTGTATTTAAATAAGAGTTTTATTAAAGGTCTATTTTACTTTCTTTGTTTTTTTTTTTTTTTAAATTATGTTATAAATGATTATTAATTTGATAAAGGTTTTAATTTTAGTATTTTTTATAAATAATAGTTTCATTTAATTTTAAAGTTATATTAAGAAGAGCTAATTAATTGTAAGGATTTAATTTTTTTTACTTAAGTAAAAGAGTTCAGTATTTAGAAAAAGGTTTAAAAAATTATTATAAACTTATTATAAAAGATTATTTATAAAAAAAAGCTTTATTATTTTAGAAAAAAAAGGTTAAATTATATTTTTAGAATTAAAAGTACGTCTTATTTTGTCATGCTTATTATTATTAAAAGGGATCATAGAGTTTTATTTATTTTAGTTAGAAAAAGTTTTTATTTGTAATTAAAAAAAGGTTTTTAATTTAAGATGAAAAAAAAGGAAAGGGAAACGAAACGCAGAGCTCTCATTTCTCTGTCTCTTCTCTCTCGTCGTCCTCACTCTCGCTCTGAAAAATAAAGGAAGGTTAGAGAAACCCTAGACGGAAAAAAACGCCGCCACCCTCTCTCTCGTTCTCTCAAACCCCTCCATTCATCCTCGCCGCTCGTAAACCTTTTCTTCTCGATTTCTCTCCAATCTCTCTCGATCTGCAAAAAAACAAGCAAACAAACGAATAACCCCACCCCAGCAAGCCCAATACCCCCAATTTCACTATGTTCATAAGATTACATATACATGGCGATTTGCGAATGAACGAAAAAGGTAAATCGGCGATGGGGATGCGACCGCCTCCGGACCTTCTTCAAAGATAAGTCTCCTCTTCCCTTTTCTGATTTTTATTCTTCGCCTTTCTGAACTCGGTGCGTGTATGTGTGTTGCTTGCTTCGATCCTTTGGCCTTGCGTATTGCGATTCTGATGAATGGTTTGTGGTGGCGATGAGGAATCTCGATTCTGAGCCTTCTGGGATATTGTCGTAGTGTAGTCTGAATCGATGGTGATGCTTGATTATTTTCGTTTTGGATTTTTTTTGGGCAAAAGGATTACCGATGATGGTTTGTGTAAGTTTTGGTGGCTGGTTGGAGTGCTGATTCGTGATGGTTTTTTTTTTTGGGTGGGTTGTTTGGTGATAGCTTTTCTGGTTTGGTTTTTTATGAATGGTCCCTTTTTTGATCGTGTATCTGGTCCTCTTTTATAGGCTCACTTAAAATCACAACCTTGATTTCAGAATTGAATGCAGTTGATTTTCGTTTATTTGGAAATGATGGAAAAGATCTGATCCTTCTTTGATGATTTCACGAATTGATGCACTTCCCTTTTTCACTTGATTGTGTTTAAAAGATGCTTTGGAAACTTAATAGAAATGTTTGATTGTGTCCTTAATATGGCTGAGATTCTTTGGCGACTTTTGGAAAGTTTTGCTGGTGGTATCTCTGCAATATTGCCCAAATCTTCCAAATTTGAAAATGATGAGATTCTGATTCGAACAATCTAAAGCTTTACTTCACGACTTGTTAGTGATGACTTAGGAAATAACCCCGTCTGAAACAAAAATATGATTAGCTCACGCTATGGAGACATAATGGATTGTATTGGGTTGCTTTGAACTGATGGTGATCTTTTTTCTGAACTTCCTCCTATACTTTTTCATCTATCTCAAATGGCAAGATATTTTAATCAGTCTCTAATGGTTTCGCTTTTGACAGGTTCGAATCGTAGGAAGCAAATGCTTCAGCGCGTGAGAACTTCCTTTTGTTCATGAATCAATGACTGTCTTTGTAGTAGATCCTAGTTCTGATAAAACATTGATAGCCTCGAGTATAGAAGGGCAATGTCTTAGGCATTCTTTGTAAATAGCACAGCAGCCTGACCATGTCTAAAAGATGTAGCAAATTCACGGGTAAACTTATAGCTTTGCTTGGAATTCCTTCCATCTCAACTAAAGCTACTTTGTTCTTATTTGGAAAACAGTGACACGATGCAACTTTTGAACTTTACCTCATTTTCATTAATTACTGCTACATTGCAGGGGTCTATTTGGCGATAATAAGCTCCAAGTAGATGACATGTTCTGTTTGGGAATCACCTTGTAGTATTGTAAAGCTTGCTTACAGGTGTGAATGGCTCTCTGATACTCCCTCGTTTATTTTGCAGTGACCAAATTTTGTGAGGTGTTGCATCATGGGAGATCCTTTGGATGTGAATCTGAGGTTGATGGTTTAAAACTTCCTCTCCATGTTAAGGTTGTTATGTTTGCTACTGACTAGGCCAAGGACCTTCTCACTTCCCATTTTGTTGGTCTCTTGTGACGACTCATGGTATTTTATTGATGCAGGAATTCATGCATATTTAAGAGAATGTGGATCAAAGGAGAAATTGAATATATCATCTTGATAGGACTGTTGTTGCGAGAGTTTTCTGCACATTTTAGATGCCATGTTACAGACAGAGCTTGGATCACAAACTTTGTAAGTTTCTCTCGGCAGCATAAAACCATGGAACGATATGATGATGCACTTTGTAATCTCGTTTGAATGAGATAAGTTAGAGATTATGAGTTTGCATTTCTGAACTGATTCTGGATGCTGCTGAAATTTGTATGAAGTCTAAGTTTATTTTCTTCTTTTTTTGAATGCAGACACTTAATTGCAACGGTTAAATCAGCACAGGATTTTTGGAATATCGAAGGAGTTGCAAGGACCTGAGTTTTGAGGCTTCTACAATAGAAGAGGTTGTTCGTTGGGTTAATGGTTTTGCTAATCGCCGTCGTTTCGTTAATCGTCATTGTCACCCTTTAGCGTCTTCCAAGAAACAAGCGTATTTTTGCAAACACACAAGTAAGACCATCAAATGCGACTTTAAAGATTGGTTCGGGAATTGCAGATGAAGAGAAATATCAACATCATGTGAGCACTTTGACAGCCACGAAACCAATAGTCAAGAGACTCGCGCATCACTTACAAAGACTGTCTTTGTTTTGAAGTCTTTTGACAGAGATGTTATTTACAATAGGATCACTTATCACAAGGGTCATGTTGGTTTAAGCATGGATTCTACCATATCTTTTCATAATTTTCTTCTGTATTCTCAATTCATCTAACGATGTTCAAGTTAGGCATTTAGATGATATGTTTCCTCCCCTAGTTCCATCGTTAACTTCTCATCATCATAGTTTACGTGGTTCAACTCATGTATTAAGCTCTTGTAAAGAATTCTGATTGTGCACGCTTACGTGTCAAAAGAAAGATGCCTCCACACATTCTCGTAAAAGGAACATTGAGTTTCGCACTAGGAATTTTAAAAATGAATTTGACTCGTATCTTAACATTCTTGTGTAGAACTAATTTGCTTTGTAGACCTTTAAACTTAAACTTCGGTGGTACTTCCCACATAAAGCCTTGGAAACAAACTCTCTTGATCATAAAGACTAAAAATGGCTTGTATTCACTTCAAAATGAATGTGTGTGTAATAAGACAATACCATTCGTGTACCTTGCAAATTGATTAATCCCTTCCAAACAACATGAATTTGTATATTGGTATCTAGATCTTGAATTCTGAGTTTTATAACAAAATTCTACGCATTTCCACGAGCTTTGGAAAGTTCATGAATCAAGCCTTATAATAGTTGATATAATGATGAACCAAAATTAATCAATCGACCCGGTTATAGCATTTCACTTCTTTATTGACGAAACTTGAGGATTCGATCTTTCCACGTTGGTCAAAACATCTTGAACCTTTAATTTCCCATTGACCTTCAAAATTGCTTGAAGAATGCTTGTCAGTTCCAAGAATATAAAATTCTTCTTGGAACAATGGCATGAGTTTCATACTTGAATCATGTGATATAGAATCATAGGAATGATGTGGGAGCTTTAAGCCTGGTCTTGTAAACTTGTGACAACCATGGACTTGAACTGACATCTTGCAATCCAAACTTCTAATTTCTTCCAAAGTGAATTCTGCTTGATAGACCATTATTAAAAACACAGAGCAAACACATCTCTTAAGTCTTGAGGAGCTTACAGAGGGGAGAAGATGCCAACTTGTAACACAATCAGTGCTCAACCTCCAGGGACCAAATCTTCATATCAGAGGGTATAAAGGCCTAATCTTCTGTGGGGGGGGGGGGGAAGCTGAGGAATCTGAGGGAAGAAAGGCTCGGTAGTGGCTTAGGGACCAAAAAGGGGAAGGGCACAATCTCACAGGAATCCATACACATCTTGCAAAGACCAGAGAACCTCCACAAACACACACATAACACAACCTTCAAGACCTTGAACTCTGCAGCAGCACCCATCCTAAAAAGTAAACAAAATAGACAAAGCTAGATAGATCGGTTAGTTATGAACGAATGCTGGCCTAAGATGCAAAGAACAAGGCGGGGATCTTAGGGTCAAAAATTAGGGTGCGACAGATGCCCCTATTTAAGTTTCTCCTATTCGGAGATATGAAAATTGAAATCTTCGTCTCGACGAGATAGGAGAGACTTAAATACAAACATGCGCAAAATTTTTGGCCCTAAGATGCCGCCAAATGCACATGATATGGTATGAAAAATGATATGAGATGCAAGACAGAGATCCTGTGAGGAATAAAGTCACATGGGATAAACGATGTTAAAACGCAAAGAGAGGAAGACCCGACGAGGACGGCTAGCAAAACGAGACTCCACGGGGGAAGATCTAACTCCACTGGGGGAAAAGACTACCAACTGACAATCACAGGGCATCTTAAGCGTAAGAAGAAACTTGAAAGGAAGGATAACCTACTACCAACAGCTGGTAGCCTAAGCGAAGGCATCCAATTGAAATAAAATGGCGTATATTACCTACTATCGCATAGGATAGCCTAAGCAGAGGTAATAAACTAGGGAGGAAAGATCACCTACTACCAAATACGGTAGCCTAAGCATAGGTGTCCGACCCAAAAGAGAGGTGTGTTACCTACATAACTACATATTACCTACTATCCATGATAGCCTAAGCAGAGGTAATAGACTGAAAGAGAAGGATCACCTACTGCCCTCTTGTGGCAGCCTAAGCAGAGGTGTCCAATCAAAAGGATGCGTTACCTACCATCAACATATGATAGCCTAAGCAGAGGTAGACGCAAGAGGAAAGATGGCCTACTACCACCACGGTAGCCTAAGCGAGGCATCTGACCAAAACACATGTGGTATATTACCTACTATCAAACATATGATAGCCTAAGCAAAGGTAATAACCAAATAAGCTTCCAGTGATCAAAATAATGATTCAGCTTCTCCTTTGAATATTCTGTTTAAAAGGAGTCAACATTGAGGAATCTGCTGGGAAGAAATAATTGTCTGTCGAAGTCTTCTGGAAATCTACTGCCGAGAATAACCAGAAAATATAAAAATGAAATACCTACTGCCGAGGTCTTTTGGAAATCTACTGCCGAGAATAACCAGGAAATTAAACGACTGTTTGTCAAAATTTTAAAATAAACTAGGGAATCTACTGCCGAGATCCTGGAAGCTTCACCAGGGATCCTCAAAAGAGATGTGGGTCGGCTGACTCGTAAAATATGTCTTCTCTAATAAAGAGTAAGATCATTTGAATCTTCATCAGACTTCTTGAAGAGATGCCATTTGACAGAAGCAAATTGAATTGTGGGCTCACTGGGGAGAATACCACTGAGATGTAATATTGCTGTAATTGGAAATTGCGTTGAAGCTAGTAAAGTCTCGTAATAGGGATTCTCAAATAAAGAGAATACTTGTAATGTCTTCCACAACTTCCTTTGGAGAAATAAGTTGATAATCTTGACAACTTCACCGGGGATAGACAAAATGTCATAGGGAGACTGCCATTTGTCGTCCGGATAGAAAATTGAGCTCAGATAAAGAGCTACCACTTGTTGTCTGGATTTAAATCCCATAATAGTGCGGGAGGAATAACTTCTGTCTTCCATAGAGATCTTTGAATAAATTCTTCTCGGGGAGATAAAGTACAAAATAAATGCACGTTCGATTTAGGTTCAACAGCCTAAAGATATCCAAAATTGTGATTGTCAGGGACCAAAGTTCAATTCAGGAAATAACTGAAAAGAAACGGTCAAACAAGACCCCATCCAGTGAGGCATGAACTCAACTGGGGTTTAACTTTATCCAGAAATGGAAAAGAAAACTAAAGCAACCATCTTCCACGAGGATCAAACTCAGTGGGGAATTAGAAAGGATGTGCTCTTTCTGCCTAGGGCTGACGACTCTACTTGGAGGGAGCAGGAAAACCCGATCACTTGGGGATAAATGCAACCAAAGTGAAAGAACAAACAAACGAAACAAAATGCAAGATGCAACAAATGCGCACATGCCATGAATCTACATGACTGAATGCCATGCTATGCTTATGCTCATGCTGACAAAACAACAACAAGAAGCAAACTGGAGACGAAAACAAGCATCTCGATACGGATACTCAGCCGATCTTCGCAATATAGGAGCATCACTGGGGACGAATGGAAAGCCATATATGGAAACATGTCCTGCTTCAAAGTTTTAAACTTCTCTGGGGAAAAGAAAACACTCCACTCGGGGATAAACATCATGACTTCACTGACGGGATTGTCAAGATGAGTCTGGATTTTGTTGGGGAACGAGAAAGATTCACTGGGAACGAATCAAACTCATGATAAAAAAAAACTTCCTGGGGGATAAAATAAATATCCACTGCAAACCGACGTAGTCTGAATGAAAGTTGTAACTGGATAAAATAAATATCCACTTCATCGGGGAAGCTTGAATCAATAGTGGTTGGAAATGTCGGAGGTAGAACTTCAAGAGGATGAAATAAACATCTGACTTCACTGGTGAAGATTGATATAGTCTAAAGAGGAGTGAAATGAACACTCGCTTCGCTGGGGGAGGCTGAAACTGAAGAAGTTTACTGAGGATTTTTAGGTTGCTGACTGGAGAAGCCTTGTATCAAACGTGCCATAACTTCTTGCAGTAGAGGTTTACTGGGGAATAGTCGTGACTATTTGTAGCAAAGACTTACTGGGGAGTCGTCATATTACTTGGGATAGAAACTCCTTTAGTCATGGATTACAGAGATTGTTGTGAGACCGATGTAACTCTGTATTGATGAACTGCATGGTAGTCGCCATTTTGAACAACAGTTGCTGTGAATGGATAAACAGTAATCTTCGGTTCTCAAATGTCCCAAATCACTTGGTTTATGAGAAGAAGTGATCTAAAGAGGATTTTACAGAAAACATGGTATCCAACAGTTCCAATGTTTTCAAACTCGTAGAGAGATTCGTCGAATCTCGACATAACTGGCTCGGATTGACGATATTCTGAGTCTTCCAAACTTGGAGAGATTTATCAAATCTTGACGTAACTGCCCAGACTGACGGTGTTCTGAATCTTCAAACTTGGAGAGATTTATCAAATCTCGACATAACTGCCCCAGATTGATGGTGTCTTTAGTCTTCAAGATTGGAGAGATTTATCAAATCTCGACTTAACTGCCCCTGATTGACGGGATTCTGAGTCTTCAAGATTGGAGATATTTATCAAATCTCGACTTAACTGCCCCTGATTGACGGGATTCTGAGTCTTCAAGATTGGAGAGATTTATCAAATATCGACTTAACTGCCCCTGATTGACGGGATTCTGAGTCTTCAAGATTTCCCCTGGGGTCAGACTGGGAAAGAAATAGTTGGGAGGCAACTTGCCCCTGCTCAGAAAAGTCTTTAGGCGAAGTGCCCCTTGTGTATGATCATCTTTTTGAAATAATCTACCATTTACTCATCAGAGTTTCCAATCTCAAAAGGTTTAGCTCATCGCTTGATGCTCGTATGCTAGCTTCTATGATGTCAAGCAGTGTTAGCAAGCAGAAAATGTAAATTCTGAAACAGATAATGCAACGTATGTTTGTCTTGAAGTTTTATTTAAAAATATTTTTGTGATTGAATTACCGATTTTATAATGCCAACAGCTTGAGTATAACTCATAGGAGTCAGGAAACGATATCTCAATGAGTATGCTTTTGAAATAAACCTTGCTTCAATTAGGTCTTTTAAGGGTTGTATTATAGATTAGTTCACGGTTTAAGAAGCAAAGGATATAAGGCTCAAAGTTTGTTTGTGCCCACCCAATCTTCGTGATATTTTACTCCTTTTTTTGAAAATTACCCTGCCCCAGGTTAAGAATTAGGGTTTTTTGATTTGGAGAAGAAAACTCCTACTTCAAAGGTTCAAAAGGGTTAACAAGGGTTTATCTCCTTATATCTCTGGTGTTTAGGATTTTGAAACAATGCCTTATATCACTAGCAGAGTTTTATTCAAAAGCATACGACAAGAGATCTTGTGTTTTGATTTCATCATCCTCCATTCAATTCTCTGCCAAGGCAAGAGATTGGGCAACATTGACATTATAAAATAGAAAAAAACATTTTAAAAAGAGTGAAACGAATGGATTTCTTTAAGACAACCATTGTCATTGCATCAGTTATTTAAAATAACAAGTTCTTACACACAAACATGCTCATAATCAAAGAAATAACAACAAGATGCAAGCAAATGAATAAGCAGCTTAATGGTCCTAATATTCATCAGCATAAAGGTGTTCCATTCATAACTGGGATTCCTCTCTTGAAGGTCAGCACTTCATCGTTGATCATCTCTTGGACCTTTTCTTGGAAAACCTTACAATCTTCAATCGAATGCCCCAACACTCCATCCTGAAATTCATAACTGGTATCTGGATTGAACCAAGGGGGGCGAGATTTCATGGCTCTGGTCTTTCTGGGTGCCATCACTGAGTTTCGGGCAAAGTAAGACCACAATTGACGGTAGGTCATTGGGATTAGGTCAAACTAACAAGTCTTTTCTTCTGGACTATTCAGAGGTCTCTGCTGATCCTGATGCCGATTCTGATGATTCATGTTCTGAATTCGTGGATTTTGACGTTGGTTCTGAGGGGTCAACCTTCGTCGTTTGTACGGACGTCCGTGAGGTAGGGAATGCTGGCACTGAACAGGTGCTGCAAACCGACGTTTGTGATAAGGCACCGGAACTGGAGCTTGTAAAGTCTGAGGAGAATCCAAAATTACATTAACTTCAACGCTTCTTTCTTCTTGGGAATCACTAACAGACTTCTCCTCATTAGCTTGTCTATTCGAGACATCTTGGATCTTTCCACTTTTGAGTGCATTCTCGATGTTTACTCCGACTTCCATGATTTTAGAGAACTTTAATGGCACAACGCCTATCATCCTGACATAATAAGAGTCTGGCAGTGTTTTTAGAAACATCTTGGCCAACTCATTCTCTTGCAGTGGTGGCTAAACTTGGGCTGCCAATTCTTTCCACCGCTGCGCATATTCCCTGAAGGATTCGTTGTTTTCCTGACTCATGGTCATCAGTTGATCACTGTCTGGAGCCATGTCCACATTGTAATCGTATTGCTTCATAAAAGCGTCAGCTAAGTATTCCCAAGACTGAATATGGTTCCTTTCTAGCTTCATATACCACATCAAGGATGCCCCAGATAAACTTTCTTGGAAGCAATGGATCATCAGCTTGTCATTGTCGACATAAGTGATCATCTTTCGACAAAACATCGTCAAATGGTACCTTAGACAACTGACACCCTTGTATACTTCGAAGGTAGGCATTTTGAACTTCGGAGGAAAAACCACGCCCGGAACTAGACACAAGTCAGAAGCTTTAAAACCAGATGCATTAGGTTTCTTCAACATTTTCAATTGTTCTTGGAGGTCACGAAATCCCTTTTCAATTTCTCCCAATCTAGGATCATCCACAGTTGTCGCATGACGGGCATTCTGAGAATCTGGCATATACCTTAGAAAGCGGGAATCTCTTTCATTAACTTGACCAACCAGGTTATCTTGCACAGGCTGAGATTGAGTAGGAACGTTCACTTGTGGAGCATTGTCGTCGAGAGAAAAACCAAACATCGGATTAGTCATCACTCTGAAGCCTGACACGGGATCCACACTTTGTGTTCTATCCATTATCCCCAGTAACTACTTAAAGTTCGGTGTAAATTCCAGAAGATCAGCTGAGCGACACGAAGATAAGAGACCAAATAAGCTGAGGTGGAGGAAAGACGTATGCAAAAAAAAGATGCAATGCGAATGCAACAAGTTTCATGGAACTCGTCTATTTATAGTCATCATGGAATATCAAAAGACTCGTTTTTTTAATATTAAAACGGTTATAATTATTAGTATTGGAATACTAAAAGACTGATTTATTACAAAATTGTTTACAACGCGTCGGTACACTTTCCAAGAGTCATAACAGAAAAGCTAAATAAAAGCTAGTAATGATGGATCTAAGGAGACTCTTCCAACGGTCTTCGTTTGACTTTTTCTTCCAATTAAGCTTCCAAGGTATTGATTAAGGACTAGAGTAACTTCTTCCCAAAATTTATCCTTTTTAGTCATATTAGCTCGAACATTTGCCGAAGATAGTAAATGGATTCTTGTCTTGAACCATTAGCTGAGAATATTCTTCAAGAGTTGTCACCAATAGTGATGGACTGGAGTAGAGTAGATTGTATTTCCTTATCAATAAGGGCTCCCCCCTATAAGGTCTTGAACCCTTCTTTATCCTTCAATAAGGTTTCCAATCCCCTTAGATCGTCCAGGTTATGACTCTTGTAAGTGTACTTCAACGTTTTTTAAAAAACTTTTTTTTTTTAGAGTCCATGGTATTTTTATGATGTTTATAAACAAGGCTAAGTTCCATGATATGATGCTTATGCAATGCAAGGATGCAAACACACAAAGCACAAAGCACACAAGAAAACAAACAAACAAGGGTCCTAGGTTTGAAAGGTCATAGCATGGAGCCAAGGTCTACCCATCCCAAGAAGGTATGTACTATGGTTCATTTGTACCTGCCGAACGGGTTCTACAAAGTTCCCAGAGTCTACAATCCATCTTTCGGATATTATCGATTTCCCAATTACTTGGTAGTCAACAATATTCTCAAGAGGATCTCGTCTGAGTGTAGTCTCGCGTATCAACCATTTGGAATTACTCCCTCATAGTCATCGCACTACATCCTAAAAGGCCAAGTTGGGTTAAAGGTGACTACGGTTCTCAATATCCCGGGCTCCTAGGTCGAAAGTAGTAATGTATTCACGATAGCTCATTCAACAAACACCACCTTCGAGAGGGCCTCAACTGAGTGTGAAATCAAATCGACTTCTTTGGAATTACTCCCTCGAAATCTCCTCGATTATACCCACGATCCTATCTTATATGTGCTCTCAAATCCAGGTTAGGACTTATCTCACCACTCAAAGATAACCCTGCAAACAGCAGAACAAATAAGTATAACAGATAAAAAAAAATTCAAGTTAGGGGGAACCCTCTTATGAGAATCCCCAGTGAAGTCGCCATTTCTGTCGCGGTGAAAATTGGATAACAAGCTATTAGTTAACTTGTATCGCATATTTTAGTGTCACCACCGGTCTTTGATTTTATCCAAGGGAAGGGAGAAAAACTGAATTCCCACAATGCAATGCAAATGCACTAAGATTCTAAGTTCGGGGGTTGGTTATACCTAGGGAAGGTGTTAGCATCCTAGATATCTGTAGTACTCTACAGGAACCTCTTAATTCATTTTATATTATCTGTTATTTGTTTTGCTAAGGGTTTAAGGGAGATAATTTATTATATTTTTTAATCCTAAGTGTGCTCGACAAGATATCGCATCTTGTGCCTACATATCCTGTCAGGAGGGAATCAGAGCACTTGTAGTTCCTTATTAAGGATACTAAATGTTTAAAGGTTTAGGAGAGAAGATGAGTCATCATCTTAAGAAGACCACCACAGTTTTTTAAAATGTTTATGTTTTGTGGGGTATGGGATTGTATGTCCCTTCTTTGAGATGATTAACATCTAATTCTCTTGTGTGGAGAATTAGGTGGACTAAAGTTTGATTAAAAAAATCAAAATTAAGGGGGGACTAACCTAGGAAGTCTATCCTAGAGTTGTCTAATTGTCTTATCTTAAGGGTGTCGATTATGATGCAAATGAAATGCACCATGCACAATAACATGGTTATCATGCATGGGATTTTCTCTTGGATATTAATGCAGTTAATTAAATTATTTAGGCGAGTGTGCTAGCAAAGTGATGCTAGACTTGTGTCTTGTGACCGAAAGGTTGAATGCGATACCAAAGGCAATCGACTTACATGGGTAGAAAATTGGCTCGACGTTGGATCGAGAGTTTTTATATTTTTGAAAAGGGTTTGAACAGAAATAATAAATCAAAATAAAAGCACAAACAAATCAGGCAAATCAAACGGCCGCTCACGAATCTATGACTAAGCAAGAGGGGAGATTCTTAACCGGGGGCGATTTGTTAAGAAAAGTTGGTTTTAGATTTATTTATTTAGAAAATATTAGAGGTTAACTTTCACTTGAGCAAGGTTAGAATTTTTTTTATAAAAATTAATTATAAAAGAGACTCTTTTATCATTTAGTTTAGAGTTTAACAAAAAGGTTAAGGATTGTTAGTGGTTTTTTAAAAAAAGTTAATATTTTTAAGAAAAACTTATTATTTAAATTAAGATTATTAAAAATGTTAACAAAAGTTTTTATCATTATTTTAGTTAAAAAATTATTAATTAGAAGATTTTAATTTTGTATTTAAATAAGAGTTTTATTAAAGGTCTATTTTACTTTTTTTTTTTTTTTTTTTAAATTATGTTATAAATGATTATTAATTTGATAAAGGTTTTAATTTTAGTATTTTTTATAAATAATAGTTTCATTTAATTTTAAAGTTATATTAAGAAGAGCTAATTAATTGTAAGGATTTAATTTTTTTTACTTAAGTAAAAGAGTTCAGTATTAAGAAAAAGGTTTTAAAAATTATTATAAACTTATTATAAAAGATTATTTATAAAAAAAAGCTTTATTATTTTAGAAAAAAAAGGTTAAATTATATTTTTAGAATTAAAAGTACGTCTTATTTTGTCATGCTTATTATTATTAAAAGGGATCATAGAGTTTTATTTATTTTAGTTAGAAAAAGTTTTTATTTGTAATTAAAAAAAGGTTTTTAATTTAAGATGAAAAAAAAGGAAAGGGAAACGAAACGCAAAGCTCTCATTTCTCTGTCTCTTCTCTCTCGTCGTCCTCACTCTCGCTCTGAAAAATAAAGGAAGGTTAGAGAAACCCTAGACGGAAAAAAACGCCGCCACCCTCTCTCTCGTTCTCTCAAACCCCTCCATTCATCCTCGCCGCTCGTAAACCTTTTCTTCTCTCTCGATTTCTCTCCAATCTCTCTCGATCTGCAAAAAAACAAGCAAACAAACGAATAACCCCACCCCAGCAAGCCCAATACCCCCAATTTCACTATGTTCATAAGATTACATATACATGGCGATTTGCGAATGAACGAAAAAGGTAAATCTGCGATGGGGATGCGACCGCCTCCGGACCTTCTTCAAAGATAAGTCTCCTCTTCCCTTTTCTGATTTTTATTCTTCGCCTTTCTGAACTCGGTGCGTGTATGTGTGTTGCTTGCTTCGATCCTTTGGCCTTGCGTATTGCGATTCTGATGAATGGTTTGTGGTGGCGATGAGGAATCTCGATTCTGAGCCTTCTGGGATATTGTCGTCGTGTAGTCTGAATCGATGGTGATGCTTGATTATTTTCGTTTTGGATTTTTTTTGGGCAAAAGGATTATCGATGATGGTTTGAATAAGTTTTGGTGGCTGGTTGGAGTGCTGATTCGTGATGGTTTTTTTTTTTGGGTGGGTTGTTTGGTGATAGCTTTTCTAGTTTGGTTTTTTATGAATGGTCCCTTTTTTGATCGTGTATCTGGTCCTCTTTTATAGGCTCACTTAAAATCACAACCTTGATTTCAGAATTGAATGCAGTTGATTTTCGTTTATTTGGAAATGATGGAAAAGATCTGATCCTTCTTTGATGATTTCACGAATTGATGCACTTCCCCTTTTCACTTGATTGTGTTTAAAAGATGCTTTGGAAACTTAATAGAAATGTTTGATTGTGTCCTTAATATGGCTGAGATTCTTTGGCGACTTTTGGAAAGTTTTGCTGGCGGTATCTCCGCAATATTGCCCAAATCTTCCAAATTTGAAAATGATGAGATTCTGATTCGAACAATCTGAAGCTTTACTTCACGACTTGTTAGTGATGACTTAGGAAATAACCCCGTCTGAAACAAAAATATGATTAGCTCACGCTATGGAGACATAATGGATTGTATTGGGTTGCTTTGAACTGATGGTGATCTTTTTTCTGAACTTCCTCCTATACTTTTTCATCTATCTCAAATGGCAAGATATTTTAATCAGTCTCTAATGCTTTCGCTTTTGACAGGTTCGAATCGTAGGAAGCAAATGCTTCAGCGCGTGAGAACTTCCTTTTGTTCATGAATCAATGACTGTCTTTGTAGTAGATCCTAGTTCTGATAAAATATTGATAGCCTCGAGTATAAAAGGGCAATGTCTTAGGCATTCTTTGTAAATAGCACAACAGCCTGACCATGTCTAGAAGATGTAGCAAATTCACCGGTAAACTTCTAGCTTTGCTTGGAATTCCTTCCATCTCAACTAAAGCTACTTTGTTCTTATTTGGAAAACAGTGACACGATGCAACTTTTGAACTTTACCTCATTTTCATTAATTACTGCTACATTGCAGGGGTCTATTTGGCGATAATAAGCTCCAAGTAGATGACATGTTCTGTTTGGGAATCACCTTGTAGTATTGTAAAGCTTGCTTATAGGTGTGAATGGCTCTCTGATACTCCCTCGTTTATTTTGCAGTGACCAAATTTTGTGAGGTGTTGCATCATGGGAGATCCTTTGGATGTGAATCTGAGGTTGATGGTTTAAAACTTCCTCTTCATGTTAAGGTTGCTATGTTTGCTTCTGACTAGGCCAAGGACCTTCTCACTTCCCATTTTGTTGGTCTCTTGTGACGACTCATGGTATTTTATTGATGCAGGAATTCATGCATATTTAAGAGAATGTGGATCAAAGGAGAAATTGAATATATCATCTTGATAGGACTGTTGTTGTGAGAGTTTTCTGCACATTTTAGATGCCATGTTACAGACAGAGCTTGGATCACAAACTTTGTAAGCTTCTCCCGGCAGCATAAAACCATGGAACGATATGATGATGCACTTTGTAATCTCGTTTGAATGAGATAAGTTAGAGATTATGAGTTTGCATTTCTGAACTGATTCTGGATGCTGCTGAAATTTGTATGAAGTCTAAGTTTATTTTCTTCTTTTTTTGAATGCAGGCACTTAATTGCAACGGTTAAATCAGCACAGGCTTTTTGGAATATCGAAGGAGTTGCAAGGACCTGAGTTTTGAGGCTTCTACAATAGAAGAGGCTGTTCGTTCGGTTAATGGTTTTGCTAATCGCCGTCGTTTCGTTAATCGTCATTGTCACCCTTTAGCGTCTTCCAAGAAACAAGCGTATTTTTGCAAACACACAAGTAAGACCATCAAATGCGACTTTAAAGATTGGTTCGGGAATTGCAGATGAAGAGAAATATCAACATCATGTGAGCACTTTGACAGCCACGAAACCAATAGTCAAGAGACTCGCGCATCACTTACAAAGACTGTCTTTGTTTTGAAGTCTTTTGACAGAGATGTTATTTACAATAGGATCACTTATCACAAGGGTCATGTTGGTTTAAGCATGGATTCTACCATATCTTTTCATAATTTTCTTCTGTATTCTCAATTCATCTAACGATGTTCAAGTTAGGCATTTAGATGATATGTTTCCTCCCCTAGTTCCATCGTTAACTTCTCATCATCATAGTTTACGTGGTTCAACTCATGTATTAAGCTCTTGTAAAGAATTCTGATTGTGCACGCTTACGTGTCAAAAGAAAGATGCCTCCACACATTCTCGTAAAAGGAACATTGAGTTTCGCACTAGGAATTTTAAAAATGAATTTGACTCGTATCTTAACATTCTTATGTAGAACAAATTTGCTTTGTAGACCTTTAAACTTAAACTTCAGTGGTACTTCCCACATAAAGCCTTGGAAACAAACTCTCTTGATCATAAAGACTAAAAATGGCTTGTATTCACTTCAAAATGAATGTGTGTGTAATAAGACAATACCATTCGTGTACCTTGCAAATTGATTAATCCCTTCCAAACAACATGAATTTGTATATTGGTATCTAGATCTTGAATTCTGAGTTTTATAACAAAATTCTACGCATTTCCACGAGCTTTGGAAAGTTCATGAATCAAGCCTTATAATAGTTGATATAATGATGAACCAAAATTAATCAATCGACCCGGTTATAGCATTTCACTTCTTTATTGACGAAACTTGAGGATTCGATCTTTCCACGTTGGTCAAAACATCTTGAACCTTTAATTTCCCATTGACCTTCAAAATTGCTTGAAGAATGCTTGTCAGTTCCAAGAATATAAAATTCTTCTTGGAACAATGGCATGAGTTTCATACTTGAATCATGTGATATAGAATCATAGGAATAATGTGGGAGCTTTAAGCCTGGTCTTGTAAACTTGTGACAACCATGGACTTGAACTGACATCTTGCAATCCAAACTTCTAATTTCTTCCAAAGTGAATTCTGCTTGATGGACCATTATTAAAAACACAGAGCAAACACATCTCTTAAGTCTTGAGGAGCTTACAGAGGGGAGAAGATGCCAACTTGTAACACAATCAGTGCTCAACCTCCAGGGACCAAATCTTCATATCAGAGGGTATAAAGGCCTAATCTTCTGTGGGGGGGGGGGGGGGAAGCTTAGGAATCTGAGGGAAGAAAGGCTCGGTAGTGGCTTAGGGACCAAAAAGGGGAAGGGCACAATCTCACAGGAATCCATACACATCTTGCAAAGACCAGAGAACCTCCACAAACACACACACAACACAACCTTCAAGACCTTGAACTCTGGAGCAGCACCCATCCTAAAAAGTAAACAAAACAGACAAAGCTAGATAGATCGGTTAGTTATGAACGAATGATGGCCTAAGATGCAAAGAACAAGGCGGGGATCTTAGGGTCAAAAATTAGGGTGCGACATAGAGGAAGAGATAAAAGAAGTCAAGATTGGGGCACTACTCAGTCCAACTGTCAAAGAAAGTTCGACAAAGCTTCTCAAGGAGTTTCCAGATGTGTTCGCTTGGTCCTATCAGGATATGCCAGTGTTGGATACCAGCATTGTGGAACATCATCTACCGTTAAGATCAGAATGTCCTCCGGTGAAACAAAGACTGAGACGGACTCACCCAGACATGGGCATCAAAATCAAAGAGGAAGTACCGAAACAGATTGACGCGGGTTTCCTCGCCACATAAGAATATCCTCAATGGCTAGCCAACATAGTACCAGTTCCGAAAAAGGAAGGAAAAGTCAGAATGTGTGTAGACTACAGGGATCTGAACAAAGCGACTTTCCCTTATCGCACATAGACATGCTGGTAGACAGTACAACAAAGTTCAAAGTTTTCTCCTTCATGGATGGATTCCCGAGCTATAATAAGATAAAAATGGCGCCGAAAGACATGGAGAAAACTTCCTTCATCACCCCATGGGGCACTTTTTGTTACAAGGTAATGTCGTTCGGTTTGAAGAACGCCGGGACAACCTATCAAAGGGCCATGACTACTCTGTTTCATGACATGATACACAAAGAAACCGAGGTATATGTTGATGATATGATTGCCAAATCCAAAACAGAGGAGGAGCATGTGACCCACCTGTCAAACCTATTCGAGCGGTTGAGAAAGTACAGACTCCGCTTGAATCCCAATAAGTGCACATTCGGTGTCCGTTCAGGAAAACTCTTAGGGTTCATCGAAAGCCAGAAAGGAATTGAGGTTGATCCTGACAAGGTCAAGGCCATTCAAGAAATGCCTTCTCCAAAGACTGAGAAACAAGTCAGGGGATTCTTGGGACGTTTGAATTAAATTTCCAGATTTATATTCCTCATGACCGCGACATGTGCGCCGATTTTCAAATTACTCAAAAAGAATCAGGACTGCATTTGGACAGAAGACTGTCAAACCGCCTTCGACAGTATCAAGGAATACCTGTTGAACCCACCGATTCTATCACCTCCAGTGGAAGGAAGACCATTGATCATTTACTTAACAGTATTGGAAGACTCAATGGGTTGTGTACTTGGCCAACAAGACAAAACAAAAAGAAAAGAGTCTGCCATCTACTATTTACACTATGCTTGAGAAAACTTGTTGTGCTTTGGTTTGGGCAGCCAAATGTCTCCGCCAGTATATGATTCGTCACACTACTTGGTTAATCTCTGAGATGCATCCAATACCATGCTCAGAAAGCCTTCAAAGGAAGTATTTTAGCCGATCATTTGGCTCATCAACTGATTGACGATCAGGAATCAGTGGGGTTTGACTTCCCAGACAAAGATATCATGTATTTGAAAATGAAAGATTGCGATGAATCGCTACCTAGTGAAGGGCCAGAACCAGGTTCCCGATGGGGACTAATCTTTGACAGAGCTATCAATCATTATGGAAACCGAATTGGGGCAATCATTATAACACCTCAGGGTACCCACATTCCTTTTACCGCCCGACTGACATTCAAGTGTACAAACAACGAGGCCGAATACGAAGCTTGTATCATGGGTCTCGAAGAAGCGATCGACTTAAGGATCAAGAACTTGGATGTATATGGCGACTCAGCCCTGGTTATCAATCAGATCAAAGGAGATTGGAACTTGGATGTATTCACGAAGGATCCTTTGGCACTCATTCCAACAGACACACAATGGCGAGAAAAATTCTGAGAGCAGGGTACTATTGGTTGACAATGGAATTCGATTGCTACAAGTACATGAGGAGGTGTCACAAGTGTCAGATATACTCAGACAAAATCCATGTACCGCCAACGCATCTCAAAGTTCTTTCTTCCCTATGGCCATTTTCTATATGGAGAATCGACATGATTGGCATGATCGAACCCAAGGCTTTGAACGGACATCGGTTCATCCTAATAGCCATTGACTACTTCATCAAATGGGTCGAAGCAGTGTCATACGCCAATGTAACCAGACAAGTGGTGGCCCGACTTATCAAAAACAATAGCATCTTCCGTTATGGTGTTCCAAGCCAGATCATTACTGATAATGGATCCAACTTGAACAATAGAATGATGAAAGAGTTGTGCGCTGAGTTCAAGATCGAACACCATAACTCATCTCCCAACTAACCCAAGATGAACAGAGCGGTAGAAGCGGCTAACAAGAACATCAAGAAGATCATTCAAAATATGGTAATAACCTACAAAGACTGGCACAAGATGTTACCTTTTGCTCTTCACGGTTATCGCACATCTGTCCACACTTCAACAGGGGCAACCCCTTTCTCTCTAGTATATGACATAGAAGCAGTGCTCCCCATAGAAGTAGAGATCCCATCAATCGGGGTATTGATGGAAGCTAAGTTAACAGAAGCTGAATGGTGCCAAAGTCGGCACAACAAATTGAATCTGATCGAAGAAAAGCGAATAACGGCTTTATGCCATGGTTAGTTGTATCAGCAAAGAATGAAGAAGGCATTTGATAAGAAAGTTTGACCTCGCATCTTCAGAAAAGGAGACCTTGTGCTAAAAAAGATTCAATCATTCCTCACTGATTCCCGGGGCAAATGGACTCCGAATTATGACGGCCCCTATGTGGTCAAGAAAGCTTTCTCATGCGGTGCCTTGAGACTCGCAACCATGGATGGAGAAGAATTTTCCTATCCCACAAATGTTGACGTAGTCAAGAAATACTTTGCCTAAATAAATAAATAAAAACATCTCTGTGGATTGAAAACCCGAAAGGGAGGTCCAGGCAAAAACTAGAGACATAATCAAAAATCATCCCGGTGGATTGGAAATCTCAAAGTACAATCTAGGAAAAAGTTAGGGATAATGGCAAGTAATTACGTCCAACAAAGGGGCAAATCCCTCAGCGGCAGTCATGCCATCCGTTAAGAAAACTCCAGTGAAGGTCATCTTCGACGGAAGCTCAGGATGTCCAGAATTCAAAGTTGGTAGAAGGATAGTGGTCGTTATGTTTCAATGTAGCTCTTTTCCCTTAAATTACCATTTTCTAAACTTTGTAAATACTCCATGGAATCACGTGCTTGGCTGATTTCCATCCTTTTAATAAAATTAGAGCCCTAGTGCTTTTGTTTGCAATTCACATTTGTTTTAGCTTTACAGAACACCATTTTAGTATGATTAACGATTCTTGAAATAAAACAAAACGAATTTACTTGTCAACTTTTTCTGCTTTTAAAATAGAGATGGAAATTTCTTTTGACTGTTGAACATCTAAAGAGCATCGATCTCTACTCCAGAAGTAATCGAGCTTCAAAGTGCAGAATCAAAGTACTCCTTCTAAACCAGTGCACCTGAATGAAGGATCAGCTGTGTCAGATGTGAATATTCTATCCGACATCCCCGACAGAGTTCTTTTCTCCTAAGTCCGACCAACGGTTGTTCCCCACAGGGACCATCTCTCCTAAGCAAGGCAGAAATGCTACTCTTGAACAAATGGTACTTTTCATCCCCCGTAGTGGCCGAGTGTCCAGTCGTGTTCATCCGTTAGTTTGTATGCCGCATCAGTTTTGTCAGCATATACATACATACATACATCATGCATTATTGATTAACATTCATATTCATATTGCATCACTACCACGCTAGTCGGTCTCACCCCCTAGTAATAAAAGTCCTTTTGTCAATTGAGTTGCCGGTTCTTTCCTTGTTAGGAAGTGAATCATCTAAGCAATCTCTCTCTAGTGTATCTCTAGATTAGAGACGGTCTTCGACCACTTTGATAACTTGAACCTCTGAAAAACAAGAAAACTCTCGACAAACATCACTCTTCGCCATTGAAGATGATATCTTTGCTTTCCCAGATTAAAGAAAATCCCAGAGAGAGCCTCGCAACTAAATACTCTCAGCAACACATTGGTTTTTCTCTTCAGAAAGTCAATGTTAATGGAGTCATGAGCACCTCAAAATTAGGGGTACATTGTATGGCATTTCTTCGAAAAGGTCTCGAAGAAAAGTATGATGTAATACCCCCAAACAGAAAGCGGTCTCTCAAGAGACTCATTTTCCCCAGTAGAGTCAACAAATGGCGTCTTCAACAGAGAAGTTTGCACACATCTATAGCTCAAACCAATGGGTTCCCCAGCAAGTCTGACATCAAAACTATTTCCATCAAATGGCATCTCTCAAGGAAAATTCGACAAGAAGTTTGGGGAAAATCGCTATAAACATCGTCCCTTGTCAAGAAAGTTTATTGACAAAAGAAACTAAGACCAGTTCCTTGATAGGAAACTAGAATCGAGGGGAAGTTTATATCAGAAACTGAGACCAGTTCCTTGGTAGGAAACTAGGATCGAGGGGAAGTTTATATTAGAAACTGAGACCAGTTCTTTGGTAGGAAACCAGGATCGAGGGGAAGTTTATATCAGAAACTGAGACCAGTTCCTTGGTAGGAAACCAGGATCGAGGGAAAGTTTATATCAAAAACTGAGACCAGTTCCTTGGTAGGAAACCAGGATCGAGGGGAAGTTTACATCAGAAACTGAGACCAGTTCCTTGGTAGGAAACCAGGATCGAGGGGAAGTTTATTGACAAAGGAAACTTAGACCAGTTCCTTGGCTGAAAACCAGGATCGAGGGGAAGTTTTTACCTTTTCTAAGTATTAACGCTTAGCAAAAGAAGATGAATGCGTACACTACCATTCATAATCACTGTCAAAATTTCGGGTATTCTGATATTTAATCATCTTGCACCCCGGATGCCCGAATACGTTCGCCATTCACACCTTAGGGTCCAAGAAGATTAAATAGGGGAATCTGTCATACCCCAAATTTTGACCACTAATATTTCCCATCATTGTGCAACTCATCATCACAATATGGAAGTACCAACATGCCTCAATTAATATCCTCATAGATGTTTGAGCATTCACTACAATCAAGGATTAGGGTTTTCAAGCCCTCTTAGAGCTTTTAGACAAATGATCAATCAAGAAATGACATGATTTTCAACTTGTATAAACCCTCAAACATCCATAAAGGGTCAATAGGACTCCCACATCAAGAATCAAGCACAAGGTTGCAACATTCCAAGTGGATCAAGCCTCAAGATCGCCACCGTCACCAAATTAGGGTTTTGGTCGACCAAGGCCTCCAAATGGAACTCTTCATCTGGGCATGAGCCAATGCTTCAAAATATAACCCAAGATACTCCAAGGGACCTTATGAACCCAATCATCAAGTCAATTTAGCCTCAGGGGATGCATCCATAAAAAATCAGGAATTAGGGTTTCTTGACTTAATTCACCCTTAATTTGACTTTTGGGACAAAACATGAGCCAAGACCTCAAGACATGATTTGAGGGTCTCTAATACACCACATTGATCCATTTGCAACAATGGATTGATCCAAGAAGCTTAATCTACAAGTTTCAATTTCATCAGGACCGCAGTTAGGGTTTTGAGGGAAAAGTCAACTGTACCTTTGACTTTTGACTCAGACATGTTCCCAAATCTTGGGACATGATTCAATACACCCCATAACACCTATGAAACATATCCACCAAGTTTTATTTATATCAAGGACTTGATTTCACAAAGGATCGCATGGTTTGGAATTCATTTGATAAAAAGTCAACTGTGCACAAAAGTTAAGTTTGACTTTTTGAGATTTTTCATAATTATGGTTCTTTAACCGTAAAACAATGTTAATATGTGATTTGAATCATCATTCATCAAGAAAAATCAAAGAAATTGGGATAACTTGTAAAAGGGGTAACCATAAAACTTAGAATTTTTCTAAGTTATGGAACAAAGTGGCTAGGTTACCAACTTCCAAGGATCATAACTTGAGATCCAAGCAGCCATTTTGGCTGGTCCAAAGATGGATTTGTAGCTCTCATGGCATACTTTAAAAGTGTCAACTACACCTCATTCAAATTCTTCATGGATTTTTAGTTATGGAGTGATCAAAATGACTGAAAACATGAAATGTCACTTTTTGCAACACTTAGTGAAATTTTCACTAAGTCAGGATCTGTCTTACTTTTTTCAGAATGTAGGGGCATTTTTCACTTGGATCCAAAAAGTTTCAAGAAAAACTATGATCACTCATGTTTCGTGTCACATAAGGGCTTTCCAAAATGTCCAAGAACTCCATACAACTCCACCTGAGCTAGGAGTTATGACAGCTGCAACATGCCTTGCTGCAAACTGTCTTGGCAAGGCAAATTTGTGCATAAAGCCTCGATTTTCTCAAGTTGTACAATTCCAAGCATGCTTATCCATCTGCACACCTCAAGGGGGAACAACCAAGGGACAAACACTGATCTATCAGCCTCCTAAGTCCATGGATCTATGTTTAGGCATGACATTCCTTAATTCAAAGATGCTTCAAATATTCAATTTTGTTTCAAAGCATTTAACTGATGCATAGAGGTGGCATTCATCAAGACAATGTTATCCAAGTTCAGTCAAGACTTATCCCTGAACCAAACGCACATAGGTATGTGCTCTAACCTCTAGTCAATGGCTAGAGGAGACTTGAGATTCCAAAATTATCCAATTGACCACAGACCTGTACCAGTTGCCATACCCTATTCCTTGCAAAACAAACTTGCTCTACTATAAATAGAGCTCATTTGTGATCAGTTTGAGTACACCAAAGCACCCAAACTGATGCTTTCCTCAAAACCACCTTCTTTCACTCCAATATTGCCTTCTAAAGCAAGTCACTATCGGGTTTTGAGTTTGAGAGCAATACCAACCAAACCAATCACACACAAACACCTCATAAACATCATATAGAAGTGATCCAAATACTTAAACAACATCTGGAACACCAATTTCACAAAATCACCAGCCAATTGCTCAAGCTTTTAACCAAGTTGCAGTTGAGGTGCCATAACCTGTTCCAGTCCATTTCCAATCACTCCAAGCATTCAAACACATTCCATATGGTGTAGGGAAGCTGTTCAGATCATCATAACTCATCTGTAACACCTCCAACTCAAAAATGAAATTGCTCTTGCTGCCACGACCTTCAAGTAAGCCTAAACTTGGTCATTTCATGATTCATGCATATTTCCTCGCACAATAATTTTTCCATATGTTCATAATCATGTATGGAGGGTTTCCCCTCAATTAATTGCTTTGTATGAATCATGTGACAAAATTTTCAGCCTTCATGCAGAATTTAGGGTTCTTGAGGTTTTGTCTTGATTTCTTATTCCATGCTTAAAATAAATGAAATTAAAGACCATAGACATGATCGTGAGGTGAAAATGAGTAGATTGATATGTGGATTGTGTGATTTCATCAAGTATTCAGTGAGATTGAGGGGAAAACACAAATTTGAAGAAACAGAGGGCGCGGGCAAGAACTTGGTGTTCTTGGCGCCCTTTTTTGAATTTTTAAGTATTTGAATTTTTGTGATTTTATTTAATTGATTCAAAAATTAATTTCTCTCTGGTTTTTAATGATTTTGAGTTCATTCTTTTTTTAATAATTCACAAAAATGTTAAAATATTTTATTTTACAATAATTTCCCAAAAATATTATTTATTTCATATACTTGATATTTTTGCAAAGAATTAATTTTTATTTATTTTTTGACATTTAAAGTATTTTTTCTTTCTTGATTCCAAACTTAAATGGTTTCCAATCATTTTGTGGATGAAAATGTGATTTTTCAAACTTTAATCCAAGATCACAACTTGTTTTTCACACATGTTTGATAATTTTGATCATTTTAATTAAATTTTTATTTAATTAAAATACATTTTGAAATTAATTTAGGGTTTTGATCTTAATCACCCTAAACAAATCTTTTTCAAACTCTTTGGGCCTCTAATAGAGTGTAAGATCCAATCCCATTTTAACCAAAACCATTTGGGCCTCAGATATTGTATAAGTCATATCGTAACCCAAAATTTGACCTCCCTCTTTTGCCTTTTGCATAAGCATGCGCATTCGCATCGTTGGCATACGCATTCACATTTTTTTTCTCTGGTGTTTTGATCGCAGGATATTCAGGTTTTCCAAGCCCGATTAATCATATCCTCACAAGGTCATCACATCATAAAAACAAGCACAAGATGAAGGTTTCCATGCTTATTCATCAATACAAGAGGTGGAAAATCGAAGCTGGGACCACAACATATTTTTTTAGGAAAATTAGGCATATTTTGGCCTAGTTAATCGATTAACCATTTGCAGTTCAATTGTGTTAATCGAGTTGGAATTCAAGTGCACCATGTTCCTGGTTTTCCAAGTAATGTGGATCTTTGGATGTTGGAATTCACCTTGGGATTGTTACCGAGTTGGTTCTAACTAACCGAGTTAATCGCCTTGACTCGGTGAGTCAAGTCCAACTAACTCCTAACCTAGCTCCAAACCCAAAGCTAATTCCAAACCATCTCATACTCCAAACCTAAAGCCTATATAAACACACCTTCACTCACTTTTCAATTCCTCAACCATTCTCTACCATTTTTCACCAAACTTCTCACATTTCACTTTTAGTTCTCTCACTTTTTCTCTGATTTCTCTACTCATTCTTCATCTTCATCTCACTTCTCATCCTAAAACCTCACCAAAAGCTCTTATTCTTGAAGGATAATCACTTTTCACATTGAAAGTGATTAATTTTTGAGCTTAACCTTCATCATTTGGCATTCTTTGGTTGGATTTCTGGAATTACATCCTATTCTACTTCAATCCAAGGGTTTCACACCATTTATTTTGGTGCAAGTTCGATTTCGGTACATTTTTGCGTTTTTGATCGGTTTCGACGCGTTTCGTCTACAACTCAAGGATCATCTGGTTTCTTTGATTATCTTCACCAAGATCACATTGCAACATTTACCAAGGCACATCTCAGCCTTGTAGATTGGTGGATTTCATTCATTTTATCATTTCGATCATTTTCGTATCGTTTGCGATGTAATTTCGATATTCTTACATGTGAATTGATTATACTTTTGCTTGATCCATGATCTTGATTGTTAATTGATTCTATTGTTGATCATTTGCTGTTTCTAAACTTGATTTTTTGTGCATAATTGTTTGCACTAGAATTGGAGTGATTGCACAATCAAAAAGTTGGCCAAAAGCACTTTTCCAAAACTGATTTTCTGCTCCCTGTATAGTGTTAATCGATTAACACATTGCAGTGCAATTGTGTTAATCGATTAACCAGTGTTTTTTTGCACTTTTTCACGTGTTAATCGATTAACACTTAGCAGTGCAATTGTGTTAATCAATTAACACTGAACCAGAAGGTCATTTTATTGCATTTTCAAGTGTGTTTGCCATGCTTTCTTCATTTTAACTTCCATTGATTGTCATTCTTAATTTTATGGATGTTTTTAATGTCATTTCACTTCTTGTTGAAGCATGTTCATGAACTTTCGATGCATATTTTCGATTATTCATTTGTTTCACGTTCTTAGCATTGTATGAACATAGTAGTTCTTGCACTATCTTTGTTCACACGATACACAAGTTTGTGTGGCATTTTGATGATCATTTGGCACTATTTTGCACCTTCCATTTCAGATTTGCATTAAGGTTATTCTTCATGGATAAACTTAATCTTGTATAATCAATAATTCACGCCTTTTTGCTTTAATGACTTTTCATCCTCTTTAGAAAGTTGTTAGCATGTTTCTCCCTTGATTAATTGATCGAAACTTTGTTTTGATTAATCGATCTTTCCTTTTCCTCTCTTTAGGCCTCCTTTAGAGCTTTTTTCTCTCGATCCCCTCGTGGAGTTAGAGTTTCGCGCTACATCTTGCATCAGAGCACTGTACAAATTGACGTCGTTACGCTGTCCGTTTCTCTACACAGGAGCACTGTACAACTTGGAGCTTTTGTGCCGTCCGGTTCAACTTCCGCATTACACCCTGTGTGTTAGAGAAGGAATGAGAAGGGAGAATTCCTACTCTCATTCTGACTACTTCAGGTAGGGGACGAATGACCCTGTGCTTGGCTTAGTCACCTCTATATCTAGGGGGTAGTGTGCTCTCATTTCCCCAGTCAAGTCGATCCTGGATCACTCTTTGCTCTTTGCAATCTCTTTCAATCCTTGATCACTCTTTGCTCATTGCAATCTCTTTCGATCCTTGATCACTCTTTGCTCTTCGCAATCTCTTTCGATCCTTGATCACTCTTTGCTCTTTGCAATCTCTTTCGATCCTTGATCACTCTTTTCTCTTTGCAATCTCTTTCGATCCTTGATCACTCCTATCTCAATCTCTCTCTTGAACAATCACCTTCTTGGTTACGATTCTTTGTTCCTTGGGTTAGCAAGCTTTCTTCGTTTCAATACCCTATGCTTTTCTCGTGGTCCATCATTGCTTTTTGACTTCCCTGAAGAGTCTCAATTCTCTTTCTTTGGTCCAACACAGTTTTCCTGTCACAACCATTTTTCCCCAGGAGTTCGCAACCTTCTCTTGGTTATTCTCCTTTGTTGGGTTAATCACCTATTCTTGGTTAATCACCCTTTTCTTCAGTTAACCACAGTCTGTCTATTAAAATACTGAGCTTTGTTGGGTTAATCACCTATCCTTGGTTAATCACCCTTTTCTTCAATTAACCACAGTCCGTCTGTTAAAATACTGAAGCCCTTTTTGAGTTAATCACCTTCTCTTGGTTAATCACTCATTTTTCTCGGTTAATCACAGCTCTCCTGTTAAAACTGAATCCCTTGCAGTTGGAAACCTTTCTTGGTTCGAATACTTGCACCCTTGGGCTAGTAACCTCTTTTGGTTCAATACCCTTCTTCGTTGGTCAAGTACTGTTTGTTCAGTCATTACCAACACCCCTTTTAGGTTACGACCTTTGATCGGTCCTACACCCGTTCTTCTAGTTAATCACAGTTTCCTCTGTTAAAACCAATGCTTCTCTATCCCCACAGAGTTATAATCCTGGTGTCCTCGGTTAACCACTGTTTATCAGTTAATATACTGATGCCCTTCAGAGTCAAATACCTTCTCTTGGTTCAGCACTCTCTTTCTTGGTTCATCACAGTCCGTCTGTTGACACCAACTTCTTTTCCCTACCAGGGTTCTATTCTCTTTTCTTCTTTTAACCACTGCCATCCAGTTAATATACCGATTCTCCTTCTTCTCTTGGTTATGACACCATCCCTTTGTTTGGATCCCCAAAGGAGTCCTTCCTATTCTCCTTGCTCTTACTTTCTTGGTTTCGACACCAATTCTCTTTGTTATCCCCAGCAGAGTTTCTTTCACTCTTGGTTTTAACACCATTCTTTTTCTAGGCTCTTGTACAATCACTCTTACTGCGAGGTCTTCCCCAGTAGAGTTTTTCTTTCACTCTTGCTCTTGGTTTTGACACCACCTCTTTCATCTCCTTGTTTCTTTCTTGTTTTGTTTTCCGTTCAGTTCCCCGAACTACGGAAGCTCTGATTCTGCATTCTTCTGAATGTCAGATATGTAGGCACGAGACGCAATGTCTTGGCGAGCACACTTCCACCTTTCTTTCGTCTTCCTCCTTTCTTTCTTTCTTCTTTGTCCCCTGGTTCCATGAACTACGACGCTCTGATTTCCTCATTGCACTATGAGGGTACGTAGGCACGAGGGCCACAATCCTCCGCGAGCACTTCTTTCCTTTCTTTCTTTTTCCCCTTTCTTCTCTCTCTCTCTCTCTCTCCTCTTCTTTTATCTAGAAGCCTTTAGATAGATAACCCATCCAAGCCTAGAAGCAAGCGAAATGGTTCCCGTCGAGTACGACGGATGCATTAGGTGCTAATACCTTCCTTTTGCATAACCGACCCCCCGTTCCCGTTTCTCTTCCCCTTGGGTTTTATTGATATTTTCCCTGTCCTTTGGGACTAAATAAAGTTCGGTGGCGACTCTGTTGTATCTTTGAGTGTGCGATTTACTCAGGTAGAAACTAGCCATCTTCAGCTGGAGACTCTGCTGGGGAATGGTTTACCTACTGTTGGTCCATCCCTTGAGGGGTCTTGCCTAGTTTTGTTTGCTTTTTCTTGCTTGCTTGGGTGTTTATCTTTAGCGCTTTACTTGCTTTATTTTTATTCTTTAGCTTTATGTTTATTTATCGCATTTCTTTACTGCTTTGAATATTCATATGCTGCATATTTTGGATATCTGCTGTTTTCTGCTGTTGTTGGGATGGGTAGATATTATTGGAGAGAAAGGTCCTAACACCGGGCCTAGTATACACATAGGCTAGAACGTGGATAGTCGTGAGGCATGCGTTTTGGGCGTTGGGATATCACGAGACCCACATCCCAGATCGTGATTCGTTTGAGAATACTTCCGTCCTGTGAGAATTCACTACGGCGGGGGATTTTCATCCTGAATCCTATGGTTTGGGCGACCTTTTCTAGGGACCACCTTGTTGTGTCTAGATCACACCTGTGAGGGGGATGGGATTTGCAGGAAAACAAGCCACTTCATACCCTTGTTCTCACACACGCCAGATTTCTTCACCGACACATTAGATTATATTGCACTGACACAGATTTATGTGCAAATATCTGGATTGTTCAGATTTGATTATTCGGACAGTGTTGGCTTCTTGTTGTTGTGTTGCATATCATTTCATCAT
This sequence comes from Lathyrus tuberosus, assembly GCA_022829125.1. Lineage (NCBI taxonomy): Eukaryota > Viridiplantae > Streptophyta > Magnoliopsida > Fabales > Fabaceae > Lathyrus > Lathyrus tuberosus. Next base: position 25,368,742 of record JALAZF010000017.1, read on the forward strand.
GTAAATTAATTTTTGCTTGTGCATTTCCAGATATTCGAAGGCTTATCTTTTGTTGACATTATCATAGAGATGAGTACTGGTTGTCGTGGTATCGTCAGTTACAAGTTTGTGGAGCCTAAGCTGGGTGTCTTGAGAGGTTTGGCATCTTTGTTGGTTGGAGATCACAGAGGGGTTTTCATAGGTACTTATGGAAATATGTTAACCATCCTCAACACTGAAGTCAACATCACTGCTATTCATACTATGGTTCAGTTCTACGACCCACGATATAGGTGCTTCACATTTCAGGATTATCAGCTAGCACCTACACTTGAAGAGTATGCTTATATTCTGGGGGTTGAGATCAAGAAGCAGGTTCCTTATGTTTACACTAGCAGTTTTCCGAAGTTTCATCTTATTGATGATGCGCTTTGCATTAGTAAGAAAGATGTGGAGGATAATCTCAAGACCAAAGGGAAAGGTATTCGAGGGTTTTCTTCGAAGTTCTTGGTTCACAAGGCCACTACTTTTACTAAGGATGGAAACTGGAAGGCTTTCAACGCTGTTCTCGCTTTGCTGGTATATAGGATTGTCTTGTTTCTGAACATGGAGGATTTCGTAGATCAGGCTGCCATCAGTATCTTCTTGTCCAAGAATCCTATTCTGACGCTTCATACTGATACCTACCATTCTATTCATTCTAGGAATGAAAAGAAGAAAGGAACCATTTTCTGTTGTGCTCCTCAGCTGTACCGATGGTTCATGTCTCACCTTCCATAAAAGGGTCATTTTTTTTAGAATAAGGATAATCTCAAGTGGTCTCAACGAATCATGTCTCTTACTGCTGATGATATTTCTTGGTATTCTCGAGTCTTCGACGACATTCCAATTATTCTTCATTGTGGGAAATTCGCCAATGTGCCTCTCTTCGGTACAAAGGGTGGAATTAACTACAATCCGAGAATGGCTTTCCGACAGTTGGGATACCCTATGGTTGCCAAAGCTGATCCTGAGGTAGTGGAAGAGTACATCTTTCATGAAGGGGTTGATGACATGGGTTTGCTGAAGAGGTTTAGTGCCGCTTGGACTCAGATTCATCTCGAAGGTAGAGCCGATTTGGGTAAGAAGAATTGCGTAGCCAAGGAAGCTTACACACTTTGGGTCAAAGAGCGCGTCAAAGAGATTTTGTTGCCATTCTCTCCTGAGCCTTCCATGAATGCCAGGCTTCCTGAACTTGCCATTGTTCCTCCATCTGAGGTCGACCAACTCAAGCTGATTATTGAAAAGTTGAAGAAAGAGAATGCCGATCTTCGTCTCAACCTTGATAGAGTCACTTCCGAGAAGTATAGCCTACAGAGTGAGCTCCATTAGAAGCGCGAGCGCATGCTCAAAGAGGTGGAGGTTGAACAGAACAAGCATAGGAAGATGGGTGATGCTTTAAAGAGCACCTATGAGGGACTTGCTTCAAAGAAGAGACAACTCACCGATGCTCATTATCAGGCCTACAAGGGGGAGTTGAGCTACAACAAGCAACTTGAAGAGCTTCGAGGGAAGTTATCCGAGTTCAAGGCAAAGTGGAAAAGTGAACAAGACCGTGCTAATCTGTTAGCAAAAGACTTTTCCCAATGTCAAGCTAAGCTCGACAAAGTCTTCGGTGAGATTCAGAAGCTGCAAGATCAAGCACATCAGAGCCAAGAGCAGATTAGTCAACTCAACACAGAGAGCACTCATTGGGAGCATCAAAGCCGTCATCTACAGAACCTCCAGGATCAGAAATAGGCCTTTCTTCAAGACATGCTTCAGGGACCTAATCATTCTTTGCTGCGTAACCTCATGAAGGATGTGAAGTACTAGAGTGAGAGGCACGACCGTCTAGCCAGATTTGCTGAGCATGCATTGGAGGACCTACCAGGGTTGTTGAGGGATGCATATGCTGATGCATTGCCGCACCGGCTTCCTTGGGCTGTTTTTCATTTCTTATCTGTGTATAGGGTGGTATTTGATAGAATCTATGCGGATTTTGTTATAGCCCAAAAGGCAGATGTTTGACTTGTATTCGACTTGTACTTCTTTCCTTTATTGCTGAATGAACGAAGATTCTTGTTCACTCTATCTTTTATGCCTTTACTTGTATGCTTTATGATTGTTGTCAACAAAGATAAGTTTAAGAATTCCTGGAATTTAAAAATTTATTTTTGCATGCATATCATATATTCATCTGCACACATATGCACGTCCCTTCATCCGAAACTGTTGCTCATCCTTGTCCGCATTCCTTGTAGCAAGACGACGACTCGACATCAGTATTTTACTCGCTCAAGAAAATCCAGAATCATGGCTGACTTTGAAGCTGAGAACGCTGCGTACAAGGAAACTCTGGCACAATTCCAAGGTCAGATGGATCAGTTCCAGACGAACATGGATGTCATTATGGAGCTCCTTCGTGCCCAGAGGGACGCCGCTGCTGCTGCCACTATTGTTGCAACTACTACTGATACAACTGTTGTCACTCTTGTGACTGTTCCTCCTGTTATTACGGCTACTCCTGTTGTTGTTGTTCCTTCTCCTGTTAGAGTTGAAGTGCCAGTTGAGCCTGTGAATCAGCCTGCTATTCAACCCGGTTTGAACCGGATGCCTGCTGGTTTTCCTTGGGGCATGCCTCCGAATTACACTCCTCAGATTGCAAATAATGGTAGTGCCTTCATGCCATATCAGCCTTTTGTTGCACCCATGCCTAACGGGAAGGCTGCCGCATATCCATGGGTCATGCCTACTCCAGTCCCGCCTCCAGTGGTGAATGATGATTCTGAGAATCCTCAGGCTCAGACTCATCAAACTGCCGGATTGGTTGATACTGAAACTCCTGATAAAGAAGAGCATGTGTATAGAGGACCTCATATTCATGTTCCGATTTCGTCTCAAGTTGCTCAAACTGCTATTCCGAATGTTCATCCTGGGATGTTCTATCCTGGGGCATCTTCCTCAGCTGATGGGGTACCTCCTTCGATTTATCCGTATGGTGTTTCGATGGGCCAGAATGCTGGTCAGATGGTTAATCCGGGTTTGGTGTATCCTTCTCAGTTTGCTACTCCGCAAGTGAATGCTCCTGCCGCTTCTCAGCTGCCAAATCCTCAGATTCTTATTAGGCCCGCTAATCAGAATAGATCTGTCGACTACAAGTTATTGGAAGACCGTATCAGAGCTATTGAAGGATTCTCTGCTTTTGGCATGGAAGCCAAAGACTTGTGTTTGGTTTCAAATGTTGTGCTACCGCAGAAATTCAAGATACCTGATTTGCCAAAGTATAAAAGTTTAAGCTGCCCGCGTAGTCACATCACTATGTACTGCAGGAAGATGGCATCTCATATTGATAACGATGAATTGCTTGTTCATTATTTTCAAGATAGTTTGTCTGGTGCTTCGTTGGATTGGTACATGGGCTTTGAGCGCAGCAAAATCCGTACTTGGAGGGATTTGTCGAAAGCGTTCGTGAAACAATACAAATATAATCTTGATCTGGCACCCACTAGATTGCAATTGCAGAATTAGTCGCAACGCTCAGCTGAAACATTCAAGGAGTATGCACAAAGATGGCGTGAGATGGCATCTCGTGTGCGACCGGCTCTCTCTGACAATGAGTTGGTTGACATCTTTATGGGTACATTGCAAGGATCTTACTATGAGAAAATGGTGGGTAGTTCTTCATCAAACCTCGCTGATGTTGTGACGATCGGTGAACGGATTGAAAATGGGTTGAAGACTGGAAAAATTCCTGGAGCTGCTTTCCAGCAGCCGGCCACTCGAAAATCTCAGAACAGTCATTCCAAGAAAAAGGAAGGTGAAGCCAACGCTGTGACAACTCAAGTTTCTCCTCAGTATCAAGCTCCCTTGGCTCCTATGCCATATTATCCATATCTATACATTGCTGCGGCCCAGCATCACCAACCTCCATATAAGTATCATCCGCAACAACCAGTTCAGAATGTTCAGAATCAGCAACAGAATCAACAGAACAAAAATCAGCAGAATCAGAACCGTCAAAACAACAATCAAGGAAACCGTAAGCGTCCGAATTTCGACAGAATTCCGGTGTCATACACTGAATTATTTCCTTATCTGGTTCACCAAGGGGCAATTGTCCCCAAACAGATTGCACCTGCGATTCCTCCATTTGGCCCGAAGCATAACCCAAATGCGTCATGTGCTTATCATACTGGATACATAGGACATTCAATAGAGGATTGCTTCATTTTTAAAACCAAGGTTTAGGAACTCATTAATAAAAAGGTCCTGACTTTCACTGAGGAAGGACCTAACATTCAGAGTAACCCGTTGCCGAACCACAGTGGACCTGCAGTTAACATGATTGAGGACAGTTCGAAGGCTGAATTGATCATGGACGTCAATGAGGTAAAGACCCCGATGACTGTGGTTTTCAATAAATTGAAGGAACATGGGCTGTTGAAAGGTTTTCATGGTAAGTGTCAGATTTGTGAAGATAATACCAACCAGTGTCGAAGGCTGAAGGGTTGTGTCCAGATTCTGATGAACCGTGGCGAAGTGCAATTTTCTAGATCTAAACCTGTTGAGGAAGTTGCCGCTATCGAGCCATTCACCATTGTCTATAGGAAGGTTCCAGTTGAATCCCCTAAGCAGAAGAAGGTGCAACCCATCGTGGTTTGTCCGCCGAAGCCGTTTCCGTATCAGAATTCTAAGGAGGTACCTTGGAAGTATGGGTCTACCATGTTTTCTAGAGGTCAAGAGATAAGTTTCGCCGAATCTGAGATCGTGAATGTTACAGCTGGTGGAGGTATGACTCGCAGTGGATGAGTATTTGCTCCGAAGGTCATTACAAAGCCTGTTCAAGTTCCAACTGTTGTTTCTCCCAAGGAAACGCCTGCATCTGCAACCCCTTCTATTCAACAAGGGGCATCTTCTACCGCAGTTCCATTATCGACTATCCCGTCTGAGGATATTTCAAAGAGCAAGGAGACCCTTGATGATCAAGAGTCCCTTAAGTTGATCAAGAAAAGTGACTTTAAAATTGTGGATCAGCTGGGTCAGACTCCCTCGAGGATCTCAATTTTGTCCTTACTCATGAGTTCGCCTGCGCACAGATCAACTTTGTTGAAAGTGTTGAACAGTGCTCATGTCATGCAAGATATATCCGTCGTCGAATACGATGTTGTTGTGGCCAACATAACTGCAAGTCGGTATTTGGGTTTCAATGAATCGGAATTGCCTCCTGAAGGAATTGCCCACAACAAAGCGCTGCACATATCTGTAACCTGCACAAACATCCTGTTATCTCGTGTTATAGTGGATACCGGTTATTCTCTCAATGTGATGCATAAGGGCACATTGAGTCAATTACCAGTGGAAGGGATTGAGATGAGACCAAGTGCCTTAGTTGTCAGAGCCTTTGACGGTTCTCGAAGACAGGTCATTGGAGAAGTGGGCTTACCCATCAATATTAGGCCGCATTTGTTTACCATTACCTTCCAAGTGATGGATATTAATCCTGCGTACAGTTGCCTACTGGGTCGTCCATGGATCCACGCGGCAGGGGCAATTACCTCCACTTTGCATTAGAAGTTGAATTTTATGTTTGAAGATCAGCTTGTCATTGTCTGTGGTGAAGAGGATTTGATTGTAAGCGAGTTATCGTCTTTTCGATATGTCGAGACCGAAGAAGGCATAGCTGAGGTGCCGTTGCAGTGTCTCGAGTTCGAAGATGTCAGCTCTGCTTCAACTAGTGAAAGTAGATCACTATAATTGACTCTAGCATCTGCTAAGAGTGCTAAAGAGACCATCGATAGAGGTGCCTTGCCAGGCTGGGGCACGTGATTGATGTGGTTGAGAAGCATAATCGTTTTGGAGTAGGCTATCATCCTGGTCGTCAATCTGGCTCCTCTGATCAGAAGCAATGCAACTTTGTCAAGTTCCATAGCGCGAGTTTCCAGAAGGGTGACATCGTGGTAGCTGTTGATGATGCTGGTCCCAGTAATCAGATTTCAAGCCTCGTGCGCAAATGTCTGTCGGGTTTCAAGCTCAACAATTGGACATCTACCGTGATTCTTGTGGTTTTCCCATATAACATGTATTGCATTTTACTTTCTCGTTCCCTCGTCCTCGCCCGAGACGAGTGGATAGCTTGTAAAGGGTCTCGCGCTTTTGCAATATTATGTGATCAATAAATAAAATTTTTTGCATTCAAAATCATGCTCTATTTTCTTTCTTTATTTTACTTTTTCACAAGACAAATGGCAAAAGTTTATTTTCTTTTTCACTTTTTTAATAGCTCATTCTAAACATATTCATAAACATGCAGAACTACTAAAAACATTGATAACAACATGGCAAACATCCATTGTAATTCTGGAATTCCAATTAACCAAGCCGAAGAAGATGGTAAGTGTTAGTTTCTTGGATTGGCTAGAATTTTGGTAAAACAAAGGTTGTTCAATGTTGACGTCAAGGTGGTGATGTTGCAACATTTAGTCTTAACACTGGGCCGTGTTAAGTAGTGAAGCAGTTCAATGTTTGATGTCATATGGGTGATTTCACAACATTGAGTCTTAACACTGGGCTGTGTTGGATGTCTGATGTCACAAGCGATGGTGTGACATTAGATCTGCAGAATTAATAACATCAGGTTTGTGATGTTGTTAGGGTCTGCGTTTTAACTGGAATTGTGGGGAGCTGGTAGTCTCATTGGATGCGAATATCTTGGGTTAGATATTCTCTGTTGCATAGAGATTTGATGCAGATTTGTAGGAGATTTAAAAGGTTGAAGATTTGAAAAGATTTTGGGGATAAAATCTGTTTTAAAGATTCAGTTTTAAATAACAAATCAGATCAAATATTGCAAGGAGTCCAAGCCCAATTCAGGTGGCTATATAAAGCGCATAGATCAAAGGAAGAATGTACAGAAATGAGACAGAAGATAGAGAGCATTAACTGGAGGTTAATCATTGTCTTTGTGCGTGTTTTTCTGTACACCATTCTAGGTTGAATTGGTGAGTTGTTTTCTGTCCTCTCTTAGAAGCTGTGAAGTGATAGAGAGTTTGTGTAACTTGATCAAAGCTGTGAAGCAGGATCAAGGTGTCTCAAAGAGGGTGTTCTTTGAGAGGTTTTAGGGATTGAGTAGTGTTCTCATACCTAAGTGGTTTCTTAGGTAGAAAGTCACTAGTAGGAATTAAGATTAGGAGATTGTCAACTGGGTTGTTGAGTCTGTAATTTAATTCTACAAGTAGTGAATTTCATCCCTGGCTTGGTAGCCCCCAAATTAGGTTGTTTGAACTGAACTGGGTGAACAATCCTTGTGTGTGGTTTATACGTTACTGTTACTATTAGTGCCTTGTTCATACAACAGATTGCGATGTTGTGACATTGCACAAGACATCACACATCTGTACCAGAATTTCAATTGGTATCAGAGCAGGCATCCTGTCTGTCTCTGGGTGAGATCTAGGGAAGTTACTTTCTGGTGTAAAGATGGACAAAGAAGTTGGAGGATTTGTCAACAGACCCCCTATGTTGGATGGATCCAATTATGAGTATTGGAAGCCAAGGATGATTACTTTCTTGAAATCCTTGGACAGCAGGGCATGGAAGGCCATAGTTAAAGAGTGGAAAACACCTGTTGTATATGAAAAAGATGATGCTGGAAAAGATAAAGAAGGCACCTCAAAGCTGAAGCCTGAAGAAGAATGGACCAAGGAAGAAGATGAGCTTGCCCTTGGTAACTCTAAAGCCCTGAATGCTGTCTTCAATGGAGTTGACAAGAACATATTTAGGCTGATCAACTCATGTGAAGCTGCTAAGGTTACATGGGATATTTTGAAGGCTACTCATGAAGGAACATCTTGAGTTAAGATTTCAAGACTTCAACTTTTGACATCAAAGTTTGAAAGTCTGAAGATGAAGGAAAATGAGACTATCCATGACTTTCATATGACTGTTCTTGAGCTGGCAAATGCATCTAGTGCTCTTGGTGAAAAGATGCCAGAAGAAAAGCTTGTAAGGAAGATCCTTAGGTCCCTTCCTAAGAAGTACAAGATGAAGGTAACTGCCATTGAAGAATCACATGACATCTGCCAAATGAGGGTGGATGAGCTCATTGGATCTCTTCAAACTTTTGAGCTTGGTTTGAATGAGGAAGAACCAGAAAAGAAGCCCAAAAGTATAGCTTTGGCCTCCACTCCTGCAGAAGTCAAAGATGATGATTCTCAGGAAGATCTATCTCAAACCATTACTATGTTGGGAAGGCAGTTCAACAAAGTGTTTAAGAGGATGAACAATAACTACAAGCCTAATGTCAAGAACATCTCTTCTGACATCAGCAAGTCAAAAGAGAAAGATGAAGAAAAGACTGCTTAAGAGAAAGGTGTTCAGTGCTTTGAATGTGAAGGTTTTGGACATGTCAAGAAAGAATGTCCCACATTCTTGAAGAAGCAGAAGAAGGGCATGACAGTTTCCTGGTCTGAATCTGATAGTGAAAGTGAAGGTGAGTCAGCAAAGCATGTTAGAGCCTTAACAGGAACTGTTGTTTCTGATGATGATAGTGATGGAAAAATAACCTATGAGGAGTTAACATCTACTTATCAAGAGATATGTTTAAAAAGTGCTGAGATTTGTCAAGAAAACAAGTGTCACAAGCAACAGATTGCTCAGCTTGAGAATGTAAAAGCTGATCTGGAAAATGAAGTTGTACTAGTTAAATCTCAACTTGATCAGATGACAAAATCTGTTAGGATGATGAACAGTGGTACAACCACTCTTGATAAGATTCTTCAATCAGAGAAATTTGCTGGAGATAAATTAGGTATAGGATATGTGGTTGAGGAAAAGAGTTCTACTGAAGCAAGCACTTCAGGAACCAAGAAGGAGATGTCTCAACCAATGTCTCAGCATCAAACAAAGAGACATGATTCTACACCTAAGAAGGTTACTCATCCACAGTCTCAGAATGGTGAGAAGAAGAATGCTCATCATCAGAAGAAGGTGCAGTCTTAGGGAGCTAGTCAGTATATGCCACCATAATATCACAAGAGCATGAAGGCTGCTAGGTTCAATCAGAACATGTCTCATCAGATGTCTCAACATCAGGGAAACTGGTATGAATATGGATATGAATACAACAATGCTGTGCCTCATTACTATGGAAGAAGGAAGCCTCATCACCATAGGAGACAGCCTAGGAGACAGCATCCTCAGTACAAGAGAAGACAACCGCACCATAGAAGACAGGGCAACTATGGTAGAAGGAGACATCATTATGGGTGGCAGCGCCAACAGTATCATCATCAAAGTGGCAGAAGGTTTAACCACTTTAGAGATGACAGAGTCAGATGCTTCTATTGTGGCAAGTTTGGACATATGCAGTCCTCTTGCTTCAAGCTTCATGGTTATCCAAACTCTGCTCTTCAACCCAGACAGAAGGAAGTCAGGCCCAAGGTGGTGAAACAATGGGTCCCTAAAGCTCAGGTCACATGTCTATTGGCTCATACCTCAGATGGACATTTTTCCATGGATGCATGGTACTTTGACAGTGGTTGTTCAAAGCACATGACTGGATCCAAGGAGCATTTGGTGAAGTTAAATCCTTGCCATGCAAATAAGGTTGTGTTTTGGAATGGAGAAAAAGGAGTAGTAGAAGGAGTTGGAAGAGTGAAGAATCATGATGGTCTTACTCTTGATAGTGTGATCCTTGTCCAAGGTTTGAATGCTAATTTGATTAGCATAAGTCAGCTATGTGATGAAGGGTACAAAGTCAGCTATTCCAAGGATGAGTGTCTGGTGACAAATGAGAAGGATGAAGTGGTCATGAAAGGAGTCAGATCCAGAGATAATTGCTATTAATGGGTACCTCAAGTTGTCAGCTCATCTGGTGATGATGTTGTAACATCAGACTGTAACATTAAGTGTGAAAATCTGAGCTTGATGAAAGGTCAATTAGGGTTAATGACTTATGGAGTTAAGTCCAAAGACAATTGCTATCTATGGATTTCTCTAGACTCAAGTTCTTCCTCAGATGAAGAAGTCAACAATGCTGATGGAAGAATCAAAAGCTGTGACCTTAAGAAGTGTTGGGAGCTGAATACTTGCGAGGCCAAGAAAGATGACAATCTGACTAATGACTCCTATAATTCAGAAGAAAAGTTTCACAGGTTGACAATCCTTGGGTTGAAAGATGCTGATGTTGGAGTTAAGGTTGAAACATCTCTTTGCCTTAAAATAAAGAAAGATGTTGAAGAGGTTGATGTGTATGATCTGTCTAAAAATGAGCTGATTGATAAGATGGTTCCTGGGGTTGCTAAACGACTGAAATCAAGGAAGAGGAAAGCTATTGAGTCACCTCCAAAGATGAGAACTGATAAGCAGAAGATCTATGTGGATGGTACTACAAAATCCAGGAGTAAAGTGTTCATCTCTTCCAGAAATAGGAAGATCAGAGATAAGTCTGATGATAATGTCCAGGATATCTCTCAAATGAAGGAAGTCGTTGATGTTAGAACTTCTGAGAAAATTCAAAAGGCCATACTAGATAACATTTCTGTGCTTTTCATAAAATGGTGGAAGTATGTTCTGGAAAAAGAATTTGGTATAGATACTCTGGATATGGTTGAGTTTGCTAGGATATGGTTCAGAGAGGGTGTGTCAACTTATGGTATTCAGGTGTGTATGAATAAGTTGCTTTGACTGTGTTTTATTGGGAGCTTCTTGAAGGACTTCTTTGTGTAATGAGTCCTTTGAATGGTGATGAGAAGTTGATGTCCCAAAAGATGTTATAACATTATGTTTGCTGGTGGTTATATCTGGAAGATGATTAAGATTGGACATGTGGAGTTGGATGCTCTAGCATTTTTGGTCAGAAGAGGTGGAGATTATGGTCATGTGTTTAGTAGTTTGTTCTGGCAAAGCATGACTACTGTCTTTGAAGACTTCACCAGTTTCAACAACTACTGGTGGATGTAAGGATAGAGGAATTGTGGTCTCTTGAAGAGACTGGATTTCAGTAAAGCTTATAAGTAAGCTAAGAATTTGTGGAGCATATGTAATACCCTGGTGTCAAGAGTGTCAAGAGTATCCTTGGTGAAGGATGTCTTTGTTCTGGATCTGGAGCTTAGTGCTTACATTATATCTAAGGAGCATCTACATAGTCATACGGGAGAATGATGAAGTAGAAGGTTTGCCTTGGATGGTGAAGATGAATTGTATTATAGCCTTTGGAGAAAGAGACAGTGGTACCAAAATGCATGTACTCAGAAAATGTGCTCAAATGTTAATCTCCATCTAGAGCATTTGTTAATCATGACAGGGGGAGTACTTGTCTATGGATTTTGCAGCAAAGGTGCATATATTATGAAGCTTGCATGCTGATCAAGCTTATGGAGATTGGTTGCCTCTTATGAGGATATAATGTCAGATAGCATGTTATGACATTAGGCTGTTGATTGGTGTTTTGGTGTGGCCTTGAATGGTTCTAGTCATATGAAGCAAATTGTTTGAATCTTGTGCGCACATGCTTCTGAGGAGATGTCTGAAGACAAGATTGAATCATGGCCTTGATTAGATTGTACACTTGTCTTGGTGTGTGTTATTGTGCGTGTTTCAGATGTTGTGGATGATTGTGTGAAGCCTTCATAACTGGATGGATGAAGAATATGTCTAGATTTTCAAAATGTGGATATTGCTGACAGAAGAAGTATGGTTTTGTACAGGGTGTCATAGGACTTACTTGTTGAGGTTTGTCCAATTGTGGCTAAAAAAGGGGGAGAAATAGTCAAGATTCAGTCAAGATGCAAGAGGTGCTGCAATGACAAGGAGTGCTGCTAGTTGTGATGCAGAAGTGCAGATATTGAGGGGGAGAGTTATTGAACAACTTGTATGCTGGTTCTTGCCTTGAGGGGGAGATTTATTCCAGGCTGCTGGTTAGTGTTGAAGTTTGTGTACAACAGAGTATTGGAGTGTTTGTGCAGCATGCTGAAAGCATTGTGAAGTGTAGCTGTTTGTGAAGACTGTGCTGCTGCTGCAAAGGTTGGAAAAATCATATTTGTATCCGCTGCTAAAGTCTCTGAAGATGCAGAGATTGTTTTAGCCAAAATTAGCCAAAGGGGGAGATTGTTAGTTTCTTGGATTGGCTAGAATTTTGGTAAAACAAAGGTTGTTCAATGTTGACATCAAGGTGGTGATGTTGCAACATTTAGTCTTAACACTGGGCTGTGTTAAGTAGTGAAGCTGTTCAATGTTTGATGTCACATGGGTGATGTCACAACATTGAGTCTTAACACTGGGCTGTGTTGGATGTCTGGTGTCACAAGCGATGGTGTGACATTAGATCTGCAGAATTAATAACATCAGGTTTGTGATGTTGTTAGGGTTTGCGTTTTAACTGGAATTGTGGGGAGCTGGTAGTCTCATTGGATGCGAATATCTTGGGTTAGATATTCTCTGTTGCATAGAGATTTGATGCAGATTTGTAGGAGATTTAAAAGGTTGAAGATTTGAAAAGATTTTGGGGATAAAATCTATTTTAAAGATTCAGTTTTAAATAACAAATCAAATCAAATATTGCAAGGAGTCCAAGCCCAATTCAGGTGGCTATATAAAGCGCATAGATCAAAGGAAGAATGTACAGAAAGGAGACAGAAGATAGAGAGCATTAACTGGAGGTTAATCATTGTCTTTGTGCGTGTTTTTGTGTACACCATTCTAGGTTGAATTGGTGAGTTGTTTTCTGTCCTATCTTAGAAGCTGTGAAGCGATAGAGAGTTTGTGTAACTTGAACAAAGTTGTGAAGCAGGATCAAGGTGTCTCAAAGAGGGTGTTCTTTGAGAGGTTTTATGGATTGAGTAGTGTTCTCATACCTAAGTGGTTTCTTAGGTAGAAAGTCACTAGTAGGAATTAAGATTAGGAGATTGTCAACTGGGTTGTTGAGTCTGTAATTTAATTCTACAAGTAGTGAATTTCATCCCTGGCTTGGTAGCCCCCAGATTAGGTTGTTTGAACTGAACTGGGTGAACAATCCTTGTGTGTGGTTTATGCGTTACTGTTACTATTAGTGCCTTGTTCATACAGCAGATTGCGATGTTGTGACATTGCACAAGACATCACACATCTGTACCAGAATTTCAGTAAGGAAGATTGTGAATTACCGGCTGAACTGGCAAGGCTCCTTGAGCACGAGCGTAGAGAGATTCAGCCACACAAAGAGCCAATGGAAGTTGTCAATCTTGGTACTGATGAGGTCAGAAGAGAAGTCAAGGTTGGCGCCTCCCTTGCTAAGCATGTACACTCCGAGTTGGTCAAGTTATTGAAAGAGTATGTTGATATCTTCGCCTGGTCCTATCAAGATATGCCTGGGTTGGATACCAACATCGTTGAACATCACTTACCACTCAAGCCCGGATGTCCTCCTGTCAAGTAGAAACTCAAAAGGACTAGACCCGACATGGCACTCAAAATCAGAGAAGAGGTAAAGAAACAGCTTGACGCTGGGTTCCTAGCCACTTCCGAATATCCTGAATGGTTTGCTAATATCGTCTCGGTTCCTAAGAAAGATGGGAAGGTTAGAATGTGTGTGGATTATCGAGATCTCAACAAGGCGAGCCCGAAGGATGATTTTCCTTTGCCTCATATTGATGTCTTGGTAGACAACACTGTGCAGTTCTCTGTCTTTTCCTTCATGGACGGTTTTTCAGGATATAATCAGATCAAGATGTCCCCAACTGACATGGAGAAGACTACTTTCATCATGCCTTGGGGTACATATTGTTACAAAGTCATGCCATTCGGTCTAAAGAATGCAGGGGCAACATACCAGCGTGCCATGACAACCCTCTTTCACGATATGATTCATAAAGAGATTGAGGTTTACGTGGACGATATGATTGCCAAGTCCAAAACTGAGGATGATAACTTGGTTCATCTAAAGAAGCTTTTCGACAGACTCCGGAAGTTTAGACTGTGGTTGAATCCTGCGAAGTGCACCTTCGGAGTTTGATCTGGTAAACTGTTGGGCTTTATTGTAAGTCAGAAGGGCATTGAAGTTGATCCTGATAAGGTTCAGGCAATTTAGAACATGCCGCCTCCCAAAACAGAAAAGGAAGTCTGTGGCTTTCTGGGCAGACTTAATTACATTTCAAGGTTCATCTCCCATTTGATGGCTACCTGTGAACCAATGTTTAAATTACTAAGAAAAAATCAACCGGTTGAATGGAATAATGATTGTCAGGAAGCATTTGACAAAATAAAACAATACTTGCAAGAGCCACTGATCTTAGTACCGCCGGTTCCTGGTAGGCCTTTAATCATGTATCTCACCGTTCTCGATGAATCAATGGGATGTGTATTGGGTCAACATGATGACACTGGCAAAAAAGAACATGCAATATACTATCTGAGCAAGAAGTTCACTAATTGTGAGACCAAATACTCACTCTTGGAAAAAGTTGTTGTGCTCTGGTCTGGGCTGCTCGACGCCTACGACAATACATGATTTTCCATACTACTTTGTTGATATCTAAAATGGATCCGATAAAGTACATATTCGAGAAGCCTTCTATTTCTGGAAGGATTGCTCGGTGGAAGATGCTGTTAACCGAGTATGATATCCAACATGTTACCCAGAAAGCAATAAAAGAGTGCGTCTTGTCTGACTACCTTGCTCATCAACATGTAGAGGGTTATCAATAGATGAAGTTTGACTTTCCCAATGAGGATGTTCTGTGTATCAGAGATTATGAGACACCATACCCTGATATAGGACCCGAACCAGGGGCGCGATGGACGCTCGTGGTCGATGGTGCCTCTAATGCTAAAGGTCGTGGAATTGGGGCTATCCTCATCTCTCCAACAGGTTTTCACCTTCCCTTCACTGCCAGATTATGCTTTGTATGCACCAATAATATGGCTGAATACGAAGCATGTATCTACGGTATTGAAGCGGCAATTGACATGAGAATCAAGATTCTTGAGGTCTATGGAGATTCTGCCTTGGTCATCGGTCAAGTCAGAGGGAATTTTGTGACTCGGGATTCCAAGCTGGTTCCATACCAACAACACATAGCGAAGTTAATTCCTTACTTTGATGAGATCACTTTTCATCATATTCCTAGAGAGGAAAATCAACTAGCTAATGCTCTTGCAACCTTAGCCTCCATGTTCAAGGTCAAGTGGAAGAATGAAACTCCTCATATGCGCATTGATCACTTGAACGAACCAGCGCACTGTTTAGCAATCGAGGATGAGTCTGATGATAAACCTTGGTTCTACGACATCAAAAGATATCTGGAAAAACAGGAATATCCTGAGGGTATCACTATCACTGACAAGAAGGCTCTTAGGCGGCTTTGCGCCAAATTCTTCGTAAGTGGTGGTATACTGTACAAGAGGAATTATGATTCCGTGTTGCTCAGATGCGTGGATAGACACTAAGTACACACGATCATAAGGTCCATATATGAGGGCTGCGAGGGTGTACATGCTAAAGGTCCTGCTATGGCCAAGAAGATCCTTCGGGCTGGGTATTACTGGACAACAATGAAGGTAGATTGTTATAACTTTGCCAAAAGATGTCACAAGTGCCAAATCTACGGAGACAAGATCCATGTGCCTCCAACTCCATTGAATGTCTTGACTGCACCTTGGCCATTTTCCATGCGGGGTAAAGATATGATTGGAATGATCGAGCCGAAGGCTTCCAACGGTCATCGATTTATTCTGGTTGCTATCGATTACTTCACCAAGTGGGTTGAAGCTGCTTCTTATGCAAACGTTACATGACAAGTGGTTGCTAGATTCATCAAGAAAGAGATAATCTGTCGTTATGGCATTCCTAGAAACATTATCACGGACAATGCAAGCAACTTGAACAACAATACGATGAAGGAGTTGTGTCAAGAATTTAAGATCGAGCAGCATAACTCTTCACCATATCAGCCCAAGATGAATGGCGCCGTTGAAGCAGCAAACAAAAATATCAAGAGGATTGTCCAGAAAATGGTCAAGACTTACAAGGATTGGCATGAAATGCTTCCCTTTGCACTGCATGGCTACAGAACTTCAGTTCGCACTTCTACTGGGGCAACTCCGTATTCGCTTGTGTATGGTATGGAGGCAATTCTACCCATCGAAGTCGAAATTCCTTCGCTCAGAGTCATCATGGAAGCGGGTCTTGATGAAGCTGAATGGGTTCAATCCAGATACGACCAGTTGAATCTCATCGAAGAGAAGCGCCTTACAATCGATTGTCATGGTCAATTGTATCAGAGACGCCTCAAGCGAGCTTTTGACAAGAAAGTTCTTCCTCGAACGTTCTGTGAAGGCGAACTCGTGCTCAAGAGATATTCACATGTTCACTCGGATACACGAGGCAAGTGGACTCCCAATTACGAAGGACCCTTTGTTGTCAAGAAGGCCTTCTCAGGCGGAGCCCTGATCCTCACCACAATGGATGGGGAGGAGTTGCCATCGCCCGTGAACTCCGATACAGTCAAAAAATATTATGCCTGAAAAAAAATGGATAAGAGTCCGCTAGATTGACATCCGCAAGGACAATCTAGGCAAAAATGGACGTCCCGATGGACCAAAAAAAGAAATGTCCATGCAAAAGTTAGGGACAATGAGAAAAACAATAATAGCCCGCTAAGTTGAAAACCCGAAAGGGCGACTTAGGCAAAAATGGGCATCCGGGTGGACGAAAAAAAAATGTGAAAACATGTCCAGGAAAAAATTAGGGATAAAGGCATTGACTGTGAACACTTGAGCCTCTCTTCCTCATGGCTAGACCTCGGACGGTAACAAAGCACTCCAATCATCATCGACAGGTGCAAGATGTTGGAACCTAGACTTACAGTGGATGGTGGCCAATGTTGTAATCAATGCAAAGCATGATTTCCCTTTGCCATTGACACTTGTTTTTCAATTTTATTGCAAATTTCCTCATCAAGGGTTTTGCATCCTTGTACACACTTTATGTACAAAAATTTCACATTCAATAAAATGCATTTTTGTTATCCCAATTTGTTTTCATTCCAGTATTTTGTTTGCAAAATAAATAATTATTTGTGATCACATAATACTAAAAAACGTTGAGAACAATAAAAAGCTAAATTCACAGAGAAAGCATTATGCATCGCATGTGTTACTGGTAACTCCTGCAGAATAATCGGTAATATCCATTGGTAAGCCTAACGCCTGGCCGGCAATGGGATGATTCTACGAAGAAGTTGTTGTCTCCTCAGCAGAGTCATCATTCTCCCCATCAGTTTGCCAAGGTGTTCCCTAGAAAAGACGCTTTGTTCTTTCTTCCCCAACAAGGGATGTACATCATCTCCAATGATTAGGAACTATCTGTCACCAGCAGTAGTGGTTTCTCCTCAGCTGGGTCAACATGATTCGGGAATCTCTTTGCCCCACGCAGAGCCAATCTTGGTAGAAAGGATTGATTTCATCTCCAATAGGGACATCCATGGTGATTTAGAAACCTGAGATGTTCTCGGTTTCTCTCCCCGACAGGATCATCATCCTTTGTGACCTTTCTTCTCTAGCAGAGATTGTCTTTATCTGCGGGTCCTCTCCCCGGCCGAGGGTGTCGAAGTCGTTTTGCTACGATTTCTGCCTAATCACTTCTCACTGTGCCTCATCTTGAGCCTTGCATTGCATGATATCAAGCATCATGTAGAAACACATACATAGCATATACATCGATCATACTCCCTCTTTTTTGTCCAGACTTATCTCTCAGCAGATTTTCAACAATCTTTAAACTTATCTATTCAAACACTTTCAACTCTTCTTTTGTCGCCGTCGGCCAAATTCTCGAGCTACTCTTTTATTTAATCCCCTTTTACCTCGAATCATCGAAAATTTGGCGCAATTCGTACATTCAGGTCTAAGAGGATTAAATAGGGGCAGCTGTCGTAACCCAAAATTTGACCTCCCTCATTTGCCTTTTGCATAAGCATGCGCATTCGCATCGCTGGCATACGCATTCGCATTTTTTTCTCTGGTGTTTTGATCGCAGGATATTTAGGTTTTCCAAGCCCGATTAGTCATATCCTCACAAGGTCATCACATCATCAAAACAAGCACAAGATGAAGGTTTCCATGCATATTCATCAATACAAGAGGTGGAAAATCGAAGCCGGGACCACAACACCTTTTTTTAGGCAAATTAGGCATATTTTGGCCTGGTTAATCGATTAACCATTTGCAGTGTAATTGTGTTAATCGATTAACACAGGCAAAATAGGCACAATTTGCTGCTTTTTCATGACAGCACCTTTGCACACATTTTGGTCTTGGATTCTAGCAGCATATGGAATATTCTAGACATCTCTAGATATTTCCAAGCTACTCAATTCATTCCAAGTGCATTTGCTATGATACTTCACTTCAAATCAAGTGCACCATGTTCCTTGTTTTCCAAGTAATGTGGATCTTTGGATGTTGGAATTCACCTTGGGATTGTTACCGAGTTGGTTCTAACTAACCGAGTTAATCGCCTTGACTCGGTGAGTCAAGTCCAACTAACTCCTAACCTAGCTCCAAACCCAAAGCTAATTCCAAACCAAATTCCAAACCATCTCATACTCTAAACCTAAAGCCTATATAAACACACCTTCACTCACTTTTCAATTCCTCAACCATTCTCTACCATTTTTCATCAAACTTCTCACATTTCACTTTCAGTTCTCTCACTTTTTCTCTGATTTCTCTACTCATTCTTCATCTTCATCTCACTTCTCATACTAAAACCTCACCAAAAGCTCTTATTCTTGAATGATAATCACTTTTCACATTGAAAGTGATTAATTCTTGAGCTTAACCTTCATCATTTGGCATTCTTTGGTTGGATTTCTGGAATTACATCCTATTCTACTTCAATCCAAGGGTTTCACACCATTTATTTTGGTGCAAGTTTGATTTTCGTGCATTTTCGCGTTTTTGATCGGTTTCGACGTGTTTCGTCTACAACTCAAGGATCCTCTAGTTTTCTTTGATTATCTTCACCAAGATCACATTGCAACATTTACCAAGGCACATCTCAGCCTTGTAGGTTGGTGGATTTCATTCATTTTATCATTTCGATCATTTTCGTATCGTTTGCGATGTAATTTCGATATTCTTGCATGTGAATTGATTATACTTTTGCTTGATCCATGATCTTTATTTTTAATTGATTCTATTGTTGATCATTTGCTGTTTCTAAACTTGATTTTTCGTGCATAATTGTTTGCACTAGCATTGGAGTGATTGCACAATCCAAAAGTTAGCCAAAAGCACTTTTCCAAAACTGATTTTCTGCTCCCTGTACAGTGTTAATCGATTAACACATTGCAGTGCAATTGTGTTAATCGATTAACCAATGTTTTTTTTTGCACTTTTTCACGTGTTAATTGATTAACACTGAACCAGAAGGCCATTTTCTTGCATTTTCAAGTGTGTTTGCCATGCTTTCTTCATTTTAACTTCCATTGATTGTCATGCTTGATTTTATGGATGTTTTTAATGTCATTTCATTTCTGGTTGAAGCATGTTCATGAACTTTCGATGCATATTTTCGATTATTTATTTGTTTCACGTTCTTAGCATTGTATGAACATAGTAGTTCTTGCACTATCTTTGTTCACACGATACACAAGTTAGTGTGGCATTTTGATGATCATTTGGCACTGTTTTGCACCTTCCATTTTAGATTTGCATTAAGGTTATTCTTCATGGATAAACTTAATCTTGTATAATCAATAATTCACGCCTTTTTGCTTTAATGACTTTTCATCCTCTTTGGAAAGTTGTTAGCATGTTTTTCCCTTGATTAATTGATCGAAACTTTGTTTCGTTTAATCGATCTTCCCTTTTCCTCTCTTTAGGCCTCCTATAGAGCTTTTTTCTCTCGATCCCCTCGTAGAGTTGGAGTTTCGCGCTACACCTTGCATCGGAGCACTGAACAAATTGACACCGTTACACTGTCCGTTTCTCTACACAGGAGCACTGTACAACTTGGAGCTTTTGTTCCGTCCGGTTCAACTTCCGCATTACACCCTGTGTGTTAGAGAAGGAATGAGAAGGGAGAATTCCTACTCTCATTCTGACTACTTCAGGTAGGGGACGAATTACCCTGTGCTTGGCTTAGTCACCTCTATCTCCAGGTGGTAGTGTGCTCTCTTTTCCCCAGTCGAGTCGATCCTTGATCACTCTTTGCTCTTTGCAATCTCTTTTGATCCTTGATCACTCTTTGCTCTTTGCAATCTCTTTCGATCCTTAATCACTCTTTTCCCTTCGCAATCTCTTTCGATCCTTGATCACTCTTTGCTCTTTGCAATCTCTTTCGATCCTTGATCACTCTTTGCTCTTTGAAATCTCTTTCGATCCTTGATCACTCCTATCTCAATTTCTCTCTTGAACAATCACCTTCTTGGTTATGATCCTTTGTTCCTTGGGTTAGCAAGCTTTCTTCGTTTCAATACCCTATGCTTTTCTCGCGGTCCATCATTGCTTTTTGACTCCCCTGAAGAGTCTCAATTCTCTTTCTTTGGTCCAACACAATTTTCCTGTCACGACCATTTTTCCCCAGAAGTTCGCCACATCCTCTTGGTTCTTCTCCTTTGTTGGTTTAATCACCTATTCTTGGTTAATCACCCTTTTCTTCAGTTAACCACAACCTGTCTGTTAAAATACTGAGCTTTGTTGGGTTAATCACCTATCCTTGGTTAATCACCCTTTTCTTCAATTAACCACAGTCCGTCTGTTAAAAGACTGAAGCCCTTTTTGAGTTAATCACTTTCTCTTGGTTAATCACTCATTTTTCTCGGTTAATCACAACTCTCATGTTAAAACCGAATCCCTTGCAGTTGGAAACCTTTCTTGGTTCGAATACTTGCACCCTTGGGCTAGTAACCTCTTTTGGTTCAATACCCTTCTTCGTTGGTCAAGTATTGTTTGTCCAGTCATTACCAACACCCCTTTTGGGTTACGACCTTTGATTGGTCCTACACCCGTTCTTCTGGTTAATCACAGTTTCCTCTGTTAAAACCAATGCTTCTCTATCCCCACAGAGTTGCAATCCTGGTGTCCTCGATTAACCACTGTTTATCAGTTAATATACCAATGCCCTTCAGAGTCAAATACCTTCTCTTGGTTCAGCACTCTCTTTCTTGGTTCATCACAGTCCGTCTGTTGACACCAACTTCTTTTCCCCTCCAGGGTTCTATTATCTTTTCTTCGGTTAACCACTGCCAGCCAGTTAATATACCGATTCTCCTTCTTCTCTTGGTTATGACACCATCCCTTTGTTTGGATACCCAGAGGAGTCCTTCCTATTCCCCTTGCTCTTACTTTCTTGGTTTCGACACCAATTCTCTTTGTTATCCCCAGCAGAGTTTCTTTCACTCTTGGTTTTAACACCATTCTTTTTCTAGGCTCTTGTACAATCACTCTTACTGCGGGGTCTTCCCTAGTAAAGTTTTTATTTCACTCTTGCTCTTGGTTTTGACACAACCTCTTTCATCTCCTTGTTTCTTTCTTGTTTTGTTTTTCGTTCAGTTCCCCAAACTACGGAAGCTCTGATTTTGCATTCTTCTGAATGTCAGATACGTAGGCACGAGACGCAATGTCTTGGCGAGCACACTTCACCCTTTCTTCCATCTTCCTCCTTTCTTTCTTTCTTCTTTGTCCCCTAGTTCCATGAACTACGGCGCTCTGATTTCCTCATTGCACTATGAGGGTACGTAGGCACGAGGGCCATAATCCTCCGCGAGCACTTCTTTTCTTTCTTTCTTTTTCCCCTTTCTTCTCTCTCTCCTCTTCTTTTAGCTAGAAGCCTTTATATAGATAACTCATCCAAGCCTAGAAGCAAGCAAAATGGTTCCCGTCGAGTACGACAGATGCGTTAGGTGTTAATACCTTCCTTTCACATAACCGACCCCCCGTTCCCGTTTCTCTTCCCCTTGGGTTTTATCGATATTTTCCCTGTCCTTTGGGACTAAATAAAGTTCGGTGGTGACTCTGTTGTATCTTTGAGTGTGCGATTCACTCAGGTAGAAACCAGCCATCTTCAAGTCCCTTTGGGTTAAAAAAATCTCGGTGCGATCGCCAATTCAAAATCAAATCCTTTGGGCCTCTCCTCGAGCTATAAGTCCCATTCCTTTTCTTAAAAACACTTTTGAGCCTCTAATAAAGTGTAAGACCCAACCCCTTTTTTAAATAAACATTTTTGGGCCTCACATATTATATAAGTCCCTCTGTATATTTTCAAAACAACGGCGCGATCGTCGCCTTTTCAAAAACAACCGGGCATCTCCCTGAGTTGTAAGCCCCATCTCTTGTACAAAAACAAACTTTGGGCCTCTAATAGAGTGTAAGACTCAATCCCCTTTTTTGACCAAAACTTTTTGGGCCTCAGTCATTGAATCAGTCCCGATATGATATTCGAAACAAGAGTGTGTAGCGAGCGATTTTGGACGCGGTTCTTAAGTGCTGGTCGCTCTCTGCGGTTGAGTTTACTACAGGTCGATTCATTTTTTATCCTATTAAAGCTGATGAAGGAAGGGAAATAGATGTCTCCAATTAACCCTACTTTGCATACTGAGTTTAAACAGCGGTCTGTTATGTTACGAATGCTATCAATGTGGGGGGCCTTTGTACTGGTTATTTGTATTTTCGCCAATACGGTTTTCTCTCTTTCTGGGATATTGGTGTCTTGTTCAAAGCCCAAGACGTGAAGCGAAAGGTGGTTTGTATCTTGTTCAAAGCCCAAGATGTGAAGCTGAAAAGGTTTGACTTTAGAGAGAATTTGTCATCTCTAAAGGGGGGGGGGGGGGGTTGTATGTCACAACTATTTTATAAAGGAGAATTACTTTAA
Source organism: Lathyrus tuberosus (assembly GCA_022829125.1). Taxonomy (NCBI): domain Eukaryota; kingdom Viridiplantae; phylum Streptophyta; class Magnoliopsida; order Fabales; family Fabaceae; genus Lathyrus; species Lathyrus tuberosus. The sequence continues at coordinate 25,391,591 of JALAZF010000017.1, forward strand.
CCGGGATATGTGAATCCGACAATGCCATAATTTCCTTTATAGGGGATTTCAACTTGAAGGAGAAAACTTTAACTCAGTGTAGAGTAATGCCATCTTTCCTTAGGAATTTCTCATGCTAAAAGAGGGACATTGGCATGGATGTAGATGATCCAGAGGCTTGCCGCTTACAACAGTTAGATGGAGGGGAAGGAGTTGTTGATGTTTGTGTACTGTGAACGAGGCACAACTTTGATGCTAAAAAGTTGATTGGATCAATCAGTGGTTTTCTTATACAAAGCCTAAGAGGAGGCTAATATGTGTCTCGTACAAAGCCCGAGAGAGAGGCTAAAAGGTTTTTGACTCGACGATGAAGTCTTTTGGTATCTCGTATAAAGCCCGAGATGGAGGCTATTTGACCCAACAAGAGAGTTTTTGTATCTCGTACAAAGCCCGAGATGGAGGCTAAAATTTGTTTGGCTCAATATGAACCTTTTTGTATCTCGTATAAAGCACGAGATGGAGGCAAAAGGGTGATTGACTCAACGAGGGAGTCCCTTATGTGTCTCGTACAAAGCCCGAGAGAGAGGCTAAACGTTGTTTGACTCCGCTGGGGAGAATCATTGTACAAAGCCCAAGAGGGAGGCTATGGTGACTGTTTCAGTTGAGTGACAGGTCCAGTATGCTGATTTTGAAAGAGAAAATCAGTTCTTATATGAGCAACATTGTACTCAAGGATTTGTTTCAAGGATCCGGGTTATTCCTGTTCTTTAAGGAATTGGGAAATCCGAAGGGTACTGAGACTGTCCGAGTCTACGGGTTTTCTTCCTATTTAACGAAGGGGTCACTTGAGAATGTCTTTGAGTTTCAAGGAGATTAGACTGTCCAAGTCTAGAGTTTTATCTTTTGTACTATGCTTTGAAAAACAGTAGTAGATTCTTTGAAAGGACTGTTCTATGTAGAGCTTCCATGTTGTTTGGTTAGTTGTTCAATAAAGAAAGATTGAAAACAACAGTATATTCAAAATCAAAGGAGAAAGTGTTTTGAAAAAGAAAGATTTGGGGTTTACAACTCAAGGAGAGGCCCAGGGTTTTATCAATGAGCGCACTGTTTGAATTTGTACAGAGGGACTTATACAAGTGACTGTGGCCCAAAAATTTTTTTCTGTACAAAGGGATGGGTCTTACACTCTCTCAAGAGGCCCAAAAAGTTTTAAAGAAAAAGAGTGGGGCTTATAACACAAGGGTAGGCCCAGATGATTTTTCCGTTTGAAATGGCGATCACGCCGAGGTTTTGTTTTAACGCAGAGGGGCTTATACAATATCTGAGGCCCAAAATGTTTTAGTTAAAAGGGGGTTGGGTCTTACACTCTATTAGAGGCCCAAAAGTTTTGAATGGGTCTTATAGCTCGAGGAGAGGCCCAAAAGTTTTGAATGGGTCTTATAGCTCGAGGAGAGGCCCAAAAGGTTATTTTTCAAAAGGCGACGATCGCGCCGTTTATTTTTTACGGTATCGGGACTTATACAATGCACTGAGGCCCAAAAATGATTTAGTCAAAAAAGGATTGGGTCTTACACTCTATTAGAGGCCCAAAGTGTTTTGAAAATGATTTATGAGGGTTGAATTAATCCAAAAACCCTAATTAGTTTTCAAAAATGTATTTAATTGAATAAAAATTCAATTAAAATGATCAAAATTGTTTAACATAGGAAAAACAAATTGTGATCTTGGATCAATGCTTCAAAAATTAAGTATTGACCTACAAAATAATTAGAAAGCATTAAAAGTTGCAAAATCAATGTGGAAAAATATTTAAAATGTCAAAAACAATTAAAATATTAATTCTTTGCAAAAATATCAATTATATGAAATAAATAATATTTTTGGGATTTTTTGATAAAATAAAATATTGGCTAAAATACAGTTTTGGTCCCCCTGTTTTTCAAAATTCACAGTTTTGGTCCCCCTGTTTTTTTTTTAACAGTTTTGGTCCCCCGCCCCAATTTTGGCCCAAAAAAAGTGATGAACAGTAACTTGTCCGTACATGTCCGTACATGAACAGTACACGTCCGTACATGAACAGTGAGAGGTGGGGGACCAAAACTGTTAAAAAAAAACAGGGGGGCCAAAACTGTGAATTTTGAAAAACAGGGGGACCAAAACTGTATTTTAGCCTAAAATATTTTAACATTTTTGTGAATTATTAAAAAAAGAATCAACTCAAAATCATTAAAACTCAGAGAGAAATTAATTTTTGAATCAATTAAACAAAAATCACAAAATTCAAATATTCAAATTTCTGAAAATGGCGCCAAGAACACACCAAGAACACGTGCGTGTTCTGAGTTTTCCAGATTTGCATTTTCTATCCAATCTCACTGAATACTTAACCATATTATGCAATCCACATACCAATCAACTCGTTTCAACCTCACGATCATGTTTATAACACTTAATTTCATTTAAATTAAACATAAAACATGAAATCAAGAAGAAACCTCAAGAACCCTAATTTCTGCATGAAGGCTAGGATTTTTTATACACGATTCAAACAAAGCAATTAATTGAGGGAAAACATTCCATGCATGATTATGAACATATGGCCAAATTATTGTGCAGCAAAAATTGCATGGATCATAGAGTTAGAAGAGCTCATGCTTACCACTTGCAGATGGTGATCGTGATTTGTGTAGGAGGTGTTACAGTTGTGTTGTGATGATCTGAACAGCTTCCCTAGGTGCTATGGAGTGTGTTTGAATGCTTGGACTTGATTGAAATGATCTGGAACTTGAGATGGTACCCCAACTGCAAATCTGTCAAGAACTTGAGCAATTGGCTGGTGATTTTGTGAAATCTGTGTTCCAGATGTTATGTGAGTGTTTGGATCACTTCTATATGATGTATGTGAGGTGTATGAGTGATTGGTTTGATTGGAAAAGCTCTTAAACTCAAAACCCGATAGTGACTTGCCTTAGAAGGCAAAATTGGAGTGAAAGAAGAGATTTTGAGGAAAGCATCTGTTTGATGGCTTTGGTGTACTCAAACTGAACACAATTGAGCTCTATTTATAGTAGAGCAAGTTTGTTTTGCAAGGAATAGTGAATGGCAACTGGTAAGTAGGTTTGGCCAATGTTGGCAAATGAAAATCCATGTCTCCTCTAGCCATTGACTAGAGGTTAGGGCACAGAGCTTTGGTTCCCTTGGTCTTGGATAAGTCTTCACTGATTTCAGATGAGAATGGCTCAGTCCATGCCACCTTGATGCTTCCATTGAATTCTTCAATCCAAATTTGGAGTCTTGTCCCTATTTTGACCATTCTCGGTTCAACATACTATTTCTTGTTCCAAAGACTTTGGAGGCTTGGCTCAGTGATTGTCCCCTTTAGATTCAATCCTCAGATGTGTCAAAGTGGATAGGAACATTTGAATTTGGCTGATTTTGGTAATTCGAGCAAAATTGCAAATTCTGCCTTGCCTTTGACAGATTTCAGCAAGGCAACTTGCCAATGTCATATCTCATGGTGTAAGTTGAATTTGGTAATGTTCTTGACCATTTTGGAAAACCCTTACATGATACAACAACTGTTTGAACATGTTTGGTTTTGATCTCTTTTGAATCCAAGTGAAAAATCCCTCTACATTTGGCAAAAAGTAAGGCAAAATCTGACTTAGTGAAATTTTCACAAAGTGTTGGAACAAAGTGTTTTCTCTTGATTTTGATCACTCCATAACTCAAAATCCATGAGGAATTTGGACATAGGTCAGTATGAAGCTTTTGTAGAGGGAAATGAGATCTACAAATTAGGCTTTGAATGGGGCACAATGGCCTTGTGGTTTAGGAGTTATGGTCCTCCAAAGTTGGTGCATTAGTGGCACTTTTTCATGACTTAGAAAAATTTCTAAGTTTTATGGTTACCCCTTTTACAAGTTATCCAACTTTTCTTGATTTTTCTTGATGAATGATGATTCAAATCATATATTAACATCATTTTAGGGTTAAAAATCCATTTTGGTGAAAAATCTCAAAAAGTCAAAGTTGACTTTTGTGCACAGTTGACTTTTTATCAGATGAATTCCAAACTGTGTAATTCTTCAGGAAATCATGTCCTTGGCCTAAATCAAACTTGATGGACATGTTCCATGGGTGTTATAGGGTATATTGGTGCATGTCATAGGGATTGGGAGCATGTCCTGGTCAAAAGTCAAAGTTACAGTTGACTTTCCTCGCAAAACCCTAATTGTGGTGCAGATGAAATTGAGACTTGTTGCTCAAGCTTCTTGGATTAATCCATTGTTCCAAATGGATCAATATAATTCATTAGAGACCCTCAAATCCTCCTTTGAGGTCTTGGCCCATGATTTGCTCTAAAAGTCAACTTAGGGGTGAATTAGGTCAAGAAACCCTAATTCCTGATTTTGGATGTATGCATCCCTTGAGGCCAAATTGACTTGATGATAGGGTTCATGATGTTCCTTGGAGCATATTAGGTTAGGTTTTGGATCATTGGCTTGTGCCCAGATGAAAAATTTCCATCTGGAGGCCCTGGTCGACCAAAACCCTAATTTGGTGACACTGTCAATCTTGAGACTTGATCTACCTAGAAGGGAGCAGCCTTGTGCTTAATCCTTGAAGTGGGAGTCCTTTTGATCCATTGTGGATGTTTGAGAGGTTAGACAAGTTGAAGATCATGTCATTCCTTGATTGATCCTTTGTCTAAGCACTCAGAGAGGGATTGAAACCCTAATTTTGATTGTAGTGGATGCTCACCCATCTTTGGGGAGACTAATGGTTCATCCATATTGTGATGATGATTTTCACAATGATGGGAAATCTTAGTGGTCAAAATTTGGGGTATGACAGATGCCCCTATTTAATCTTCTTGGACACGAAGGTGTGAATGACGAAGGTATTCGGGCATTCGGGGTGCAAGAGGATTAAATATCGGAATACCCGAAATTTTGATGATGGTTATGGATGATAGCTTATGTATTCATCTTCTTTTGCTAAGCAATAATGCTTAGAAAAGGTAAACTTCCCCTCGATCCTGGTTTCCTACCAAGGAACTGGTCTTAGTTTCCTTTGTAAACTTCCCCTCGATCCTGGTTTCCTACCGAGGAACTGGTCTTAGTTTCTGATGTAAACTTCCCCTCGATCCTGGTTTCCTACCAAGGAACTGGTCTAAGTTTCTGATGTAAACTTCCCCTCGATCCTGGTTTCCTACCGAGGAACTGGTCTTAGTTTATTTCGTCAATAAACTTTACTGACAAGGGACGCTATTCGTAGCGGCTTTCCTTCAAACTTCTCGCCGAATTTTCCTGGGGAGATGCTATTTGAGTGGAAAAATTTTTGATGTCACACTTGTTGGGGAACCCAGTCGCCTGAGTTGTAGAGGTGCACAAACTTCTCTGTTTGGATACGCCATTTGTTGAATCTACTGGGGAAAATGAGTCTCTTGAGAGACTGCTTTCGTTCGGGGTCTTTACATCATACTTTTCTCGGAGATCTTCTCGTAGAAATGCCATATGATGTGATCCAATTTTGAGGTGCCGATGACCTTTTAATCAGTGGGTTTTTCGGAGAAAAACTGCCGTACTGCCGAATCTTCGATTAGGAGGCTTTCTCTGTGGATTTTCCTTAATCCGGGAAAACAAGGAAATCATCTTCAATGGCGAAGAGTGATGTTAATTGAGGGCTCTCTGGTTTTTCAGAGGTTCAAGTTATCAAAGTGGTCAAGGACCAACTTCCTTCCAGAAATAAAACTGGAGGAGAGAGAATGTTCAGACGTAACACTTCCTGACGAGGCAAGAACTGACAACTCGATTGAGAGAACTTCTATCACTAGGGGACAAGACCGACTAAAGTGATAGTGATGCAATATGAAATGTAAATGCAAATCAATAATGCATGATGTATGTATGTATATGCTGACAAAACTGATGCGACATACAAACTGACAGGTGAACACAACTGGATACTCGGCCATCGCGGGGCGAAGAAGTACCGTTGGTTCAGAATAGCAATTCCACCTTGCTTAGGAGAGATAGTCCCTGCGGGGAATACTGTTGATCGGGCTTAGGAGATAAGAACTCGGCCAAGGCGTGTCATACAAAACAAGGTCTCTGACACAGTTGATCCCTTCATTCAGGCGTACTGGGTTAGAAGAAGTACTTTGATTCTGCATTTTGAAGTTCGATTACTTCTGAAGAAGCGGTTGATGTTCCTTTGATGCTCAACAGTCAAAAGATATTGCCGACTTTATTTTAAAAGCAGAAAAATTTTAACAAGTAAATTCATTTTTGTTTTATTTCAAGAATCGTTAATCATATTAAAAACGTCGTTCTGTAAAGATAAAACAAATAAGAATTACAAACAAAAGCACAAAGGCTCAAATTTTATTGATGAGATGGAGATCAGCCAAACGCGTGATTACAAAGAGTATTTACAAAGTTTGAAAATGGTAATTTACAGGGAAAAGGGCTACGTTGAAACATAACGACCACTATCCTTCTACCAACTTTGAATTCGAGACATCCTGAGCTTCTGTCGAAGATGTCCTTGACTGGAGTTTTCCTCCAATGGATGGTATAACTGCTGCTAAGGGACCTGCCTCTGTTGAACATAGTTACTTGCCATTATCCCTAACTTTTGCCTGGATTGTACTGTGATGTTTCCAATCCACCGGGATGATTTTTTTTCATGTCTCTAACTTTTGCCTGGATCGCCCTTTCGGGTTTTCAATCCACCGAGACGTTTTTTTTTTTTTAGTTTAGGCGAAGTATTTCTTGACTACATCAACATTTGTGGGGTAGGCAAATTCCTCTTCGTCCATGGTTGCAAGTCTCAAGGCGCCGCCTGAGAAAGCTTTCGTGACCACATATGGGCCATCATAATTCGGAGTCCACTTGCCTCGCGAATCAGTGAGAAATGATTGTATCTTTTTGAGCACAAGGTCTCCTTTTCTGAAAACACGAGGTCGGACCTTTTTGTCAAACGCCCTCTTCATTCTCTGTTGATACAACTGACCGTGGCATAGTGCCGTGATTCTCTTTTCTTCGATCAGATTCAGTTCGTCGTGTCGACTTTGACACCATTCAGATTCGGTGAGCTTAGCTTCCATCAATACTCGGATTGACGGGATCTCTACTTCTATGGGGAGCACTGCTTCCATGCCATATACTAGAGAGAAAGGGGTAGCGCCTGTTGAAGTGCGGACAGATGTGCGATAACCGTGAAGAGCAAAGGGTAGCATCTCGTGCCAATCTTTGTAGGTTACAACCATCTTTTGAACAATCTTCTTGATGTTCTTATTAGCTGCTTCTACCGTTCCGTTCATCTTGGGTCGGTAGGGAGATGAGTTATGGTGTTCAATCTTGAACTCTGCGCATAACTCTTTCATCATCTTATTGTTCAAGTTAGATCCATTATCAGTAATGATCTCGCTTGGAACACCATAACGGCAGATGATATTGTTTTTGATAAATCGGACCACCACTTGTCGGGTTACATTGGCGTACGATGCTGCTTCGACCCACTTGGTGAAATAGTCAATGGCTACCAGGATGAACTGATGTCCGTTTGAAGCCTTGGGCTCAATCATGCCAATCATGTCGATTCCCCATATGGAAAATGGCCATGGGGAAGAGAGAACTTTGAGATGTGATGGCGGTACATGAATTTTGTCAGAGTATATCTGACACTTATGACACCTCCTCATGTACTTATAGCAGTCGGATTCCATGGTCAACCAATAGTACCCTGCTCTTAGGATTTTTCTCGCCATTGTGTGTCTGTTGGCATGAGTGCCAAAGGACCCTTCATGAATTTCTTTCATAAGCATGTCTGCTTCTGGTCTGTCGACGCATCGGAGCAAGACCATGTCAAAATTTCTCTTATAGAGAGTGTCATCACTCAGGAAGAAGTTTCCAGCCAATCTTCTGAGGGTTTTTCTGTCTTTTCTTCGTGCCCCAGGTGGGTACTCTTGTTTCTGAAGGAAGCACTTGATATCGTGATACCAAGGTTTTTCGTCTATGACTGCTTCAATCGTGAAGATGCAAGCGGGCCGTTCAAGGCGCATTATGTCGATCTTAGGTAAGTCGTTCCATTGACCTACACTAATCATGGAAGAGAGAGTGGCTAATGCATCAGCCATGTGATTCTCCTCACGAGGGATGTGATGAAACTCGACTCTGTTGAAGAAAGGTAGCAACCTTCTTGCGTAGTCTTTGTAAGGGATCAATCCTGATTGGTATATGTTCAAATCTCCTTTTATCTGATTGATAACCAAGGCTGAGTCGTCGTATACATCCAAGTTTTTGATCCTTAAATCAATTGCTTCTTCGAGACCCATGATACAAGCTTCGTATTCGGCCTCGTTGTTCGTACATTTGAACGTAAGTCGAGCGGTGAAAGGAATGTGGGTACCCTGAGGGGTAACAACGATTGCCTCAATTCCGTTTCCATAATGATTGACAGCTCCGTCAAAGATAAGTCCCCATTGGGAACCTGGTTCTGGCCCTTCACTGGGTAACGGTTCATCGCAATCTTTCATTTTTAGATACATGACATCTTCGTCTGGGAAGTCAAACCCGATTGATTCTTGATTGTCAATCGGTTGATGAGCCAAATGATTGGCTAAAATACTTCCCTTAACGGCTTTTTGAGCGTGGTACTCTATGTCATATTCTGATAACAGCATCTGCCAACGGGCAATCCTTCCGGTAAGAGCAGGTTTTTCGAAAACGTACATGATTGGATCCATTTCGGAGACCAACCAAGTAGTATGACGAATCATGTATTGGCGAAGATGTTTGGCTGCCCAAGCCAAAGCACAACAAGTTTTCTCAAGCATCGTGTACCGAGTTTCACAGTCGGTGAATTTCTTGCTTAGATAGTAGATGGCAGACTCTTTCCGTTTGGTTTCGTCTTGTTGGCCAATTACACATCCCATTGAGTCCTCTAGAACTGTGAGGTAAATGATCAGTGGTCTTCCTCCCACTGGAGGTGATAGAATCGGAGGACTCAACAGATATTCCTTGATACTGTCGAAGGCAGTTTGGCAATCTTCTGACCAAACGCAATCCTGGTTCTTTTTGAGTAATTTGAAAATCGGCGCACACGTGGCGGTCATGAGGAATATGAATCTGGAGATGTAGTTCAAACGTCCCAGGAATCCTCTGACTTGTTTTTCAGTTTTCGGAGAAGGCATTTCTTGAATGGCCTTGACCTTGTCAGGATCAACCTCAATTCCGTTCTGGCTGACGATGAACCCTAAAAGTTTTCCCGAACGGACACCAAAGGTGCATTTGTTGGGATTCAAGCGGAGCTTGAACTTTCTTAAACGTTCAAACAATTTTGACAGATGTTCAATGTGCTCACTCTCTGTTTTTGATTTTGCAATTGTTAGTTCTTGTATTGGCTGGAATTTTGGTAAAACAAAGTTGAGCAATGTTAATGTCATGTGTCTGATGTCTTAACATTGAGTCATAACATTAGTGAATGTTAAGGTGATGAAGAGTTAAAGTGCTGAAGAGTGATATCACATGCGATGTCTTGACATCACTATACCAGAACATTAGAATATCAGGTGGTGATGTTTTAGGGCTGCGCGTTTAAGTTTGATTTGATCAGATCTGTTAGAGATTTAGTGTGCAAATATCTTAGGAGAAATATTTTCTGTTGCAATCTGATTTTGTGCAGATTTGTTGCTGTGTTTAAGGGCTAAAGATTTAAAAATATTTGAAGATAAAATCTGTTTTTAAATTCAAATCAAATCAGATATTTTTATGGAGAAGATCTTGCAGCTGAATTAAAAAGTGAAGATTATTGAAGATTAGTTTGTTACTATTTTAGTGCAAAAAGATATGGAGAATAGGTTGTTACTATTTTAGTGCAAAAAGATATGGAGAATAGTTTGTTACTACTTTTGTGCAAAAAGATATGGAGATAAATTAGGAAGAGTTTATTGAAGACCTATTTTGTAGGAGAATCTTTTGCAGATTTGTAGCAGCTGGTATGTTGTGATTTGAAGGCCCAAATCCAGTTGGGAAAAAGTTATAAATTGAATGCTTGTAACCTAGAATAGGTACGGGTCCAAGATGTAGAACATTAGGGCTTTGTCTAAGTGAACCACTCGGGTTGTGAGATGGTTACTGTGGTATTACTCAGAAACCTGTAGGTAATGAGTACTGTATTTTTCTTGGAGGAAGCTGTTAAGCAACTCCAATGTGAGTCATGGAAGTGTGTCTTCTAGTTTTCTGTGTTAGAAAAGTTGTTGGTAAACAAGCTGTCGATGCAGTGGCGGAGTTGTTGACTGCTAGACATCATTGCGATGATTGGGAGTGAGATGGAGTCTCTTACCTAGGGAGGACTTAGGTAGAAGGGTCATTGGGTAGTGATTGAATTAGGTAGATTGTCAACTGGTCTGTTGAGTCTGTAATTTGATATTACTAATAGTGGACTTCCTTCCTGGCTTGGTATGCCCCCAGATGTAGGTTGTTGAACCGAACTGGGTGAACAATCCTTGTGTTGATTTACTGTTACTATTATTTCCTTGTTCATACAGCAGATTGCGATGTTGTGACATTGCACGAGACATCACACATCTGTACCATAATTTCAATTGGTATCAGAGCAGGCATCCTGTTTGTTTCTGGATGAGATCTAGGGAAGATACTTTCTGGTTCATGAGCAAGGAAAAGAGCTGTGTTGATGATCCCTTGAAGTGAAGGATGGACTATTCATGACAGGGTATGTATTAGACCCGTCTGTTGTTATCAGGAGAACTGCTGTTGTGAGTTTGATTTGTTGGCACTTGGTTTATGGTGATGGTGTGCAAGGATTATTGAGTAGTACCTGAAGGTTGTTGAGGAGTTGTTGTATGTTCCGCTGCATGGTATCTGATGTAACCCTGGTTGGTTCTTGTATCTCTGGTGGTGAGATTCTAGGAAGGTATTCTCTTGGAAAGACATTAGGGTTGGTCTCCTCAGCATGATATTCTATGATGTTGTAGTTTATGCAAGACAACTTCAACCGTTTGGTTAGAGATGCCAAAGATACTTGAGGATTAGCTCATATCTTTTTGGGAAGAAGTGGTCAAAAGGTGAATGGATCTCTTTAAAGACAGTATGACTGGAAGTTTTAACTAAGGCATTAAAGACCAATCTATCCAGAACAATGATTACGTCTTTCTTGATGGTGAAAGAAGAGGGGTGAGCCAAAGCAAAAGAGTATTACTGTCAAATCTTTCATGCGGGAGTGAAGATCTTGATAAGTTATCTCTTGAGCCTAGTTATGGTGACCTAATGAGGAGGAAGTTTCATCTAGAAAGAAGCTGAGCTTAATATATCTCGACATTGCGCTACAGCAGTCTATGGTAAATGCTGAGTCAAAGTTCTATTAGATTGTAGCTGTGAAGTTGAACATTGGTTGAGATAATGTTTATAATGTCATAGCACCTCAAATGGGCTGGTTGTAGAAAAGGTAGTTATCTTGATAGCAGAAGAGAAGGAAATGATCCTTGTTTAAACTAAAATGTCTGAGGACAATTTTATAGGGAAAATGCATCCAAGAGTTTGTGTGTAGTAGCAGTGTAAATCAGCCTGTGGTCAATTGGTGTTTGCATGAGCTCTTTCAATTTTGTGGCTTGAAGGATTGGAAGTAGCAGATTGTCTATGGTATGTTTATGCAGAAGGATGGTAGTTATCACTCTTAAGTTAGACAAGAGGTCTGAACCTTGTGCTTATAAGAAGAAGCTTCTGGAAGAGTGTGTTATGCAAGTTACTGCAGTTTTGTTGGTCTGATCTTGGAAGTTGATCAGATGTTGATATGTTCTCGTGTGTTCCTTACAAGAGATATGGTCGTAGTCTCCAAATCAATAGGAGTTGTTTAATGTGATTTAGACTAATGTCAGAACTGATGTTGAAACATCATTTCAGTTCTTTGCTCAGGGTGGAGTAAAAGATCAAGACACTGACCTAACCTGGAAGGCATGTGTGGTTGTCATAATGGTCTGTCATGGAGAAGATTCAGAAGATGCTGGAATCTGAAGAAGGGTTAAACCACAGGGATCAATTGCTTTTCACAAGTATTACCCTTGAAAGACAAGATTAAGGATGTTCTGTCTATTGTTTTAACATCGTTTCATCAGAGGTTTGGAGAATCATGGGAGAGGTTCTACATTCGCACACAAGTCGCCTAGGTGTTGACCTGGAATTATTGCTTAGCATCTGTTCCTAGAAAGAATTGTGAATGACTTGTCCAGATGGTGGTGCTGTTAAAGATGAAGATGGAAGACTATGAAGACATCATAATCTTGGTGGTTACAGCTTGGATCAGTTTATTTCTGATCTAAGTGGTTTGGAGCATGGTGTTTGCTCTGGTTGTGAAGGTCGAGGATAAGTGGCAGTTATCTCTGGTTTTCTACTAACGGCTCTACTAAGGGAAGTGACATTCTTTAGTATTGCTATGGGGTAGTCTTGGACTACTTATTTTTTGAAGATTCAGATTTGAAGTCTTTGGAATTTCTAAGCAAAATGGAGGTTGTCTACTCAAACTTGATTGTTGAATCAAGTCTATGAGAGCATGGAAATCTATTTCTGCAAAGGGAGGAGGTTCTTCTGAGTGGCAGAAGGAGGAGCTGAATTCAACAGTTGGATGTCATAATGGTCTGACATCTAGCTTAACATCAGAAGTCTTAGCTGGTGATGTGGCACATCAGCTTAAGATAGAGGTGATCTAAAGTAATGGAAGTTATGGATGCTTCGAAAAGGTATGTCTCATACAGTATGCGGGAGCTGTAGTTTGAGAAAATGTTACATGACGAAGAGGCTTGGTGAATCCAAGATGTCTTTCTATGGAGCAAGTAGTTCATGTGACTCGAAAATCTGGTTTCATTGGTGGATCAGGATATCTTGTGGGAGTTCTGAAGAAGATTGAGATCAATCAAAAGGCGGAATTTGGTTGGTTTCATTATGTGCATTCAAGCAGGATGCTTGAAACTGATTGCTCTTGTGCAGAAGAGTATTTAGTTGAAAACGTAAGGAGGTTCTAATTCTCTTGGAGCTTGTGGCAGAAGTTCTAGGTTGAGGATGGACGTATACTTGTTTTTGGTGGATGAGAGTTTATTTCTCTATGGGTTTCTGAAGCTCTCTTTGTTCAAGCTGATGACGCAGTGTTGTGTGAAGATCTTCAGTTTGGATTACTATGCTATTGTAAGTCCAGTTGGTGGAGCATATCAAGAATCATGGTGATGATGTCTTGGTGGGTGGCAGATGTTCTAACTTGTGTTGGGACATTAACTGGTTGGATATCCTTGGTGAAGGATGATTATGCTCTGGTTTAGAAGCGTGGTACCTACATTATGCCTAAGGAGCGTCTACATAGTCATACGGGAGAATGATGAAGTAGAAGGTCTACCTTGGATGGAAAATGTAGAGAAGACTGAAGTAGATCAGGTATTGATTGATTGGAAGTCTGAAGATGAAGAGCATGATAAGGAATGAATTCCTTTGGAGAAAGGGACAATGGTACCAAAATGCATGTGCTCAACAAGTGTGCTCAAATGTTCATCTTCATCTAGAGCATTAGTTAACCATGACAGGGGGAGTACTTGTCTATGGATTTTGCTGCAAAGGTACATATATTGTGAAGATTGCATGCTGATCAAGATTGTGAAGATTGGTTGAATCTTGTGAGGAGATACTGTCAGATAACATGTTATGACATTAGGCTGTTGGATGGCATGCTGGTGTGGACATGAATGGTTCTACCCTTGTGAAGCTAATTGTTTGAATCATATGCGCACATGCTTCTGAGGAGGAGTCTGAAGGACATCTTTGTTTGTGTCTGGGAGAATTTACTTTGCTCTGCAGTTTCTGGAAGAACTCTGTAGGAGTTTTTGTTGATGGGAGATGTCACACTTGTCTTGGTGTGTGGTATTAATTCAAAGTAAGAGGACTTTACTTAACGTGTAGTGGAAGGCAGTGTATGTGTGCCTCAGATCTTGTGGATGATTGTGTGGAACAAGAATGCCTATGGCTGTGGATTTGTACAGGGTATGAATGGTTTCTGGATGAGAGGGATCAATGATGATTTTGGTCTCAACCCAAGAGGTTGTTGGAGGTGATCCTGGTACATTCTTACTAGATGATCATAAAGGTGTCATGGGATATCATTGGTGATTTTGTGGTGTTTATTGTTGAAGGAGCAACTTCTGTCAGTTAAATGTACTAGTGTTGTTTGAGGATCAAGCATTAAGTGAATGCGTTCAGCAGGCGTGTTGAGCAGACGGTGCGCTCTTGAAGACATGAAGATGAGTCTTATGTTTTCCATTCATTTAAGGTGTTCATCTTGCAATGGAGCACTGGTTATCTTAGATAGGGGGAGTTGAACTTTTGGTTATCTAGATTGTTTGTGGCTCTGGTGAAGGTGTTATGTCGTGCTTGATGGACATGACAGTTTAGACCTGGTGTATCAATGGATTGGACAACTAGTGTACATTTACCCCAATGTTTGTCAAATTATGGCTAAAAAGGGGGAGAGAGTTGCCAAGGCGTGGTGTGGTTGTGAAGCCTTTTCTGATATGGTGCAGCAGTTGAGGGGGAGAGTATTTGAACAGCTGTGACCTGGTTCTTGGTTTGAGGGGGAGTTTGCCCTATGCTGATGTGAAAGTGAGTTTATGCAGCTTGTGGTTTTTGCTGCTGATGTTAGCTGAGATTGTTTTAGCCAAAATTAGCCAAAGGGGGAGATTGTTAGTTCTTGTATTGGCTGGAATTTTGGTAAAACAAAGTTGAGCAATGTTAATGTCATGTGTCTGATGTCTTAACATTGAGTCATAACATTAGTGAATGTTAAGGTGATGAAGAGTTAAAGTGCTGAAGAGTGATGTCACATGCGATGTCTTGACATCACTATACCAGAACATTAGAATATCAGGTGGTGATGTTTTAGGGCTGCGCGTTTAAGTTTGATTTGATTAGATCTGTTAGAGATTTAGTGTGCGGATATCTTGGGAGAAATATTTTCTGTTGCAATCTGATTTTGTGCAGATTTGTTGCTGTGTTTAAGGGCTGAAGATTTAAAAAGATTTGAAGATAAAATCTGTTTTTAAATTCAAATCAAATCAGATATTTTTATGGAGAAGATCTTGCAGCTGAATTAAAAAGTGAAGATTATTAAAGATTAGTTTGTTACTATTTTAGTGCAAAAAGATATGGAGATTAGGTTGTTACTATTTTAGTGCAAAAAGATATGGAGAATAGTTTGTTACTACTTTTGTGTAAAAAGATATGGAGATAAATTAGGAAGAGTTGATTGAAGACCTATTTTGTAGGAGAATCTTTTGCAGATTTGTAGTAGCTGATATGTTGTGATTTGAAGGCCCAAATCCAGTTGGGAAAATGTTATAAATTGAATGCTTGTAACCTAGAATAGGTACGGGTCCAAGACGTAGAACATTAGGGCTTTGTCTAAGTGAACCACTCGGGTTGTGAGATGGTCACTGTGGTATTACTCAGAAACCTGTAGGTATTGAGTACTATATTTTTCTTGGAGGAAGCTGTTAAGCAACTCCAATGTGAGTCATGGAAGTGTGTCTTCTAGTTTTATGTGTTAGAAAAGTTGTTGGTAAACAAGCTGTCGATGCAGTGGCAGAGTTGTTGACTGATAGACATCATTACGATGATTGGGAGTGAGATGGAGTCTCTTACCTAGGGAGGACTTAGGTAGAAGGGTCATTGGGTAGTGATTGAATTAGGTAGATTGTCAACTGGTCTGTTGAGTCTGTAATTTGATACTACTAATAGTGGACTTCCTTCCTGGCTTGGTATGCCCCCAGATGTAGGTTGTTGAACCAAACTGGGTGAACAATCCTTGTGTTGATTTACTGTTACTATTATTGCCTTGTTCATATAGCAGATTGCGATGTTGTGACATTGCACGAGACATCACACATCTGTACCAGAATTTCAGCAATCATATCATCGACATATACCTCGATTTCTTTGTGTATCATGTCATGAAACAGAGTAGTCATGGCCCTTTGATAGGTTGCCCCGACATTCTTCAAACCGAACGGCATTACCTTGTAAAAAAAGGTGCCCCATGGGGTAATGAACGAAGTTTTCTCCATGTCTTTCGGTGCCATTTTGATCTGGTTATAGCCCGAGAATCCATCCATGAAGGAGAAGACTTTGAACTTTACTGTGCTATCTACCAGCATGTCAATGTGTGGTAAAAGAAAGTCATCCTTTGGACTAGCCTTGTTCAAATCCCTGTAATAAACACACATTCTGACCTTTCCATCCTTTTTCGGAATGGGTACGATATTGGCTAACCATTGAGGATATTCGGACGTAGCGAGGAAACCCGCGTCGATATGTTTCTGTACCTCCTCCTTGATTTTGATGGCCATGTCCGGATGAGTCCGTCTCAACCTTTGCTTTACTGGCGGACATTCCGATCTCAACGGTAAGTGATGTTCCACGATGCTGGTATCCAACCCTGGCATATCCTGATAGGACCAAGCGAATACATCGAGGAATTCTTTGAGAAGCTTTATCAAACCCTCTCTGGCAGTTGGACTGAGCAGTGCCCCAATCCTGATTTCTTTTCTCTCTTTTTCTGAACCCAAGTTTACCGTTTCCAACGGCTCTTTGTTAGGTTCAATGGACCTTTCCTCTTGTCTAAGTAGTCGAGAGATCTCTTCTGGAATTTTGTCGTCATTTTCATCTTCAGCCTCAAATATCGGGAACTCAAAGTTGGGAGAAGGCATCGGATCGTATGTTTCAACGGGGTTTAAAACAAGCAATCTGCATGACATGATGATCCGTGTTTAGAAGAGATAGAGAAAATGCAAGTGTGTGCAGTGTTTTATTTTACTGCTTGTTTTTATTATTGAATTGTTTTTTAGGATTACCATTTTCTGAAAAAGCAAAAAGAGAAAACAGCAATAAATGCGGAAATTACAGAATGACGTTATTTTATTAATGAACAAGTCGATCCTTGAAACTACAGCCCTATAAAACAAAACTCTGTCGCTTTGGGCGAAGCGAAGAGGGATATTTACAGAAAGCGAGCCCTATCAAAACATCTGTTTCACCTTTGCAGGGTGAAAGGTTAAAGATGGCAATTACTTTGACTGATGAACGATCTTCGAAACCTCGACGGCAACCCATTGGCGGCGAACTCCTCGGTGAATCACAAAGTATGGCACCTTCCTTGATTTGTCTTCAGAAATGACGCTGATTTCTGGTGGAGCAGGATCATTAGAATCTGTCTCCCAGGAAGAGGTGTCGTAGGAGAATTCCTCAGTTGCATTTTGCATAGTATTTGTGCTCTCAGCTGTATCTCCCCATCCAGTAGGCTGGATATCTTCGAGCCTGATACGAGAGCTTTCGGGAGCGGTGTACTTGACCATATAGTCGTATTTTCCACTTGGTTATCCCAAGGTGTCCCAAACTTCTTTGGAACTGGAGGAGTCATCTCTCTCGATGACGTTGACCTCGGGAAAAGCATAGTTGATGAATTCAAGTCCTGCAAACGTTGCGAATTCATCTTCATGTTGAGTAGTTTCCGAATGACCTGGGTGTTGATCCTATGACATGGTGGGGACACAGGTATTCTGTTCAAAGACGGTCAGCTGATTTTCATTGTTCGGCTGACTCTCTTGCCCCAAGTTTCCTGGGTAAGGTTGCCACATTGGCAGACCATCCATTGGGCCATAGTAATTGTGGTCAAAGTTGTCTTTCATCAGAGTGTCTTCCTCTAATGAATTTGGCAGAGCACGGCATCTTTCTGGATCACAATCTCCATATATCATTTCGACGTCTGACCGTGGTATAAATCTCGGACTCCGTGCGGGATAGAAAAATGGCATAGGAACCTCTTCCTGAGACATGTAACCGTCCTCATTAAGATAGGACTTCCATTCTTCATATGTGTCAAAGGGATATTCCTCATTGATAGCATGTACTGCCTGAGACACTGGGTGAAGAAAACCTCCACTGTGGAAGAAGTTTTGAAGGGGATGAAGACTTTCATCGTTGTCAACTGTCTGGGTACAGGTTGCAGAAAAACCAAGACCCTTCTTTGTTTTATTGTCAGTAGGAATGACAAGTTGTCCCCATCCTGTTGTATCGGCACTCTCGAATGCTTTAATAGCATCATTGTATGAGGAAATCGAGGTTCCTCCTTTGAACTGATTGTTCTTGCTTACCGACAGTGCTTGGAACTGAGTTCCAATAACCTCCTCGGGTTCTATACCAGTAGACGATGACAAGTTGCTTACGAGCAAGGCTTGTTCCCCACAAACTGTGACAAGTTGATCGTTCTTGACAAACTTTAGCTTTTGGTGGAGGGTCAAAGTGACCGCTCCAGCTTGATGTATCCAAGGTCTTCCTATTAAACAACTGTATGTTGCCCGGATGTCCATGACCTGGAAGGTGACTTGGAAAGTGTGAGGACAAATAGTTATGGGAAGATCAACTTCGTCGATAACCGTTTTTCTGGATCCGTCGAATGCTTTGACGACGACCTCGTTGATTCTCATCGGAGGGCCTTTGAATGATAATTGTATCAAAGTGGATTTCGGCATAACATTCAAGGTTGACCATGTGTCCACCAGTATGCTGGCTAAAGCATCGTCCTGGAAGTTAAATGTAATGTTGAGCGCCATGTTATAACAGCGACCCTCTTCGGGTAATTCCTCATCACTAAATCCCAAATTATTGCAGGAAGTGATATTAGAGACAATACTATCGAACTGTCTGATTGTTACATCCTGTTCCACAAAGGCTTGCTCCAAGACTTTCTGTAGAGCCTCCCTGTGGGCTTCTGAACTGAGTAACAGTGATAATACTGAGATCTTTGAAGGAGTCTGTAACAGCTGATCCACAATGTTATATTCACTCCTTTGGATGAGCTTAAGCATCTCATCATTATTTTTTGAAAGGTCGGGATTACTGGATTGACCGACTGATGGATCAGGAGCTCCTGTCTGAAGTTCCTTTTCCTTGTTAGGTTCTCCAACTCCTCGGTTGAAGATTCGACCGCTCCGTGTTACACGACTGATGTCTGCAATACTCACGAAGGAGGGTAATGGAATTTCCTTTCCATTTTCAATTGTCGTTGCACCGTATTTGTAAGGGATAGCCTTAGTTGTTTCATACGGTAGTGGTCCCGGTAGATAGATGACTATGGGAACCTTCTGATTTTTCCGACCATCGTAAGTAATCTCGATCCGTTCCCGGTTGGAAACTTTAGATTCGTCAAGTAGAGGGATGATGGCAAAAACATCCCTGGTTCTGTGATGACCAGCGATCGTGACAACATCCTCGACTTGCTTGGCAAGGTAGTTCGGCATCTAGTTGATGGGTCCAGAACCCGGATATGGGCGAATCTCTCCTCGATCCACCTGACCCTAAAGAGCTGCTCTCACAAGGTAACACCCTTGGTTACTTTCCGAACAGATGCTACAACGTTCATAATTGTGTGGTGGCACCTGGCCACGCCCACTTTGAATACAATGTAACCTCACTAGGTTAGCTTCCACGGATCGGACATCCTGACTCTGACGCCGAGTGGGGTTTCTATTACTGATACTAATCTGCTGAGTATCTTCATCCATATAAATTAGCATCCACCAGTGATTTAACAAGTGCTGAAGTGCCTCCTGGACAAGGGTACAACCTTGATCGTTTTTGCAACCTGCTTTACAGCTTTGATAGTCATGTGATATTAAGAATCGGAGTCGGACCTATTCAGCATGTAACTCTACCAGGTTGGTATTCATCACGCGAATATCAAAGATCTGAACCATGTTGATCTGATAAGAATTCCTATCATGGTAGTCTTGGATCCATCCAAGATCCATCTGACGCTGGAGGGCCTCCTGTATGAAAGAGCATCCCTGTTTGTTTACCGAGCAAATCAGACAGGAATGTAATCGTACCGCGGCAGATTATGATACCGGCTTTGCCTTGAGGGCATCGCCACCAAGTTGACATTCATTGCACGGATATCGTGGTTCTGAATGACGTTGGAATTCGTGTAGACCATGTTAACTCCACGAATTTGGTGCTCTTGGATCCATCCGAGATCCATCTGTTCCTGTAGAGCTGCTTGCACTACAGAACATCCCTGATTGTCTTTAGAGCAGATATCACACTGGTGATAATTATGAGGTGGCACATGGCCATATCCACTCTGTCTACAATGCATCTTGACCAGATTGGTTTTCAACAAGAGTACATCGTGAATTTGATAGACATTGTTAGTCTCTCCTTCTATCAAATTGACTGCAGCCTTCTCGTGTTGAGGCAGCGGATTCGTGAGAACATTAGGATTCGTATCCTTGAAGGATAAGACCCCGCTCCTAACAAGTTTTTGCACGTTGGACTTGAAATTGAGACAAGTTTCTATGTTATGCCCTGGACCTCCTTAATGATAAGGGCAAGTTTGATCCACCTTAAACCAAAAAGGCGGATTTTTCGGTACTGTAAGAGGGGATTTAGTCTGAATGTGCCCCTTAGCTAGTAGTAATGGAAACAGCTCTGCGTACGACACGGGTATAGGATCAAATCCTGGTGGCCGTATTGTATGGTTGTTGTTATATGGAGGACGAGCCTGCTGAAGAGGATGTTGTGTCCTTTGTTGGTCAGGTTAGCTCTACGCAACCTGAGGTTGATACGTAGGGATAGGCGCAGGATTGATAGCAGGAGTCACAGCTGCTACTGGTTGATATCGACGCCTTTGCTTTCCAAGAGAGATATTCCCAATATCTTGCTCTTTTTTCTTAGGGAGAGCACTACCGTATTATTTAGTACCACTCGTCGATCCAGCGTCTTTTACCAAACGTCCTTCTCGGACAGCTTCCTCAAGACGTACGCCCATGCCCACCATCTCGGTGAAATCACTGGGTGCACTGGCAACCATTCGGTCATAGTAAAATGAACTTAAGGTCTTTAAGAAGATCTTTGTCATCTCTTTTTCCTCAAGAGGTGGACCAATTAGAGCGGCAATTTCACGCCACCTTTAAGCATACTCCTTCAAGGTTTCCTTGTCCTTTTGCGACATCGATCTGAGTTGATCTCTGTCGGGTGCCATGTCCAAATTGTATTTGTATTGTTGGACGAAGGCAGTACCAAGATCTCTGAATGTACTGATCGTAGTACGGTTTAAACCCATGTACCATTTTAATGCGGCACCGGTTAAACTATCCTGGAAGTAGTGAATCAGTAGGTCCTGATTCTCCGTCTGAGCTGACATCCGCCGAGCGTACATCACTAGATGGCTCTGAGGGCAAGAGTTACCCTTGTACTTTTCAAAGTCGGGCACTTGGAACTTGTGCGGGACTTTCACATTTGGGACCAAGTAGAGATCTGCGGCGTCCTTTCCAAATAGATCCTGACCGTGAATAGCTTGCAGTTCCTTATGCATTTCCAAGAACTGCTCCTGGAATTCCTCCATTCTGTCAAACATAGTTTCCTTCTTACCAGAAGGTGTCTGTGGAATCTGTCCTTCCGGGACAGTGTGCACCACAGGGGGTGGGACCGTGACTACGGTAGTGAATCTTGGCATTTCCCGAAGTTTGTAACCTTCAGGAGTCTTCAGTATGCCTCTAGCATCTTCGCTTTCCCGGAGTTTGTAACCTTCAGACCCAGCGGCTTCTGTTGTGATTCCCTGATCTTCAGTGATCGGCGGAACATATCCTTCCGGGATATAGTTAACAGGCATGCCCCAAGGACGATCTTTCGGCATTTGATACCTAGGATCATACTTCTCCACAATGGCCGTTGAGGTGATCTCTGAGATCACAGTTCATTGTAGCTGAGCTTCTGCCATGGCTTGCATGTCATTACGAAGCTTTCTCATATGCTCTCTTAGAGCGTCGATCTCTTCTTTCAACTCTCTGTTTTCTTCCTCAAGATCATCCATCTTTTTCTGACGATTGGCCCGAGTATTATACGAATGAGACAGTTTGACTTTAGAACCGAGACACAAACGTGAGATTCGTAGGTAAGAAGAATACGTGATGTGAGAATGATGAATGCGATGATTATATTAATTGTTTTTTGGTTTAATCAAAATAAACTTCGACAATTAGATTGCAAATATCAAACGGTGGGGAAACCCCTTTTTATTGAATTCAAAGGATTACAGAAATGGAAATACAGTAGATTACAAGGTACAGAAACAGAAACCTAAACTAATGGGTCCCGAGTCCTCTCTGAAGAGAAATCGGGTGCTGATTCTGGTACTTTCCTTTTCTTTGACCGGGGCTCTTGGGCCGTTGTCGGGTTGTCATTCCTTTGCCAAGTGAAAGGAGCGAGCAAATTCCTTTGGTTATCTTGATTATCCACAGCATGTTGCTCCAAAATTTCAATCAGAGCATCTTTCTCTTTTAGTAATTGCTGTATTTTGATGCACTCTATGTCGAGGGTGCGGTACTTGTTCTTCCAAGACTTTCTCTCCTGTTGAAATTTGTTGAGAGTAACCTGAAGCTTTTCAGTCTCATCATGAAGTACATGACAGATTCCCTAGGCGGAAGAATCCCGTAACGAGGGTAAGGCATCTTTAGCTTGAGAGCTCTAGTTTGTACCCAATGGAGATAAGGCTCCACCAAGACACAATCCGGTTTTCCCAGAGACTCTCGTCCTTTCTTATGAACATGCTTCCAAGCGTGCACTATTTCCATCTTTAGTGCTCTGTCATTTTCTCCTTCTTTGAAGAAAAGACCTTCCAGATGAACCCCCCTGTGGGACGTGTCTCATCGGGTATCCAAATTGACGCTGAATGAGAACTGGATGATAGTTGATTCCTCCCTTAGTTCCTATAAGGGGTACGTTGGGGAAGTTTCCACAACGGTCAATGATCCTGATCCCATCATAGATCCTATTACATCAATCTATATCAGAGTTGGTAAGAGACATGATCTTCTGCGACCAACGTAAGGCACTCTTGCAATCCCAAAAAGCAGCAGACTTGGGCAAGTGGGAGATAAACCATTTGTAAAGCAGAGGTACACAACATGTGATCTTCCCTCCGCTGTACAAATTTCCCAAGTGTACAGAATGATACGCATCTGCGAGCAAAGTCGGCACAGGGTTTCCAATGAGAAAAACCTTAATGGAGTTGATATCTACAAAGTTATTGATGTTGGGAAACAAAAATAACCCGTAGGTGAGAAAGACAAAGACGCTTTCAAAAGCAGTCACGTTTCCTATACTGGCAAAATACAGGGCTTTCTTTGTCAAGAAATGGGCTGGCAAACCTTGGATGCCACCCTTAGTGGTCAGGTGAGTCTTGACCTCAGACTCGTCCAAATGAATTGCTCTCGCAATGGTTTGATTCTTTGGAATTTCTTCCAGTCCAGAAAATGGAGCTTGATCAGTAATGTGTAGATCAATCAGAGGAGAATACTCCTCCAGCGTTGGTACGAGCTGGTAATCCGGGAATGTGAAACAGTGATAAACTGGATCATAAAACTGAATGAGCGCATCCATGATTCCCTCAATCACATGGACTTTTAACAGTGGTAGCAAACCTCCGTGCTTGGCTCTGAAAGCCTCTGGGTTAGTGATCATCCTCGCTAACCTTCTCAAATCCTGTAGCTTTGGAACCTTGAAGGTATAACTATGAGTTTAATGTTTTAATGTTTTTTTTAACAGAGAGACTAGAAGAGAAATTTTTTTTTGAATGTTTTAATGTTTTTTAAATGAATGCATGAATGCAGCACACAAAAACATAGAAAAAACATGGGGTCAAAGGGTCGTTGTCATGAAGTCAAAGCTCTACCCATCCCCAAAGGTTTATACTAGGGTGGTTTTTGTACCTGTACTCATTATCATCAGCTCCTCCCAGGAAAGCAAAACAACAAGCGGATCGCCAGCGAGTTGTAGAGCAATCTTTGAGTAAGTGCCATTCACTGAGAATAGATCACCAGCCTCAAATGAGGGTAGTATCGCATAACAACTATTCCCGATAGTTTCCGCACTACAAAAGGGTTTGGCTCCTCAGCTTCTCAGACTTAACAATCGGCCCATTGTCTAGGTGAGAGAATGGGTTGCATTGGTCAGCCTCCACTGAGGTTGATGGTCGACCTCGTCGCCATCACTTATCTTAAGTGTATACTCAATCTTTCCACATGCGGCATCACACGCATTCCCATTAGCAGAAAAATAAACACGTATATCAATTAGGAAAAGCAGTATATATATTTGTCCTAAACATCCTAGACCTTTAAAGCAATGAATCCTAAGTTCCTGACAGAAATGGGTTCCCCGGCGAAAGCCCCAATCTGTGGTATTCACACAAGAGATGAAAAGGAAAAAAAAAAGAGACACGCCCCACGGTGGGCGCCATTTTTTTTGTAGTGAGCGATTTTGGACGCGGTTTTTAAGCGCTGGTCGCTCTCTGCGGTTGAGTTTACTACAGGTCGATTCATTTTTTATCCTATTAAAGCTCATGAAGGAAGGGAAATAGATGTCTCCAATTAACCCTGCTTTGCATACTGAGTTTAAACAGGGGTCTGTTATGTTACGAATGCTATCAATGTGGGGGGGTCTTTGTACTGGTTATTTGTATTTTCGCCAATACGGTTTTCTCTCTTTCTAGGATTTTCTGGTGGGGAACAAGGATTAGGATGTTAGGACTGATGCTTTTGATAGATACATGAGAGTATGGGATTTTGGGTTTTTGTTTAGTGTGCTCGCTACGATTTTTCTTTCAATCTTATGCCTACGTATTCCCGTTTACCGAAACAGGGAAATCAGAGTGTTCGTAGTTCCTCCTATTCTATGGGAGGGAGGAAATGGTTGTTTTGGTGTCTTGTTCAAAGCCCAAGACGTGAAGCGAAAGGTGGTTTGTATCTTGTTCAAAGCCCAAGATGTGAAGCTGAAAAGGTTTGACTTTAGAGAGAATTTGTCATCTCTAAAGGGGGGGTTATATGTCACAACTGTTTTATAAAGGAGAATTACTTTAACCGGGATATGTGAATCCGGTAATGCCATAATTTCCTTTATAGGGGATTTCTACCTGAAGGAGAAAACTTTAACTCAGTGTAGAGTAATGCCATCTTTCCTTAGGAATTTCTCATGCTAAAAGAGGGACATTGGCATGGATGTAGATGATCCAGAGGCTTGCTGCTTATAGCAGTTAGATGGAGGGGAAGGAGTTGTTGATGTTTGTGTACTGTGAACGAGGCACAGCTTTGATGCTAAAAGGTTGATTGGATCAACCAGTGGTTGTCTTATACAAAGCCTAAGAGGAGGCTAATATGTGTCTCGTACAAAGCCCGAGAGAGAGGCTAAAAGGTTTTTGACTCGACGATGAAGTCTTTTGGTATCTCGTATAAAGCCCGAGATGGAGGCTATTTGATCCAACAAGAGAGTTTTTGTATCTCGTACAAAGCCTGAGATGGAGGCTAAAATTTGTTTGGCTCAATATGAACCTTTTTGTATCTCATATAAAGCCCGAGATGGAGGCAAAAGGGTGATTGACTCAACGAGGGAGTTCCTTATGTGTCTCGTACAAAGCCTGAGAGAGAGGCTAAACGTTGTTTGACTCCGCTGGGGAGAATCATTGTACAAAGCCCAAGAGGGAGGCTATGATGATTGTTTCAGTTGATTGACAGGTCCAGTATGCTGATTTTGAAAGAGAAAATTAGTTCTTATATGAGCAACACTGTACTCAAGGATTTGTTTCATGGATCCGGATTATTCCTGTTCTTTAAGGAATTGGGAAATCCGAAGGGTACTGAGACTGTCCGAGTCTACGGGTCTTCTTCCTATTTAACGAAGAGGTCACTTGAGAATGTCTTTGAGACTCAAGGAGATTAGACTGTCCAAGTCTAGAGTTTTATCTTTTGTACTATGCTTTGAGAAATAGTAGTAGACTCTTTGAAAGGACTGTTCTATGCAGATGACTAAGTTCTGTTCCTATACCTCTAGGAGGTCGTCGGGACAATTTGTACGAAGCCCAAGAGGAGGCTGGAAACTTTTAAGTAGCCAAGAGGTCCTTGTACAAAGCCCAAGAGGAGGCTATCATTCTCGGAGGAAGAGATCATTATACGAAGCCTAAGAGGAGGCTGTGAATACTTCTAAGAAGCTGTAGGGTCCTTGTACTAAGCCCAAGAGGAGGCACGGTTGCTTTTAGGAAGCCTGTGGGTCCTTGTATTATGCCCAAGAGGAGGCCGATGCTTTTAAGAAGCCCGTGGGTCCCCAAACCCAAAAAAAATCAAGGCAAGCTATTCACTAGTAATAGATCAAGTCAGGAAAGTTCGAGAATTTGGAAGAAACTCAAAGATGCCATTCACGGAGAATACATTCATCTCTGGGAATAGAGTTTCTTGACAATTCCTAATGAGGACAGCCGAAGAGAAGACTGTATCTGGTGATCCTATTGGGGATCTAGTTGTCTATTTCTACGAATAAACAAAACGGCGTCACCTAGTTCTAGACGTAGTTACCGGGGAAACTCTAAATATCTATACTATTATTACACAGTTGATATGAGTTTATGAAAGAAGACTTACAGTGAAATAGCCCCACAATACAGTTATATGTATATGAAAGCGGTAAATGAAAGCATATAAACACTTACTCGGTTGTAGAGCTTCCATGCTGTTTGGTTAGTTGTTCAACAAAGAAAGATTGAAAACAATAGTATATTCAAAATCAAAGGAGAAAGTGTTTTGAAAAAGAAAGATTTGGGGTTTACAACTCAAGGAGAGGCCCAGGGTTTTATCAGTGAGCGCAATGTTTGAATTTGTACAGAGGGACTTATACAAGTGACTGTGGCCCAAAAATTGTTTTCTGTACAAAGGGATGGGTCTTACACTCTCTCAAGAGGCCCAAAAAGTTTTAAAGAAAAAGAGTGGGGCTTATAACACGAGGGTAGGCCCAGATGATTTTTCCGTTTGAAATGGCGATCACGCCGAGGTTTTGTTTTAACGCAGAGGGGCTTATACAATATCTGAGGCCCAAAATGTTTTGGTTAAAAGGGGGTTGGGTCTTACACTCTATTAGAGGCCCAAAAGTTTTGAATGGGTCTTATAGCTCGAGGAGAGGCCCAAAAGTTTTGAATGGGTCTTATAGCTCGAGGAGAGGCCCAAAAGGTTATTTTTCAAAAGGCGACGATCGCGCCGTTTGTTTTTGACGGTATCGGGACTTATACAATGTAATGAGGCCCAAAAATGATTTTGTCAAAAAAGGATTGGGTCTTACACTCTATTAGAGGCCCAAAGTGTTTTGAAAATGATTTATGAGGGTTGAATTAATCCAAAAACCCTAATTTGTTTTCAAAAATGTATTTAATTGAATAAAAATTCAATTAAAATTATCAAAATTGTTTAACAGAGGAAAAACAAATTGTGATCTTGGATTAATGCTTCAAAAATTAAGTATTGACCTACAAAATAATTAGAAAGCATTAAAAGTTGCAAAATCAATGTGGAAAAAATATTTAAAATGTCAAAAACAATTAAAATATTAATTCTTTGCAAAAATATCAATTATATGAAATAAATAATATTTTTGGGATTTTTTGATAAAATAAAATATTTTAACATTTTTGTGAATTATTAAAAAAAGAATCAACTCAAAATCATTAAAACTCAGAGAGAAATTAATTTTTGAATCAATTAAACAAAAATCACAAAATTCAAATATTCAAATTTTTGAAAATGGCGCCAAGAACACACCAAGAACACGCGCGTGTTCTGAGTTTCCCAGATTTGCATTTTCCATCCAATCTCACTGAATACTTAACCATATCATGCAATCCACATAGCAATCAACTCGTTTCAACCTCACGATCATGTTTATAACACTTAATTTCATTTAAATTAAACATAAAACATGAAATCACGAAGAAACCTCAAGAACCCTAATTTCTGCATGAAGGCTAGGATTTTTGATACACGATTCAAACAAAGCAATTAATTGAGGGAAAACATTCCATGCATGATTATGAACATATGGCCAAATTATTGTGCAGCAAAAATTGCATGGATCATAGAGTTAGAAGAGCTCATGCTTACCACTTGCAGCTGGTGATCGTGATTTGTGTAGGAGGTGTTACAGTTGTGTTGTGATGATCTGAACAGCTACCCTAGGTGCTATGGAGTGTGTTTGAATGCTTGGACTTGATTGAAATGATTTGGAACTTGAGATGGTACCCCAACTGCAAATCTGTCAAGAACTTGAGCAATTGGCTGGTGATTTTGTGAAATCTGTGTTCCAGATGTTATGTGAGTGTTTGGATCACTTCTATATGATGTATGTGAGGTGTGTGAGTGATTTGTTTGATTGGAAAAGCTCTCAAACTCAAAACCCGATAGTGACTTGCCTTAGAAGGCAAAATTGGAGTGAAAGAAGAGATTTTGAGGAAAGCATCTGTTTGATGGCTTTGGTGTACTCAAACTGAACACAATTGAGCTCTATTTATAGTAGAGCAAGTTTGTTTTGCGAGGAATAGTGAATGGCAACTGCTAAGTAGGTTTGGCCAATGTTGGCAAATGAAAATCCAAGTCTCCTCTAGCCATTGACTAGAGGTTAGGGCACAGAGCTTTGGTTCCCTTGGTCTTGGATAAGTCTTCACTGATTTCAGATGAGAATGGCTCAGTCCATGCCACCTTGATGCTTCCATTGAATGCTTCAATCCAAATTTGGAGTCTTGTCCCTATGTTTTAATTATACTCTGATGAAATTTTGAATTTTATTTATCGCTTTAATAGCTTTGGGGTATAGATTGGGGGTGTCACAATAAGTGGTATCAGAGCTAGTTCGTGTCAGTTCGTGTCTGGTTGTGTCAGTCCTGGTCTGTGTGGCGTGTGGAGTGAGCTATTTGTTTAACCATAGTTTCTGTTATTGGAAATGAACAGAATATGGCTGGTAGGAATGATGCTACTTTGGCTGCTACGATGCAAGCAATGGCTCGTGCTGTGCAGGGTGCACCTAATGCTGCGGGTAATGATGAGTTCTGGAAGACATACCACCTGTCTTTAAGGGGAGACATAATCCTGATGGTGCACAGATTTGGTTGAAAGAGATTGAAAGGATTTTCCGAGTTATGGACTGTGCTGAGGACAGTAAGGTGAGACTGGGTACTCATGTGCTACAGGAAGAAGCTGATGACTGGTGGGTTAGTACTCGTCAGGTGTTGGAAGCTGGGGATGAAGAAGTTACTTGGGAATTGTTTAGCCAGGAGTTTCTGAGGAATTATTTTCCCAAGGATGTTAGAGGAAAGGAGGAAATTGAGTTCTTGGAACTGAAACAAGGTAGTATGTCTGTTGTTGACTATACTGCTAAGTTTGTAGAGCTTGTGCAGTTTTATCCTCATTATGCTGAAGCGACTGCAGAATTTTCTAAGTATGTGAAGTATGAGAGCGGATTGCGTCCTGAGATTAAGCAAGCAATCGGTTATCAAAGGATTAGAAGGTTTTCTGATTTGGTGGAATGTTGTTGTAGGATTTATGAAGAGGATAGTAAGGCTCGTTCTACTCACTACAAGAGTGTGAGTGACAGAAAAGGGAAGCAACAGTTTCGTGGTGGTCCGTATGTAACACCAGCTGATAAAAGTAAGCAAATGGGTACTTTTGATCGAAGGTCAGGTGGAGGAGGTATGTCTAATTCTCCGAGATGTTTTAAATGTGGTGAGTTGGGGCATCGTCAATTTGAATGTAGAAAAGATGTGAGAAAGTGTTCTAATTGTGGAGGTGTCAGACATGTCGTAGCAGATTGTAAACGGAAGAATATGGTGAAGTGTTTCAACTGTGGTGAACCTGGTCATATTAGTACAAAGTGTCAGAAACCGAAGCATGCTCCAACTAGTGGGAAGGTATTTTCATTGGCAAGGACTCAGACTTCAAGTGCAGATCGTCTGATCAGAGGTACTTGTTTTATTAATAGTACGCCTTTAGTTGCTATTATTGATACTGGAGCGACTCATTCATTTATTTCGTCTGAGTGCGCTAAGCGTTTGAATCTTGTGTTGTCTTTGATGGATGGTGAGATGGTTATTGATACTCCAGCAATGGTGTCAGTAACTACTTCCTTGGTTTGTTTAAGTTGTTCTTTGACCATTTATGATAAAGACTTTGAGATGGATTTAGTGTGTTTGCCGTTAGAAGGTTTAGATGTGGTTTTGGGAATGAATTGGTTGCAGTTCAATCGGGTTCATATTGATTGTTATCATAAGTTAGTAAGGTTTCCTTCTCTTGAGGAAGATGAAGACTTGAGTTTCTTGTCTACCAAAGAGTTGAAGGGACTTTTGGCGGATGAAGCTCAGTTGTTTGGGTTGTTTGCGTCGTTGACTGTGGATAGTCAAGTTTCACTTGATGTTTTTCCGGTTGTGTGTGATTTTCCTGAAGTGTTTCCTGAGGATATTTTGGACTTGCCGCCAGAGAGAGAGGTGGAGTTTTCTATAGACCTAGTTCCTGGTACAAGACCTGTTTCTATGGCACCTTATCGTATGTCGGCGTCTGAGTTGGTTGAGTTGATGAAGCAATTGAATGAGTTGTTGGATAAGAGGATTGTGAGACCAAGTGTGTCGGCTTGGGGTGATCCAGTTTTATTGGTGAAAAAGAGAGACGGAAGTATGCGGTTGTGTATTTATTATCGCCAGTTGAATAAGGTGACGATTAAGAATAAGTATCCTCTTCCTAGAATTGATGATCTGATGGATCAGTTGGTTGGTGCTTGTGTGTTCAGTAAGATTGATTTGAGATTAGGGTATCATCAGATTAGAGTGAAAGAGGAAGATATTCAGAAGACGGCTTTTAGGACACGTTACGGTCATTATGAATATTCTGTGATGCCGTTCAGGGTTTCTAATGCGCCAGGTGTGTTTATGGAGTACATGAACCGTATTTTCCACGAGCATTTGGATCGATTTGTTGTTATGTTTATTGACGACATATTGATTTATTCTAAGTCTCGGGAGGAGCATGCGGAGCATTTGCGTATTGTTTTGCAGGTTTTGAAGGAAAAGAAGCTTTTTGCCAAATTGTCTAAGTGTGAGTTTTGGTTGTCGGAAGTGAGTTTTCTTGGTCACGTAATTTAAGGTAATGGTATTTCTGTGAATCCATCTAAAGTAGAAGCAGTTCTACAATGGGAGGCTCCGAGATCTGTTACTGAAATTCGAAGCTTTTTGGGTTTGGCCGGTTATTATCGAAGATTCATTGAAGGTTTTTCTAAGCTAGCACTTCCTTTGACCCAGTTGACTTGTAAAGGGCAAGAGTTCATTTGGGATATTCGGTGTGAGGAAAGTTTTAATGAGCTGAAGAGAAGATTGACGAAAGCTCCGATTTTGATTTTGCCGAATCCTAATGAACCGTTTGTGGTGTATTGTGATGCGTCTTTGATTGGTATAGGTGGTGTTCTGATGCAAGACGGTAAGGTCGTGGCGTATGCTTCGAGGCAGTTGAGAGTGCATGAGAAGAATTACCCTACTCATGACTTGGAGTTAGCGGCTGTGGTTTTTGTGTTGAAGATTTGGAGCAATTATCTTTTTGGTTCGAGGTTTGAAGTCTTTAGTGATCACAAGAGTTTGAAATATCTGTTTGATCAGAAGGAATTTAATATGAGGCAACGAAGATGGTTGAAATTTTTGAAAGACTACGACTTTGGCTTGAATTACCATCCTAGTAAAGCTAATGTGGTAGCCGATGCGTTGAGCCGGAAATCATTGCATATGTCCGCTTTAATGGTTAAGGAGTGGGAGCTTTTGGAATCGTTTAGAGATTTGAGTTTGGTATGTGAAGTGTCGTCGGATAGTGTGAGGCTGGGTATGTTGAAGGTTACTAATGATTTTCTGATGACGGTAAGCGAGAAGCAAAGGTTGGACGTGAAATTAGTGGATTTGATGTTGGTTGGCGGAAAAGATGCGAGTAGTGATTTTCAAGTGGATGTTAATGGTGTGTTGAGGTTCCGTGGGTGAATTTGTATTCCGGAAGATTCGGATTTGAAACGGATGATTTTGGAGGAAGGACACCGGAGTAATTTGAGTATACATCCGAGAGCGAACAAGATGTACCAAGATTTGAAGAAGATTTTCTGGTGGTCGGGATTGAAAAGAGATGTGGCTCAGTTTGTGTATGCTTGTTTGACGTGCCAGAAGTCGAAAGTGGAACATCAGAGACCGAGTGGTTTGTTGCAACCGTTGGATATTCCTGAATGGAAATGGGATAGCATTTCTATGGATTTTGTAACGGGGTTACCCAATACTCAGCGAGGTCATAATGCTATTTGGATGGTTGTTGATAGGCTGACTAAATCGGCTCATTTCATTCCGATTGACATCAGTTTTTCTTTGGAGCGGTTAGCTGAGATTTATATCAGTGTAATTGTGAAGTTGCATGGGGTTCCGTTAAGTATTGTTTCGGATCGAGATCCAAGGTTTACCTCAAGATTTTGGGAAAGTTTACATAAGGCTTTGGGTTCTAAATTGAGATTGAGTTCGGCTTATCATCCGCAGACGGATGGGCAGACGGAGAGAACGATTCAGTCGTTGGAAGATTTGTTGCGAGTGTGTGTTCTTGAACAAGGTGGTGGGTGGGATAGTTATCTTTCATTGATTGAATTCACGTATAATAACAGTTTTCATTCTAGTATTGGAATGGCACCGTTGTGTTGGCATGAATCTGGTGAGAGTTCAGTGGTTGGACCGGAGTTGGTGCAGCAGACTACGGAAAAAGTGAAGCTTATTTGAGAGAAAATGAAGGATTCTCAAAGTAGACAAAAGAGTTATCATGATCGGAGACAGAAGGATCTTGAGTTCCAAGAGGGCGATCATGTATTTTTGAGAGTTACGCCAGTAACGGGTGTTGGTCATGCATTGAAATCGAAGAAACTTACTTCTCGGTTTATTGGTCCTTACCAGATATCCGCGAGAGTGGGTGCTGTGGCTTATAGGGTGGCGTTTCCGCCGAGTTTGTCGAATTTGCATGATGTATTCCATGTTTCACAGCTTCAGAAGTATATCCCGGATCCGTCGCATGTGATTCCGATGGATGAGGTTGAGGTAAGGGAGAACCTGACAGTCGAGGCTTTACCGGTGAGTATTTTGGATCGCGAGTTGAAGAGGTTGCGGGGCAAGGATATTGCACTTGTGAAGGTGGCGTGGGGAGGCGCCGCTGAGGGCAATTTGACTTGGGAGTTGGAGAGTCGGATGCGGGAGTCGTATCCAGAGTTGTTCGTCTCAGGTAAGATTTTCGAGGATGAAAATTTCTAAGTGGGGGAGAGTTGTAACGCCCTGGTCAGTTTTGTCAGTTTTGCCTTTTTAATTAATTGAGTCGTTTTGAGTATTTTATTATTATATTATTTTATTTCTGACTTTTATGTGAAAATATGTTATTTTTCATCGTGAATATATTTTGTCGCGTTTTGGGAACATTTGCGAGATATTTGCATGTAGGGGTAATTTGGACATTTTGATTTATTTTGTGAAGTTCGAGTATAATAGAAAATAGAAAGAGAGAAAAATAGTAAGAGAAAGAAAAAGAAGAGAAGAAGAAAAGAAAAGGAGAAGAGAAGAAAAGAGAGATAGAGAAAAACTTGGAAATCAATCAACCGACTTTCTAGAACACGATTAAATCGGGTAAGGGTGCGAAACTCGATTATACTATGTTTGTGTATGATTATGTATGTGTTTGCTTGGATGTTTCTTGTCTTTCCATAGCTTTTGATTCTAGGTTGAAATGAGAAATATGATGAAAAATCGATGGTTTCGCGGTTGAAAATCGGTGTAAACGTAGTAGAATACTTGTTATCATGATTGAGTTATGTTCTGATTGTCATATGTTGGTTTGGAAATGTTTGGTTTGAGAAAATATCATTTTTGGGTGATTTGGTGCGCTGCTGGGTTTTGCTGAAATTGCAGGCTCGCACTGCGAATGGCCAGCGAGTGGGTGGCGAGCGTTCGCGTGATGTTCGCACTGCGAACGTTGTAGTATTTTTCATTCTGCCACTGTTCGCTGGAGGGTTCGCACTGCGAATGAGGTAGCGAGCATTCGCTGGATTGTTCGCACTGCGAACGGTGGGAATTTTCTAGGCTATTTTTGCTTCTGCCTTGGTTCGCTGGGACATTCGCACTGCGAATGAAGTAGCGAAGGACTCGCTAGGAGCTTCGCACTGCGAATGTAGCAGTTTTCCCAATTTGTTTTCTTTACAACTTTTGATCCAGAGGTCGGTTTGAGGTGTGGTTTGATGCGTTAGAAAGCTTGTGAAATGTACTTTCTTATGATGATGGTTTTGAAATTGTTGGCCGATTAAATTATGTCGGGAATTAGAAAATGTGTTGTTTTTGTTGTCGACTTTTGCCGTTTAATTGTGTGAATTTGATGTGTATGTGCAATATGCTGTTGGTGTGGATATTGTATGACTTGTGTTCTGTTGAGTGATGAAATTGCATGAAATACATATTGTGATGATGATTGGTAGCCTTACGGCAAGAAAATGCGATGTATGGTAATTGTTGATATATGCACGATTATGGTTGCATATATGTGTGCATATTAAATGTCATGAGTCATTGTATGCCAAGGATCATGATATGCATTGTTGTGACGTCCTGAGTGACGGATTGATTCCAGAGGGAATCTGCTATAACATCGTGCGCCTTAAAAATAAGAGGACCTAAAGCGATTTGATATATCGTGGGCCTTAAAAATAAGAGGACCTAGAGCGATGATTATAGACGATCGTGTGCCCATGTGGGGTGTGAGCGATCG
Organism: Lathyrus tuberosus; assembly: GCA_022829125.1. Classification (NCBI taxonomy): domain Eukaryota; kingdom Viridiplantae; phylum Streptophyta; class Magnoliopsida; order Fabales; family Fabaceae; genus Lathyrus; species Lathyrus tuberosus. The sequence continues at coordinate 25,426,290 of JALAZF010000017.1, forward strand.
GATTGTACGCCTTATACCGAGCGGACCTAAAGCAATCCATAAACGTCGTGCGCCTTATACCAAGAGGACCTAAAGCGATGGGGAACATCGTAGGCCCGACGAGGTGTTACTTGAGTGATCCTCAGTAACGAACGATGATTCCAGCAGAGTTCCTGAGTGAACTAGTGATGAGAAATATTGGAAGTCGGTACCGCATGGCATGTGCATAGAGTCGTTGTGTCGGTCTTGGTGCATTTGCATAAATCATCGATTAATTGTGCATGGAATTGTGATTGTGATTAATGAGATGGAATATGTGTAATTGTATTGATGATGAGTGTATTATGTATGATTGATGTGTAGTGGTATTTGATACTTGAGAATCGTACTGTGTTGTGTTTTATGTGATTGTGGTGCAATTGTTGTGAGAATATTTTACTTGTGCATTTATGTGTGAATATATAATTATATGTAACTGTATTATGATTGTTTTTCTCACCCTTCTGCTGTTTTATAATGCTCTATGAGGCATTGCAGATTAGAGTTGCTGGAGGTCTTTTTGTGAAGCTTTGCGTCTTCATTCTTTTGTCGGTCGGCTCTGATATGTGACACCGGGTAGTTAGGGAGGCCGTTTGTGATTATTTTGTATTATGTATATGTATCTTTTGAATTGCACATGTATGACTTGATGTATGACAAACTTTCATGATATATATATATATGTGGATATTCACTTACGGATTTTCCGCTTATATTCTGTAATTGGATTGTGGGTGTATTACTACCTGAATTGTTGCATATCTTTATGAGCAGGGATTTGTATGGTTGTCTCAAATTGTTGTGGCGTCTCCAGTCTATGCCGTGCATGTTTTAATTATACTCTGATGAAATTTTGAATTTTATTTATCGCTTTAATAGCTTTGGGGTATAGATTGGGGGTGTCACAGAAGCTGCGCATGGTTAGTCTTCTTTCATTCTTTTATATATATATATATATATATATATATATATATATATAACTATATTGTGGGAAGCTGCGCATGATTAGTCTTCTTTCATACCTTTTAAATACTCGTCATATATCAATTGTATATATACTAGTATAGTTATTTAGAGTTTTCCCCGGCAACTACGTCTTGAACTAGGTAAAGCCCTGTTGGTCACTCTTTAAATACAAACAAAACTAGATCCCCATAGGATTTCCAGATACAGTCTTCCATTCTCTTGGGGTTAAACAATATGGAACAAAGAGAAATGAAGTATTCTCGGTGAACCTTTTCTCAGACTGTCACCCCTAGAAATTGTCAAAGAAATTCAACTCCCTAGAGTTGATCTATTCTCCGTGAATATCATCTCTTGAGTTTCTTCCAAGCCCTTGAACTTTCCTGGAATGATCTCTTCTCTGTGAATTGCATTTCTTAAAACTCTCTTGGTTTGGGGACCCACAGGCTTCCTAAAAGCATCCCCGCCTCCTCTTGGGCTTTGTACAAGGATCCTTCGGCTTCTTAGAAGTTCTCATGCCTTCTCTTGGGCTTAATACAAGGACCCTCATGACCTCCTAAGGGTATAATACATAACTTAGTCATCCTTTGCTAGAGCAGTCTTTCCAGTGTCAAACCTTAGGTCACTTTAGGGTTGATTCTCATCCCTTAAGGCCCTTGCCCTCTTTTGGGCATCCTACAAAAGATAAAACTCTTCAACACCAGTAGACTTAGACAGTATAAACCGCCTTTGAGTCTCAAAGACATTCTCAAGTTCCTTTCAAGCATAGGAAAAAACACCGATCACTCTGGATGAATCTCCAGCAGAAACCCGGTCTCTCTCATGAGAGTTCTCCACACTTGGACATGCCTAGGGATCTCAATAATCCCCAGCAGTAAGATAGCCTCCTCTTAGGCTTTGTATAATGATCTTTCCTAAACACAGTCAGCCTCCTCTTGGGCTTTGTACAATAATTCTCTGGGCATGAGCCAATGCTTCAAAATATAACCAAAGATACTCCAAGGGACCTCATGGACCCAATCATCAAGTCAATTTAGCCTCAGGGGATGCATCCATAAAAAAATAGGAATTAGGGTTTCTTAACTTAATTCACCCTTAAGTTGACTTTTGGGACAAAACATGAGCCAAGACCTCAAGACATGATTTGAGGGTATCTAATACACCACATTGATCCATTTGAAACAATGGATTGATCCAAGAAGCTTGATCTACAAGTATCAATTTCATCAGGTCCGCAGTTAGGGTTTTGAGTGAAAAGTCAACTGTACCTTTGACTTTTGACTCAGACATGTTCCCAAACCTTGGGACATGATTCAATACACCCCATAACACCTATGAAATATATCCATCAAGTTTTATTTAGATCAAGGACTTGATTTCACAAAGGATCGCATGGTTTGTAATTCATTTGATAAAAAGTCAACTGTGCACAAAAGTCAAGTTTGACTTTTTGAGATTTTTCATAATTATGGTTCTTTAACCCTAAAACAATGTTAATGTGTGATTTGAATCATCATTCATCAAGAAAAATCAAAGAAAGTAGGATAACTTGTAAAAGGGGTAACCATAAAAACTTAGAATTTTTCTAAGTTATGGAACATAATGGCTAGGGTACCAACTTCCAAGGATCATAACTTGAGATCCAAGCAACCATTTTGGCTGGTCCAAAGATGGATTTGTAGCTCTCATGGCATACTTTAAAAGTGTCAACTACACCTCATTCAAATTCTTCATGGATTTTTAGTTATGGAGTGATCAAAATGGCTGAAAACATGAAATGTCACTTTTTCCAACACTTAGTGAAATTTTCACTAAGTCAGAATCTGTCTTGCTTTTTTTCAGAATGTAAGGGCATTTTTCACTTGGATCCAAAAAGTTTGAAGACAAACTATGATCACTCATGTTTCGTGTCACATAAGGGCTTTCCAAAATGTCCAAGAACTCCATCAAACTCCACCTGAGCTAGGAGTTATGACAGCTGCAACATGCCTTGCTGCAAACTGTCTTGGCAAGGCAAATTTGTGCATAAAGACTCGATTTGCTCAAATTGTGAAATTCCAAGCATGCTTATCCATCTACACACCTCAAGGGGGAATAACCAAGGGACAAACACTGATCTATCAGCCTCCCAAGTCCATTATGTTTAGGCATAACACTCCTAAATTCAAAGATGCTTCAAATATTCAATTTTGTTTCAAAGCATTTAATTGATGCATAGAGGTGGCATTCATCAAGACAATGTTATCCAAGTTCAGTCAAGACTTATCCCTGAACCAAAGGCACATAGGCATGTGCTCTAACCTCTAGTCAATGGCTAGAGGAGACTTGAGATTCCAAAATTATCCAATTGACCACAGACCTGTACCAGCTGCCATACCATATTCCTTGCAAAACAAACTTGCTCTACTATAAATAGAGCTCATTTGTGATCACTTTGAGTACACCAAAGCACCCAAACTGATGCTTTCCTCAAAACCACCTTCTTTCACTCCAATATTGCCTTCTAAAGCAAGTCACTATCGGGTTTTGAGTTTGAGAGCAATACCAACCAAACCAATCACACACACACACACACACACACACACACCTTATAAACATCATATAGAAGTGATCCAAATACTTAAACAACATCTGGAACACCAATTTCACAAAATCACCAGCCAATTGCTCAAGCTTTCAACCAAGTTGCAGTTGAGGTGCCATAACCTGTTCCAGTCCATTTCCAATCACTCCAAGCATTCAAACACATTCCATATGGTGTAGGGAAGCTGTTCAGATCATCATAACTCATCTGTAACACCTCCAACTCAAAAATGAAATTGATCTTGCTGCCACGACCTTCAAGTAAGCCTAAACTTGGTCATTTCATGATTCATGCATGTTTCCTCGCACAATAATTTTGCCATGTGTTCATAATCATGTATGGAGGGTTTCCCCTCAATTAATTGCTTTGTATGAATCGTGTATCAAAATTCCCAGCCTTCATGCAGAATTTAGGGTTCTTGAGGTTTTGTCTTGATTTCTTATTCCATGCTTAAAATAAATGAAATTAAAGACCATATACATGATCGTGAGGTGAAAACGAGTATATTGATATGTGGATTGTGTGATTTCATCAAGTATTCAGTGAGATTGAGGGGAAAACACAAATCTGAAGAAATAGAGGGCACAGGCAAGAACTTGGTGTTCTTGGCGCCCTTTTTTGAATTTTTAAGTATTTGAATTTTTGTGATTTTATTTAATTGATTCAAAAATTAATTTCTCTCTGGTTTTTAATGATTTTGAGTTCATTATTTTTTTAATAATTCAAAAAAATGTTAAAATATTTTATTTTACAATAATTTCCCAAAAATATTATTTATTTCATATACTTGATATTTTTGCCAAGAATTAATTTTTATTTGTTTTTTGACATTTAAAGTATTTTCTCTCTCTTAATTTTCCAAACTTAAATGGTTACCAATCATTTTGTGGATAAAAATGTGACTTTTAAAAAATTAATCCAAGATCACAACTTGTTTTTCACACATGTTTGATAATTTTGATCATTTTAATTAAATTTTTATTTAATTAAAATACATTTTGAAATTAATTTAGGGTTTTGATCTTAATCACCCTAAACAAATCTTTTTCAAACTCTTTGGGCCTCTAATATAGTGTAAGACCCAATCCCCTTTTAACCAAAACCAATTGGGCCTCAGATATTGTATAAGTCCCTATGCGTTAAAAAAATCTCGGCGTTATCGCCAATTCAAAATCAAATCCTTTGGTCCTCTCCTCGAGCTATAAGTCCCATTCCTTTTCTTAAAAACAATTTTGGGCATCTAATAGAGTGTAAGACCCAACCCCTTATGTAAATAAACATTTTTGGGCCTCACATATTGTATAAGTCCCTCTGTATATTTTCAAAACAACGACGCGATCGTCGCGTTTTCAAAATCAACTGGGCATCTCCCTGAGTTGTAAGCCTCATCTCCTGTACAAAAATAAATTTTGGGCCTCTAATAGAGTGTAAGACCCAATCCTCTTTTTTGACCAAAACTTTTTGGGCCTTAGTCGTTGTATAAGTCCCGATACGATATTCGAAACAACAGTGCAATCACTGTTAAAATTTGGGCATCTCCCTGAGCTGTAAGCCCCGATCTCTGTTTAAAATACTTTCTCCTTTGATTTTGAATCCAAATGCATAATTGCTATCAAAACTTCCTTTAATTTCTTTGTTGAACAACTAACAAAACAGCATGGAAGCTCTACAACGGGTAAGTGTTTATCCGGTTTCTTTTATATGCTTTCATATACATAACTGTATTGTGGGAAGCTGCACATGGTTAGTCTTCTTTCATTCTTTTAAATACATGTCAAATATATATATATATATAACTGTATTGTGGGAAGCTGCGAATGGTTAGTCTTCTTTCATACCTTTTAAATACTCATCATGTATCAACTGTATATATACTAGTATAGTTATTTAGAGTTTTCCCCGGTAACTACGTCTAGAACTAGGTAAAGCCCTGTTGGTCACTCTTTAAATACAAATAAAACTAGATCCCCATAGGATTTCCAGATACAGTCTTCTCTTCTCTTGGGGTTAAACAATATGGAATAAAGAGAAAGGCAGTATTCCCTCAAACTTTTCTGGAATGATCTTTTCTCTGTGAATTGCATTTCTTGAACTTCTTTTGGTTTGGGGATCCAAAGGCTTCCTAAAAGCATCCCCGCCTCCTCTTAGGCTTTGTACAAGGACCCTTTGGCTTCTTAGAAGTTCTCGTGTCTTCTCTTGGGCTTAATACAAGGACCCTCACAACCTCTTAAAGGTATAAGACAAAACTTAGTCATCCTTTGCTAAAGCAGTCTTTCCAGTGTCAAACCTCAGGCCACTTTAGGGTTGATTCTCATCCCTTAAGGCCCTTGCCGTCTTTTGGGCTTCGTACAAAAGATAAACTCTTCAACACCAGTAGACTTGGACTGTCTAAACCACCTTTGAGTCTCAAAGACATTCTCAAGTTCCTTTCAAACATAGGAAAAAAACCGATCACTCTGGATGAATCTCCAGCAGAAACCTGGTCTTTCTCATGAGAGTTCTCCACACTTGGACCTGCCTAGGGATCTCAATAATCCCCAGCAGTAAGATAGCCTCCTCTTAGGCTTTGTATAATGATCTTTCCTCAACACAGTCAACCTCTTCTTGGGCTTTGTATAATAATTCTCCCCGTAGCGGAGCTAACCTTTTCAGACTCTCTTGTTGAGTCCATCACTTTTCAGGACTCTCTTGTTGAGTCAATACCCTTTTAGCCTCAATCTCAGGCTTCGTACGAGACAACAAATCACTCTCTTGTTGAGTATAAAAGACTCTGTTGTTGGGTTAATCTCCTTTTAGCCTCAATCTCGGGCTTCGTACGAGACAGAAAATCACTCTCTTGTTGAGTATAAAAGACTCTCTTGTTGAGTCAATCAACTTTCAGGCTCTCTTGTTGGGCCAATCACCTTTGCAAGACTCTCTTGTTGAGTCAACTCTTTTAGCCTCCGTCTTGGGCTTTGTACAAGACATATAAAAGCACTCTCTTGTTGAGACAAACTCATTTCAGCCTCCGTCTTGGGCTTTGTACAAGACACATATAAACCTCCCCAACGAAGTGAAAAATCTCTTTTAGCCTCAATCTTGGGCTTTGTACAAGACAGAAAGAACATTTTCCCCGGAAAAGTCAAACTGTTAGCCTCCTCTTAGGCTTTATATAATGATATCCCTAAAGAGTCAGTCTCTTTCTTGCCTCAATCTTGGGCCTTGTACAAGACATATACACTCTCTTGTTGAGTCAGTCTTATCTAGCCTCCTCTTAGGCTTCGTATAAAGAAATCCCTAGCTGAGTCAATCAACCTTTTAGCTTCAAACTTGTGCTTTGATCAAAGCACACAAACATCAACAGTCCCTCTTTAGAGATGACAAATTCTCTCTCAGCCAAAACCCTTTAGCTTCATATCTTGGGTTTTGAACAAGATACAAATCACCTTTAGCTTCATGTCTTGGGCTTTGAATAAGACACCAAAACATCTTTTCCTCCCATAGAATAGGAGGAACTACGATTTCTCTGATTTCCCTGTTTCGCTAAACGGGAATACGTAGGCATAAGATTGTGAGATCTTAGCAAGCATACAAATCAAAAACTCTAGGTCCAGTACCTTCATACACCAGTTAGAAAAATTTTAGATACAGTATCTTCCCAAAATGCTCATGAACACTCTATTCTTAAGCCAAATAACCTAAGAGAGACCAACGATTTTGATAGCATCTGTAAACCAACAATCATCTGTTTAAACTCAGTATGCAAGCAGGGTTAATTAGAGACATCTATTTCCCTTCCTTAATCAGCTTCACAGGATAAAAAATGAATCGAACTATAGCACCCCAAAGCGATAGTGATTCGAAACCACAAAAACCGCGCTATACTAAGGTATATAAATGGGTCTCTAAATAGAGTCCTAATTTATGATGGAACCTTGGGTGAAGATAGTAAAGCAGAAATCGAAGGATATGTCTACTCTAATTATGCAGGTTGTATGAATTCCAGAAAATCTATTTCTGGATATGTGTTCACTATGTTCGACATAAGAATCAGTTGAAAAGCAACACTTCAGAAGGTTATTGCCTTATCAACCACTGAAGCAGAATATATTACCCTAACTGAAGCTGTGAAGGAAGCATTGTGGCTTGATGGTTTTGCAAATGAGATGAAACTTCAAGGTTGATTTATCACTATTAAATGTGATAGTCAAAGTACAATACATCTGTCAAAGAATTCAGCCTATCATGAGTGAACCAAGCACATCGATGTGAGGTTGCATTTCGTCAGAGGGGTAATCGAGCGTGGAGAAGTCCAAGTGCTGAAAGTTTCGACAAATCATAATGCTGCTGATATGATCACCAAGACATTGCCCAGTTGCAAGTTTTTCCATTGTATGCAGCTGATAAAGATGCATGAAGAAAGTTAGTATGTTCCTTGATGTTATAGAGTTTGTTCTAAGGTGGAGATTTCTGAGATATTGGATCAAACTCTAGTATGATCAAAGGTAGCTTCTTAGCTCGACAGTTCGACAAATGTTTAGCATATAGTCGAAGGTCATTCACATGTTGTTGTCGAAGCAGTGTATGTTGTAGTCGAAGTAGGATCAAACATGCAGTTGTCGAAAATGCTAGATTTGTTAGCATGTCGAATTGGGCCTGTTTGTTATGTCTAATTGTTTAAGTTAGCTTGTACCCTAAGTTAGCTTGTAATGGGTAATTGTTAAAAAAACCCATTAATTTAGTATGTTATGTTTTATTATAAATAACATACTAGTCTCATCTTAAGTGTGACAAATCCTAATTAGGGTGAAATGGTGTTTTGTTATTCTTGAGTACTTGTAATTTGATTTAAAGAGAAAGTAAAGAATAACTGTTATAATCAATCCTCATTGTTCTTCTTCTTTTACCATCTTTTCTACCCTTGATTATTTCTTGATCATAAAGAACAGTTTATACTTTGTTTCCAAGGCATCAGATTTCACAATATTTTGAGGGACTAAAAATGAAATTTGAGATATTTAGGAGGACCAGAAATATATTTAACCCTTAAAAATAAAGAAGTTCTTTACGACTTTAGGACTCCGCCCGAGAATCATAACATTTATCCATTTGAAAATCATATTCCAAATTTTAGAACTTTAAGACTATATTTTGATATCTTAAAATGAATAGAGCATAATGGAATAAAACGGAGTGAAATAGAGAGAAATGAATGAATGAAGCGGTGTGGAATGGAGATTACGTTCCATCGTTTTTATATTTTAGGATGGACAACATAAGTTTTTTATCCCGTCTAAATTGAAAAGGAAAAAATGGTAGTAAGGAATGAAATAGAATGAAACTCATACCATCTCATTCTGTCTTGCTCCATCAGATTCTAACTTATCACAAAAATAGAATAACACTTTATTTCGTCTCATATCACTTCATTCCATCCAATTTCATCAATCCAAACACATCTTTAAGAGACGACACAAACAAGTTACTAATGTTCATTACTAAAAAACAGTTTTTAGTGTCAAAAGCCAAAAACCAACACTAATTCAAGCAAAAACAAAAGACAACAAAGTAACTAGCGTCAGTTAAAACAACGCTATAATCATAATCATAAATTTAATAGTTTCGACCCAAACGTAACTAAAGTCAAACTTTAAAAATTAACAAATTATTTAACATTGACCTAACCGACGCTAAAGGCAATATCTAAAAGTCAACAAATTGTTAGCATCAACCTAGCCGACACTAAAATCCAGCTTTGAAAACCCAACAGAATTGCAAAACAATCATTTGGCGCTGCATTTTATAAAATCTTCTAATATTTTAATACATTGTTTTCCATATATAAAGAATGAGCCACACATATATAGTACTGCCTCCGATCCTAATTATAAGACTATGTTGAATTTTTTTCTTGTCCCTTTTTATAAGAATCTCTTCAACTTTCAAAGTGCATTAATTATTTTTTCCACACGTACCCCTAATTATATTACATCTTTTTTGCACTCTATAATAAATACAATTAAATACACATTAACTATTTATCTCTCTCCTAAGAATAAACTTGTAAAATTATACAAAATAGTCAATAAATTTAATATTTTAACAAACTTTTTTAATTCCCGTGATTTTTTCAACAGAGTCTTATATTTAGAGAGGTAATATTAGATAACCTTAAGCATGTGATATTGAAATTTATATCTAATACTTCTTCAAAACATTTAATTATCACACTTCCATAAAAAAAACAGTTGGTATTCTTTTTATTCTAAATTTATTTTTTATTTTAACTAGTTTGCCAGCCATATGCCTATGCAAATAAAAATCATAACATATTTTAATTTTATGGCATATATTATTACATGCCACACATGAATAAGGACCACTAATGCACTCACTATCAGCTTCATTCGAGTATGCATCACTAATGAAACTATACACACCAAAACTACATGTTCTACAATGTAACTGAAATGATCTCATAATCAAATCTAAAAAATTAAACCAGAAAAATAGGCATTACTTCTGTGTAAACACCCCCTTACTTTAACTTTTCCACAATCCTTGCATCTCATATTCCTATATCCTTCCCTTTTACATCATAATGCAACAAAATAACCTCATCATTAGACCCATAATAGGGTTTTAGTGTGGTAAACAAACAAGTTCAAATTAGCATTTATAAAACACATGCATAAAAAATCCACCTTTTCAGCGAAGTTACAAATTTTTTTCTATGTTGACGGTTAAGAAATGAATGTGAGTTATATTGAAAAATAATCGTGAGAGGTAAGTTCCACATTATTTAAAAAAAGCGAAAGTTGAACACTTTATAAATAAGAGGACTCATTCAGGTATCACCTTAAGGTTTTGGAGAAATATATGTTGTCTCTCTCACTTATTTAAATGAGTTTTTGACCTTTAAGTGAGTCTTTGACTCAATGTGAATGCTCCCGTTTGAAGGGGAGTACAGTGGATTGACTCACACTTGAAAGAAAAATTGTTGAGAAACAAGTGTGAGCTATGTTGAGAAACAAATGTGAATTCTAAATCTCATATTGTTTAAAAAACTGAAGGTTGACCATTTTATAAGTAAGAAGACTTATACAGCTATCACCTTAAAGTTTTTGATGAATATAGCATGTCTCTCTCACTTATTTGAGTGAATCTTTAACCTTTAAATAAGTATTTGACTCGTATCCATGTTTCTCATTCGTGATAATCCAACATTGACTAACTTTCATCTTCTTAATTTTCGTCTGCATACTAGCACCATATCGAGTACCTAACACAAGAAAATTGCTTATTATAAACATCATCAAATAAAATCATGTCTTGCATAATCAATGATCAATACTTAAATCCAAATTCTATGATGATAGACATAATTATTCTCCTTAAACTTTTCAAACAATGAACCAGTCAGGGCTATCAATTGCGAATGGAATATTACAACAGCCAACAAAAAAAAATTTAAATATAGCTTTGTGGTCTATGGAGGACTGACATAGAACCCTTCATGCTATAGTAAAGTGACTATACAAACCAAAACATCTTGGTTTAAGTCTCTAGAAATATAAAGATCATCCATACTCCAATTATAATAATGAATTTTACAATATCTATACTCCAATTAAAATTAAATGCTTTACAAATATCTATAAATATATCGTGTATATAAAACCTGACGTTAATTTTACTTTGGTATATTAGAAGAAAATGATCATATATGTATTGAACTTCTAAAACACTAAATTAAAATGCATAAATGACCAAAGTTATAGAATGAATGGGGTTATGAAGTACAAAAAATCTGTAAGGTCCTTGCATCAATCTCAAGTTATCCATCTCGGCTGCAAAATATGGAAACATTATTCTTAATCTTAAGGCATAAATTAGTAAAGATAACCTTCCCATAAGGCATGGCAATTTCTTTTTCCACCTTATGGTGTGGGTTGTAACTCTAAAAATCTAAAAATATTTTAAAAACTTTTTGGAGATGTATATCCGAACACATTAAATTTTATTTTTGTTAAAATTTAGTTGAAAGATGTATTTGTGAATATTTTTGGGGTGAATTCAAAGATGTATCTCCGAAATCTTCTCTGCATATTTCTTAGGGAGAAACATTATCCTAAATTTGTATTTATTTAATCCAAAGTCATTTTAATTTGACTAACATTACTATTATTTGATCCAAATATTAATAAATAAGAATATCGTAGAACAAGGTAATGCGTTAATTAAAAAAAGCATCTAATCATATTACAAACATTATTCTTAAAGTATGGAAAAAAAATACTAAAACATCCCAAAATACAAATAAAAGCATAATCAACCGCGTATGCTTAATCCTAACCCTTGGCTCATCCTCTGCCGTCGCTAGCCCAAGGCATTTCGTGTCTCGGTAAGAATGGAACGTGTAATGCACATAATATTCTGATAGATCGGCAACAAATCAATGGCATGATCATCTCTGGCCTCCTAATTCTCCAGGATCTCCTCATGAGAAGACTTAGGTGGACGTCCAGGAGCATCTGGTGTCATGATAGGGTGTGACATCGTATAGAACCAAGTTATGTAACCGCCCACATAAGATCAATGAGTTATGCCAGACATACTCCGATACTCTTCTGGTACCAGATGACTCTCGTAATCCGCTAGTATGTCATCAAGATGTCTGCAGACGATGCTATTAGTAGCAGACACAAAGGGGGCTCAGAATGATATGCACGTATCCAAACTAACAGATACATCACTCTAGCAGATACCTGGATATTAGATTCGTCCCACATGCCAGCCATCCGAAGTAAAATGAAATGGGGTAAAAGGGAACAGTGTCCCGGTGAGTGTTGTATGGTGTCAAGTTGATATCATCGTGCTGAGTTCGGTCAATATACTCACAAAACAGCTACACCACATCATTCCCTCTATGCGCGAAATATAGGCAAGCATGTAGTCAATCCTCAGTATACTCTAATACACGATCAAACACATGTATGCGGTGAAAGTGAGATAGGATTCTTCCCTGAAAATGAATAAGGAAAACCTGTTAGTAACAAGTGTAAAAAATGGTTTTAATATTAATAGTGGCTATGGAAATTACCGCCTGCAGGGTGCAGGAGCCTGTCATTTACTTTGAGGTCCAAAGAGAACCTTCACTCAGCTTTGAGTATAGGTATACCAAATAGGCGGCCGCCAGTTCCACTTGTGAATGGCCGAAAAGTCGATGAAATACTTAAGGCATGTCACATCGGTGTAGGCTGGACTTTTGTCCACAAAAATGGGCATGCCAACTAAGAATAAGAGGAAACACCTCAAAGAACACCCCTTGTGGTAGGTAACATGTAGATCATCGTTGTCGGCATTCTCAGCCAACAACAAGTTATTTTGATATTGTGTCTCCAAGTAACAAAATTTGGCATGTGCACCTTTGGTGCTCTCACACTACATCAAGTCATCCATTAGGTCTACTCCCAAATAAATGACCAACATCTGCTGGGCATCATCATGTCTAATCCTGGAATGATCAAGTAACCTCCCCCTGATGGGAATGTGTAGAAGGAAAGCAACATCATCTAGGGTGATCGTCATCTCGCCAATGGGGAAGTGGAAAGATGACGTTTCTTTATGCCATCTCTCAACAAAAAGCCCTATGCATGCCATGGCTAATGATTTTGTACCTGGAGCAACACAAGCCTGCAAGACCGAAGTACTGGAGAACACTCTAGAACCAATTATCCTTGGGCTGATAAAGCTTCAAAATCTTTATGTTATGTTAAACAGACTTCAAACAATCACGCTTCTGTTAAAAAAATATCAGTCGTATGGCAAGTGTTTAATACATATAAATAACAATTGTTAACAAAAAAATACCTCTCCAGCTGGGGGTGGAAAAATGTGTTGTGATCCGTCAGTGCAGCCCGTGCACCCGCCAAAAAATGGAGGGCTGGGTTGGGATTTTGTGCCCCTTTCCCGCTTAGCTACCCCTCCTTAAGCCCGCCAAAAAAGAGGTAGATTGTCCCATCAGACCGTCAACCTAGTTATCAAGCACTCAAAATATTTATTTTAGTTGGTTAAAGGTTAATACTTGAACTATAGTTTTGTAATATGTGTTGATGATTCTATTTTATACATTTATTTGTGAATATATGCAATCTTTTTTAAGTAAATTTTGTTAAAAAGATGCTTTATAAAAAATTGTTGTAAAAAATAGGTGAAAAATCTAATTGAAATGTAAAAATAAACTTATTAATCTATTAAAAAAATGAAAAATAAAATAGAAAGATAGGTGGGGCTGGCTAGATTTGTAAGCCCAATTTTCCTTGGCCGGCTTGCCCATCCCGCCCCCCTTTTTTGGCGGGCTTAAGTCAGAACGAGGCGGGGTGAGGCGAGCGGCCCGTTTTCCCACCTCTATATCCAACCCAGACATGCCCAACATCATAATCTCTATAGTATATCAGTAACGAGGTGTCAGAGGGCCCTTCTAGAAAAGGGTCTGCAAGTGGAGGAACATCCTCATAGGCAGCAGCAAGAGCTTTCTCCTAGTCTATGTGATCAGGGGAGACATGCCCCTGGGATGAGGACCCCTATGACGAATTGCTCCTAGAGTCGATGCTTCCCTCTTATGAGGCCTAGGGACGGTGCCCCGCTTAACTCTGGCCTAATCATTCTGAAGCTTAGCCCACTTACGTCGAACGGGCGCGTACTGGGTTTCATGGCCGAGTCTGAGTCTTCCGTCTTTGTTTGCAGCCATTTTCCTTACATAATATGAGAAAAAGACATTAGTTTGTATCCAGGACAATTTCAGATATCCATCTCCGAAAACCAGTAATCCAAAAATTTGGAGATATATCTCTGAAAAAGTTTGTGTTTGCATCAATGGTAGAAACTGATACCGGTCTTGCCCTAACAACACAAAATTCAATCAAATCATATTGCACGTCTCTAACAACAATCTATTATGAATTTGACTACTATCTAATGCATTTATAAGAATATATTTAACCTAATACATTAATCAAAAATCAAAATAAGTTAAATGAAAAACTTACTCAAAAAAGTGTTAAGGATGAATAAGTCGAGTTAGTTGGGATTGAAATGCTTAAAGTAGAGGTAACGCTTATCCTTAAAGAAGCTTGAAAAATGGACTTGAAGTATGTTACTATGAGCTCCAATGTTGCTTGAAGTTGAGGATGAAAAATTTTCAGAAAATGAAGAAGGAGAAGAGGGAGGCTCTAACACGATATATATATATATATATATATATATATATATATATATATATATATATACACACACACACACACACACACACATATTAAACACGTCCGGAGGTACATCTCTAAATTTCTCCCTGGGTTTGAAATTAAGGGTTATTTTGGAGATGCATCTGCAAGCAACATGCTTGTGAGGAAATGTTGCATTCGAAGATACATCTTCGAAAACTGAGGGAAATTTTTTTTTTTACTTTTTTGCCAATGATTTGGGAGAACCTATAAAAATAGGAAAAAAAATTTCCTAAGATATTCATGCCTTTCTGGTATAGCTCTAGCATATCCCCCAAATTCTAAAGCCTATTATGGATGGCCTACATGCTTGTGCTATATTTCATATATAACACCAAATGATCAGACACAAGCAATTTTTCATTTATAGCAAAATATGTAATTAGTGAAACTTTTTTTTTTATTAATAATAACATGAATTGAGTAAGAGAAAGAACTTAGTGCTTGTTTAGATATGTTGGAAAATGATGGAAATACATTCTAATCTTATGTTTTGTGAGAAGCAACAAATGTTCACTACAAAAAAATAGTCATTTTATGACACTTGAATCGCGACAGTTAAGTCTCAACTGTCGCAATGTGTGTTTTTTTGGATTTTAGTGACAGTTCATACGACAGTTTTAACTAGTGTCGTAATCATTGAATTGAATTGTAAGCTACACAAATAGTTAAGTTTGTCTAATCATGCATAACCTTACTTTTCATGTATTTTAAGTATTAACTAGTTTTTAAAAATATTTTATTATTTGACTCAATTTATTTTAAAATATTATAAATATTTTATATATAATTATTTTGATAAACACATTATTATATGTATATTTCTCACTTTTTAAAATATGATTTAAATGATAAAATATTTTGAGTATTTATCTCTAAATTTTATTTAACAATTTAAAAAAAAAATCCATTGTTGTAATTAAATATCAAATAAATTAAGTTTATTTTGGCTGTTCAAAAAAAATTAAGCTTATTTTAAAATTAATTATAAAATTATTAAAATTATTATTTTAAATTTAATAATTCACAAAAATTATTAAAGTTTATTAATAATTGAAATTTCTTATTATTAAAATAAAATTATTTTTTAAACTTTTAGTAAAGAAATTTAATATTATTTTTCTATGCCAAATCTCATATATTTATTTAGAAATAATATGCAAAATAAAATGATATTTTGTAAATAAAACTCATTTCTCAAGTGAAAATCAAGGGGCCACGACGGTTGGAACTGTCGTCCCTGACAGTGCGAAATAGGAGCCACGACGGTTTATGAACGGTTGTTCCCTAAAACTTTTACAACGCGCATGGGAGAAATGGGAGGAAGAGGGTTGTGACTGTTGATGAACCGTCGTCCCCCAAATATTGTACCGGCGTTACACTTAATTGGAGGAAGAGGAAAACATTTGTTTCTCATTTTAGGTTTCTGGGCATCTCTCAACTCACGTCTCTCTCTCTCTCTCTCTCTCTCTCTCTCTCTCTCTCTCTCTCTCTCTCTCTCTCAGCTTCCAATAACTGTTTCTAATTTTGGGGTTTTTGGTCTCACGCATCTCTATCTCAGTTTGATACATAAGCTTCCAACAATTGTCCATAACCGCGCCTTGGTATCTCTCTTTCTCAAACCCTAAATTGTTCTTAATTTCAGTTTTGCTTCTAATTTGTATTTAATGTTGTTGTTCTTGTAACTTCTACAAACTTTCTTGCTTCTAATTTGTATGTAATGTTGTTGTTCCTAAATGGGATTGAGTCTTGAGAGCAAGATATGCAGGTGGTCCTACTCGAGATTGTTTGTTTCAAGATCCTGTATTTGGATGGTAAAAGGTAATCTTTCTAACTTTACTTGAAAATTATTTTATTTGGAAAACATCTTTCTAACTTTTCTTGATATTATATGTTAGGAATTTCTTTAATCTTTGTGGTGATTTCAGGTCCAATATGCAGTATGTAGGAACTGAACAATATGCATTTAAGACAAAAAAGTGAACTGAAATTCCTTAGTTTTTACAATCATTTCATGTTAATTGGTGGAGCATATATATTATGATCAGCTTTGATCTTTCAGACACAAAGTTGAATCCCATGTTGTGAATCCATGTGGACACAAACAACAATGTTCGTTAATGTTGATCTGCTGAAATCGAGAACAAAAAGACACTATAATGGTGAAGGTTGTCATCTCTTCACTGGGGAAGATTGTGATTATTCCAAACCATGGTGGTTGATAGTCTGTGATAGCTTCTCGTTCCCTTCGAATCGCTGAATGCAAACATAATCTTCACATCTCGCAAAAAATAAGGTACATATTTTGTGCGTGTGAGCTGGTATTTAATCATTAAGTTATAATTTCACTAGCATGTCATTGACTTTAAAATAAAGTTGCTTTTAGTTTTAAGTTCCATTTCTATGAACTTAGGACTTGAAAGAGTTTTTAAGGCAGGTGAGAGAACAAATGTTACTTGTAAAGTTTTGTTTGAGTTGAGTGAAGTTAAAAGTAAGTCTTGGGATATTGTACAAAGTTTTTCCTGTTTCTTTATTTTCTTATTTTCCTGTTTATGGTTGTAGTCATGGTTACGATTATGGTGCAAACCTTTATATTTTGACAAAATACTGATAAATGAGACAGAGTGGTCAAAATTGTGGTTCTGATGCTAATGCAGAGTCTTCAAAATTTGTTGCTGATAAATTAGTTTTTTTGTTCAAGAATTTGGAAGACCTTTGTCTTGAAGGAACTCTATCACCACTGCTTATGAACCTTGTTCACATAAAATCTATGTAAGCACTTTTTTCTGTTGAGTACTTGATTTGCACTGTCTTTAAGAAGTTCCTTAATTTTTTTCATTCAAATTTTGTTGTGCATTATTTTAAGGAACAACAATTTTTATCGGACCAAACTTGAAGAAATTGTAGGCTAAAAATAATTGGAGATTTTGGATTTGGGATATAACAACTTCAGTGGACATCTAGATGCTAATTTTTGACATAATATCTCATCACTAGCAATAATGTAAGATGATATTCTAACTACTATTCAATTTTTATTACTCGATTCATTTCAAAATAACCGTCATTTCGATATATACTAATTTTCTTTTTGTTATAGTTTGCTATACAACAATGATCACCTTGTTAAGATCCATCAAAGAAGCCGAAGAAGGTGGTCAGTCAGTCGGTTACTAATGAGAGAACACATTATTATCCTGGAATCTGTGTTTCAGGCACATTTACTTTCAATATTCTCGCAATCATGTCACTTTAAATTTTCCAATGAATTGAATATTGTTCTTAAGTGATGGCTATACAGGATTCAAGTTTTTGCAGAAGTTCTATTATTACTGATTTTATTAGTATGGAGAAAATTTAGTGATATCATAATGTTGTTGCATAAACACTAGTTTGGATTTTGTTTTAATATTTTATATTTTAAATGTGTTGTCATTAGAAGTAACTGTAGTAATTTACTGATAAGTACAACTACTTGGGAACATTGCATTGATTTTGAAATTTCACTCGATGTCAAAAATTCCATGTATGCAATTTCAGATTAATTGAATCCTGATTATGAAAGCAATTGAATCTTATTATATGCATGCCCATAATTATGTTTTGAGAGTTGTTGGCAGCACATTCTTTTACACTATTATTGGGTGAAATTCATATAGGTCCTCTAAATCATGTGGGGCCTATTCTTTATTCAGTTGGATCCATTTCCAAATTGTTAGCATTTCTCTTTTGTTTTTGTTAACCAGTGTAGTAGTTATTTTAATGTATTACTATCCATCTGTAACGTAAATTCTCAAAACATTGTATAATCATTTTTTTGCAGACTTATTTAGTTTGGCAGTTAATGTTTTCCACTCTTATTCTGAGGAGAAGGTACTCAATCAACCAAATTGTTGGGTGTTTAATAGTAGATATTGGTGTCGTGGTTGCTTTTTCAAGGTAGTTTAACTTTCTTATCTGGATCATACATGTCACTACTTTCCATATTTAATTTCCTGTCCTGAGCTCCCTTACTAATTTGAATACTTATGTGTGAATTGCTTGCTTTCTTTTGGGCATAAAGTTTTTGATATGTTTAAGCTGGCTAGCATTCGGGACTATGTGGCGGACATGTCTGGTTAAGATTTGATTTAAATCAAAGAGGTGTGGTTGATAATACAATGGGGGCATGGTTGAGAATAAAATAGGATAATTCTGGTGCAGTATGGAGCCCCTAATTCAAGGGGTTAATGGCTATGAGATGTTGGTATGACATTCATTTCTTACTTCTAAGCTTAAGCTTTTATTCACCAAATGTGCTGAGAATATAGCTAATAAAAAAATTTTCGTTTTCGTCTTGTGTTTATTGTTGAAGCCGCTCAACTCTGTTGAAGCCATCTATGTCAATTTGGTTGATAGGAAGGTAAATGGAAAACTTTTGCTGATTCTATATAACATATACGAACTTGTATTCTTAGTTTAATATACTTTCACCGATTTTTATGTTGCATGTACATTTAATAATGTGATCTTTAATGCACATGTTTTTGCTTCAAAGGATGATTAAGATGCATTGAAAATTGATCCCGACAACCTGATAAATTCTGAAGACAATGAAGAGAAAAGTGGAGAAAAGGAAGATATTTTCAGAAATCTTCTTTCCAGAGTTGGATTCCATTTAACTTATGGAGATAATTCTTCACAACCACAAGTTACTTTAAGAGAGGAAATTTTGGTAGATGCTGGTTCAATTATTGGATTTCTTATTGGACTTTGGGTCTATCTTGATTATCCGGAAAAAGTAAAGCGTTTGCTTCTGCCTACAAAGCTTGCAAGCAGTTCTGATGGGAAAAAGGCCACCAAGGCTGATGATTCCTCCCCAAGTTTAATGAACTTGCTGCTGGGAGTTAAAGTCTTACAACAAGCAATTATTGATTTACTATTGGATATAATGGTTGAGTGTTGCTATCCTTCTGAAGTGATGTTGCTGATTCTCTTGATGAATGCTCTAAGACTTCTCCAAACAGCAGTGGAACTGCTAGTCCTCTGGAATGTGATAATGAAGATAGAGTAGTGCAGTTTGCGCAAGTTCTTAATGAGACATTGAATTCTGTTGTCGAAGAAAGTAGTAGAACGTCTTTTGTACAGAGGTTTGATTTAAATGAGAATGATATTCAGGAAAAAGCTCTTCTTGGACAACTAACTTGTCCACTAGAAACGTGTGCCACTGTTTTAGAAAATGCATTATTTCAGTCGAATGTACAACTTTGCATTCATGAGATTAAGCTTTTGTATAATATACCCATGGTTTTGAAATTAAAGTCAGAGCATTTTTCAAATAAAAAGTCACCTTTTCCACCAAGCCAATGCTCAAGGTGAGAATTTCTAATTTTGTTTACATATTATAAATAAACATCTAAATCATTGGCCTTGATTTCTAGCTTTTATATACATGGTACTTTCTTCCAAGTTGAAGTATTATCCTGCTGCAAGTTATTTATTTCTCCAGTAATTTCTACCCATAAGTTATTGATTCTTAATGTTGTTATCTTGATGGTTTTATATTTTTCTCACCATGATTGTGTTCAGGTATGTGATCCATATGCTACCACTACTTTTGGTTTCTCTCTCTGATCAAGTAGCTGCAATTCGGGAAGCATCCAAAATGTGCGGCTCGTGTAATGATATCTCAACTTAACGCTCAAGGAATTAAGTCGGTCCTCCCATCTCTTTTGAAGGTGATTGGCGTTGCTTTTCATTATGAATAACAAATCAGTGGCAGTAATGGTGATATATAGGAGTCTCATTGAAGTGTAAATCAGTAGGCAAGACTATTTGTTTGGGACTATAGGTTTAGCTTATATGTAAGTCATTGTAGTGTAAATCTGCAAGGCAATATTATTTTTGAGACTAATGGTTTAGCTTATATGCAGGTCATTATGAGTAATCATAGAGTTATTAAGTATAAAAGCTTTCATCACCTTATTATAAAATATTCATGAGGTTGGATAACAAATAAATATATATATTTTTTTTAATTTTAGAAATATATTAGATGCGAACTTTCCTGCGGATTTAAAATTTCCTACAACTTTACCTGCAGATTTATATGTGGAAATACCTGCGGTTTTACTTGTGGATTTCAAGTAATAACAAATCATAAAATTAATGACGGTTTAAAACCATCGCAATTATGTTTTTAAAGCGGTTCTAGAACTGTCGCAATTATTAATGGCGGGTGGAGCGGCGGTTTCCCAAACCGTCGCAGAATAGGCTGGCGACACACTGTTCTGCGACACTTAGAAAACCATCGCAGCCTGAAAATTGTGGCGGTTTTAACCGTCGTAATAGCTCAAAAAAACCGTCGTAAAAGCCATTTTTTCTTGTAGTGGTTCCTTCTGGAAAGAAAAAAAATAATTTGAGATTTGTGTCAAGAAATATATTTCAGTTAATTAGTCATTGTCTTGAAAATGAACCTTATTTTCATAATGAGTAGCCTTGGTACTTGGTCGAATTGTTACTCAATTGTGAAAATGAGAAGCCGTATTCATTTCTTTAACCCAAAAATAATAAGTAAGATTTTTGACATGAATCATAGCTCTAGCTATTTCTTGCATGGTGCAGTTTATCCTATCAACCACACCAATCTGATAAGGTGTGATGAGAGCAGAAAAATCTCATGAGTAATCTGTGATACCCTCATTTTTACCCTAGCATTTTTAACATCCATCCATCATATCATTCCATTATCATATCATTGATCATTGATTTGCAAGCAGGGTGATTCATAAGTTTGAGTGAGGACCTACCCTCTGATTGCATCCTTAAGGTTCTCTTCAGGGTCTCTTGTGTGTCCCTTTGTCCTAATGCTTTGATCTTTTTCTTGCCGCATTTGTAGTTAGGTTTTATTGCATTCTTATTTCATCATTGTGTATTATTCATTTTATATAACCATCTTGCATTCAAAAATACAAAAATATGTTGCATTTGCTTTCATTTCTTTTTGTCCAAGCTTTAGGGATTTGCAAGGGTGAATCATGGATTTTTCAAGACTTCAAATCAAGTGTGTCGAGATTGCTTCAATGGCCATTCATTCATGGTTGAATGCAAAGAAACGTTTAACCTAATCTTGGTCAAAAAATAAGATCTTTACTTCATTTACAAGTCATGGCAAGTTATGGATCATTTTGAAGACGGGTGCGAACCAAATTCAAGTGTTTTGTGTTGGAAATTATCAAGTGATCATGTCTTGGTCCAATTAAGGTTTTAGTTCAAAAATCAAGAGTTTTATGGTTCAAGTGGCCATACATTCAAAATTGATTTATTTTTGGCTCTATTTCTTAAAGATTGATTCAAGGGTGGTTAATATGGAAGTAAATCCAAATTCAAGAATACTGGTTTCAAGTGTGATACTTTGGATTCAATTCAAGCATAAAGTGTCATTCATTTATAAGTTTAATTTGGAATTAAAATGGAATATGGTATAAGTGTGGCATAGCCATGTCCCTACATCATCATCATCATCATCATCATTTATGAGCAAAACAAGGTGGAGTTTAAAGAAGCATGACTATGGATTCATCATAAACAAATTACATCAATCATTTGCAAGCTTAATACAGAACAATGGCATGGTACAACGCAACATCAAAGGGAGAAAATATAATCAAAGCCAATACAACTAACATACATCTTCAAGCCCAAATCATGGTTCAAATTACAACATACACAAGTCCAAATAAAGGGTACAAATAACATACATTATACAAAGCCTAAGTTTCAACAACCAATAAAAACAAAATGGAAAAAAGCAATACAATAATCAAAATGCTGAAAGAACAAAATGCAGCAGTCTAAAAACTTGGGGAGAGAACCTCAATTCATTTTTACCAATCGACCCCTTATTCATCTATAAAAGGATCCACGATTTCACAAGAAGAGGCAGATTCTTCTTGACGTCATTTTACAGCAACCCCTTTCTTCATCACGAACTGCATCTTCATGCACAAAAAACCATCCATTATTTTTTTTCACACGACCTTCTTCAAGCATCTTCAAATTACCTCCACCCTTCATCCAGAACACAACCTAACAACATCACACAACAATTCAGATACTCATAACACATCCTCAACACAAAACCTGCACAAACACAACCCATACTACAATTCACGAACATAACATCACACTGCTCATAATAAAAAAAAGTAACCACAATGACTAGACTCAACTCAAAACGCAGAACAACCATAAGATTCAATAATTCGTAACACAAAAATATGTGTACCTGAACATTCTTCAAGTCTTCCTCAAGGTTGTACAAACTCAATTCTGATTTGTGTGTGTTAGGTGAGATTAATGGAGAGCAAGTTTAGTTTTGGGATGAGCTGTGTCGTAACACAAAATTTGACCTCCCTTTTTTTCCATTTGCATGAGCATGTGCATTTGCATTGCCGGCATATGCATTAGATTTTTTCTCTGTGGTTTTGTTGCAGGAATATTCAGAATTTCAGAAAGTTTTGAAGTCTGATTAATCACATCCTCACAAAGTCATCACGACATCAATACAAGAAAAATACAAGGGTTTCCATGCCTATTTATCAAAGCAAAGAGTCAAAGTTCAGAGCCACGACCATAACACATCGTTTCAAGCCAAACTGGGCAAATTTTGTCTGTGTTAATCAGTTAACCATTTGCATGGCAAAACTGGTTAATCTATCAATACCCTTTTACAGCGCTGTTTTCAGCTTCTGAACAGCTGTTAATTGATACACTTGCAAGTTCAGCAGAATTTCAGCATTTTACAGCGCTGCAGCAACTTCTTCTTCACTCTTTTGGTCTATTTGGTTCTAGTATCATGTGGAATATTCTAGACACTTCAAGACACTTCAAGACACTTCAAGAATCCACTTGCATTTGCTACAATACATCATTTTTAATCAAGACCACCATGCACCTTTTTCTCCAAACATGTGAACCATTGGATTTTTAGCTTGCATTGGGATGCTCCAAACGAGTTAACAAATAACTAATTGAGTCAACTTCCAACTCGGTGAGTTAGATGTAACCAACTCCAAACCAAATTCCAAACCACCCTAAGCTAGCTCCAAACCAAGTTCCAAACCTATCCCACTCCAAACACCACTATATATAAAGAAACCTTCACTTTATTGCAAAGGTCCTTAACCATTTTTCGCTTTTTCACTCTCAATTCTATCTTGCTTTCACTCTTCTCTCTCATTTCTCTCTAAATTTTCTGCAATTCATCTTCATCTTCTTCCCCAAACCACACACAAAAGCTCAATTTCCACCATTAGAGTGTAACAATCTTCACATCGAACTTGTTCTTCTCTTGAGATAAACCTCCATTCCACTACATTTCTACTTGGATTTCTGGATTTACAGTAGTTTCTACTTCAATTCAAGTAATCATCTCAAGCATTTTGGTGCAAGTTCATATTCGGAGCATTTATCGCATTTTTATCGGTTTCACTATGATTTGATCTCAAGCATGGAATTCTCTGGTTTTCTTTACTTATTTTCACCACATTTTACATGAAACAATTACCAAGGCAAACCTCCACCTTGTAGGTTGGTTATTCTTGCTCGATTTTATGTTTTTGATCGTTTTCGCATTTTCTACGATGTAGCTTAATTAAGGTTTTTGTTGCTTGAATTCTTGATTTGGCATGATCAATTCTTTTAGCTTTTCTTTGCTATGAACTTAACATGAATTTTGCATTTTCTTCTATGCTTTGGTCCACTGCAATTACATGAAATAAGTTGCTGAAAAGTGTTTTTTTGCTGAATTTCATGTTGTTGTTTTTTACAGTGTTAATAGATTAACCTTTTGCAAGGCAAAACTGTTTAATCGATTAACACTTTATTACAGCGGCATTTTCAGCTGTTAAATAGATGTTAATCGATTAACCATTTGCAAGGCAAAAATGGTTAATCGATTAAAACTGTTGCAGAAGCTCTTTTTTGTGTTTTTTCATGCTTGTTTAGATTTCTTTCCCCATTTACCTTCCATGGCTTGACATACATGATATTTGTGGATGTTTCTTGAGTTCTTTAGCCTCTGGTTGAAGTATGTATGCGAAACTTTGATGCACGATTTATCGATTATGTAATTTGCATTCTTGAAGTTGTGTAATCATGTTGCTTTTTGTATACTCTTGTTTATGTGTTAACATGATTAATGATGCATGTTAATTGATTCTTGTTAATACTTGGAAAATTCATTCTTGATTGCATTAAGTTTGTTCTTTATTTAACAAATTTAATTTGGTATAACCATTACTTCATACCTTTGCTTTGATGATTTTTTGACTCGTTTGAAAATTTGTTGGCATATCCTTTCCCTTTGATTGATCAATAGAAACTTTGTTTCGATTGGTTAATCCTTCTTTTGCCCTTCCTTTTAGGATTCCTTTAGAGTTTCTCTTTCTTGGTCCCCTGCGGAGCTGGAGGGCTGCACAACACATTGGAGCACTATACAAATTGCGCCATCTCAATGTCGGTTTCATTTTCTGCATTACAATTTGGGTACTAGAGAAGGAATAAGGTTGGAGTTTGTCCTACCCTCATTCTGACTTTTTTCTGAGAAAGGGCGTCTGGTCCTTATGCCTAGAATAAGTCACATTTTCCAAAATGTAGTATCTCTTGAGTTTGATCCTTGATCATTCATTCCTCTTCAATCTTTTCTTTGATCAATCACATTTTCCTTGGTTCAAGATCATTGTATTTCTTGGGTTAATCACCTTTGAAATTCTGGTTAAGCAGATCACTAAGATGTAGGACAGAATGTCGTGACACTTGATCTCTACTTCTCACACAAGGATAATGAAGAACAGAATGCAAATAGCAGAAAGAAAACAACACACCAGAATTGTTAACCCTGTTCGGTGATCAACAATACCTACGTCTGGGGGATACCAAGCTATGAATGAAATCCACTAAGTAAAATTGATTCTAAGCTAAACTCCAACGTTTACAACTTGACACCTAGAAAACTACCCGTTGTTGAAGCGGTAAAGCAGCAAGCAAAAATTAATTAAGTACCCAGTTTTGTCGTCTCCACAGGGATCAGTGCGAGAAAGAATGTCATTCAATGGTCTCTACATTTCTAAGCTTGTGGTGCAAAAGTTTTGGTTAAAAGGTTTAAGGCACCAAAATTAAAGGCAGAAAATGTAAAGACGGAAAATATAAAGTAAAGACTGAATTATAAACGGAGCCTTGTTGGGATTGGATCTCATCAATTGATAAAACATGCATTTTTCTAATCTAATAAACACAAATCAATCATTTGTCTATCCCCATGTATCACTCACGACATACATATCCTCTCGGTCTCCACATGTTGTAGGTGATTTTGTACCGATCAATAAGCAATCAAAGACAATCAACAATAGAGGATCAAAACTAGTTCACAAACATACATTAGATGAAATACATAAGGTATCAAAAGATTACATCCAAACCCCAACAAGGGATTAAAGATCTTACCTTCTCCCTCTTAGGGTTTGAGTTTCTCTCTCTAAAATATTCTTGAAATGAAGAGAGATAAAGTTCTGATGTGAAAAATACAAGTTATGGCTAAGAAATGATGAAAAGTACTTATATAATAAATTTTGAATTAGTCATGTTCGCACTGCGAACTTTTATTCGCCCAGCAAACATAAAAAAGGTACCTGATGTGCCTCAGGAACAGTTAAACCGCTGCATAAGTTCGCAATGCGAACTTTTATTCGCAAAGCGAACATTTGCTGGAAAGTTCGCAATGCGTACTTAGGTCCCTTTTCTTACTGCCTCAAGTCTGGGAGTATTTGCTGGGAAGTTCGCAAAGCGAACATTCACTGGAATTGCGAACTTTCTGAAGTTTTTTCATTTCCTTCATTTCCTTTGGCAACTTGCATCTCTTTTTTTGTGTCTTACTTCTTTGATGACTTAATGCCTTTTTTTGCACAATAACACACAAATTACAAGTACCAAAGGTATTTTCACAATAATTGAAGAATCACACAAGAACATGAATTAAATCTATGAAAACATGAGAATTAAGTTAAAAAGTACCAAGAAAGATGGTTTAATTTAAGTCAAAATTTTCACTTAACAAACTCTCCCCAACTAGATTTTTGCTTGTCCTCAAGCAAAGTATGCCCCTCATTAAAACAAGAGGATTTACTCAAGCATTTAATTCAACCAAGAATGGATTAACGGTTCAACTTAAAACAAGAAAAGTTTTCTCAAATAAGAGGATTTCGTCAAGCATGAAAATCCGCACAAGTGTAGGGCAATTTTTGTGGTTTTGAATCACTATCTCTTTGGCACTACAGTTCGATTCATTATTTTATCCTGTGAAGCTGATTAAGGAAGGGAAATAGATGTCTCCAATTAATCCTGCTTGCATACTGAGGTTAAACAGTCAAAACTGTTGGTTTACAGATGCTATCAAAATAGAGGGGTTCTTCTTTAGGGTTATTTGCTTAAAAATAGTGTCTAGGCTATTGGTAAGGTGTTAGGTATGATGCTTTTCGATTGATGTATGAAGGTACGGGATTTTGGGTTTTTGATTAGTATGCTCGCTAAGATTTTTGCAATCTTATGTCTACGTATTCCCGTTTAACGAAACAGGAAAATCAGAGCGATCGTAGTTCCTCCTATTCTATGGGAGGAAAGAGACTGTTTTGGTGTCTTGTTCAAAGCCCAAGACATGAAGCCAAAGGTGTTTTGTATCTTGTTCAAAGCCCAAGATGTGAAGCTAAAGGGTTTTGACTGAGAGAGAATTTGTCATCTCTAAAGAGGAATTGTTGAGGTTTGTATGCTGTGAGCAAAGCACAAATTTGATGCTAAAAGGTTGATTGACTCAACCGGGGGATTTCTTTATTCAAAGCCTAAGAGTAGGCTAGAAGTTTGACTTTTCTGGGGAAAATGTTCTTTCTGTCTTGTACAAAGCCCAAGATTGAGGCTAAAAGGGATTTTGACTCTGTTGGGGAGAATGTATCTTGTATAAAGCCCAAGATGGAGGCTGAAATGGTTTGACTCAACAAGAGAGTACTTTTATCTGTCCTTTATAAAGCCCCAGACGGAGGCTTCAAAAGGTTGACTCAACAAGAGAGTCTGAAGGTTGATTGACTCAACAAGAGAGTCTTTTATACTCAACAAGAGAGTGATTTGCTGTCTCGTACGAAGCCCGAGATTAAGGCTAAAAGGAGATTGACTCAACAAGAGAGTCTTTTATACTCAACAAGAGAGTGTTTTGCTGTCTCGTACGAAGCCAGAGATTGAGGCTAAAAAGAGATTGACTCAACAAGAGAGTCTTTTATACTCAACAAGAGAGTGTTTTATATGTCTTGTACAAAGCTCAAGACGGAGGCTAAAAGGGATTGACTCAACAAGAGAGTCTTTTATACTCAATAAGAGAGTGTGTTTTTATATGTCTTGTACAAAGCCCAAGACGGAGGCTAAAGGTGGTTGACTCAACAAGAGAGTCTGAAAAGGTTAGCTCCGCTGGGGAGAATCATTTGTACAAAGCCCAAGAGGAGGTTGTCTTACTTCTGAGGATTATTGAGATCCTGAAGCGGGTCCAAGTGTGGGGAACTCTCATGAGAGAGACCGGGTTTCTGTGGGAGAATGATCCAGTGTGATTGGTATTTTTTCCTATGTTTGAAAGGAACTTGAGAATGTCTTTGAGACTTATGAGTTTTAGACTGTCCAAGTCTAGAGTTTTATCTTTTGTACAATGCCCAAGAGGAGGCACATGCATTAAGGGATGAGTATCAACCCTACAATGGCCGAAGTTTTGACACGGGAAAGACTGCTCTAGCAAAGGATGACTAAGTTCTGTCTTATACCTTTAAGAGGTCGTCAGGGTCCTTGTATTAAGCCCAAGAGAAGGCATGAGAACTTCTAAGAAGCCGAAGGGTCCTTGTACAACGCCCAAGAGGAGGCGGGGATGCTTTTAGGAAGCTCGGGGTTCCCCAAACCAAGAGAAGTTCAAGAAATACAATTCACCGAGAAGAGATCATTCCAGGAAAGTTCGAGGATTTGGAAGAAACTCAAGAGATGCCATTCATGGAGAAAAGATCATCTATGGGGAGTTAGAGTTTCTTTGACAATTTCTAAGGGTGACAGTCTGAGAAAAGGTTCACCGAGAATACTGCCTTTCTCTTTGTTCCATATTGTTTAACCCCAAGAAAAGGGAAGACTGTATCTAGAATCCTAGGGGGGACTAGTTTTGTTTGTATTTAAGAGTGACCAACAAGGCTTTACCTAGTGCTAGACGTAGTTGCCGGGGAAAACTCTAAATAACTATACTAGTATTACACAGTGCATATGTGACAAGTATATAAAAGGATGTGAAAGAAGACTTACAGTGAAACAGCCCCACAATACAGTTATATACATATGAAAGCGGTAAATGAAAGCGGATAAACACTTACCCGTTGTAGGGCTTCCATGCTGTTTGGTTAGTTGTTCAACAAAGAAATTAAAGAAACTTTTGATGACAACATATATTTTAATTCAAAATCAAAGGAGAAAGTGCTTTGAAAAAATGGTTAGGGCTTACAGCTCAAGGAGAGGCCCAAGTTTTAACGATGATCACACCGTTGTTTTGAAAACTCTACAGAGGGACTTATACAATATGTGAGGCCCAAAAAGTTTTTATGTACAAGGGTATGGGTCTTACACTCTATTAGAGGCCCAATGATTTATTTTTGTACAAGAGATGGGGCTTACAACTCAAGGAGAGGTCCATGGTGATTTGTTTGGCAACGACGATTGCGCCGAGGTTTTTGAAAACACAGTGGGTCTTATACAATATCTGAGGCCCAAATCCTTTTGGTTTCAAAAAGGGGTTGGGTCTTACACTCTATTAGAGGCCCAAAGAAATTTAAAGAAAAGAAATGGGGCTTATAACACGAGGGCAGGCCCAGATGATTTGATTTTTGAATTGGCGATCGCGCCGAGATTTTTCTTTTAACACAGAGGGACTTATACAATATCTGAGGCCCAAAATGGTTTTGGTTAAAAGGGGATTGGTTCTTACACTCTATTAGAGGCCCAAAATTTTTGTTTTTGAAAAGGAATGAGACTTATAGCTCGAGGAAAGGCCCAATTGATTTTGTTAAGAAGACGACGATCGCGCCGTTGTTTTTGAAAATACAGTGGGACTTATACAATGACTGAGACCCAAAAAGTGGTGTATTTACAAAAGGGATGGGTCTTACTCTCTAATAGAGGCCCATGAGTGTTTGAAAATGATTTGTTTAGGGTGATCAAAATCAAAACCCTAAATTAATTTCAAAAAGGATTTTAATTAAATAAAAATTTAATTAAAATGATCAAAATTATCAAACATGTGTGAAAAACAAGTTGTGATCTTGGATTAATGTTTGAAGAATCATGTTTATATCCAAAAAATGATTGGAAACCAATTAAATTTGGAAAATCAAGGAGGAAAAAATATTTTAAATGTTAAAAAATAAATAAAAGATTAATTCTTTGCAAAAATATCAAGTATATGAAATAAATAATGTTTTTGGGAATTTTTGGCAAAATAAAATATTTTAACATTTTTGTGAATTATTAAAAAAAGAAGCAACTCAAAATCAGTAAAACTCAGAGAGAAATTAATTTTTGAATCAATTAAATAAAATCACAAAATTCAAATATTTGAATTTGTGAAAAAGGCGCCAAGAACATGGCAAGAACACGCACATGTTCTGCGTTTGGCCTGATTTGCATTTTCTATCCAATCTCCCTGAATACTTGATGAAATCACACAATCTACATATCAATCTGCTCGTTTTCATCTCACGATCATGTCCATGGTCTTTAATTTCATTTATTTTAAGCATGGAATTAGAAATCAAGACAAAACCTCAAGAACCCTAAAATTTGCATGAAGGCTGAGAATTTTGATACACAATTCAAACAAAGCAATTAATTGAGGGGAAACATTCTATGCATGATTATGAACATTTGGCAAAAGTATTGTGCGAGGAAATATGCATAGATTAAGAGATGACCAAGTTTAGGCTTACTTGAAGGTCGTGACAACAAGAGCAATGTGATTTCTGAGTTGGAGGTGTTACAGATGAGTTGTGATGATCTGAATAGCTTCCATACACCATATGGAATATGTTTGAATGCTTGGACTTGATTGGAAATGGCTGGATCACTTCATGGCATCTCAACTGCAACTTGGTTGAAAACTTGAGCAACTGGCTGGTGATTTTGAGAAATCAGTGTTACAGTTGTTGTTTAAGTGTTTGGATCACTCCTATATGATGTTTATGAGGTGTGTGTGTGTGATTCGTTTGGTTGGAATAGTGTAGCGAGCGATTTTGGACGTGGTTCTTAAGCACTGTCGCTCTGGGGTACTACAGGTCGATTTATTTTTTATCCTATCGAAGCTGATGAAGGAAGGGAAATAGATGTCTCCAATTAACCCTGCTTGCATACTGAGTTTAAACAGATGACTGTTGGTTTACAGATGCGGTTTAGATTGTGGGCCTCTCTCTGCTTATTTTGGTAAGAATGACGGGACTATGCTATTGGTAGGATGTTAGGACTGATGCTTTTCGATTTATGTATGAAGGTACGGGATTTTGGGTTTTTAATTAGTGTGCTCGCTAAGATTTTTCAATCTTATGCCTATGTATTCCCGTTTAACGAAACAGGGGAATCAGAGCGATCGTAGTTCCTCCTATTCTATGGGAGGAAAAAAAAGGTTGTTTTGGTGTCTTGTTCAAAGCCCAAGACGTGAAGCTAAATGTGGTTTGTATCTTGTTCAAAGCCCAGGATGTGAAGCTGAAGGGTCTATTTGTATCTTATTCGAAGCCCAAGATGTGAAGCTAAAGGGTTTTGACTTTAGAGAGAATTTGTCATCTCTAAAGGGGGGTCTGTTTGTCACAACTGTTGGGTGATGGATTATAAAGGAGAATTACTTTAACTCGAATATGTGAATCCAGCAATGCCATAATTTCCTTTGTAGGGGATTTTTAACCTGAAGGAGAAGACTTTAACTTAGTGTAGAGCAATGCCATCTTTCCTTAGGAATTTCTCATGCTAAAAGAGGGACAGTGGCGTGGATGTAAATAATCCAGAGGCTTACCGCTTACAGCAATTAGATGAAGGAAAAGGAGTTGTTGATGTTTTTATACTGTGAGCAAGGCACAAATTTTGATGCTAAAAGGTTGATTGACTCAACCAGGGTTTCCTTATACAAAGCCTAAGAGGAGGCTATTGACCCAACAAAAGGGTGTTTTTATGTGTCTCGTACGAAGCCCGAGAGAGAGGCTAAAAGAGGCTGACTCAACAAGAGAGTGCTTTTGTATGTGTCTTTTACGAAGCCCAAGACGGAGGCTAAAGGTGTTTGACTCAACAAGAGAGTCTTTGTACCTCGTACGAAGCCCAAGATGGAGGCTGAAAATGTTTGACTTAACAAGAGAGTCTTTTATACTCAACAAGAGAGTGTTTTGGTATCTCGTACGAAGCCCGAGATGGAGACTAAAAGGCTTTGACTCAACAAGAGAGTCTTTTATACTCAACAAGAGAGTGATTTTGTATCTCGTATGAAGCCCGAGATGGAGCCTAAAACTGGTTGACTTAACAAGAGAGTCTTTTATACTCAACAAGAGAGTGATTTTGTATCTCGTACGAAGTCCGAGATGGAGGTTAAAAAGGTTAGCTCCGCTTGGGAGAATCATTGTACAAAGCCCAAGAGGAGGCTATGGTGCTGGTGACTATTTCAGCTGAGTGACAGGTCCAGTAGGTTGGATAAAGAGAAAATCAGTTCTTATATGGGTAATTTTGTGCTCAGGGATTGATCGGAGGATCAGGGTTATTTCCTGTTCTTTAAGGAAATGGGAAATTCCAAAAGGTATGGAGACTGTCCATGTCTACTGGTGTTTTGGAGAAATCGATTCTCAGATAGTGAATGATCTTTGTATGATGCCCAAGAGAAGGCTAGTATGTTAAGGGATGAAGGTCAACCCATTAACTGATCTGACACTTGACTCAGAAAGACAGCTCTAGCAAATTGATGACTAGGTTTTGTTCCTATACCTGTAGAGGTCTCTGGGTCCTTGTACTAAGCCCAAGAGAAGGCATGAGAGCTTTTAAGAAACCGAAGGGTCCTTGTACAATGTCCAAGAGGAGGCGGGGATGCTTTTAAGAAGCCTGTGGGTCCCCAAACCCTGAGAAGTTCAAGACATGCCATTCACCGAGAATAGATCAAGCCAGGAAAATCCGAGAATTTGGAAAAAAACTCAAGAGATGCCATTCACGGAGAAAAGATCATCTCTGGGGAGTAGAGTTTCTTTGACGATTTCTAAGGGTGACAGTCTGAGAAAGGGTTCACCGAGAATGCTGTCTTTCACGTCTCCATATTGTTTAACCCCTAGAGGAGAGAAGACTGTGTCTGGTAATCCTATGGGGATCTAGTTTTGTTTGTATTTAAGAGTGACCAATAGGGCTTTACCTAGTGCTAGACGTAGTTGCCGGGGAAAACTCTAAATAACTATACTAGTATTACACAGTTGATATTTGACAAGTATATAAAAGTTTGTGAAAGAAGACTTACAGTGAGCAGCCCCACAATACAATTATATATATATGAAAGCGGGTAAAGAAAGCGGGTAAACACTTACTCGGTTGTAGAGCTTCCATGTTGTTTGGTTAGTTTGTTCAACAAAGAAAGCTTTGATAACAATATTATATTCAAAATCAAAGGAGAAAGTGCTTTGAAAAGATTGTTGGGGCTTACAGCTCAAGGAGAGGCCCAATATGTTATCAGTGATTGCACTGTTGTTTTATACAGGGACTTATACAAGTGACTGAGGCCCAAAAAGGTTTTCTGTACAAGGGGATGGGTCTTACACTCTCTCAAGAGGCCCAAAGATTTATTTTTGTACAAGTGGTGGGGCTTACAACTCAAGGAGAGGCCCAAAAGTTTTGTTTAAAAAGGCGACGATCGCGTCAAACTTTTTGATGGTATCGGGACTTATACAATAAGTGAGGCCCAAATTATTTTTGTTTTAAAAAAGGGTTGGGTATTACACTCTACTAGAGGCCCAATGGTTTTTAAAGAATGGGGCTTATAACACGAGGGTACGGCCCATAGGGTTTGATTTTTGAACTAGCGATCGCGCCGAGATTTTCTTTTAACGCAGAGGGGCTTATACAATATCTGAGGCCCAAAAAGGTTTTGGTTAAAAGGGGATTGGGTCTTACACTCTATTATAGGCCCATAAGGTTTTTAAAGTTTTGTTTGAGTGAAAATCAAGGAAACCCTAAATTTGTTTTCTTTTAAAAGTAAATATTTAAAGAAAATCAAATAAAAATGATAAAAATACCAAATAAGTTTGAATAAACCACTTGTGATTTTTGTTGAGGGTTTGAAAAATGAGGTTTTAATCACAAGATAAATTAAAACTCATTTGGTTTTGATTTTCAAAGTAAATATTCACTTTTAAATGTTTAAAAAACAAATAAAATGAATTTATTCACAAAAATACTAATTTATTAAATAACTAATATAAATTTAATTTTTGTGTGGAATAAAATATTTCAACATTTTTGTGATTTTTTGCAAAAAGAACTAATAAAAAATAGTTAAAATTGAGAGAGTTATTGATTTTCCAAATCATTAAAAATAATAAGAAAAATAATGAAAATATGAAAAAGTGATAAAAAGAGGATCTGGGGCGAGGGGGATTCGAACCCCAGACCTCTTGTGTATAGGGCGCGCGCCTTACCACTGGGATGGTGATACATCCGTTGATTGAAACACAACCACAAATATACAAGGCTTGCCTTGTTTTTGGCCTGGTCCAAGGCAAGGCAAGGCAAGATTTTGGTTGAAAATGTGAAGGCCATAACTTTCTCATTTCTCCATGGATTGGGACAAAATTTAGGTCTATCCTGCCTAGAATTTCAAAAGGAATCCAATGGTGGTGGTATTTTTTTTCAGATCATGCTCCTATTGAAAAACCCGATAGTGGTTTTGAAATAGGCCATGATTTGCATTTTCTATGCCATCTCTTGGTACAAGCATGAATTACATGATAAATTGGTGAAAACACAACACATATAACATGTATAAGGGTTGCATGATCAATGGATATCAAAAGAAAGCATGGTTCAAAGAATCCAAGTTGTGATGCTTACCTCTTTTAGGAGCTTTTGTGCAATCTGCCAAGCCACTTATTCCAGAAGTGAGTTGATGCTTTGAACAACCTCAAATGATCTCTTAGAAGCTTTTAGGATGGTTGGAATCAGCTGGAAACCTCAGGAACAAGTTTGAGCTCTTTCTTGCAAAAGGGGCAAAAGTGGCCAAAATAGCAACTTTCTCAAATGGTGTTCCAGATGGGGGAACCATTTGGGACAGTTCAAGGATAATATTTGGAGTGTGTTTGAGGTTTTATCTGGTTTGGAAAGTGACTGAATCAAGACATGGCTTGAAAAATGCACAAAAGTCCTATTTTGAGGTTTTGAGAGGTGACTTTGTGATTTTGATGTTACAGGTCACTTTTGAGAGTTTGGACAGCTTAGATATGATATATTGGATGTGTTTGGATCATAAGCTGTGGTGGAATTGCTCTCTAACTCAAAAACTCAGAGTTACCTTGCTAAAGACGGCATTTTTTCCTAGAGAAAGAGATTTTGAGGAAAGCAAGTGTTGTAGTGCTTTGGTGTACTCAAACTGAACACAATTGAGCTCTATTTATAGTAGAGCAAGTTTGTTTTGGCTGTAATAGTGAATGGCAACTGCAGCAGAGGTTTGGCCAATGTTGAGCAATGAAAATCCAAGTCTCCTCTAGCCATTGACTAGAGGTTAGGGCACAGGCTGCTGGTCCCCTTGGTCTTGGATAAGTCTTGACTGAATTCAGTTGGAAATGTCTCAGTCCATGCCACCTTGGTGTATGCAATTAATGCTCCAATCCAAAATTGAAGTCTTGTCCCTCTTTTAGGGATTTCTAGGTTTGACATGCTATTTTTGGTTCCAAAGACTTGGGAGGCTTGGGATTAGAGTTGGTTCCTCCTTGGTCCCCCCCCTTGAGGTGTTCAGATGGATAGAGTTGCTCTCCCTTTGCAAAATTTGAGCGAATCGAGCAAAACTCCCAAATCTGCCTTGCCATGACAGTTTGCAGCAAGGCATATTGGCATTGTCATATCTCATGGCTCAAGTGGATTTTGATGGAGTTCTTGTCCATTTTGGAAAGCCCTCATATGATACAACAACTGTTTGACCATAATTGGTTTGGATACTTTTTGGTTCCAAGTGAAAAATGCCCCTACATTTGGAAAAAAGTAAGACAGATTCTAACTTAGTGAAAATTTCACTAAGTGTTGGAAAAAAGTGACATTTTCACTTTTTTGTGATTTTGATCATTCCATAACTCAAAATCCATGAGGAATTGGAATGAGTTGTGTTTGAAGCTTTTGTAGAGGGCCATGAGAGCTACAAATCCAGCTTTGGATGGGAAAAAATGGCCTTGTGGTTTAGGAGTTATGATCCTCCAAAGTTGGTACCCTAGCCACTTTGTTCCATAACTTAGAAAATTTCTAAGTTTTTATGGTTACCCCTTTTACAAGTTATCCCACTTTTCTTGAATTTTCTTGATGAATGATGATTCCAATCACACATTAACATCATTTTAGGGTTAAAAAACCATACTTGTGAAAAATCTCAAAAAGTTAAAGTTTGACTTTTGTGCACAATTGACTTTTTATCAGGTGAATTCTAAACTGTGCGATCCTCTATGAAATCAAGTCCTTGACCTAAATCAAACTTGATGGATTGATTTCATAGGTGTTATAGGGTGTATTGAATCATGTCCTAGGGTTTGGGAGCATGTCCTGGTCAAAAGACAGAGATACAGTTGACTTTTCTCGCAAAACCCTAATTGTGGTTCTAATGAATTTGAAACTTGCTGCTCAAGCTTCTTGGATCAATCCATTGTTGAAAATGGATCAATGTGGTTTATTAGAGACCCTCAAATCATGTCTTGAGGTATTGACTCATGCTTTGCCCCAAAAGTCAATTTAGGGGTGAATTAGGTCAAGAAACCCTCATTCCTGATTTTTGATGAATGCATCCCCTGAGGTCAAAATTGACTTGATGATTGGGTCCATGATGTCCCACGGAGCATATTAGGTTATGCTTTGAAGAATTGGCTCATGCCCAGAGGAAAATTCCCATATGGAGGCCCTGGTCCACCAAAACCCTAATTTGGTGACACTGGCGATCTTGAGGCTTGATCCACTCAGAATGTTGCAGCCTTGTGCTTGATTCTTGAAGTGGGAGTCCTCTTGATCTCTTGTGGATGTTTGAGAGGTTTAGACAAGTTGAAGATAATATCATTCCTTGATTGATCCTTTGTCTAAGCACTCAGAGAGGGCTTGAAACCCTAAATTTGATTGTAGTGGATGATCACCCATCTTTGAGGAGACTAATGAGGTATGATGGTTCATCCATATTGTGATGATGATTTGCATAATGATGGGGAATCTTAGTGGTCAAAATTTAGGGTATGACAAATAGCTCTCAAACTCAAAACCCGATAGTGACTTGCTTTGGAAGGCAAATTTGGAAGTGAGAAGGTGATTTTGAGGAAAGCATCTGTTTGATGGCTTTGGTGTACTTAAACTGAGCACAAATAAGCTATATTTATAGTAGAGCAAGTTTGTTTTGCAATGACTAGGGAATGGCAACTGCAACAGAGGTTTGGCAAATGTTGATCAATAGGAATCCAAGTCTCCTCTAGCCATTGACTAGAGGTTAGAGCACAGGCTGCTGGTTCCCTAGTTCAGAGATCATCCTTGACTCATTCAGTTGGAAATGGATCAGTTCATGCCACCTTGGTGCATCCATTGAATGCTCCAAAACAAAATTGGAGTCTTGTCCCCTCTTTAGGGTATTTTAGGTTTGGCATGCTATTTTTAGTTCCAAAGAATTTGGAGGCTTGGAGATCAGATCACCCCCCTTAGATTTGATCCTTAGATGTGTCCAAAGTGATGACAAAGCTTGGAATTATTTGATCTTGCTAAATCGAGCAAAAGTGCAAAATTCTGCCTTGCCATGACAGTTGCAGCAAGGCATGTTGCAGCTATCATAACTCTTAGCCCAAGTGGAATTTCATGGGGTTCTTGGCCATTTTGGAAAGCTTTCATATGATACAACATATGTGTGATCATAGTTTGTCTTGACACTTTTTTGGATCCAAGTGAAAAATTCCCTTACATTTTGGAAAAAGTGAAACAGATTCTGACTTAGTGAAAATTTCACAAAGTGTTGGAAAAAGTGACATTTCATGTTTTCAGCCATTTTGATCCAACCATAACTCAAAATCCATGATGAATTGGAATGAGGTGTAGTTGACACTTTTAAAGTATGCCATGAGAGCACAAATCCATCTTTGGATCAGCCCAAATGGTTGCTTGGATCTCAAGTTATGATCCTTGGAAGTTGGTACCCTAGCCATTTTGTTCCATAACTTAGAAAATTTCTAAGTTTTTTTATGGTTACCCCTTTTACAAGTTATCTCACTTTTCTTGGTTTTTCTTGATGAATGATGATTCCAATCACACATTAACATCATTTTAGGGTTAGGGAACCATAATTGATCAAAAAATCAAAAAGTTAAACTTTGACTTTTGGGCACAGTTGACTTTTTATCAGATGAATTCCAAACTGTGCGATCCTCTATGAAATCAAGTCCTTGACCTAAATCAAACTTGATGGATTGATTTCATAGGTGTTATAGGGTGTATTGAATCATGTCCCAAAGCTTGGGAGCATGTCCTGGTCAAAAGTCAAAGGTACAATTGACTTTTTCCGCGAAACCCTAACTGTGGTTCTGATGAACTTGAAACTTGTGAATCAAGCTTCTTGGATCAATCCATTGTTGTAAATGGATCAATGTGGTTTACTATGGACCCTCAAATCTTTTCTTGAGGTCTTGGCTCATGTTTTGTCCCAAAAGTCAACTTAGGGGTGAATTAGGTCAAGAAACCCTAATTCCTGATTTTTTATGAATGCATCCCCTGAGGCTAAATTGACTTGATGCTTAAGTTTATGAGGCCTCTTGAAGTATCTTAGGGTATGCTTTGAAGCATTGGCTCATGCCCAGAGGAAAAATTCCAACTAGAGGCCTTGGTCGACCAAAACCCTAATTTGGTGACATTGGCGATTTTGAGGCTTAGTCCACTTGGAATGTTGCAGCCTTGTGCTTGATCGTTGAGGTGGGAGTCCTCTTGATTCATTGTGGATGTTTGAGAGGTTTAGACAAGTTAAAGATCATGTCATTCCTTGATTGATCCTTTGTCTAAGATCTCTGAGAGGGCTTGAAACCCTAAGTTTTATTGTAGTGTATGTTCACCCATCCTTGGGGAGACTAATGAGGTATGATGGTCCATCCATATTGTGATGATGATTTGCACAATGATGGGGAATCTTAGTGGTCAAAATTTGGGGTATGACAGATGCCCCTATTTAATCTTCTTGGACCCGAAGGTGTGAATGGCGAAGGTATTCGGGCATTCGGGGTGCAAGAGGATTAAATATCGGAATACCCAAAATTTTGATGGTGGTTATGAATGATAGCTTACGCATTCATCTTTTTTTTGCTAAGCTATGATGCTTAGAAAAGGTAAAACTTCCCCTCGATCCTGGTTTCCTACCAAGGAACTGGTCTCAGTTTTCTTTTGAAAATAAACTTCCCCTCGATCATGGTTTCCTACCAATGAATTGGTCTTAGTTGTTGAAATAAACTTCCCCTCGATCCTGATTTCCTACCAAGGAACTGGTCTCAGTTACTGAAATGAACTTCCCCTCGATCCTGGTCTTCAGCCAAGGAACTGGTCTCAGTTTCTGAAATAAACTTCCCCTCGATCCTGGTTTCCTACCAAGGAACTGGTCTCAGTTTCTTTTTGTAATAAACCTCCCCTCGATCGTTGGTTTCCTACCAAGGAACTGGTCTCAATTTATTTCGTCAATAAACTTTCTTGACAAGGGACGCTATTCGTAGCGGTTTTTCTCAAACTTATCGCCGAATTTTCTTGGGGAGATGCCATTTGATGGAAAAAATTATGATTGTAGAGGTGCACAAACTTCTCTGTTGGAGATGCCATTCGTTGACTCTATTGGAGAAAACGAGTCTCTTGAGAGATTGCTTTCGCTTGGGGATATTACATCATACTTTTCCTCGAGATCTTCTCGGAGAAATACCATATGATGTGATCCAATTTGGAGGTGCTGATGACCTTATCGTCAGTGAATCTTTCGGAGAAAAACCGTTGTATTGCCGAATCTTTGATTAAGAGGCTTTCTCTGGGGATTTTTCTTAATCCGGGAAAGCGAAGATATCATCTCCGATGGCAAAGTGTGACATTTATCGAAGGTCTTTTTGTCTTTCAGAGGTTCAAGTTATCAAAGTGGTCAAGGGACCAATTTCAATCCAGAAAGAAACTGGAGGAGAATGTTCAGACGCAACATTTCCTGATGAGGAAAGAACTGACAACTCGATTGAAAGGACCTTTATCACTTGGGAAAAAGATCGACTAGAGTGATAGTGATGCAATATGATTATGAATGTAAATCAATAATGCATGATGTATGTATGTATATGCTGACAAAACTGACGCGACATACAGACTAATAGATGAACCTGACGGGATACTCGGCCACAGTGGCAGATGAAAAGTATCATTGGTTCACGATAGCAATTCTACCTTGCTTAGGAGAGATAGTCCCCGTGGGGAACACCGTTGGTCGGCCTTAGGAGATAAGAACTCTGCCGGGGGTGTCAGATGGAGTGTTCGCATCCGACACAGCTGATCCTTCATTCAGGTGCACTGGTTTAGAAGGAGTACTTTGATCCTGCACTTTGAAGTTCGATTACTTCTGGAGAAGCGATCGATATTCTTTCGATGTTCAACAGTCAAAAGAAATTGCCACCTTATTTCGAAAAGCAGAAAAATTTTAACAAGTAAAATTCATTTTTGTTTTATTTCAAGAATCGTTAATCATGTTAAAATGTCGTTCTGTAAAGCTAAAACAAATGGGAATTGCAAACAAAAGCACTAGGGCTCAAATTTTATTGATAGGATGGAAATAAGCTAAGCTCGTGATTCCATGGAGTATTTACAAAGTTAGAAAATGGTAATTTAAGGGAAAAGGGATACATTGAAACATAACGACCGCTATCCTTCTACCAACTTTGAATTCTAGACATCCTGAGCTTCGGTCGAAGATGACCTTGACTGGAGTTTTCCTGATGGATGGCATGACTGCTGAGGGAATCAACCTTGTCAGACGTAGTTACTTGGCATTATCCCAAACTTTTTCCTGGATGGTACTGTGAT
The DNA here is from genome assembly GCA_022829125.1 of Lathyrus tuberosus. Classification (NCBI taxonomy): domain Eukaryota; kingdom Viridiplantae; phylum Streptophyta; class Magnoliopsida; order Fabales; family Fabaceae; genus Lathyrus; species Lathyrus tuberosus. The sequence continues at coordinate 25,467,474 of JALAZF010000017.1, forward strand.
GATTTCCAATCCATCGGGATGATTTTTTATTATGTCTCTAATTTTTGTCTGGACCGCCTTTTCGGGTTTTCAATCCAACGAGACGATATTTTTAATTTATTTAGGCAAAGTATTTCTTGATTATGTCAGCATTCGTGGGGTAGGCAAATTCTTCTCCATCCATGGTTGCGAGTTTCAGGGTGCCGCCTAAGAAGGTTTTCTTGACCACATAGGGGCCGTCATAATTCGGGGTCCATTTGCTCCGGGAATTAGTGAGAAATGATTGTATCTTTCTGAGCACAAGGTCTCCTTTCCTGAAGACGCGAGGTCAGACCTTTTTGTCAAACGCCTTCTTCATTCTTTGCTGATACAACTGACCATGGCATAGTGCCATTATTCACTTTTCTTCGATCAGATTCAGTTCATCGTGTCGACTTTGACACCATTCAGCCCCTGTTAGCTTAGCTTCCATCAATACCCGGATTAATGGAATCTCTACCTCTATGGGAAGGACTGCTTCCATGCCATATACTAGAGAGAAAAGGGTTTCCCCTGTTGAAGTGCGGACAGATGTGCGATAACCGTGAAGGGCAAAGGGTAGCATCTCATGCCAATCTTTGTAGGTTACAACCATCTTTTGAACGATCTTCTTGATGTTCTTGTTAGCCGCTTCTACCGCTCCGTTCATCTTGGGTCGGTAGGGAGATGAGTTGTGGTGTTCAATCTTGAACTCTGCGCACAACTCTTTCATCAACTTATTGTTCAGGTTAGATCCATTATCGGTAATGATCTGGCTTGGAACACCATAACGGCAAATGGTATTGTTTTTGATGAATCAGACCACTACTTGTCGGATCACATTGGCGTACGAGGCTGCTTCGACCCACTTGGTGAAGTAGTAAATGGCTACTAGAATGAAACGATGTCCGTTTGAAGCTTTGGGTTCAATCATGCCAATCATGTCGATTCCCCATTTGGAAAAAGGCCATGGGGAAGAAAGAATTTTGAGATGCGTTGGCGGTACATGGATTTTCTCTGAGTATATCTGACACTTGTGACACTTCCTCATGTACTTGTAGCAATCGAATTCCATTGTCAACCAATAGTACCCTGCTCTTAGAATTTTTCTTGCCATTGTGTGTCCGTTGGCATGAGTGCCAAAGGATCCTTCGTGAATTTCCTTCATCGGCATGTTTGCTTCTGGTCTGTCTACACATCGGAGCAAGACCATGTCAAAGTTTCTCTTATAGAGTGTATCGCCGCTCAGAAAGAAGCTGCCTGCCAGCCTTCTGAGGGTTTTTCTGTCCTTCCTGAATGCCCCAAGTGGATACTCTTATTTTTGAAGGAAGCATTTGATATCGTGGTACCAAGGTTTGTCGTCTATGATTGCTTCAATCGTGAAGATGTAAGCGGGTCGTTCAAGGCGCATTATGTCAATTTTAGGTACGTCGTTCCATTGACCTACACTAATCATGGAAGAGAGAGTGGCTAATGCATCAGCCATGTGATTCTCTTCACAAGGGATGTGATGAAACTCAATTCTGTTGAAGAAGGGCAACAACCTCCTCGCATAGTCTTTATAAGGAATCAGTCCTGATTGGTATGTGTTCCAATCTCCTTTGATCTGATTGATAACCAGGGCTGAGTCACAATATACGTCCAAGTTCTTGATCCTTAAGTCGATCGCTTCTTCGAGACCCATGATACAAGCTTCGTATTTGGCCCCGTTGTTTGTGCACTTGAACGAAAGTATAGCAGTGAAAGGAATGTGGGTACCCTGAGGTGTTATGATGATTACCCTAATTCCGTTTCCGTAATGATTGACAGCTCCGTCAAATATTACTCCCCATTGGGAACCTGGTTCTGGCCCTTCACTGGGTAGCGGTTCATCGCAATCTTTCATTTTTAGATACATGACATCTTCGTCTGGGAAGTCAAATCTGATTGATTCCTGATCGTCAATCGATTGATGAGCCAAATGATTGGCTAAAACACTTTTTTTTTATGACTTTCCGAGTGTGGTACTCAATGTCATATTCTGATAACAACATCTGCCAACAGGCAATCCTTCCCGTGAGAGCAGGTTTTTGAAAGACGTACTTGATCGGATCCATTTCTGAGATTAACCAAGTAGTGTAATGAATCATGTACTGGCATAGACGTTTGGCTGCCCAAGCCAAAGCACAACAAGTTTTCTCAAGCATAGTGTACCGAGTCTCGCAGTCGGTAAATTTCTTGCTCAAATAGTAAATGGCAGACTCTTTCCTTTTAGTTTCGTCTTGTTGGCCAAGTACACAACCCATCGGGTCTTCCAAGACTGTTAGGTAGATAATCAGTGGTCTTCCCTCCACTGGTGGTGATAGAATTGGTGGGTTCAACAAGTATTCCTTGATACTGTCGAAGGCGGTTTGGCAGTCCTCTGTCCAAACACAGTCCTGATTCTTTTTGAGTAATTTGAAAATTGGCGCGCATGTCGCGGTCATGAGGAATATGAATCTGGAAATGTAATTCAGACGTCCTAGGAATCCCCTGACTTGTTTTTCAGTCTTTGGAGAAGGCATTTCTTGAATGGCCTTGACCTTGTTAGGATCAACCTCAATTCCTTTCTGGCTGACGATGAACCCTAAAAGTTTTCCTGAACGGACATCGAACGTGCACTTATTGGCATTTAAGCAGAGTCTGTACTTTCTCAACCGCTCGAATAGTTTTGACAGGTGGGTCACGTGCTCCTCTTCTGTTTTAGATTTGGCAATCATATCATCGACATATACCTCAATTTCTTTGTGTATCATGTCATGAAACAGAGTAGTCATGGTCCTTTGATAGGTTGCCCCGACGTTCTTCAAACCGAACGGCATTACCTTGTAACAAAAGGTGCACCATGGGGTAATGAACAAAGTTTTCTCCATGTCTTTCGGCGCCATTTTGATTTGGTTATAGCCCGAGAATCCATCCATAAAGGAGAAGACTTTGAACTTTGCTATACTGTCTACCAGCATGTCTATGCGCGGTAAGGGAAAGTCATCCTTTGGAATGGCTTTGTTCAGATCTCTGTAGTCTACACACATTCTGACCTTTCCATCCTTTTTCGGAATGGGTACGATGTTGGATAACCATTGAGGATATTCTGATGTGGCGAGGAAACCTACGTCAATCTGCTTATGTACTTCCTCTTTGATTTTGATGGCCATGTCTGGATGAGTCCGTCTTAGTCTTTGTTTTACTGGCGGGCATTCTGATCTCAACGGTAGATGATGTTCCACGATGCTAGTATCCAACCCTGGCATATCCTGATAGGACCAAGCGAATACATCGGGAAACTCTTTGAGAAGATTTATCAAACTTTCTTTGACAGCTGGACTGAGCAGTGCCCCAATCTTGACCTTTTTTCTCTCTTCTTCTGAACCCAAGTTGACCGTTTCTAACGGCTCTTTGTGAGTTTCAATGGACCTTTCCTCTTGTCTGAGTAATCGGGAGATCTCTTCTGGAATTTCTTCGTCATTTTCTTCTTCATCCTCAAATATCGGGAATTCAGAGTTGGGAGAAGGCATTGGATCGTATGTTTCAATGGGGTTTAAAACAAGCAATCTGCATGACGGTATGGTTTGTTTTTAGAAGAGATAGAGAGAATGCAAGAGTGTGTGAAGTGTTTTTCTGAAAACTGCTTGTTTTTATTATTTGTTGTTTTTTAGGATTACCATTTTCTGAAAAAGCGAAAAGAGAAAACAACAATTAATGCGAAAATTACAGAACGAAGTTTATTTATTTATAATCTTGTCGATTCTTGAAACTACAACCCTATAAAACAAAGCTCTGTCGCTTTGGACAATACGAAGAGGTATATTTATAGAAAGTGAGCCCTATCAACACATCCGTTTCACCTGGGAAAGGTGAAAGGTTAAGATAAGGACGACAATTACCTAGACTTATGAACGATCTTTAGAACATCGACAGCAACCCATTGGCGGTGAACTCCTCGGTGAATCACAAAGTCTGGTACCTTCCTTGCTTTATCTTCAGAAATAACGCTGATTTCTGGCAGAGCAGGATCATTGGAATCTGTCTCCCAGGCAAAGTTGTCGTATGAGGATTCCTCTGTTGTATTTTGCATAGTGTTTGTGCACTCAGGTAGATCTCCCCGTCTAGTTGGCTGGATGTCCTCGAGCCTGATACGAGAGCTTTCAGGAGCGGTGTATTTGACCATAAAGTCGTATTTGCCACTCGGTTGTCCCAAGGTGTCCCACGCTTCTTTGGAACTGGAGGAGTCATCCCTTTCGATGACGCTGACCTCGGGAAAAGCATAGTTAAAAAATTCTAGTCCTGCAAACTTTGCAAATTCATCGTCGTGTTGGACGTTTTCTAAATGACCCGAGTGTTGATCCCATGACATGGTGGGGACGCAGGTATTTTTTCCAATGACGCTCAGCCGATTTTCATTGTTCGACTGATTTTCTTGCCCCCAGTCTCCTGGGTACGGCTGCCAGATAGGCAGACCATCCATCGGGCCATAGTAGTCATGGTAAAAGTATTATTTCATCGGAGTGTCTTCCTCTAATGAATTTGGCGGAGCACGGAATCCTTCTGGATCATAATTTCCGTATATCATTTCGACATCTGACCTCGGTATAAATCTCGGACTCTGTGCGGGATAGCAAAAGGGCATAGACACCTCTTCCTGAGACATATAACCGCCCTCGTTAAGATAGGACTTCCATTCTTCATCGGTATCGGAGGAGTCTTCTTCGTTGATGGTATGTACTTCTTGAGACACTAGGTGAAGGAAACCTCCACTATGGAAGAAGTTCTGAATGGGATGAAGACTTTCATCGTTAGCAGCTGTTTGGGTATAGGTTGCATAAAAACCAAGACCCTTCTTTGTTTTATTATCAGTAGGAATGACAGGCTATCCCCATCCCTTTGCATTGTTACTCTCGATTACTTTGAGAGCATCTTTGTACGAGGAAATCGATGTTCCTTTCTCTAGTTGATTCTCATTGCTCACCAACTGAGTTCCAACAACCTCCTCGGGTTCTACACAAGTGGACAATGATAGGTTACTCACGATCAAGGCTTGTTCTCCGCAGACCGTGATGAGTTGGTCGTTCTTGATGGACTTCAGCTTCTGGTGAAGTGTCGAAGTGACTGCCCTAGCCTGGTGTATCCAAGGTCTTCCTAATAAGCAACTGTATGTTGCCCGGATGTCCATGACCTGGAAAGTGACTAGGAAAGTGTGAGGACCGATAGTTATGGGACGGTCGACTTCGCCGATAAGTGTTTTTCTGGACCCGTCAAATGCTTTGACGACGACCTCACTGCCTCTCATCGAAGATCCTTTGAATGATAGTCACATTAGAGTGGACTTCGGCATGACGTTGAGAGCCGATCCGGTGTCTACCAGTACGCTGGCTAAAGCATCGTCCTGGCAGTTGACTGTGATATTAAGGGCCATGTTGTGACTTGGGCCCTCTTCTGGCAATTCCTCATCACTAAACCCTAAGTTGTTGCAGGAAGTGATGTTAGTGATGATGCTATCGAACTGTCGTATTGACACATCCTGTTCCACAAAGGCTTGTTCTAAGATTTTCTGTAGAGCCTCTCCGTGGGCTTCGGAACTGAGCAAAAATGATAACACTGAGATCTTTGAAGGAGTTTGTAACAGTTGATCAACAATGTTGTATTCACTCCTTTGGATGAGCTTTAGCATCTCATCACCGTTCTTTGAAAGGTAGGGATCACTAGATTGACCGACTGGTGAATTGGGAACCCCCGTTTGAGGTTCCTTTTCTCTGTTAGGTTCTCCAACTCCTCTGTTGAAGATTCGACCGCTCCGTGTTACTCGACTGATGTCTGCAATATTCACGACGGAGGGTAATGGAGTTTCCTTTCCATTCTCAATTGTTGTTGCACCGTATTTGTAATGGATCGCCTTAGTTGATTCATACGGTAACGGTCCCGGTAGATAGATAACTACAGGGGCCTTCTGTCGCTCCCGGGATTTTCATCCAAGTACAAACGCGAAAGTGGCACCGAAACAGAGTCGCCAGCAATGTGTATTTATCCCAAGAGGGGGAAAGGAAACACCGCGTAAACCTGAGAGAAAGGAAAAGCATGGTCTTGCGACCAAGAGAAATGGGTTCGAGAGTCGGTTACGCGAGAGGAAGGTATTAGCACCCCCTCGCGTCCATCGTACCCGATGGGATCCACGCTTGCTTGTCTCGATCAAAGGGTGATAGAAAAGAATATTGGAAAAGGAACGAAAAGAGAACCGGAAAAGGAACGAGAAACAAATGTAGGGAAAATAAAAGAAGTGCTCGCATGGGCCCTACCCCACTGCCTACGTATCTCATCGGGAACATGAGAATCAGAGCGACGTAGTTCCCCTCACTAGGGATGGATTATCTGTGTTTTTTAGAGAACGGCTTACGTCCTAGCTCAGGTGTTGCAGGCTCGCTGGTCCGAGTGCGTTACCATCTTGCAAGAGAACGAGTAGAAGCGCGTTCGTGCGTTGAGAATGAATGAGATGAGAAAAGAATTCCCGAAGGAAAGACGTTATTGTTTGTTTTTGTCTTTTAGAAGGAAGTGTTTTGGATTTGTTTGCATACGACAGTGTATCTGGATCTTAGTCATTGGAATGTGTACCTTCTCACATTCCAAGATGGAATGGGTAAGAAAGCACACTAAGGGTGAAGAAGACCCTCACACTTAGTTCCAATTATCAAGGTTCAAACACACTAGCATACTTGTGTTTATTAAGTGTTTTGTTGATTATGAAGTGAAGAAGTGTTTTTTATTATTTGCACCTTCAACAAGTATTGCATTTAAGTCCCTTATACAAGATCAAATATGTAACACATTGACCTAAGATGGGCCATATGCTACACATCTTAAGATTATAAGAGAAGACCCCTTATAATCTTTTCTTTATATGAAAGGCCTAAATGCAATAAATGCCTACCTTTATTAGATATTTTGAATTTTCTTTGAGATGAGAAAAGAGACTCAAGGGAGGATAAAGGTAAAAATCTATATGGACTAAGACTCAATCCTAATTGATTAGTTAAGGGAGTGATCCTAAGGTTTGTGAGGTTTCAACCTAAAGTCTAAAGAAAGAAAGAATTAAACAATTCACTTCCAAAGTAGAAGATGAATTGTAATTCAAAAAGGGAAGGTAATGAGTTATTAAAAGAAAGCACATAAGTGCTTAGCAAAACACAAAATGGAATTGTAAAAGAGAAAGGATAGAAGTTGAATGTGGATTCCTTATCCACACTCAATTGAAACTTACCGAAGCCCCTACATGGTTAGTAAACATGTATAAGAAGTATAAGAAGTAAAAGAACATGTAATGCATCATAAAACTCACAAGAATTAAATGAGAAAACAAAACCTAGAACCACAACCAGAATGGGCATCATATGGAAACCAATGGTTATTATCATACAAGTGCAAGTGAATAAGCAACCATCATCACCCATTAGCATTTAAACATGTTACAAGAAGAAGGGGTAGATGAAAGATGGAAAGAAATGAAGAGGACATGCATAAATGGAACATGTAAATCAACAACCAGAATTGAAACTAAATGGAAAAGGGTTTATAAACATCTCAAAAGTATTTATGAGGTAACTTCAAGACATTCAAGAAGTAATATAAGAAGAATTGAAATGAAAGTTCAAAAAGAAAGGGCAAACAATACATGTTAATGATGCACAAAGTTCAAATTGAAATGAACATGTAAAGATGACCTATAATGTGTATCAAAGACCTATAATATCATATGAATGGCTCATAACATATGCAAGTGCTCATACAAATGTGCACAAAAGAATTCATGTAAACATGCACTAAAGTTGTAATGACATGCCATGGATTATACATCCAATGTGATGCATCAAACAAAGACCAAATGGATTCATGAAAATTATGCCAGCATATCATTGGAATGCCTAGGTCAGAAATGCATCATACATCAAGATAGCATGTAAAAATTCAGAGCAAAATGACTTCAAACAAGGCAATTAGGTCAAATTGAAACATCATGCAAAGTGGAGCAAATATAGGCATCAAGACATATGATAAAGTGACCTAAAAAATCAAACAAAAATCATCTAACATGCTTCAATGTATTAGTGAATCAATGCAAAAAGAATCATGTCAAAATAGTTGGTAATGAGCAAGAACAAAATTAAACAAATTCATGTATCATGCTTAGAATGCATCTAAGTGGAAATTCAAAGAAAATTATGGAACAGGGGCAAAAAGGTCATAAAATCAGAAAATAAAATCATGAAAAATTTCCTAAATGTTTTAAGAATACACATGAATTTTTGTAGAATTTTCCAATATGTTTTGGTATTTTTAAAAAATAATTATGAAACGTGTAGCAAAAATGAGAAATAAAATGAAATGGAACTAAAGAAGGGGGTGCATGCATAGCAAATTAACAGTTCAAAATCATTGGGCCTTGAAAACATGGGGTGTGGATATCAATCTGGCTTAGGTCCAGTAAGCACGCAAAACACCATAACTAGCGTGTACCATCAGTCAACCATTTTGACTCACTCACAACCATCAGATTAGGTCAGGTCAATGTAAAAGTCAAGGTAATCAAATCAAGCATCTCACATTGCTAGTACACACTAATAACCATGTACACACGCGCATGCTAATCATCAGATGGAAAAAATGAAGCACGTGACACACACCCTCTCCATTGATTCGCTGGCACCACCACCACCCTTGGATCAAAACAAATCAACGGACACGACTTAATCTGGCATATAAACCCTAATGAAACCTCACCGGCCGGAGAGGGACCTCCGGTCACCTTCTCCGGCCACTCTCCGGCACTGCAATCAATCAAACATTCCAGAAATTTATGCAATACACATCAAAATGTTCAGGAAGTCACATAGATCATGAATCTAGGCTTATTTTTCACAAACAACACACAAACAGAGAGAATCGAAGCAATGAAATTAGCCCTAGGTTCTGGATCTAAGCTTCTAAGAAGCTCTATCAACTAACCGGTTTCATATAGCTTCTAATAAGCTCAAATAACACATCAACCAGTTAAAATAACATTAAATCGTGCAAGCAAAGTTTGAGAACTTTTGGAACCTGAAACTTGAAAATCTTTGGATTTTTGAGAAAACCAGAGATGAGAACTTGTTCTTGAACTTCTAGAACTTCAATTTGAGCAAAATAAATGCTATTTGATCTTGAGAATAAGAGGAAATCTGAATCTGAAATTGGAGATAACTGTGCTATTCCATGCTTCAGTGATGTCTTCTTGCTTGATTGTGAAGGTTGAAGAAGAACTTGAGGAGTTCGTGCAGGTAGAGAGAAAATTCAGAGAGAAAGTTGAGAGTGCTTTTGGAGTGAGAGTGAAACAATCAGAATCTCCCTTTCCAAATCTGTTAGAATTGTTTATATAGGCGTGGTTATGATTTGACCCTGGTGGTTGATGGTTAGAACTACAGTTAACTGAGTTAGTTAACTGAGTTTGAGTTAATAGAATGAGTCATGACAGTTAGTGACACGAGTTGGAGAGGTTTTGTTTTAGTGTGGAAGAGCTCATGGTCACTTATGGTGAGGATAATGGTGAGGTGGTGTTATGCAGCAGTAGCTTGTGGTGGAAGTTTTGCAAGTTTCCCTTCTCATGTAAGAAGTAACAAAGAGAAAGCACGTGCAAGAATGTTTGGGCAAATGAGGAAAAGAAATCAGCTGGTGATGATGAAGTGTTTGTGGTGTGACTGAACCAAAAAAAAATGTGTGAACTGCTACACATGGTAGTCAATGCATCAATGCAGATGGTGATGTTTGAACATGGATTTCTTTATGACCAAGGCACGAAAATGAATCATCTTGGTGTCAATGGATTGAGGAAGCATCATAGGACAATTTTGGTGTTGGACTTGAGTTGAAAAGGTACCTCAAACATGTCTAAAAATCATCATAAACAGATGGAAAAACGACTGGTGCATGGGCGAGCAATTTGTGGCATGGCATGGCAAGGTGTGCATGGCATGGATTTTCAGTTGTGTTGACCAATCTTTGAGCTATCATAACTCCTTGTCCTTTGATCAACTGAAAAAATCATGAACATCAATCTTGAAGATCTCACATAGGGGAACAACTTTGATGTTGCAAGATTTTTCATTTGAAGCCTTTAACCATGAGTAAAATGAGTGGACATTTGGCCCACCACATGTTTGTTAAAATGACTGCGCGCGTGCCCTGAAAATCTTGGTCATGACCTAGTTTTGAACCTACTTTGCTCAAACTTTGATCAATCATATCTCCCTCATTTTTTATCCAATGGAGATGTTCCACACATGGATTTGAAGCTTAAAGCAAGGCCTTTCATTGAGGCAGAGTGGAATTTTCATTTGGTACTCCAAATTTGAATGGCCTTGGTTCAAATTCTGATGCAAAATGGCCAAAACTTGCTATTTTTAGTAACCCTTCCTCTTCCAAAAATGGCAACTTTCCACATCTTGATTTTTTCATGATTCCTTTGGAGTTTCTTGACCAAATTTTGTACATTGGACATATGTAACATGAATTTCATGAATTTGGCCTCAAAAAGTCAAGAGTTGACTTTTTCCTCTGATTATTTGACTTGGCCCCAAATTCCCTGATTTTTTATCTTTCTTCCAATTGAAACACTTCCAAAACCAATTGAGAGGCAATTTTCCATACACATACACTTAAGAACATGTAGAATATCATGACAATAAGCTTTGTCCAAAAAATCAGAGATATCCTGATTTTATTAGAAACCCTAATTTTGACCCTCTCTGGTTAGGAGGAAATTGCACATCTTCCAAATCCAAATTCCTCAGAGTATGTTGTGTATCCTCTTAAAGGATGATGAGAAATGCCACTTGAGAATGATTTTGAATCAATGAGCTATCTCTTTTGAGGGTTTTCCTTCAATTTTTGAACCTCTTGCGTAGTGAAAGATGTAGTGCTTCAATCTCCCATTGAATCTCACTTCCTTGAGGTTTTGGAAGATCAATTGAGATAGTATGAGACATGAGAGACCTCTTGGCTTGCCTAGAGCCAACTTGATTGACCTTTTTGTGCTTTGAATGATTCCTTGATTGTCCACCTTCCACCTGATCACATGCCCTGATGGTAGAAGGATGCCATGCTTCATTTTTCTATGTTAAATGCAATGTAATGTTAATGAGGTGGATATGATATGATAAATGATAATGCCATGCTATGATGACAAAAGGGGAGAGCAAATTTTGGGGTATTACAGTTGCCCCTATTCAAGCGCTGTAGACCTGAATGCCTGAAAGCAAATGCTTTCGGACTTTCAAGGTATATAGTGATTGAATACCAAAAATAACCAAAAATTTGTTCTGGGTGAAGAAGAAAAGGGATATAAACCCAACGAGACTGCTGGATTGAATCCTCGATGAAACGTCGGAGAGATCTGTCTTTTGAACGATGCCAGACGACTACTGGCTTGCCACGCTGATGGTGGACTTTAATACTGTCTTTTATGCAATTCCAGACGACTACTGGCCTGCCACACTACTGGTGGACTTTGGAAATGTCTTTTGAACGACGCCAGACGACTACTGGCTTGCCACACTACTGGTGGACTTTAATAATGTCTTTTATGCAATTCCAGACGACTACTGGCCTGCCACACTACTGGTGGACTTTGATAATGTCTTTTATGCAATTCCAGACGACTACTGGCCTGCCACGCTACTGGTGGACTTTGCAGCTTCGTGCCACCCGAAGATGGACTTCTGCCAATCCACTGTTGGACTTTTGCCACCCGAAGACGGACTTTTGCCAATCCACTGTTGGACTTTTGCCACCCGAAGACGGACTTTTGCCAATCCACTGTTGGACTTTTGCCACCCGAAGACGGACTTTTGCCAATCCACTGTTGGACTTTTGCCACCCGAAGACGGACTTTTGCCAATCCACTGTTGGACTTTTGCCACCCGAAGACGGACTTTTGCCAATCCACTGTTGGACTTTTGCCACCCGAAGACGGAGTTTTGCCAATCCACTGTTGGACTTTTGCCACCCGAAGACGGACTTTTGCCAATCCACTGTTGGACTTTTGCCACCCGAAGACGGACTTTTGCCAATCCACTGTTGGACTTTTAGAATTTTAAAATCGAATTACTCTCTGCCTCTGCGCCAGACATCTCTGCCGACTCTGCTGAGGAACCACAATCAATGATTTAATCTCGGAGACTCCTAAAAGGATAATATCTCTGCTGGCGAATGGATGAACAATCCGTCTGCTTCGAATTGTCAAGCTTGCCAAAAATAAATTGGACTTTAAGATATGAGGGAATGACGACTCTGCCAGGAATTATTCCATCTGTTTGGGGGAATGAATTCTGGTCACAGCGATTCCGCTGGGGATGAGAATTTTTAAATGACGTCCTGCTGGGGAAATGAGCCATTAAAACTCTGCTTGGGGATTTATTCAACCCAAGATCCTTTATAGGGATTATCAACCTTCTGACCCGGCTGGGGAAAGGCTGTACCATCCTTGTTGAGGAATAGATTCTGTCGATCTGATAAACCTCTGCGGAGAGAACAACAACTCAGCTGGAAGTTGCTGACAAGATTCGATGCTGACCTCTGTGGGGATACCATGACCAGAGATACGATCTTGCTGGGTATCAGGGCTACTCTGCCAGGGATATGCAAATCCTGGTTAGAACATTCCACTGCAACTTGCTAGAAAGAGTCCTTAGAGATCTGTTGGGGAAACCCAAAGCAAATCCACAGTAGTCTGCTGAAGAATGTGACTGTCGAGCTTAGGATAAGTACTACAATGCCCCATGTTAGGCGAGCTTCCCTTTAGACAATTCCGTTAGGGATGACGGGTTTATAACAAACTCTGCTGGAGAAAACTGCTTTAAAGCGTCTCGTGTTGGGGAATGCCTTTTGAGAGGATTTTACAGAAGACCAACTGTCCTCAAACTCTACTGGGGATGATCAACACTTCATGCTGGGGAACCAAACAATTTGTCCCCGAAGAGGATGTCATAAGAGGATCTTACAGAAGATTTAGCTTCTTCAAACTCCTGCGACTTCGCTGGGGATAATGACCATCAAACTCTACTGGGGGGTGATCAACACTTCATGCTGGGGAAACAACATGCCCCATGCTTAAGAAAACCAACAATTTGTCCCCGAAGCGGATGTCATAAGAGGATTTTACAGAAGATCTAGCCTCTTCCAACTCTTGTGACTTCGCTGGGGATAATGACCATCAGTTTCGGTGTCGACGAGACCACCCTTTTGGGGAACCTGTGACCGTTATCGACACAGAAAAGCTTGTAGTTGTTGGAAGTACTGAATGAGAGAATCGACTTAATAAGATACAACGGTACCCAGTTGAACTTAATTCACTGAGATCGACCCGATGAACGCCGATCTCCTTACCCATAATTGCCCCAGTCTTTTGCGTGGGGTGATTTATTGCTAGTCTTGTGCTTAAAATCATCTGCACCTGCTACCTGCAACAAAAGAATATGCCCACATGCCCCGAATATTGCGTGGCTAGAATCCACCATCCGGGAGTATTCAACATTCGAAGTAATTTCAAATATTTTTTCTGCGCATGTTATTGCAAGGCTGCCATGTTTTCAAATGCAATGTTTTATCAACAATTAGGACGTTTTTGCAAACAAAGCAATAAAACAAAAATAGAAAGCTTTTTATTGAAATCCAATTTATTGACTGAGAGCCCAGAATAGGCAATTACATCTGGAAGCAATCCCTGGAAAGAGGTGATCGCTGAAAATTGAGAAAAGAAACTATCCTAATGGCAATGTGAAAACGGAATTCCACTGAGTTTCCATTCTGTTATGACCAGTATGTCTTCAAAACTCCCCGACCTTGCCTTCTGAGGAATGATCAGACCGATTCCTATTCTTCAGAACGTCAGTTGTTCAAACGGTAATGGGTACAGATAACTCAGACTGTAGTCATTCGCTTAAATCCCTCTTTTGTGTGGACCGCCCTTTCAGGTTTTCGATCCACCAGGATACCCTTTTTTGCCTAAGTTGCCCTTTCGGGTTTTCAACTTACCGGGTGTACAATTTTTTTTTCAATTATATCCCTAATTTTTTCCCGAACCTTATTCTGTTTTTGGTTCTCCGGGATGCCCTTTTTTGCCTGGATTTTTTTTATTTTTATTATCCTGCGGGTCTATTCATGCGAAGTATTTTTTTGACTACGTCCGAGTTGACAGGGGATGAAAAGTCTTCGCCATCCATGGTTGTAAGCAATAAAGCTCCGCCCGAAAAGACCTTTTTAACCACGAATGGACCTTCATAATTAGGAGTCCATTTGCCCCTGTGATCTGTATTGGGAGGAAGGATCCTTTTGAGTACCACATCTCCGACTTTATAAACCCGAGGACGCACCTTCTGGTCAAATGCCTGTTTCATTCTGCGCTGATATAGTTGCCCATGACATACAGCCGCCAATCGCTTTTCCTCAATAAGGCTCAGCTGATCAAATCTGGCTCGTACCCATTCGGCTTCATCTAGCTTAACATCCATCATAACTCTGAGGGACGGAATCTCTACTTCAACCGGTAGCACTGCCTCCATACCATATACAAGTGAGAATGGGGTTGCCCCAGTGGACGTGCGTACCGACGTTCGATACCCATGCAAAGCAAATGGTAACATCTCCTGCCAATCTTTGTACGTGACAACCATCTTCTGCACAATCTTCTTGATATTTTTGTTGGCCGCTTCGACCGCGCCATTCATCTTTGGGCGGTACGGAGAAGAATTGTGATGTTCGATTTTGAAGTCCCGGCATAACTCAGCCATCATCTTATTGTTCAAATTAGAACCATTATCAGTAATGATTCTTTCGGGAACTCCATATCGGCAAATGATATCCCGTTTTAAGAAACGAGCGACCACTTGTTTTGTAACATTGGCATAGGATGCGGCTTCAACCCATTTGGTGAAGTAATCAATTGCCACCAAGATGAAACGATGACCATTGGAAGCTGTAGGCTCAATCTTTCCGATCATATCAATGCCCCACATGGCAAACGGCCAAGGCGACGACATGATACTCAACGGATTTGGAGGCACATGCACCTTGTCTGCATAGATCTGGCATTTATGGCATTTGCGGGCATATTTGCAACAATCTGACTCCATAGTCAACCAATAATATCCCGATCTTAACAACTTTTTAGCCATTGCATGTCCTCCGGCATGGGTACCGAAAGAGCCTTCGTGCACTTCAATCATCAACAAGTCTGCTTCATGTCTATCCACACATCTAAGCAGGACCGTGTCAAAATTTCTTTTATACAGCACGCCATCTTTGTTCAAGAAGAAACTACCGGCTAACCTTCTCAACGTCTTCCTGTCTTTGGACGATGCCCCGGACGGGTACTCTTGACTTTTCAAGAAACACTTAATGTCATGAAACCATGGCTTGTCATCAGACGTTGCATCGACCGCAAACACAAATGCTGGTCTGTCAAGGCGGGATACCTCAATCTTAGGTACATGGTTCCATCCTTGCACTTTGATCATGGAAGACAAAGTGGCCAAGGCATCAGCGAACCTATTCTCATCTCGAGGAATGTGGTACAGTTTCACTGTTGTGAAAAATGTCAGCAATCTCCTCGTATAATCTCTATACGGCACTAGATTTGCTTGGTGCGTGTACCAACTCCCTTTCACTTGATTGATTACCAAAGCTGAATCACCGAATATATCAAGGGTTTTAATCCGTAGATTAATCGCCTCCTCGATCCCCATTATACAAGCTTCGTACTCTGCTTCATTGTTGGTGCACCCGAAAGTTATTCGTGCAGTGAAAGGCATATGAACACCTTCCGGCGTGATAAGAACTGCTCCAACTCCGCACCCATTCATATTGACAGCCCCATCAAACATTAGACTCCATTTGGATTCAGGGTCTGGCCCCTCCTCCGGGAGTGGTTCCTCACAGTCTTTAGCTTTGAGAAACATGATGTCCTCATCAGGGAAGTCAAACTTCATGGGTTGGTAATCATCCATTGGCTGTTGCGCAAGATAATCGGACAAGATACTTCCTTTGATGGCCTTTTGTGAAGTGTACTGAATGTCATACTCTGTCAAGACCATTTGCCACCGTGCAACTCTGCCTGTCAATGCTGGTTTCTCGAAAATATACTTGATAGGATCCATTTTTGAAATCAACAAGGTCGTGTGCCTAACCATATATTGCCTCAATCGCTTAGCGGCCCATGCAAGCGCACAACATGTCTTTTCAAGCATTGAGTATCGGGACTCACAATCATTGAACTTTTTGCTCAGGTAGTAAATAGCATGCTCCTTCCTACCTGTCTCGTCATGTTGACCGAGAACACAACCCATGGCACCTTCAAGCACTGTCAGATACATTATCAGCGGTCTCCCTTCAACTGGAGGTATTAGAATCGGAGGTTCCTGCAAGTATTCTTTTATCTTATCGAATGCCAATTGGCAATCGTCATTCCACCTGACCGTTTGATCTTTCCTTAACAATTTAAATATTGGCTCACACGTGGCTGTTAGGTGAGATATGAACCTTGCAATGTAGTTCAATCTACCCAAGAAACCACGAACCTCTTTTTCTGTTCTCGGTTCAGGCATTTCTTGTATTGCTTTCACCTTGGCAGGATCAACCTCGATTCCTCTTTCGCTCACAATGAAACCCAGTAACTTTCCAGAACGCACCCCAAACGTGCACTTGTTTGGATTTAATCTCAGACGGAACTTTCTCAACCTTTCAAACAGCTTTTTCAGGTTAACCAGATGTTCCTCTTCTGTTCTCGACTTGGCAATCATATCATCTACATAACATTCGATCTCCTTATGAATCAAGTCATGAAACAATGTCACCATCGCCCGCTGGTACGTTGCCCCTGCGTTTTTCAACCCAAAAGGCATTACTTTATAACAATATGTACCCCACGGAGTAATGAACGTGGTCTTCTCCATGTCTTCAGGTGCCATCTTGATCTGGTTGTACCCGGAGAAACCGTCCATAAATGAGAACACTGAAAACTGAGCTGTATTATCGACCAGCACATCAATATGAGGTAGTGGAAAATCATCTTTCGGGCTAGCTTTATTAAGATCTCGATAATCCACACACATTCTCACTTTTCCATCTTTCTTCGGTACTGGCACGATGTTGGCTACCCATGGAGGATACTTTGTCACAGCAAGAAAACCAGCGTCCCACTGCTTCTGGACTTCCTCCTTAATCTTTAAGGCCATGTCGGGGTGAGTCCGACGAAGTTTCTGCTTGACTGGCGGACATTCTTCTCTCAATGGTAGCCTGTGCACGACAATATCCGTATCCAACCCCGGCATGTCTTGATACGACCAGGCGAAGATGTCAACATACTCGCGCAACATTTCCGTCAAAGTTTGCTTCACATCTGCTTGCAAGCTGGCACCAATCCTGATCTCTTTCTTGGCGTCCTTGGTACCAATATTGATGATTTCTACAGTCTCCTGATGAGGCTGGATGACCCTTTCCTCATGTTTCAACAATCTGGCCAGTTCTTCAGAAAGTTCACAATCTTTCCCATCCCCTTCTTCGGCTTGATAAATCGGATTGTCAAAGTCATACATGGCCATATCAAAATCGTTATCAGTGGTATCCGGAGGATCAAGTCTGCATGAACGGGTTCATGCCTTATTTTAGAATTTATTTTTAAGCAAAACAAAAGAAAATGAAACATTGCCATTTTATATTTTTTGTGCAAAAATAAAAACTGAAAGACAGAGAACAAAATTTGATTGCAAAACGTCCTTTATTAATGATTAAACATTGCAAATGCAACCATGGTGGCCCTACAAATGAATCTATACGCCTTGGGCAGAGCGCAAGATTTTGTCATGCATTATGGTTAGAAAAAACAAAGAAAAATTACTCTGTCTGAAGAGTAACCCGGATGACTTCTTCAACGAACCAGTTTTGCACTTGTTGTCCCGGAACATGAGGGCGTACCCAGTTGTCCAGGTCACAATCACTGTCAACACTATCCTCCGTGGCTGCACAAGACTGGTCCATGTAGATAATTCCCCCACTATTGAAAGTAATGGGTCCCCTGCTCCCCGCATCTGAAGTTGTAGAGGGATGATAACCAATACCAAATTTGTCTTCCTTCATTGGGGTCTCTATCAACCTGCCCCAACCTTGGGCGTTGCCTGCCCTGACGACTTCGACAGCTTGTTTGTAAGATGAAATGGAGGTACCAGCCCCAACTGGTACAGAAGAAGACTCAGGTGCATCGTCAATATTGACTGCTTCAAATGATTGGCACAGCATCTCATGAATTTCCCCATCCATTTCAATGTACTTGAATGTGGACAAGTGACTCACAAAGATGTCTTCCTCCCCACACACTGTCACAACCTGCCCTTCAAACTCATACTTCAGCTTTTGATGTAGAGTAGAAGTAACAGCCCCGGCTCCGTGAATCCAAGGGCGTCCCAATAGGCAGCTATATGCAGGTTGTATGTCCATTACATGGAACGTGGATTTGAATACCTGTGGTCCAATTTGTACGGGCAATTCCACCTCACCAAACACAGATCGTCTGGTCCCATCGAATGCTCTGACCACCAATTCACTAGGCCTTAAGATCAAACCATCAACTTCCAGCTTCATCAATGCCTTCTTGGGCAAGACATTAAGTGATGAACCAGTGTCTACCAGTGTCGCTCCCGGGATTTTCATCCTAGTACAAACGCGAAAGTGGCACCGAAATAGAGTCGCCAGCAATGTGTATTTATCCCAAGAGAGGGAAAGGAAACACCGCGTAAACCTGAGAGAAAGGAAAAGCATGGTCTTACGACCAAGAGAAATGGGTTCGGGAGTCGGTTACGCGAGAGGAAGGTATTAGCACCCCCTCGCGTCCATCGTACCCGATGGGATCCACGCTTGCTTGTCTCGATCAAAGGGTGATAGAAAAGAATACTGGAAAAGGAACGAAAAGAGAACTGGAAAAGGAACGAGAAACAAATGTAGGGAAAATAAAAGAAGTGCTCGCATGGGCCCTACCCCACTGCCTACGTATCTCATCGGGAACATGAGAATCAGAGCGACGTAGTTCCCCTCACTAGGGATGGATTGTTTTTTAGAGAACGGCTTACGTTCTAGCTCAGGTGTTGCAGACTCGCTGGTCCGAGTGCGTTACCATCTTGCAAGAGAACGAGTAGAAGCGCGTTCATGCGTTGAGAATGAATGAGATGAGAAAAGAATTCCCGAAGGAAAGACGTTATTGTTTGTTTTTGTCTTTTAGAAGGAGGTGTTTTGAATTTGTTTGCATACGACAGTGTATCTGGATCTTAGTCATTGGAATGTGTACCTTCTCACATTCCAAGATGGAATGGGTAAGAAAGCACACTAAGGGTGAAGAAGACCCTCACACTTAGTTCCAATTATCAAGGTTCAAACACACTAGCATACTTGTGTTTATTAAGTGTTTTGTTGATTATGAAGTGAATAAGTGTTTTTTATTATTTGCACCTTCAACAAGTATTGCATTTAAGTCCCTCATACAAGATCAAATATGTAACACATTGACCTAAGATGGGCCATATGCTACACATCTTAAGATTATAAGAGAAGACCCCTTATAATCTTTTCTTTATATGAAAGGCCTAAATGCAATAAATGCCTACCTTTATTAGATATTTTGAATTTTCTTTGAGATGAGAAAAGAGACTCAAGAGAGGAGAAAAGGTAAAACCTATATGGACTAAGACTCAATCCTAATTGAAGATTAAAGGGAGTGATCCTAAAGGTTTGTGAGGTTTCAACCTAAAGTCTAAAGAAAGAAAGAATTAAACAATTCACTTCCAAAGTAGAAGATGAATTGTAATTCAAAAAGGGAAAGTAATGAGTTATTAAAAGAAAGCACATAAGTGCTTAACAAAACACAAAATGGAATTGTAAAAGAGAAAGGATAGAAGTTGAATGTGGATTCCTTATCCACACTCAATTGAAACTTACCAAAGCCCCTACATGGTTAGTAAACATGTATAAGAAGTATAAGAAGTAAAAGAACATGTAATGCATCATGAAACTCAAAAGAATTAAATGAGAAACCAACTCCTAGAGCCACAATCAGAATGTACATCATATGGAAACCAATGGTTATTATCATACAAGTGCAAGTGAATAAGCAACAATCATCACCCATTAGCATTTAAACATGTTACAAGAAGAAGGGGTAGATGAAAGATGGAAAGAAATGAAGAGGACATGCATAAATGGAACATGTAAATCAACAACCAGAATTGAAACTAAATGGAAAATGGTTTATAAACATCTCAAAAGTATTTATGAATCAACTTCAAGACATTCAAGAAGTAATATAAGAAGAATTGAAATGAAAGTTCAAAAAGAAAGTGCAAACAATACATGTTAATGATGCACAAAGTTCAAATTGAAATGAACATGTAAAGATGACCTATAATGTGTGTCAAAGACCTATAATATCATATGAATGGCTCATAACATATGCAAATGCTCATACAAATGTGCACAAAAGAATTCATGTAAACATGCACTAAAGTTGTAATGACATGCCATGGATTATACATCCAATGTGATGCATCAAACAAAGACCAAATGGATTCATGAAAATTATGCTAGCATATCATTGGAATGCCTAGGTCAGAAATGCATCATACATCAAGATAGCATGTAAAAATTCAGAGCAAAATGACTTCAAACAAAGCAATTAGGTCAAATTGAAACACCATGCAAAGTGGAGCAAATATAGGCATCAAGACATATGATAAAGTGACCTAAAAAAATCAAACAAAAATCATCTAACATGCTTAAATGTATTAGTGAATCAATGCAAAAAGAATCATGTCAAAATAGTTGGTAATGAGCAAGAACAAAATTAAACAAATTCATGTATCATGCTTAGAATGCATCTAAGTGGAAATTCAAAGAAAATTATGGAACAGGGGCAAAAAGGTCATAAAATCAGAAAATAAAATCATGAAAAATTTCCTAAATGTTTTAAGAATACACATGAATTTTTGTAGAATTTTCCAATATGTTTTGGTATTTTTAAAAATTAGAAATGAAACATGTAGAAAGAAATAAAAATGAAAAATAAATGCAAAATGCAGGGGGTATGAACATAGCAATTGGACAGTGCAAATTCATTGGGCTTCCAAACAGAGGGGTGTGATTATCAATCTGCATAGGTCCATTAAGCGCGCATAACACAATAACAAGCATGAACCCTCAGTCAACAATCTTGACTCACTCACAACCATTAGATCAAGTCCAAGTCAAACCAAAGTCAAAGTACTCAAAATCAACGTATGTACGTGAGGACACATGCCACTTACCATGTACCAGGCCACACAAGGTTTAAATAAAATTCAGAAAAATGCACGTGAGTGGCATGTGATTTTTAATGTGCTGTCACATTTTGGAGCGTACGATCATGAAAAACACACGGCTGAGATTAAAACGCACACAAACCCTAACAGTTAAAGTCACCGGCCGGAGATGACCTCCGGTCATCTTCTCCGGCCAGCAGCCACCACCTGCAACTCACATTTTCTCCATAAATTCACAAGCCATATACCAAACGAAAGCTAAGCTCATGAGGAACACAAATCCAACAACAAAATTCAAAGATCAAGCATGGATACAGAGAATCGAAGAAGAGAAATTTGCCCTAAGTTTCAGTTCTAAACTCCTAAGGAGCTCTATCAACTAACCGGTTTCATATAGCTTCTAATAAGCTCAAATAACACATCAACCAGTTAAAATAACATCAAATCGTGCACGCAAAGTTTGAGAACTTTTGGAACCTGAAACTTGAAGATCTTTGGATTTTTTTAGAAAACCAGAGATGAGAACTTGTTCTTGAACTTCTAGAACTTCAATTTGAGCAAAATAAATGCTATTTGATCTTGAGAATAAGAGGAAATCTGAATCTGAAATTGGAGATAACTGTGCTATTCCATGCTTCAGTGATGTCTTCTTGCTTGATTGTGAAGGTTGAATAAGAACTTGAGGAGTTCGTGCAGGTAGAGAGAAAATTCAGAGAGAAAGTTGAGAGTGCTTTTGGAGTGAGAGTGAAACAATGAGAATCTCTTTCCAAATCTGTTAGAATTGTTTATATAGGCGTGGTTATGATTTGACCCTGGTGGTTGATGGTTAGAACTACAGTTAACTGAGTTAGTTAACTGAGTTTGAGTTAACAGAATGAGTCATGACAGTTAGTGACACGAGTTGGAGAGGTTTTGTTTTAGTGTGGAAGAGCTCATGGAGTTATGGTGGTGTGTAGGAGAAGGATGGTGATGTTATGTTGTTCTGATGTAGCAGCAGGAATGCTTGTGAAACAAGTTTCTCATTTCCTTTTTCGTGTAAGGCTTAAGCATGTATGCATAATGTGAGAGGTGCTTGGCCAAATGAAGTAAAGAAAGGAGCAGCACACATAGGACTTTTTGATGTATGTTTGAACCAAAAGCCATGCAGCAAATCCTCATTGTGACAGCAGGTGTTTGAGGATGAATTTCTCACTTGTCAATGAATGAAACAACACAATATTGGTGGCATTAGAAAGATGATACATTGAGGAACAATATTGATGTTGAAATTATGTTGAATGGAAGTTTGGAACCTGATCA
Organism: Lathyrus tuberosus; assembly: GCA_022829125.1. Taxonomy (NCBI): domain Eukaryota; kingdom Viridiplantae; phylum Streptophyta; class Magnoliopsida; order Fabales; family Fabaceae; genus Lathyrus; species Lathyrus tuberosus. The sequence goes on from JALAZF010000017.1 coordinate 25,490,141, forward strand.
AATGTGGCTTGCAACAGAAGAAACACCAACTGGTGCATGGGCGAGGAAATGAGGTTGGTTGGCAAGGCATGCATAGCAAGGGTTTTCAGTTGTATTGACCAATCTTTGAGCTATCATAATTCCTTATCCTTTGATCATATGAAAAAATCATGAACATCAATCTTGAAGATCTCACATAGGGGAACAACTTTGATGTTGCAAGATTTTTCATTTGAAGCCTTTAACCATGAGTAAAATGAGTGGACATTTGGCCCACCACATGTTTGTTAAAATGACTGCGCGCGTGCCCTGAAAATCTTGGTCATGACCTAGTTTTGAACCTACTTTGCTCAAACTTTGATCAATCATATCTCCCTCATTTTTTATCCAATGGAGATGTTCCACACATGGATTTGAAGCTTAAAGCAAGGCCTTTCATTGAGGCAGAGTGGAATTTTCATTTGGTGCTCCAAATTTGAATGGCCTTGGTTCAAACTCTGATGCAAAATGGCCAAAACTTGCTATTTTTAGTAACCCTTCCTCTTCCAAAAATGGCAACTTTCCACATCTTGATTTTTTCATGATTCCTTTGGAGTTTCTTGACCAAATTTTGTACATTGGACATATGTAACATGAATTTCATGAATTTGGCCTCAAAAAGTCAAGAGTTGACTTTTTCCTCTGATTATTTGACTTGGCCCCAAATTCCCTGATTTTTTATCTTTCTTCCAATTGAAACACTTCTAAAACCAATTGAGATGCAATTTTCCACATACATACACTTAGGGACATCTGGAATACCATGACATCAAGTTTTGTTCAAAAAATCAAAGATTCCCTGATTTAATGGGAAACCCTAGTTTTGGTGCCCACCTCCTAGGAGAAAAATGTGCAGTCTTCAATTTCAAATTCCTCAGAGTATGTTGTGTACCTTCTTAAAGGATGATGATATATGCCATTTGAGGATGATTTTGGATCAATGAGCTATCTCTTTTGAGGGTTTTCCTTCAATTTTTTGAACCTCTTGCATAGTGAAAGATGTAGTGCTTCAATCTCCTATTGAATCTCACCTTCTTGAGGTTGTGGAAGATCCATTGAGATGGTATGAGACATGAGAGACCTCTTGGCTTGCCTAGAGCCAACTTGATTGACCTTTTTGTGCTTTGAATGATTCCTTGATTGTCCACCTTCCACCTGATCACATGCCCTGATGGTAAGAAGGATGCCATGCTTCATTTTTCTATGTTAAATGCAATGTAATGTTAATGAGGTGGATATGATATGATAAATGATAATGCCATGCTATGATGACAAAAGGGGAGAGCAAATTTTAGGGTATTACAGCTGCCCCTATTCAAGCGCTGTAGACCTGAATGCCTGAAAGCAATTGCTTTCGGACTTTCAAGGTATATAGTGATTGAATACCAAATATAACCAAAAATTTGCTCTGGGTGATAAAGAAGAAAAGGGATATAAACCCAACAAGACTGCTGGATTGAATCTTCGATGAAACGTCAGAGAGATCTGTCTTTTGAACGATGCCAGACGACTACTGGCTTGCCACGCTGATGGTGGACTTTAATACTGTCTTTTATGCAATTCCAGACGACTACTGGCCTGCCACACTACTGGTGGACTTTGATAATGTCTTTTATGCAATTCCAGACGACTACTGGCCTGCCACACTACTGGTGGACTTTGCAGCTTCGTGCCACCCGAAGATGGACTTTTGCCAATCCACTGTTGGACTTTTGCCACCCGAAGACGGACTTTTGCCAATCCACTATTGGACTTTTAGAATATGCCACCCTTAGATGGACCTTTCGCCAATCCACTGTTGGACTTTTGCCACCCGAAGACGGACTTTTGCCAATCCACTGTTGGACTTTTAGCTGCTTTGCCACCCGAAGATGGACTTTTGCCAATCCACTGTTGGACTTTTGCCACCCGAAGACGGACTTTTGCCAATCCACTGTTGGACTTTTGCCACCCGAAGACGGACTTTTGCCAATCCACTGTTGGACTTTTAGCTGCTTTGCCACCCGAAGATGGACTTTTGCCAATCCACTGTTGGACTTTTGCCACCCGAAGACGGACTTTTGCCACTCCACTGTTGGACTTTTGCCACCCGAAGACGGACTTTTGCCAATCCACTGTTGGACTTTTAGAGTTTTAAAATCGAATTACTCTCTGCCTCTGCACCAGACATCTCTGCCGACTCTGCTGAGGAACCACAATCAATGATTTAATCTCGGAGACTCCTAAAAGGATAATATCTCTGCTGGCGAATGGATGAACAATCCGTCTGCTTCGAATTGCCAAGCTTGCCAAAAATAAATTGGACTTTAAGATATGAGGGAATGACGACTCTGCCAGGAATTATTCCATCTGTTTGGGGGAATGAATTCTGGTCACAGCGATTCCGCTGGGGATGAGAATTTTTAATGACGTCCTGCTGGGGAAATGAGCCATTAAAACTCTGCTTGGGGATTTATTCAACCCAAGATCCTTTATAGGGATTATCAACCTTCTGACCCGGCTGGGGAAAGGCTGTACCATCCTTGTTGAGGAATAGATTCTGTCGATCTGATAAACCTCTGCGGAGAGAACAACAACTCAGCTGGAAGTTGCTGACAAGATTCGATGCTGACCTCTGTGGGGATACCATGACCAGAGATACGATCTTGCTGGGTATCAGGGCTACTCTGCCAGGGATATGCAAATCCTGGTTAGAACATTCCACTGCAACTTGCTAGAAAGAGTCCTTAGAGATCTGTTGGGGAAACCCAAAGCAAATCCACAGTAGTCTGCTGAAGAATGTGACTGTCGAGCTTAGGATAAGTACTACAATGCCCCATGTTAGGCGAGCTTCCCTTTAGACAATTCCGTTAGGGATGACGAGTTTATAACAAACTCTGCTGGCGGAAACTGCTTTAAAACGTCTCATGTTGGGGAATGCCTTTTGAGAGGATTTTACAGAAGACCAACTGTCCTCAAACTCTACTGGGGATGATCAACACTTCATGCTGGGGAACCAAACAATTTGTCCCCGAAGAGGATGTCATAAGAGGATTTTACAGAAGATTTAGCTTCTTCAAACTCCTGCGACTTCGCTGGGGATAATGACCATCAGTTTCAGTGTCGGCGAGACCACTCTTCTGGGGAACCTGTGACCGTTACCGACATAGAAAAGCTCGTAGCTGTTGGAAGGACTGAATAAGAGAATCGACTTAATAAGATACAACGGTACCCAGTTGAACTTAATTCACTGATATCAAACCATTATGAACGACCGTCGACCGAGCGATGAACGCCGACCTCCTTTCCCGTGATTGCCCCTGTCTTTTGCGTGGGGTAAATGATTACTCGCCTTGTGCTTAAAATCATCTGTACCTGCTACCTGCAACAAAAGAATATGCACACATGCCCCGAGCTGGATCTAACTTCTGCAATTAAGAAAATCCAACCCTGAACCACCACTTATTGGGGAGCAAGGTTTGTATGCAATCTCTTGCTGGAGAACATTATTAATGAAGCCTGCTGAAGACGGGGACCACAAATGCCTTGGGTTGGAATGCCCCTTGGTTTCAATCCTTTTGGCTGATTGAATACATATGCGTGACCAACCATTTTTCTTCACTTGCCCTAGACCCACATGATCCACCGGAAGAAATTGTCCCTAGAGGATTTTACAGAAGACTTGACATCCAAAACGCTTCAATGTCCTGAAACTCTTGTAGAGATTCGTCGGATCTCGACGTAACTGCCCCAAACCGCATGGATTACTTAGAAGAAATCACCTCAAGAGGATTTTACAGAAAACTTGGCAAGCTCAATGCTTCAGTGTCTTCAAACTCTTGTAGAGATTCATCGGATCTCGACGTAACTGCCTCAGACTGTATGGTCTATAGAAGAATTCGCCTTGAGAAGATCCATGAAGAATCTCATACCACCGTGGGATATTCTGCCTCGGTATTCTAAAACCTGGATGGGCTGATTAGTTGTCTGGATGGACTAACTTCTCGTGCTTTTGGGATGGCCTGCCTCAGTATGACCCTTGAAGAGGTTTTGCCCCAGTTTGGTTGAACTCTGAAAAGATTTCTCGACGTAATTGGCTCAGACCGGCTACACCTTAAAGAGATGGTTCGGCGTGATTGCCCCAGATCGACTACGTCTTAGCACAACTTTTTGGGAAAGCCCCTGCCCAACAAAGTTTCCTGAGGAAGTACCATTGGATATGGCTGCCCTTCGGGAGTTTCAGGATCCTCAACTCGACAAGATTAAGCTTCTGGACTGAATTTCCATATGTAAACTTCTTTTGATGTCAAACAAATGTATGCAAGCAGAAAATGTTTTATTCTGAGAATGAAAATTCTAATGCAACACAACATGGTAATCTCGAAGTTTTACTAAAAAGATGTAGCAAACCCTTTTGTGAGCGAATCACGGGTTAGGATACGACATTAATTTTTGAAAGAAATAATGCAATGCACATGCAACACCAACAAAGATCTTTTAGCACAACTGATAGGAGTCAGGAACGCTATCTCTTGGTAGTATGCCTTTGAAATAACCCTGTTTCAATTAGGACTTTTGAGGGTTGTAACGGGGCCTGGTTCACGGTTTTGAGAAAAAGGATTTATGGCTCAAAGTTTATTGGTGCCCACCCACTCTTCGTGATGTTCTCCAGTCCTACGTTCAGTTAATTTGCCCAAGCGTTCGCCTCTCAAAAAGATTTTGTGATCTTTAAGGAAACCATGATACTGATGGTTTGACACCTAATGAGGCTTTGGATTGACAATCACCCCTTTGTCTTTTGTCCATAGTCACACGACTTTGTTCTTGCTCGAGGATTTTCTTTTGTAATCCTTTTGTTTTTCGCTTTCACATTCTTTTGCTTTTTGATCCCTAATTTTTGCCTGGACTGATTCTTTTGAATCTTTAATTTCAGAGTCCAGCGGGATGCCCTAACTTTTGCCTAAGTTGCTTGTTTTCAAGTTTCAACTTAGCGGGCTTTTTCATTTTTTTCTTCTTTTTCTTTTTCTTGAACACGTCGGGTGACACTGGCTTGTCTTGACTTTGTTGAAAGGGTTGTGACTGCCTCACTCTTTGATTGTTGATGGATAACCATTGTGGTTTCACATCTCTTGACCTCTCAGCGGTGAATTAAAAGGTAATGGATCCTCCGATGCACACTCCTTTTGAGGTTTGAACGCTTGGTCAAACTAACTGACGCCTACCCTGCCCCTGGGTTAAATGTGAGGGTTTTTTCATACGAAAGAAACTCCTACTTCAAGGCTCAAAGGGGTTAACGAGGGTCTATCTCCCTTATATCTCCAGTGTTTGAGGAGTTGAAACAATGCCTGTACATCCTCAACAGGGTTCTTATTCCAAAGCACACCGTTAGAGATTTTTGCGTTTTCAGATCATCATTCTCCCTCATAGAGTTTGAGCAAGAAAAATGGTATTGCAGTACACATTAGCATTAAATGAGTAAACACAAATGAAATTCTTCAAGAAAACATATTCATTGCATTAAAATCCTCATACCAAATACAAACAAATTTTAACATGCGAACAATGTCTGAACGAACAAATAAAGACTACATATGAAAATGCAGCAAGGAAAATAAAGATTGTCGTTGTTGAGGAGGCTTGGCTCCGTCTAGACTGACCACTTCTGGTGATGTTCTTGTAACTTTGAGCACTCACCATGGTATAGAAGCTTCACCTTGTGGGGTACCGTCTGGGGTGATAACCTTTGAGTCAATCAAATCCTGCACCTTGTGCTGGAACACATTACAGTTATCAAGTGTGTGCCCAAATGTTCCTGAATGGAACTCACAGCTAACACTCATGTCATAGTCCGGAGGAATGGGGTATGGCACGGGCATGGCCCTTCTCAGCTGGATTTGTGAACTTTTGAGCAAACGAGCCAACAACTGACTGTACGGAATAGGAATAGGATCAAATGTCCTCTTGGGCTTCCTTGGTCTGAGTAGCCTCCGCTGCTGATAATCTTGTTGCTGTTGGTTCGGGCGCCCAACCTGGCCCTGCACTTTCCTTTCTGCATTCGGCTGAGGCACAAATAAGGGTTGCTGACATAGGTCTTCTACAACACAGGGTTGTGGAAGAGATCCCTGACGCGAGGTAGACCCTTTGGAAAAGGAGAGAGTCCTCAGTTCCCTTGCAACAATGGGAGTGACATCACTTGGTTTACCAGCACCAACTGATGCAAACTTGATTGCCCCTGAATCAATTAGCTCCTGGACTTTATGCTTGAACTTGGTACAATTCTTAACATTGTGACCAGGTGCCCCAGAATGGAACTCACATCTAGCCTTAGCATTAGGTCCCAGAGGAATCTTCGTGGGCAATGGTCCCAAACTAACACACTCAACCAGCTTGAGCTCGAGCAAGTAAGAAAGCAATTACGCATACGAAATCGGAATGGGATTGAACTTCCTCTTAGGCCCCTCTGACTTAGGATCCTCTTGGAAATCAGGAAGTGACTGCTGATGCGAGAGCTCTGAACCTTTAGCTTTCAGAGGAGATTCACGAAGCAATCCATGATCTAAAGCATATCCCAAAGAGATGGGAGGAGTAGAGACCTCTGTTGTGGAAGCGGGCACATGATCATTTTCCTTTTTTAAAACCTTATTCAAGATTTCCATGACCAGGCCCATTTGAATCTTCATCTGGTTGACTTCCTCCCTCAGTAGTTCCTGACCTCGGGACAGCGCTTGAATGTCCCCCATAAAATGCCCCAATTGGGCCCTCACCCCAGCCAAATCCTTCTGCATTTGATCCATGATTCTTACTTGATTTCTTCGCGTCGAATATCGGTGAATATGATTCTCAGCTATACTGCCTGAAACCAAATAAAGGTTAGAGACCCCGCAACGAGTACCTGAAAAGCAAGTAACAAAAATGAAAAATGATATGCAATGCCATGCAATGCCATGTTTGTCATTTCCGAGGTGCTTTATACCCTGATTCCAATCCAACCACAGAAATCTGAAGACCAGAAATTGTGATATAAAGAGACGTGTCGTGGTCATGTGCTTGTGTGCAGCTATCTGATAAGGAATAATTCTGAATAAAACTGCTCATACTCATTCAACAAAGTATTCAAGTACATTTAAGAAAGGCTCATCCGCAAATGCAATACAAGGAAAAATGGATCCATCAACAAGCCTGATGGTAACCATTAATAACAAAATATAAGGAAAAGAACATCAGTCTGACAATTCCACACCCTTCAGCTTATCACTTGAGTATTTGATCTCCTCAAAAAGTATACGGGTACGCTGGTGATTCGGCTTTTCAATCATTTCTTTGATCAAGACATCCCTTTTCTCAAGAGCTTCAGTTAAAGAACCCATGTGCAGCATCAGAGCCTCGTCATCACACACTCCTTTGTGTCTCTTTATGCCGGCTTGCGTCTTGAGTATCTCCCTTTCTATCATGACTTCTTCAAGCTCTTTCTTGGTATTCCTCAGCTCACCTCTAGCTTCTTCTAGCTGTTCTTGACTCTTACCGAGGCTTTCCCGATACTTTCTCCTCTGCTCATGCGCCTTTTCAAGCTCTTCGTCCTTAATCTGCAACTGTTCCTGTAATTCAGCATTCTCTATCCTAACTTCGTCCCAAGCGTGCTGAAACTTTGTTAACTTTTCTTTGGTCTGTGCTAACGCCTGTTTGGTTTGCTTGTGGGCTTGAGTAGCATCATCAGCACCTTTACTAATCTTCCGGAAATATTGGGCTCTTCCAGCAAAGTCTTTTTCTTTTGCAGTTAGGATTTATTCAGCATCTTGGGCTTTCCGCTCCAGCTCTTTGTTGGCATGTAGAGCATTCTGAAGACGGCTACTCAACTCGGAATTCTCTCCTTGGAGCTTTTTCACCAAGGCTTGCAACTTGTCAACTTCTTCCACAGTAGCAGTGCTTTTTGCTTTCTCATTCTCCGGATACAAAAGGGGTGCCTTACCAAAAGGCAAGAGAAAATCTTCAACTCTTTTCTTCACCCACTCTTCATATGCTGGATAAACCCGGTTGTTAGGCTTTCCTAGAGTAACTTTCCCCTTTTTCAGTATGCTACCCCAGCTTTCAGAAGCTTTCTGTGCTGCTTCCCAACCATCTGATGTATGAAAATAGAGGGACTCCTCCACATCTCTCTTAATAGGCGGACCTGTCAGGGCATACCCAAATTGTCGAATGGCCAAAGAAGGATTGTAGTTAATCCCACCCATTCTTCCTATCAGTGGAACGTTAGGGAACTTACCACAGCTGTGTATAATATTCTTACCAATCAGCCCATGATCTACCCATACGATGTCCTTGGCCACCAATCCCATTAAACGCTGTTTCCACTCTAGAGAATCTTTGGAATCCACAAAAGCCCCTGATTGTGGTAAACGGCCCGCAAACCACTTATAGAACAAGGGTGCACAACAACGAATTATCCCTCCTCTTTTCTTTTCGTTTCGGTTGTACAATGAGTAGTGAAGATCTCCCAGTAGCGTTGGCACCGGGTTCTTCATCATGAATATTCGTATAGCGTCCGTATCAATGAAATCCGGCTCGTTGGGAAACAACACTATGCCGTATATACAAAGGGCTAGCAAAGCATTAAAAACAAGCCACTTCTCGCCTTTAGCTGCTTCCTGGGCCTTCTTAATCAGATATTCCAGCTTGTAACCACGAATCTTTCCTTTGTTGGAGACATTGTCACTTAACTCTGATTTACTCAAATAAAGAGCACCAGCCACCTTTCCAAAGTCAAGATCCCCCACCGATCCAAAGAAAGGGGGCTCCTCCTTGATAGCAATCCCCAACATGTTGGAATACTCCTCCAAGGTAGGAACCAACACATAGTCTGGAAATACAAAACACCTCAGAGGCGGATCATAGAACTGCATCAACGTATGGAGACCTCTGGCTTCATAATCACTGACATTACGGACCACAGATAAAATCCACCCATATTTCTCTTCAAAAGCTTCTCGTACTGCAGGACTCGCCATTCCCTTCAACATAACAATAGGGCCTAAAGTAGGCGTAAGGAACTTATAGCTGATGATATTCTTCCTCTCTTTAGTGTTCATCTTTGCAGGGACCTGATGACTGGAATCAAGGGTAATATATGCACCTGGAAATGAATAAACATGTATGTTAGGATATGATAATGCAATGCAAAGGGCAATGTGATCAGGTAATCAGGTGTCTGTGCTGAACTGTGAACGGTGTCAGTGTAGCTCTGAGACTAATATAGAACCATAGATAAGAACCATCTGAATACAATAGGATGAAACTTCCTTTTTGTGCAATGATGATAGAAAACCGGGTATGTAGGAGGTCATGGTTACCTGCAAACCTGTAAACAACCCGCCCTTCTCACATGTGGGTACTAGGATGTTCAATATCCCGGGCTCTCAGGTCGAGAAATGATGATACGTTCACCATTTCTGGTTTGGCATCATCATCAATCGAGGAGGCCTCAACTGATTCTCCAAAACAAAAAGGTCCTCAGCTTCTGGCACTGAGGTCGAGAAGCAATAGTACATTCATCCCTCAGGGTACAGTACTACCGCCAATCGAGGAGTGCCTCCGCTGATTCTCTTTCAAAAAGGGATGTCCTATAGCAAGTTCCCAGCATTGGGTCCTCGGATCGAGAATGTGCAATGGGTTTGCCACGGAATGTGGTCTGCCACTGTCACAACTCGGGAGGAGTGCCGCAACTGAGTCCTCGGGAATGGTCACCAGAGTCGACAGTTCCTCAAGAGAATAACCACTGGCCTGCATAACATGCAGTAGCAGAAAGCTCCTGATAGAACCTCGTCTGGTTGTGGGTCTCATGAACAACAATACGTGGTCACCACCACGCAAGCGTCATGACTATCCACTCTAATACCTATGTATGTACTCAAGCCTTGGTAGTGAGCTTATCTCTCAGAACACCCATCCCGCCAAACAGACAAAACAGTGCAACATAATATAATATATGATATGTAATGCTAAAATGCGGTAAATACAGTAAAATAAATAAACAACAACATATAGCACAACAGTAAACACCCAATGAAAGAAAAGCAGACAAGCGCTAGGATTGACTCGCTAAGGAAACCAGAGATTCTGGGTTTTTTCCCCAGCAGAGTCGCCAGCTGTCGCTCCCGGGATTTTCATCCTAGTACAAACGCGAAAGTGGCACCGAAACAGAGTCGCCAGCAATGTGTATTTATCCCAAGAGAGGGAAAGGAAACACCGCGTAAACCTGAGAGAAAGGAAAAGCATGGTCTTACGACCAAGAGAAATGGGTTCGGGAGTCGGTTACGCGAGAGGAAGGTATTAGCACCCCCTCGCGTCCATCGTACCCGATGGGATCCACGCTTGCTTGTCTCGATCAAAGGGTGATAGAAAAGAATACTGGAAAAGGAACGAAAAGAGAACTGGAAAAGGAACGAGAAACAAATGTAGGGAAAATAAAAGAAGTGCTCGCATGGGCCCTACCCCACTGCCTACGTATCTCATCGGGAACATGAGAATCAGAGCGACGTAGTTCCCCTCACTAGGGATGGATTGTTTTTTAGAGAACGGCTTACGTTCTAGCTCAGGTGTTGCAGACTCGCTGGTCCGAGTGCGTTACCATCTTGCAAGAGAACGAGTAGAAGCGCGTTCGTGCGTTGAGAATGAATGAGATGAGAAAAGAATTCCCGAAGGAAAGACGTTATTGTTTGTTTTTGTCTTTTAGAAGGAGGTGTTTTGAATTTGTTTGCATACGACAGTGTATCTGGATCTTAGTCATTGGAATGTGTACCTTCTCACATTCCAAGATGGAATGGGTAAGAAAGCACACTAAGGGTGAAGAAGACCCTCACACTTAGTTCCAATTATCAAGGTTCAAACACACTAGCATACTTGTGTTTATTAAGTGTTTTGTTGATTATGAAGTGAAGAAGTGTTTTTTATTATTTGCACCTTCAACAAGTATTGCATTTAAGTCCCTCATACAAGATCAAATATGTAACACATTGACCTAAGATGGGCCATATGCTACACATCTTAAGATTATAAGAGAAGACCCCTTATAATCTTTTCTTTATATGAAAGGCCTAAATGCAATAAATGCCTACCTTTATTAGATATTTTGAATTTTCTTTGAGATGAGAAAAGAGACTCAAGAGAGGAGAAAAGGTAAAACCTATATGGACTAAGACTCAATCCTAATTGAAGATTAAAGGGAGTGATCCTAAAGGTTTGTGAGGTTTCAACCTAAAGTCTAAAGAAAGAAAGAATTAAACAATTCACTTCCAAAGTAGAAGATGAATTGTAATTCAAAAAGGGAAAGTAATGAGTTATTAAAAGAAAGCACATAAGTGCTTAACAAAACACAAAATGGAATTGTAAAAGAGAAAGGATAGAAGTTGAATGTGGATTCCTTATCCACACTCAATTGAAACTTACCAAAGCCCCTACATGGTTAGTAAACATGTATAAGAAGTATAAGAAGTAAAAGAACATGTAATGCATCATGAAACTCAAAAGAATTAAATGAGAAACCAACTCCTAGAGCCACAATCAGAATGTACATCATATGGAAACCAATGGTTATTATCATACAAGTGCAAGTGAATAAGCAACAATCATCACCCATTAGCATTTAAACATGTTACAAGAAGAAGGGGTAGATGAAAGATGGAAAGAAATGAAGAGGACATGCATAAATGGAACATGTAAATCAACAACCAGAATTGAAACTAAATGGAAAATGGTTTATAAACATCTCAAAAGTATTTATGAATCAACTTCAAGACATTCAAGAAGTAATATAAGAAGAATTGAAATGAAAGTTCAAAAAGAAAGTGCAAACAATACATGTTAATGATGCACAAAGTTCAAATTGAAATGAACATGTAAAGATGACCTATAATGTGTGTCAAAGACCTATAATATCATATGAATGGCTCATAACATATGCAAATGCTCATACAAATGTGCACAAAAGAATTCATGTAAACATGCACTAAAGTTGTAATGACATGCCATGGATTATACATCCAATGTGATGCATCAAACAAAGACCAAATGGATTCATGAAAATTATGCTAGCATATCATTGGAATGCCTAGGTCAGAAATGCATCATACATCAAGATAGCATGTAAAAATTCAGAGCAAAATGACTTCAAACAAAGCAATTAGGTCAAATTGAAACACCATGCAAAGTGGAGCAAATATAGGCATCAAGACATATGATAAAGTGACCTAAAAAAATCAAACAAAAATCATCTAACATGCTTAAATGTATTAGTGAATCAATGCAAAAAGAATCATGTCAAAATAGTTGGTAATGAGCAAGAACAAAATTAAACAAATTCATGTATCATGCTTAGAATGCATCTAAGTGGAAATTCAAAGAAAATTATGGAACAGGGGCAAAAAGGTCATAAAATCAGAAAATAAAATCATGAAAAATTTCCTAAATGTTTTAAGAATACACATGAATTTTTGTAGAATTTTCCAATATGTTTTGGTATTTTTAAAAATTAGAAATGAAACATGTAGAAAGAAATAAAAATGAAAAATAAATGCAAAATGCAGGGGGTATGAACATAGCAATTGGACAGTGCAAATTCATTGGGCTTCCAAACAGAGGGGTGTGATTATCAATCTGCATAGGTCCATTAAGCGCGCATAACACAATAACAAGCATGAACCCTCAGTCAACAATCTTGACTCACTCACAACCATTAGATCAAGTCCAAGTCAAACCAAAGTCAAAGTACTCAAAATCAACGTATGTACGTGAGGACACATGCCACTTACCATGTACCAGGCCACACAAGGTTTAAATAAAATTCAGAAAAATGCACGTGAGTGGCATGTGATTTTTAATGTGCTGTCACATTTTGGAGCGTACGATCATGAAAAACACACGGCTGAGATTAAAACGCACACAAACCCTAACAGTTAAAGTCACCGGCCGGAGATGACCTCCGGTCATCTTCTCCGGCCAGCAGCCACCACCTGCAACTCACATTTTCTCCATAAATTCACAAGCCATATACCAAACGAAAGCTAAGCTCATGAGGAACACAAATCCAACAACAAAATTCAAAGATCAAGCATGGATACAGAGAATCGAAGAAGAGAAATTTGCCCTAAGTTTCAGTTCTAAACTCCTAAGGAGCTCTATCAACTAACCGGTTTCATATAGCTTCTAATAAGCTCAAATAACACATCAACCAGTTAAAATAACATCAAATCGTGCACGCAAAGTTTGAGAACTTTTGGAACCTGAAACTTGAAGATCTTTGGATTTTTTGAGAAAACCAGAGATGAGAACTTGTTCTTGAACTTCTAGAACTTCAATTTGAGCAAAATAAATGCTATTTGATCTTGAGAATAAGAGGAAATCTGAATCTGAAATTGGAGATAACTGTGCTATTCCATGCTTCAGTGATGTCTTCTTGCTTGATTGTGAAGGTTGAATAAGAACTTGAGGAGTTCGTGCAGGTAGAGAGAAAATTCAGAGAGAAAGTTGAGAGTGCTTTTGGAGTGAGAGTGAAACAATGAGAATCTCTTTCCAAATCTGTTAGAATTGTTTATATAGGCGTGGTTATGATTTGACCCTGGTGGTTGATGGTTAGAACTACAGTTAACTGAGTTAGTTAACTGAGTTTGAGTTAACAGAATGAGTCATGACAGTTAGTGACACGAGTTGGAGAGGTTTTGTTTTAGTGTGGAAGAGCTCATGGAGTTATGGTGGTGTGTAGGAGAAGGATGGTGATGTTATGTTGTTCTGATGTAGCAGCAGGAATGCTTGTGAAACAAGTTTCTCATTTCCTTTTTCGTGTAAGGCTTAAGCATGTATGCATAATGTGAGAGGTGCTTGGCCAAATGAAGTAAAGAATGGAGCAGCACACATAGGACTTTTTGATGTATGTTTGAACCAAAAGCCATGCAGCAAATCCTCATTGTGACAGCAGGTGTTTGAGGATGAATTTCTCACTTGTCAATGAATGAAACAACACAATATTGGTGGCATTAGAAAGATGATACATTGAGGAACAATATTGATGTTGAAATTATGTTGAATGGAAGTTTGGAACCTGATCAAATGTGGCTTGCAACAGAAGAAACACCAACTGGTGCATGGGCGAGGAAATGAGGTTGGTTGGCAAGGCATGCATAGCAAGGGTTTTCAGTTGTATTGACCGATCTTTGAGCTATCATAATTCCTTATCCTTTGATCATATGAAAAAATCATGAACATCAATCTTGAAGATCTCACATAGGGGAACAACTTTGATGTTGCAAGATTTTTCATTTGAAGCCTTTAACCATGAGTAAAATGAGTGGACATTTGGCCCACCACATGTTTGTTAAAATGACTGCGCGCGTGCCCTGAAAATCTTGGTCATGACCTAGTTTTGAACCTACTTTGCTCAAACTTTGATCAATCATATCTCCCTCATTTTTTATCCAATGGAGATGTTCCACACATGGATTTGAAGCTTAAAGCAAGGCCTTTCATTGAGGCAGAGTGGAATTTTCATTTGGTGCTCCAAATTTGAATGGCCTTGGTTCAAACTCTGATGCAAAATGGCCAAAACTTGCTATTTTTAGTAACCCTTCCTCTTCCAAAAATGGCAACTTTCCACATCTTGATTTTTTCATGATTCCTTTGGAGTTTCTTGACCAAATTTTGTACATTGGACATATGTAACATGAATTTCATGAATTTGGCCTCAAAAAGTCAAGAGTTGACTTTTTCCTCTGATTATTTGACTTGGCCCCAAATTCCCTGATTTTTTATCTTTCTTCCAATTGAAACACTTCTAAAACCAATTGAGATGCAATTTTCCACATACATACACTTAGGGACATATGGAATACCATGACATCAAGTTTTGTTCAAAAAATCAAAGATTCCCTGATTTAATGGGAAACCCTAGTTTTGGTGCCCACCTCCTAGGAGAAAAATGTGCAGTCTTCAATTTCAAATTCCTCAGAGTATGTTGTGTACCTTCTTAAAGGATGATGATATATGCCATTTGAGGATGATTTTGGATCAATGAGCTATCTCTTTTGAGGGTTTTCCTTCAATTTTTTGAACCTCTTGCATAGTGAAAGATGTAGTGCTTCAATCTCCTATTGAATCTCACCTTCTTGAGGTTGTGGAAGATCCATTGAGATGGTATGAGACATGAGAGACCTCTTGGCTTGCCTAGAGCCAACTTGATTGACCTTTTTGTGCTTTGAATGATTCCTTGATTGTCCACCTTCCACCTGATCACATGCCCTGATGGTAAGAAGGATGCCATGCTTCATTTTTCTATGTTAAATGCAATGTAATGTTAATGAGGTGGATATGATATGATAAATGATAATGCCATGCTATGATGACAAAAGGGGAGAGCAAATTTTGGGGTATTACAACCAGTACATGAGATAACACTGCGCCCTTACACTCCATCGTGATATGCAAAGCCTTATTATGGTTTCTTCCTTCAACAGTCAAATCTCTACTTGTAAAGCCCAAGCCATGGCTGACATTAACATTGGAGATTACGCCCTCGAGCTGATTAACAGTAATTTCTTGTGGCACGTATGCACTCTTCAACACTTTCAACAACGCCTGCCGGTGCGCATCAGAGCACATCAATAGTGACAAGATTGAAATCTTTGAAGGGGTCTGATTCAGTTGGTCCACAATCTTATAATCGCTTTTCTTGATTATCTTCATAAATTCTTCCATTTCCTTATCAAAAATAATCTTTGTCTCTGCTTCAGGTGTAGGCGCACTTTCAACCACCTGTTTACCCTTAGCCTTTGCTGCAGCTTCTACCTCCTTATCACTTCTCAAGGTTTGGGGAGCGAACAACCTTCCACTCCTTGTAAAGCCCCCTACACCCCCTACATTATCAATATTTGGGCTGACTGACGGCTCAACTTCCTGCTTTTTACCTTCGTAATATACATCTGCCCCATAGTGCCATGGGATAGCTTTCGTAGATGTGAACGAAATTGGTCCTGGCAACGTGATAGTGACAGGACTGGGCCCTTCTGGCGCAACACTCGCCACGGGAACTGCATTGACCGGCATTTGAATCTCAGCGGGAGTGTAATAGATGGTCACGGTTGATATCTCATCAGTGTCTTTCACGACTCTGTCGAACTGTAGACATCCTTCATCGATCAGATTCTGTAAACCCATCTTCAACTTATCACAGCCGTTCTCCTGATTCATACACTCAGAGCAATTTTGATTACAGCCCGGGAACACCTGTCCCTTCAATAAATGATCTTTTACAACCAACAAAGAAGTTTTCACTTGATGAACGTCTAACACCAAATTCAATCTCCTCCCATCTTCAATAGCGTACACATTTGCTGCGCTATGATCAGGCATGGGATGCTGAGTAATATTAGGAGCGGGAGAGAAATTGATGGCTTTAGCATCAATCAAATCTTGTACTTTATGATGGAAAGCCCAACATTTTTCAATGGAGTGCCCCTGACCACCTGAGTGGAACTCACAACGAGCATTAGCATCGAAGTTAGGTGGCAGGTTTCCAGCAACCGGAGCTTTCATAGTACGGAGTTCTACCAACTTTAACTCGAGTAGCCGGGGCAACAGCGCGGCATAAGTCATAGGGAGAGGATCCATCTTACGATCCCTCTGTCTAGACCTTTGCTGGAAAAAAGGTTGTTGCTGTTGAACTTGTTGTTGGGGTTGTTGTTTCTGAACAGACGGTGTGGGGATTGTCACAGCATCTACCTGATAATAAGCTCGAGAACGCCCTCTGCCTCGTCCTCTAAACACAGCATTCGTATCACCTTCTCTTCTTTTCTGGTTACTAGCGAACGGTTTCTTCGTCCCCGAAGAGCCAGCCCCACTCACATCCTGGATCTTTCCAAGCTTTAACAGACTTTCTATTCTTTCTCCCGCAATCACAATATCAGCAAATCCAGTCGACGGACAAGCAGCTAATCTATCCAGATAGGCCCCTTGCAAGGTGCCCATGAACATATCTGCCATTTCTCTGTCTGACAAGGGAGGTTGAACCTGGGCAGCCATTTCCCTCCACCTCTGTGCATATTCTTTGAAACTCTCCTTGGCATTTTGTGACAATCCCTGCAATTGGGTGCGGTTGGGCGCCATGTCAATATTATATTGGTATTGCTTCAGGAACGCTTCTGCCAGATCTTTCCAATTCTTCACAGCAGCTCTACTCAACTTCATGTACCAGGTCAAAGACGCCCCCGCCAGACTGTCCTGAAAATAGTGCATCCATAGCTTCTCGTCATCCGTATGGGCTGAAATCTTCCCAAAGTAAGCTTGAAGATGCGTTTGGGGACACGCATTGCCGTGATACTTATCAAAAGTGGGAGGTTTGAATTTAGGGGGAATTCTGACTCCTGAGACCAGCCCCAAGCTGGTAACATCAATACCCATAGAGTTCTTGCATTCTATGGCCCTGATCTTCTCTGCTAACTCATCATACCTTCGATCCCCTTGATTACCCACATCAGCATCCAGCAGAGTAAATTGGTCTTCCAGAGTATCTTCAAGAGTAACACCAGCCTGCCTACCATTTCCATTACCCCGATTGTTACCACCAGGAGGAGGGTTGCCACCGGGAGGAGGAATGCCATGTCCCTGTGAATTGTCATGATGATCACCTTCGGGCCCATTGTCGGGACGCTCTACCAGAAGCCTCAGTCTCTCCTGATTTTGCGCCATGCCAGTCATGAGGGTCATGAACTGGTCCATACGCGCCCTCATTTCCGCCAAATCACTTTGCACTTGATCCATGATTCTTACTTGATTCCTTCGCGTCGAATATCGGTGAATATGACTCTCCGCTATACTGCCTGAAACCAAATAAAGGTTAGAGACCCCGCAACGAGTACCTGAAAAGCAAGTAACAAAAAATGCAAAATGATATGCAATGCCATGCAATGCCATGTTTGTCATTTCCGAGGTGCTTTATACCCTGATTCCAATCCAACCACAGAAATCTGAAGACCAGAAATTGTGATATAAAGAGACGTGTCGTGGTCATGTGCTTGTGTGCAGCTATCTGATAAGGAATAATTCTGAATAAAACTGCTCATACTCATTCAACAAAGTATTCAAGTACATTTAAGAAAGGCTCATCCGCAAATGCAATACAAGGAAAAATGGATCCATCAACAAGCCTGATGGTAACCATTAATAACAAAATATAAGGAAAAGAACATCAGTCTGACAATTCCACACCCTTCAGCTTATCACTTGAGTATTTGATCTCCTCAAAAAGTATACGGGTACGCTGGTGATTCGGCTTTTTAATCATTTCTTTGATCAAGACATCCCTTTTCTCAAGAGCTTCAGTTAAAGAACCCATGTGCAGCATCAGAGCCTCGTCATCACACACTCCTTTGTGTCTCTTTATGCCGGCTTGCGTCTTGAGTATCTCCCTTTCTATCATGACTTCTTCAAGCTCTTTCTTGGTATTCCTCAGCTCACCTCTAGCTTCTTCTAGCTGTTCTTGACTCTTACCGAGGCTTTCCCGATACTTTTTCCTCTGCTCATGCGCCTTTTCAAGCTCTTCGTCCTTAATCTGCAACTGTTCCTGTAATTCAGCATTCTCTATCCTAACTTCGTCCCAAGCGTGCTGAAATTCCAGCTTGTAACCACGAATCTTTCCTTTGTTGGAGACATTGTCACTTAACTCTGATTTGCTCAAATAAAGAGCACCAGCCAACTTCCCAAAGTCAAGATCCCCCACCGATCCAAAGAAAGGGGGCTCCTCCTTGATAGCAATCCCCAACATGTTGGAATACTCCTCCAAGGTAGGAACCAACACATAGTCTGGAAATACAAAACATCTCAGAGGCGGATCATAGAACTGCATCAACGTATGGAGACCTCTGGCTTCATAATCACTGACATTATGGACCATAGATAAAATCCACCCATATTTCTCTTCAAAAGCTTCTCGTGCTGCAGGGCTCGCCATTCCCTTCAGCACAACAATAGGGCCCAAAGTAGGCGTAAGGAACTTATAGCTGATGATATTCTTCCTCTCTTTAGTGTTCATCTTTGCAGGGACCTGATGACTGGAATCAAGGGTAATATATGCACCTGGAAATGAATAAACATGTATGTTAGGATATGATAATGCAATGCAAAGGGCAATGTGATCAGGTAATCAGGTGTCTGTGCTGAACTGTGAACGGTGTCAGTGTAGCTCTGAGACTAATATAGAACCATAGATAAGAACCATCTGAATACAATAGGATGAAACTTCCTTTTTGTGCAATGATGATAGAAAACCGGGTATGTAGGAGGTCATGGTTACCTGCAAACCTGTAAACAACCCGCCCTTCTCACATGTGGGTACTAGGATGTTCAATATCCCGGGCTCTCAGGTCGAGAAATGATGATACGTTCACCATTTCTGGTTTGGCATCATCATCAATCGAGGAGGCCTCAACTGATTCTCCAAAACAAAAAGGTCCTCAGCTTCTGGCACTGAGGTCGAGAAGCAATAGTACATTCATCCCTCAGGGTACAGTACTACCGTCAATCGAGGAGTGCCTCTGCTGATTCTCTTTCAAAAAGGGATGTCCTATAGCAAGTTCCCAGCATTGGGTCCTCGGATCGAGAATGTGCAATGGGTTTGCCACGGAATGTGGTCTGCCACTGTCACAACTCGGGAGGAGTGCCGCAACTGAGTCCTCGGGAATGGTCACCAGAGTCGACAGTTCCTCAAGAGAATAACCACTGGCCTGCATAACATGCAGTAGCAGAAAGCTCCTGATAGAACCTCGTCTGGTTGTGGGTCTCATGAACAACAATACGTGGTCACCACCACGCAAGCGTCATGACTATCCACTCTAATACCTATGTATGTACTCAAGCCTTGGTAGTGGGCTTATCTCTCAGAACACCCATCCCGCCAAACAGACAAAACAGTGCAACACAATATAATATATGATATGTAATGCTAAAATGCGGTAAATACAGTAATGTACAGTAAAACAGTAAATAACCATACAATAAAACAGTAAATACAGCACAACAGTAAACACCCAATGAAAGAAAAGCAGACAAGCGCTAGGATTGACTTGCTTAGGATGGACCAGCAATAGGTCAACCGCCTCTCCCCAGCAGAGTCGCCAGCTGTCGCTCCCGGGATTTTCATCCAAGTACAAACGCGAAAGTGGCACCGAAACAGAGTCGCCAGCAATGTGTATTTATCCCAAGAGGGGGAAAGGAAACACCGCGTAAACCTGAGAGAAAGGAAAAGCATGGTCTTGCGACCAAGAGAAATGGGTTCGAGAGTCGGTTACGCGAGAGGAAGGTATTAGCACCCCCTCGCGTCCATCGTACCCGATGGGATCCACGCTTGCTTGTCTCGATCAAAGGGTGATAGAAAAGAATATTGGAAAAGGAACGAAAAGAGAACCGGAAAAGGAACGAGAAACAAATGTAGGGAAAATAAAAGAAGTGCTCGCATGGGCCCTACCCCACTGCCTACGTATCTCATCGGGAACATGAGAATCAGAGCGACGTAGTTCCCCTCACTAGGGATGGATTATCTGTGTTTTTTAGAGAACGGCTTACGTCCTAGCTCAGGTGTTGCAGGCTCGCTGGTCCGAGTGCGTTACCATCTTGCAAGAGAACGAGTAGAAGCGCGTTCGTGCGTTGAGAATGAATGAGATGAGAAAAGAATTCCCGAAGGAAAGACGTTATTGTTTGTTTTTGTCTTTTAGAAGGAAGTGTTTTGGATTTGTTTGCATACGACAGTGTATCTGGATCTTAGTCATTGGAATGTGTACCTTCTCACATTCCAAGATGGAATGGGTAAGAAAGCACACTAAGGGTGAAGAAGACCCTCACACTTAGTTCCAATTATCAAGGTTCAAACACACTAGCATACTTGTGTTTATTAAGTGTTTTGTTGATTATGAAGTGAAGAAGTGTTTTTTATTATTTGCACATTCAACAAGTATTGCATTTAAGTCCCTTATACAAGATCAAATATGTAACACATTGACCTAAGATGGGCCATATGCTACACATCTTAAGATTATAAGAGAAGACCCCTTATAATCTTTTCTTTATATGAAAGGCCTAAATGCAATAAATGCCTACCTTTATTAGATATTTTGAATTTTCTTTGAGATGAGAAAAGAGACTCAAGGGAGGATAAAGGTAAAAATCTATATGGACTAAGACTCAATCCTAATTGATTAGTTAAGGGAGTGATCCTAAGGTTTGTGAGGTTTCAACCTAAAGTCTAAAGAAAGAAAGAATTAAACAATTCACTTCCAAAGTAGAAGATGAATTGTAATTCAAAAAGGGAAGGTAATGAGTTATTAAAAGAAAGCACATAAGTGCTTAGCAAAACACAAAATGGAATTGTAAAAGAGAAAGGATAGAAGTTGAATGTGGATTCCTTATCCACACTCAATTGAAACTTACCGAAGCCCCTACATGGTTAGTAAACATGTATAAGAAGTATAAGAAGTAAAAGAACATGTAATGCATCATAAAACTCACAAGAATTAAATGAGAAAACAAAACCTAGAACCACAACCAGAATGGGCATCATATGGAAACCAATGGTTATTATCATACAAGTGCAAGTGAATAAGCAACCATCATCACCCATTAGCATTTAAACATGTTACAAGAAGAAGGGGTAGATGAAAGATGGAAAGAAATGAAGAGGACATGCATAAATGGAACATGTAAATCAACAACCAGAATTGAAACTAAATGGAAAAGGGTTTATAAACATCTCAAAAGTATTTATGAGGTAACTTCAAGACATTCAAGAAGTAATATAAGAAGAATTGAAATGAAAGTTCAAAAAGAAAGGGCAAACAATACATGTTAATGATGCACAAAGTTCAAATTGAAATGAACATGTAAAGATGACCTATAATGTGTATCAAAGACCTATAATATCATATGAATGGCTCATAACATATGCAAGTGCTCATACAAATGTGCACAAAAGAATTCATGTAAACATGCACTAAAGTTGTAATGACATGCCATGGATTATACATCCAATGTGATGCATCAAACAAAGACCAAATGGATTCATGAAAATTATGCCAGCATATCATTGGAATGCCTAGGTCAGAAATGCATCATACATCAAGATAGCATGTAAAAATTCAGAGCAAAATGACTTCAAACAAGGAAATTAGGTCAAATTGAAACATCATGCAAAGTGGAGCAAATATAGGCATCAAGACATATGATAAAGTGACCTAAAAAATCAAACAAAAATCATCTAACATGCTTCAATGTATTAGTGAATCAATGCAAAAAGAATCATGTCAAAATAGTTGGTAATGAGCAAGAACAAAATTAAACAAATTCATGTATCATGCTTAGAATGCATCTAAGTGGAAATTCAAAGAAAATTATGGAACAGGGGCAAAAAGGTCATAAAATCAGAAAATAAAATCATGAAAAATTTCCTAAATGTTTTAAGAATACACATGAATTTTTGTAGAATTTTCCAATATGTTTTGGTATTTTTAAAAAATAATTATGAAACGTGTAGCAAAAATGAGAAATAAAATGAAATGGAACTAAAGAAGGGGGTGCATGCATAGCAAATTAACAGTTCAAAATCATTGGGCCTTGAAAACATGGGGTGTGGATATCAATCTGGCTTAGGTCCAGTAAGCACGCAAAACACCATAACTAGCGTGTACCATCAGTCAACCATTTTGACTCACTCACAACCATCAGATTAGGTCAGGTCAATGTAAAAGTCAAGGTAATCAAATCAAGCATCTCACATTGCTAGTACACACTAATAACCATGTACACACGCGCATGCTAATCATCAGATGGAAAAAATGAAGCACGTGACACACACCCTCTCCATTTATTCGCTGGCACCACCACCACCCTTGGATCAAAACAAATCAACGGACACGACTTAATCTGGCATATAAACCCTAATGAAACCTCACCGGCCGGAGAGGGACCTCCGGTCACCTTCTCCGGCCATTCTCCGGCACTGCAATCAATCAAACATTCCAGAAATTTATGCAATACACATCAAAATGTTCAGGAAGTCACATAGATCATGAATCTAGGCTTATTTTTCACAAACAACACACAAACAGAGAGAATCGAAGCAATGAAATTAGCCCTAGGTTCTGGATCTAAGCTTCTAAGAAGCTCTATCAACTAACCGGTTTCATATAGCTTCTAATAAGCTCAAATAACACATCAACCAGTTAAAATAACATCAAATCGTGCAAGCAAAGTTTGAGAACTTTTGGAACCTGAAACTTGAAAATCTTTGGATTTTTGAGAAAACCAAAGATGAGAACTTGTTCTTGAACTTCTAGAACTTCAATTTGAGCAAAATAAATGCTATTTGATCTTGAGAATAAGAGGAAATCTGAATCTGAAATTGGAGATAACTGTGCTATTCCATGCTTCAGTGATGTCTTCTTGCTTGATTGTGAAGGTTGAAGAAGAACTTGAGGAGTTCGTGCAGGTAGAGAGAAAATTCAGAGAGAAAGTTGAGAGTGCTTTTGGAGTGAGAGTGAAACAATCAGAATCTCCCTTTCCAAATCTGTTAGAATTGTTTATATAGGCGTGGTTATGATTTGACCCTGGTGGTTGATGGTTAGAACTACAGTTAACTGAGTTAGTTAACTGAGTTTGAGTTAACAGAATGAGTCATGACAGTTAGTGACACGAGTTGGAGAGGTTTTGTTTTAGTGTGGAAGAGCTCATGGTCACTTATGGTGAGGATAATGGTGAGGTGGTGTTATGCAGCAGTAGCTTGTGGTGGAAGTTTTGCAAGTTTCCCTTCTCATGTAAGAAGTAACAAAGAGAAAGCACGTGCAAGAATGTTTGGGCAAATGAGGAAAAGAAATCAGCTGGTGATGATGAAGTGTTTGTGGTGTGACTGAACCAAAAAAAAAAGTGTGAACTGCTACACATGGCAGTCAATGCATCAATGCAGATGGTGATGTTTGACCATGGATTTCTTTATGACCAAGGCACGAAAATGAATCATCTTGGTGTCAATGGATTGAGGAAGCATCATAGGACAATTTTGGTGTTGGACTTGAGTTGAAAAGGTACCTCAAACATGTCTAAAAATCATCATAAACAGATGGAAAAACGACTGGTGCATGGGCGAGCAATTTGTGGCATGGCATGGCAAGGTGTGCATGGCATGGATTTTCAATTGTGTTGACCAATCTTTGAGCTATCATAACTCCTTGTCCTTTGATCAACTGAAAAAATCATGAACATCAATCTTGAAGATCTCACATAGGGGAACAACTTTGATGTTGCAAGATTTTTCATTTGAAGCCTTTAACCATGAGTAAAATGAGTGGACATTTGGCCCACCACATGTTTGTTAAAATGACTGCGCGCGTGCCCTGAAAATCTTGGTCATGACCTAGTTTTGAACCTACTTTGCTCAAACTTTGATCAATCATATCTCCCTCATTTTTTATCCAATGGAGATGTTCCACACATGGATTTGAAGCTTAAAGCAAGGCCTTTCATTGAGGCAGAGTGGAATTTTCATTTGGTACTCCAAATTTGAATGGCCTTGGTTCAAATTCTGATGCAAAATGGCCAAAACTTACTATTTTTAGTAACCCTTCCTCTTCCAAAAATGGCAACTTTCCACATCTTGATTTTTTCATGATTCCTTTGGAGTTTCTTGACCAAATTTTGTACATTGGACATATGTAACATGAATTTCATGAATTTGGCCTCAAAAAGTCAAGAGTTGACTTTTTCCTCTGATTATTTGACTTGGCCCCAAATTCCCTGATTTTTTATCTTTCTTCCAATTGAAACACTTCCAAAACCAATTGAGAGGCAATTTTCCATACACATACACTTAAGAACATGTAGAATATCATGACAACAAGCTTTGTCCAAAAAATCAGAGATATCCTGATTTTATTAGAAACCCTAATTTTGACCCTCTCTGGTTAGGAGGAAATTGCACATCTTCCAAATCCAAATTCCTCAGAGTATGTTGTGTATCCTCTTAAAGGATGATGAGAAATGCCACTTGAGAATGATTTTGAATCAATGAGCTATCTCTTTTGAGGGTTTTCCTTCAATTTTTGAACCTCTTGCGTAGTGAAAGATGTAGTGCTTCAATCTCCCATTGAATCTCACTTCCTTGAGGTTTTGGAAGATCAATTGAGATAGTATGAGACATGAGAGACCTCTTGGCTTGCCTAGAGCCAACTTGATTGACCTTTTTGTGCTTTGAATGATTCCTTGATTGTCCACCTTCCACCTGATCACATGCCCTGATGGTAAGAAGGATGCCATGCTTCATTTTTCTATGTTAAATGCAATGTAATGTTAATGAGGTGGATATGATATGATAAATGATAATGCCATGCTATGATGACAAAAGGGGAGAGCAAATTTTGGGGTATTACACCTTCTGATTTTTTTGACCATCGTAAGTAACTTCAATCAATTCCTGGTTAAGAACCTTTGATTCGTGAAGAAGAGGGATGATGGTACAAACATCTTTGGTCCTTTCATGATCAGATATTACAACAACATCCTTAATCTGATCAGCGAAATAGTCTGGCGTCCAGTTGATTGATCCAGAACTTGGACACGGTCGAATCTCCTTGCGGTCCAACTAACTTTGAAGGTCTGCTCGCACGAGGTAACATCCTTGATTATTTTCTGAGCAGACTCTACAGCGCTTGTAATTATGTGGTGGCACCTAGCCACGTCCGCTTTGAATGCAGTGCAACCTCACTAGATCTATTTCCATTGATCGAACATCCTGACTTTGATGCCTAGTAGGGTTCCCATTAACCACACTGATTTGTTGCGTGTCTTCATCCATATAGATCGGAAGACACCAGTGGTTTAATAAGTGTTGCAAAGTTCTTTGCACGAGAGCGCACCCTTGGTTACTCTCACTGCATACTGTACAGTTCTGATAATTATGCGAAGTCAAAAAACCGAGCTGAACTTGTGTAGCGTTTAACTCCACCAAGCTGGTATTCATCAAACGAATATCGAAGATTTGAATCATATTCACTTGATATTGATTTCTATCGTGGTAATCCTGAATCCATCCAAGATCCATCTGACACTGGAGGGCCTCTTGTACAAAAGAGCATCCCTGATCATTTATTGAGCAGATAGGACAGGAATCATAGTCGTGCCATGGCAGATTATGATGTTGGCTTTGCCTTGAGTGCATTGCCACCAAGTTGACATTCGTTGCACGGATGTCGTGGTTCTGAATGATGTTGGAACTTTTATAAGTCATGCTAACTCCACGAACTCGATGCTCTTGGATCCATCCGAGATCCAATTGTTCCTGTAGAACTGATTGCACCACAGAACATCCTTAATTGTTTTTAGAGCAGATATCACACTGGTGATAATTATGAGGTGGCACATGGCTGTATCCACTATGTCTACAATGCATTTTGACCAAGTTGGCCCTCAATAAGAGCACATCATGAATTTGATAGCTGTTGTTAGACTCTCCTTCTATCAAATTTACCGCAGCTTTCTCGTGTTGAGGCAGCAGGTTCGTGAGAACATTCAGATTCGTATCTTTGAAAGATAAGACCCCGCTCCTAACAAGCTTTTGCACATCAAATTTGAAACTGAGAGAGTTTTCTATGTTATGCTCCAGTCCTCCTTAATGGTTAGGACAAGTCTGATCCGCTTTGAACCAAAAAGGCAGATTTTCCGGTATTGTAAGAGGAGACCTGGTTTGGACATGCCCCTTAACCAGTAATAGTGGAAACAGTTCTGCGTACAACATTGGTATAGGGTCGAACCCAGGAGGTCATTTCGTATGATTGTTGTTATATGGAGGACGAGCCTACTGAAGAGGTTGTTGTGTCCTTTGCTAAAATTGCTATTGATTCGGTTGGCTCTAAGCAACCTGCGGTTGATACGTAGGAATGGGCACAGGGTTGATAGCAGGAGTTACGGCTGCTACTGGTTGATATCGTCGCCTTTTCTTTTCGAGAGAGATATTCCCAATATCCTACTCTTTTTTCTTAGGGAGAGCACTACCGTATCAATTTGTACTACTTGATGATCCAGCGTCTTTAGCTAAACGTCTTTCTCGGACTGCTTCCTCAAGACGAACTCCCATGCCCACCATCTCGGTGAAGTCGCTGGGCGCACTGGAAACCATTCTGTCATAGTAAAATGAGCTTAAGGTTTTCAAGAAGATCTTTGTCATCTCTTTTTCCTCAAGAGGTGGACAAATCTAGGCGGCAATTTCACGCCATCTCTGAGCGTACTCCTTAAAGGTTTCCGTGTCCTTTTGTCACATCGATCTGAGTTGATCTCTGTCCGGTGCCATGTCCAGGTTATACTTATATTGTTGAACTAAGGCAGCACCAAGATCTCTGAAAGTGACGATCTTAGTGCGGTTTAAACCCATGTACCATTTGAGTGCGGCACCGGTTAAACTATCTTAGAAATAGTAGACCAGTAGCTGGTTGTTCTCTGTCTGAGTTGACATCCTCCAAGCGTACATCACCAAATGGATTTGAGGGCAAGAGTTACCCTTGTACTTTTCAAAATCGGGTACCTGGAATTTGTGTGGAACTTTCACATTGGGGACCAAACAAAGGCCCGCGGCGTCTTTTCCAAATAGATCCTGACCGCGAAGGGCTTGTAGTTCTTTCTGCATTTCCAAGAACTGTTCCTAGAACTCATTCATTATATCGAACATACTTTCGTTTCCACCAGAAGGTATCGGTGGGATCTGTCCTTCCGGGACAGTGTGTACCACGGGTGGTGGTATAGTCATTATGGCAGTGACTCTAGGTCCTTCCCTCTCCCGAAGTTTATAACCTTCATCCGTCATGCCCCGGGCATCTTCGCTTTCCCGAAGTTTGTAACCTTCAGGCCCAACGGCTCCTGCTGTGGTTCCCTGATCTTCAGTGATTGGCGGAACATATCCTTCTGGGATATAGTTAAAAGGCATGCCCCAGGGACGATTTTTCAGAATTTTGTACCTAGGATCATACTTTTCCACTATGGGAGTTGATGTGATCTCTGAGATCACAGTCCTTTGTTGTTGCGTCTGAGCTTCTGCCAGAGCTTGCATATCGTTGTGAAGCTTTCTCAGATCCTCTTTCAGAGTGTCAATCTCTTCCCTCAACTCTCTGTTCTCCTCCTCAAGATCATCCATCTTTTTCTGTCGATTGGCCCGAGTATTGTACGAATGAGACAGTTTGACTCTAGAATCAAGACGCAAACGTGAGATTCGTAGGTAAGAAGAATGTGTTACGTGAGAATGATGAATGCAATAATTATATTAATTGCATATATATTTTTTGTTTATTCAAAGTAAATTTCGACAATTGGATTAAAAATATCAAACAGTTGGGAAACCCCGTTTTATTGAATTCAAAGATTGCAGAATGGAAATACAATAATTTACATAGTGCTGCAAAAGTAAATCTAAACTTATGGGTCCTGAGTCCTCTCTGAAGCGAGCTCAGGTGCTGGTTCTGGTACTTTCCTTTTCTTTGACCGGGACTCTTGAGCCGTTGTCGGGTTGTCATTCCTTTGCCAAGTGAAAGGAGCGAGCAAATTCCTTTGGTCTTCTTGATTCTCTACAGCATGTTGCTCTAAAATCTCAATCAGAGTGTCTTTTTCTTTTAACGGTTACTGTATTTTCTTGCACTCCACATTGAGAATACGGTACTTGTTCTTCCAAGACTTCTTCTCCTGTTGAACTTTGTTCAGAGTAACCTGAAGTTTTTCCGTATCTGACATAAAATAAAGGACACGGTCCCTTAACGGAAGAACTTCTTGACGAGGGTAAGGCATTCTCAGCTTGAGAGCTCTAGTTTGTACCCAGTGGAGATAAGGTTCCACCGAGACATAGTCTGGTTTTCCTAGAGACTCTCATCCTTTTCTATGAACGTGTTTCCAGGCATGCACTATTTCCATCTTTAGTGCTCTGTCTTTTTCTCCTTCCTTGAAGAAAAGACATTCCAGATGAGCATTACACGGGACATGTCTCATCGGGTATCCAAATTGACGACGAACTAAAACTAGATGATAGTTAATTCCTCCTTTAGTTTCGATGAGGGGTACATTTAGGAAGTTTCCACAACGGTCAACGATTCTGATCCCATCATAGATTCGATTGTACCAATCGATGTCAGAGTTGGTAAGAGACATGATTCTCTGCGACCAACGTAAAGTACTTTTTGGATCCCAAAATGCTGCAAACTTGGGTAAGTGGGAAGTGAACCATTTGTACAGCAGGGGTACACAGCATGTGATCATTCCTCCGCTGTACACATTCCTTAAGTGTACAGAATGATAAGCATCTGCGAGCAAGGTCGGTACAGGGTTTCCAATCAGAAAAATCTTAATGACATTGATATCAACGAAGTTATCAATGTTGGGAAACAAAAATAACCAGTAGGTAAGCAAAACAAATATGCTTTCGAAAGTGGCCACGTTCCCTATACTAGCAAAGTATAGAGCTTTCTTTATTAAGAACTGGGCTGGCAAACCCTGGATTCCACCCTTAGTGGTCATGTGAGTCCTGACTTCTGACTCGTCTAAATAGATTGCTCTTGCAATGGTTTGATCCTTTGGAATCTCTTCCAGTCCAGAAAAGGGAGTTGATCAGTAATATGTAAATCAGTCAGGTGAGAGTACTCCTCTAGTGTTGGTGCTAGTTGATAATCTGGGAATGTGAAACAGTGATAGGCCGGATCGTAGAACTGGATTAGTGTGGACAGGATTCCTTCGATTACATTGACCCTTAACAAGTACAGCAGTCCTCCATACTTAACTCTGAAAACTTCATGGTTGGTTATCATCCTTGCCAGACCTCATAAATCCTCTAGTTTTGGAACCTTGAAGGTGTACTTGTGAGTTTTCCTTCTACCGAAATCCATTAGCAATCTATTTATCTGACATTTTCAATCATTGTCTTAGTTTAATTTGAAAAAGAGAGACTAGAAGAGAAGATTTTTTAATGTTTTTAAATATTTTTTAATGAAATGAATGCATGAATGCAACACGCAAAAACATAGAAAAAACATAGGGTCAAAGGGTCGGTGTCATGAAGTCAAGGCTCTACCCATCCCCAAAGGTTTATACTTGTGATTTTTTGTACCTGTTCTCAAAACCACTGATCCCTCATCGGATAACGACAGTAAGCAGATCACCAAGCGAGCTGGTTCATCTTTATAGTAATCTCAAATGAGGGTAGTATCGCGTGACAACTATTTCCGATAGCTTCTGCACTACAAAATGGTTTAAGTCTGCTAAAATCCTTAGCTTCTCGGATAACCCAATGGAATAATCTGCTTTCAACAACCGAAGTTGTATAGGTATTGAATCCGCAAAGGGCATCTCCATCAATTTGATGGTCGACCAGGACCTCTTATCTGGGATTCACTCCCCGTAAGATTACCCGTATAATGCCATCACTTATCTTAGGTGTATACTCAATCTTTCCAGATGCGGCATCACATGCATTCCCATTAGTAGAAAAATAAACATGGATATCAATTAGGAAAAGTAGTATATATAGTTTGAAATTCTGGCCTATATATATCAGATGTCCTATCGAGATGTCGTGACACTGATATACAACAACAATGAACAAGTTCAAAATAAATGTGTGCATAAAATGTAAAGAACACCAGAAATTGTTAACCTAGTTCGGATCTAACTATCCTACATCTGGGGGCTACCAAGCCAGGGATGAAATCAATATTCGATAGTATCAATTCACTGATAACCACACCGGTTCAATCAGCTCACTTAATCACTACCCTTCCTATGACTTCTTCCTAAGACTCCCCTAGGTATGAGGCCCTCCTCAAATCCCTCTTCAATCACAACCCGTGACTGGTTCCTTACAAGACAAGTAACAATGGTCGAAACACAAATTCTCAATACTTCACAGCTTATGAGAATTAACACTCAGCTACTCAATGCTTAAAAGCTTATGAGCAACCTTACACAAGTTACACTACCGTCCTTGTACTGTTATCATAAGATACCAGTTAGGCTCACAAAACACAAGCACACAACCCTAAAAATACATGTAAGTTCGACACCTAAAACTAGGTTTACATCAGTCTATTTATAGCTTGTAATCTGGACTGAATTGGGCTTCAAAAACGCAGCAATTAGGCTGCTCACAAATCTGCAAAAATAACTCCAATAAAATAGGTCTTCAATCCAAAGTTTCCTATTATGTCTCCATAATTAGAAACAGCAGCAAATCCGAAAACCAACAAGTAACCCTAATCCAAAAATGCTTTGGATGCCACATAGGATAACCAAATATTCACAGAATATTCAGTTACAAATCATTGTAACAGATTCTGCAATAAATCCTGACTTCACAGCGCGATGTCCTATGAGCAGTCATGGAACATCTTCATATGACATGTTGAACAAAGAGTAGTGAAACATATCTTTAGACATCTTCATTCAACACCTGCTGCTACATGAGTTTTAGCAAAATAATGCCAACCATAAAACCAAGGAAATAACAATCTCCCCCTTTGGCTTATTTTTGGCTAAAACTCCACACACACTTAAACACCATCAGAATCAGCAGCGGAAAAAAACTCAAACACCATCAGTATCAAAAACACAAACCAAACCAGCATAACAGCACTCCCCTTCAGCTGCAAAACAACACACACAGTACCACAAGACACTCATTATAGTAAGCTGGCAAAACTCCCCCTCAACAGCAGCAACACACCATCCATCTGCAGCACACACACTCTACCTGCAGCACTCCCCCTCAACAACTGCAGCATCACAAACATAATCTACCTGCAGCACACACACTCCCTCAATAGCACAAGCACTTACTAATGTTGCTCCCCCTCACACTTACTACTCCCCTTTTTTAGCCACAAATATGACAAAGAGAGGTCATAGATAAATGTAAATAAATTACATAGCAGTATATTGTTCAATACCAAACCAGAATTAAGTTGTCCAAGAAGAAAAGTAAAAAACAAAAACAGACAAAAACAGAAAATAAACTTTGCAGATAGTCTAGCTAATCAGCACTGTCCTCTTCATCAGCAACCTCATCACCATCAGATCCAGAGGCACCATTCTCAGAACCGGAATCATCAGACTGCTGGACACTCCTTCTGTCAGACTCAGTAGATTCACCTTGTCCATCATCTTCAGTCCGCTCTTGATCTTTAGCAGCATTTCTCTTTTCAATCAAGATTTTAATCAGCTGCTCTAGCTTTGCCTTCCTTGTTGTATCTCTCCTGATAGATTCTTCCAGCTCTTTGCAAATTTCCTGCATCTGAGCAATGATTTCATCATCAAGACTAGCATGACTTGAAGTTGAGAAGGATGTTCCAACATCAGACACATGATCTCCACCTAACAGCCTATAATTCAAAGTCATTGGAGATTTTCTCTTGCTGACTTTGTCACTTCTTACTAAGCATTCAGGAAATTGGTCCAAGATCATTCCACAGATTAAAGATAGAAAACATATGGGTAGCTTAATAGCAGATGAGCTAGCTTGCTTTAAAACTTGTTCAAAGATATATGCTCCAAAGTTGAAAGGGACCTTCTTTCCAATAGCATAGATAAATTTTCCAAGCATGGATGAGATGGTGGAAATATGGTTGATAGAAACCCAGTTTACCACTGCAATTCTGTGAAGGATAGCATATTTGACACTTAGCTTTCCAGAAGAGAGCTTTCCTTCATTTGGCCAAACTTTGATGCAGCCACCTGTTATCTCCTCACAGATTTCATCATCTGTTGCTTCTAATTTAGCCTGATGGTCCGTAGGTCTCCCCAGAAAGTTATTAATCACTTTGGGAGAAAATTTCATAGCTTTGCCTCTTACATAGACTTTTCTGAGTTTGCTATTACAGTCTTCAGGGATACTCACAACAAACTCCTTAAGCAACTTCTCATAACACGATCCTATGTCAGATACAGTCTTCATCAACCCAGCAGCTTCAATAAGATCAACCACTTCCTTATACTTGTTGAAGTCTTTTCCCAGCTCTCTCTCTAAAGCTACCCTTCTTTGGTTGACAATGTTCAACCTATCAGTTTGCCTCTGAGATCTGACAGTTTGATCCTCCCTTCTCCTACTGATGTCTTGGACATCAGTTCCAGCATTTGACTCATTCAGTTCTGTGACCCTCCTTTTCTTGATTGGAACCACAACTTTACTCCATTGCTTAGAGGGACATGCTCCAGCCTTTCTTTTGTTACTCCCCACATCAGCAGATTTTTTAATCATTTCTGCATCCTTTGAAGTCTCAATGGTATTCTCTTTTCTACTCCTGATTCTTTGAAGTATGTCAGCTATTGGTTCCTCATCAGAGTTTTTCTTAGCAATATTACTAGACATCTCAACCCTCTTCTTGCTTCTTCTTTCCCTAGCCACCTGAACTGGTATACAACCTTCAGTCCTATCAGTAGGACTATTATTTGTATTTCCAGCCATGGCTATTGGGACATCAGACCTGACATATTTATCAGCTTCACTAATAGCAATGGTGGCAAATCTTCTAAGACTCTGATCTCTGCTGGAAACATTATCATCAAGAGTCCTACTATCATTCTTAGTTTTATCCACCCTCATATTTGAACTCTTTTCAGTGACATTTTTTCTAGGGTTTAACTTATCAAAATAAAACCTAGTAATCATTTTTCCTTTCTTCCTAGATGAAAGGGGTTTAGACTTCTTACTTGACATACTTTCATTCACAGAGTGGGAAACTGGTTGCTCACCTCTAGTGTCAGAATGAACTACATTCAACGGGGCGATATCAAGAACAAGGTCTATGAGTTTGATCATTCGGTGAGGATCATAGTCTTCGTCATTGACTTGAGAAGTTCTTGAATCAGCAGGAAAATCATGATGTTGAGACATTTTTTGTTGCTTACAAAATGCAGTATTGAAGAGAGTAAGAGCAAACCCTAGCGAAGAAGAGTTTTGAGAGAGTAGGTCAGATGAAGTTTTCGCACTGTAGGATTGAAGTTGGAATGTGTTAGCTGGATTGTTTATAAGTTTTGGAAATGGGTCCTTATACACGTGCCATTCACAAGTTCTTTGGTTTAACACTTCCACAATTGTGCTTTCGTCTTTCCACAAATAGCAATTTTCTGAGGTTCTTTCACCTCTCATAACAACAACATTCTTTTCATCCATTATTAAACATTCGTGGGTTGTAAAAATGACCTTAAGACCTTGATCACACAGCTGGCTTATGCTTATTAGGTTAGTATCTAACCCCTCAACAAGCAATACTTCTTCCAGAATTGGCTGTCCTGGACCATCCACTCTTCCAACACCAAGCACTTTTCCTTTCGATCCATTACCAAAAATCACCTCATTAGGAGCATGATACTTAACATGTGACATATGTCCACTAATGCCTGTCATATGTCGAGAACATCCACTATCAAAGAACCATTTTTCATTTGTAGAGACTCTGAAAGACTTGTAGTCCCTATGTTCTTTTTCACTATCCTTTGAAGTCCATATCCTTTTTGTTTCAACCCAGCTCTTTTTCCTACTATACTGTTGCATGGGTTTGGGATAACCATGTAGCTTGTAGCAAAAATCTTTTATATGACCAAACTTCCCACAATGGTAGCATGTCCACCTTTGATTCTTTTTCTTTATGAACTTCTTCTGATGCCTGGGAGGATGTTGCAGCATGTTATTCAACATCTTCAAACTTCTCTTATCTTGAGCGGGTACTTCCTCAGATTCATTTGTTCCTTTAAATCCAATACCACTGACATTTCCAGTATCTCTTCCTGACTTCAGAAT
Source organism: Lathyrus tuberosus (assembly GCA_022829125.1). Classification (NCBI taxonomy): domain Eukaryota; kingdom Viridiplantae; phylum Streptophyta; class Magnoliopsida; order Fabales; family Fabaceae; genus Lathyrus; species Lathyrus tuberosus. The sequence continues at coordinate 25,524,969 of JALAZF010000017.1, forward strand.
TTCATCAAGTACATCCGAAATCCTATTTAACATCCTGACATTTTTGATCACGTTGTCCAGTTTTGAATTCAAATGATTTACTTCACTTTGTAGATCAGCTATAGTAGACATATACTCAGTATTCTCAGCTTCTAAATGAACAATAACACCTGCTTGTTCTTCTTTCTGCTGACATACTTCTTCATGTTCAAAGCACAATTTCTTAGAGGAGATAGCTAGCTCTTCAAAAGTAAGTTCTTCAGATTCATCATCTAATTCACATATTCCTGTTAATGCTGTCACCAACTTTGCAGATTTCTCATCAGTGTCAGTTTCAGAATCATCTTCGGACCATGTCATAGATAATCCCTTCTTCTGTCTTTTGAGATAAGTGGGACACTCAGTTTTTACGTGCCCAAATCCTTCACATTCATAGCATTGAACTCTCTTCCCTTGATTAAAGTTTTCTTCAGTTCTGGATCTTCTGCCTCCTTCCTGGTCTTTGTTGATGTCGAGAGACTTGTTCCGAACATTTTCTCTTGACTTCCAGTCCATTCTTTTCAACACTTTATTTAATTGTTTTCCAAGCAACACTAGCTCTTTGGATACATCTTCATCTTTGACCAGTTTTCCTTCATCATCTGAGTCATCAGCACTTGACACAAGTGCTATACTCTTCTTCTTTTCAGCTTTTTCACTGAATCCTAACTCAAAAGTTTTGAGTGATCCCATAAGCTCATCCACCTTCATCTTGTCAATGTCCCGAGCTTCCTCTATAGCAGTAACCTTCATATCAAATCTCCTAGGAAGAGACCTGAGAATCTTCCTGACCAGCTTGCTGTCAGACATCTTTTCTCCTAAGGCACTAGAGGCATTAGCTATCTCAATAATGTTCATATGAAAATCATGAATGCTCTCATCCTCTTTCATCTTCAAACTCTCAAACTTGCTAGTGAGAAGCTAAAGCTTTGACATTTTCACCTTTGAGGTCCCTTCATGAGCAACTTTCAAGACCTGCCAAGCCTCTTTGGCAATAGTACAATGCTCAATCAGTCTGAAGATATTTCTGTTGACACCATTGAACAATGCATTCATGGCTTTGGAATTTCCAACAGATCCTTTGTAGTCAGCATCATCCCAGTCGTCTTCTTCCTTCAGAACATCAGTAAGATTTCCTTCTCCATCTCTTACCTTTAGAGGCTCCCAACCTTTGAGAATAGCTTTCCATGCTTGATCATCCATGGACTTGATGAAAGCTATCATCCTAGGTTTCCAATACTCATAGTTTGAACCATCCAGCAGAGGTGGTTTATTCAGAGCTCCTCCATCCTTGTCCATTGTGCCAGAAAGTACCTTCCTTGAATCTCACCCAGAAACAACAAAGGGTGCCTGCTCTTGATGCCAATTGAAATTCTGGCCTATATATATCAGACGTCCTATCGAGATGTCGTGACACTGATATACAACAACAATGAACAAGTTCAAAATAAATGTGTGCATAAAATGTAAAGAACACCAGAAATTGTTAACCCAGTTCGGATCTAACTATCCTACATCTGGGGGCTACCAAGCCAGGGATGAAATCAATATTCGATAGTATCAATTCACTGATAACCACACCCGGTTCAATCAGCTCACTTAATCACTACCCTTCCTATGACTTCTTCCTAAGACTCCCCTAGGTATGAGGCCCTCCTCAAATCCCTCTTCAATCACAACATGTGACTGGTTCCTTACAAGACAAGTAACAATGGTCGAAACACAAATTCTCAATACTTCACAGCTTATGAGAATTAACACTCAGCTACTCAATGCTTAAAAGCTTATGAGCAACCTTACACAAGTTACACTACCGTCCTTGTACTGTTATCATAAGATACCAGTTAGGCTCACAAAACACAAGCACACAACCCTAAAAATACATGTAAGTTCGACACCTAAAACTAGGTTTACATCAGTCTATTTATAGCTTGTAATCTGGACTGAATTGGGCTTCAAAAACGCAGCAATTAGGCTGCTCACAAATCTGCAAAAATAACTCCAATAAAATAGGTCTTCAATCCAAAGTTTCCTATTATGTCTCCATAATTAGAAACAGCAGCAAATCCGAAAACCAACAAGTAACCCTAATCCAAAAATGCTTTGGATGCCACATAGGATAACCAAATATTCACAGAATATTCAGTTACAAATCATTGTAACAGATTCTACAATAAATCCTGACTTCACAGCGCGATGTCCTATGAGCAGTCATGGAACATCTTCATACGACATGTTGAACAAAGAGTAGTGAAACATATCTTTAGACATCTTCATTCATCACCTGCTGCTACATGAGTTTTAGCAAAATAATGCCAACCATAAAACCAAGGAAATAACATAGTTGTCTTAACATCCTAGACCTCTATGATCCTATGATCCTATACAAACAATGACTCCCCAATAGAGTTGCCATTTCTGTGACACTTGGTGAAATTAAAGTTTTCACCCTAAAAGAGGCCAGAAAGAATGCCTCCCACTGTGGTCGCCATTTTACTGTGGAAAATGGGGACGACAATGACTAGATCTTACTTTGGCTCCCACTGTGGTCGCCATATTTCTGTAGCGCGATTTTTGTGGTTTCGAATCACTATCACTTTGGTACTACAGTTTGATTCATTTTTTTATCCTGCAAAGCTGATTAAGGAAGGGAAATAGATGTCTCCAATTAACCCTGCTTACATACTGAGGTTAAACAGTCAAAACAGTTGGTTTACAGATGCTATCAAAATAGGGGGTTCTTCTTTAGGGTTATTTGCTTAAAAACAGTGTCTAGGCTATTGGTAAGGTGTTAGGTCTGATGCTTTTTGATTGATGTATGAAGGTACGGGATTTTGGGTTTTTGATTAGTATGCTCGCTAAGATTTTTGCAATCTTATGCCTACGTATTCCCGTTTAACGAAACAGGGAAATCAGAGCAATCGTAGTTCCTCCTATTCTATGGGAGGAAAGAGACTGTTTTGGTGTCTTGTTCAAAGCCCAAGACATGAAGCCAAAGGTGGTTTGTATCTTGTTCAAAGCCCAAGATGTGAAGCTAAAGGGTTTTGACTGAGAGAGAATTTGTCATCTCTAAAGAGGAATTGTTGAGGTTTGTATGTTGTGAGGAAAGCACAAATTTGATGCTAAAAGATTGATTGACTCAACCAGGGGATTTCTTTATTCAAAGCCTTAGAGGAGGCTAGAAGCTTGACTTTTCCGGGAAAAATATTCTTTATGTCTTGTACAAAGCCCAAGATTGAGGCTAAAAAGGATTTTGACTCCATTGGGGAGAATGTATCTTGTATAAAGCCCAAGATGGAGGCTGAAATGGTTTGAATCAATAAGAGAGTACTTTTATCTGTCCTGTATAAAGCCCAAAACGGAGGCTACAAAAGGTTGACTCAACAAGAGAGTCTGAAGATTGGTTGACTCAACAAGAGAGTCCTGAGGCTTAATCCATTTGGAATGTTGCAGCCTTGTGCTTGATCCTTGAGGTGGGAGTCCTCTTGATCCATTGTGGATGTTTGAGAGGTTTAGACAAGTTGAAGATCATGTCATTCCTTGATTGATCCTTTGTCTAAGAGCTCTGAGAGGGCTTGAAACCCTAAGTTTGATTGTAGTGTATGCTCACCCATCCTTGGGGAGACTAATGAGGTATGATGGTCCATCCATATTGTGATGATGATTTGTACAATGACGGGGAATCTTAGTGGTCAAAATTTGGAGTATGACAACAAGCAACGTTCACCACTCAATAGAATCGAACAATGACAAAGAATTTAGTTCTTAAACAAATATCATGGAATGTTTCAAATAAAAACTAAATTTTCATACTTGAATCACTCTAACACTCCTCTTCAGAATAAGAATGAAGAAATTAACGCGTTTGCAACCGCGGGGCAATTTCACTCACCTGAGAAACAATGCTAATAACAATCTAATTCATACATCCATCTAACAATCAAAAAATGAAATCATGGAAGCAAAAAGACCACTAAGGGCTTTAAAGGCTGTAGCTTGGTCGGGTTAACAATAAAGGGACATTTCTAAAGGCCATTGAATCGAAATTTCTGATGAAAAAGAACATTCACTATACAAGGTTTTCACACATCTCAACTTCATTCACCATTTTCATTCCTTTACCACAGACCTTCTCGAACTTCCTTATGCACAATTATTTCATTCTCTATTTTTCTTATTTAAACAAGCATTCTTTTTTTCTTTTGTTTTTCACATTCATATTTACACTTTTTCTTTTCATGCTTGTTTGAAATTTTTCAAAAGGTTTAGCAACCTACCGTTCTTCTTTTTCATTCTCCCCAACTTGAATTCAACCAAACCTCAAGTGAATGTTTCTTGCTTTTTATGGCAAGGAAATCAGATTAAAACAATGTTCAAAGGTTCAAGAAGAAATTTTTAGAACCTCACAAAATTCAATGATGAACAATACTTTCAAATTATGTACATAAACCAAGTTCATCACTAAAATAAGATCTAAACTGTTTAGGCTCAAAAGGGTTAACGGATTCTCTCTACTCATAGGTAAGGTACTTTTGGATATGGTTGTGCTCAATATAAACAAGTGCCTTGATAATTTCTAATGCTTCCACAAAATTACAATAATCAAAAGATAAAGCAAGAATCAAACGAATTAAACAAAGCTATTAGTCATCCTAGCATATAGTAAACAATGGAGGTTTCTCACAATTTATGGCTTTCGGACCTAAGTGAAACAAGCATTCAAACAAGTTACAAAATGAAACAAGAATACACATTTGCACAAAGCACAAAATTCTTAAATCAATCTAACATTCTATAAAGTGGTACAATTTACCTTCCATACATTCAATGCTCACCATCCTATCATCACCATCCAGACTCGGTCGAAGCTTCATTGAATACTTTTATACAAATAGCAACCAATCTAGAAGGAGTTCTCATCATTCCTAATCACACTAGAGAAAACATAAAAGAAAACAAATATATACAATATAAACAAATGTACAAAGCTCAAAAATATAGAAACTATCGCAATGCGATTCAATATCCAAACACCAATCCCCGACAACAGCGCCATTTTGTTGGTGCGGTAAAGCAGCAAGCAAAAATTAATTAAGTACCCAATTTTGTCGTCTCCATAGGAATCGGTGTGAGAAAGAATGTCGTTCAACGGTCTCTACATTTCTAAGCTTATGATGCAAAAGTTTTGGTTAAAAGGTTTAAGGCACCAAAATTAAAGGAAGAAAATGTAAAGACAGAAAATATAAAGTAAAGACTGAATTATAAACGGAGCCTTGTTAGGATTGGATCTCATCAATTGATAACACATGCATTCTTCTAATCAAATAAGAACAAATTAATCAGTCGTCTAATATCCTCACGTATCACTCACGATATACATATCCTCTCGGTCCCCGCATGTTGTGAGTGATTTTGTACCGATCAATAATTGCTCTCACACATTACCAATCATTACAAAGTATTTAAAACCTACATGAATGTTAAGCCTACATCCATTTCTGGCATCTAGACCCAACTAATATTACTATAACATCCATATCAAACTAATGAGTAATTTATATACAAAGCTATGATCAGAATACGTACATATGATTAACCCTTTTTACATGTATTCAACTAATTGGACAAATTATGTGAATATCGTTCTTCTTCACTATTATCACGCATCCTCGCAATACCACATCGATCCTACTCATGCTATTCATGCTACTAATCAACACAATACAATAAAAGATACAATGAATATTAACTCATAAAACGATGTCAAAAGTTTACTCATTGATAGATGAAAATCCAAGATCAAGGATTTGAAATAGGTTTTGTCAAGATCCACAAATAAGCAATCAAAGACAATCAACAATAGAGGATCAAAACTAGTTCACAAACATACATTAGATGAAATACATAAGGTATCAAAAGATTACATCCAAACCCCAACAAGAGATCAAAGATCTTACCTTCTCCCTCTTAGGGTTTGAGTTTCTCTCTCTAAAATATTCTTGAAATGAAGAGAGATAAAGTTCTGATGTGAAAAGTACAAGTTATGGCTAAAAAATGATGAAAAGTACTTATATAATACATTTTGAATCTGTTATGTTCGCACTGCAAACTTTTATTCGCCCAACGAACATCAAAAAGGCACCTGATGTGCCTCAGGAACAGTTAAACTGCCTCTGCAATTCTGCATAAGTTCGCAATGCGAACTTTTATTCGCAAAATGAACATTCGCAATGCGAACTTAGGTCCCTTTTCTTACTGCCTCAAGTCTAGGAGTATTCGCTGGGAAGTTTGCAAAGCGAACATTCGCGGGAAAGTTCGCAAAGCGAACTTTTTGAAGTTTTTTCATTTCCTTTGGCAACTTGCATCTCTTTTCTTGTGTCTTACTTCTTTGATGACTTAATGCCTTTTTCTGCACAATAACACACAAATTACAAGCACCAAAGGTATTTTCACAATAATTGAAGGATCACACAAAAACATGAATTAAATTTATGAAAACATGAGAATTGAGTTATAAAGTGCCAAGAAAGATGGTTCAATTTAAGTCAAAATTTGCACTTAACACCCGTACTAGATTTCTACCTAAGACTCTCCTAGGTATGAGACCCTTCTCAATTCCGTTTCAATCACAGCAGTGACTGAAAAATTACAACTCAATAAACTGTCCAACTCAGGTATTCACATAATACAAGAGAGGCTCACAAAAGTACAAACCCTATGTCATACCCCAAATTATGACCACTAAGATTTCCCATCATTGTGCAAACCATCATCATAATATGGATATACCTTTATGCCTCATCAATCTCCCCAAGAATTATTGAGCATTCACTACTATCAAAGATTAGGGTTTCAAGCCCTCTCAGAGCTCTTAGACAAAGAATCAATCAAGGAATGACATGATCTTCAACTTGTCTAAACCTCTCAAACATCCACAAAGGATCAAGAGGACTCACACTTCAAGGATTAAGCACAAGGTTTCTCCCTTCTAGGTGGATCAAGCCTTAAGATCGCCAATGTCACCAAATTAGGGTTTGGACGACCAGGGCCTCCAGACGGAAATTTTCCTCTAGGCATGAGCCAATGCTTCAAAGCATAAACTATGATGCTCTAAGAGACACCATAAACCCAATCATCAAGTCAATTTAGCCTCAGGAGATGCATTCATCAAAAAAATCAGGAATTAGGGTTTATTGACCTAATTCACCCCTAAGTTGACTTTTGGGACAAATCATGAGCCAAGACCTCAAGAGAGGATTTGAGGGTCTCTAACACATCACATTGATCCATTTACAACAATGGATTGAGCCAAGAAGCTTGAGCAACACGTTTAAATTTCATCTGAACCACAGTTAGGGTTTCGCGGGAAAAGTCAACTGTAGCTTTGACTTTTGACCAGGACATGCTCCCAAACCCTAAGACATGATTCAATACACCCTATAACAACTATGGAATCAATCCATCAAGTTTGATTTAGGTCAAGGACTTGATTTCATAGAGGATCGCACAGTTTGGAATTCATCTGACAAAAAGTCAACTGTGCACAAAAGTCAAACTTTGACTTTTTCAGGTTTTTCACAATTATGGTTTTTTAACCCTAAAATGATATTAATGTGTGATTGGAATCATCATTCATCAAGGAAAATCAAGAAAAGTGGTATAACTTGTAAAAGGGGTAACCATAAAAAACTTAGAAAATTTTCTAAGTTATGGAACAAAGTGGCTAGGGTACCAACTTTGGAGGATCATAACTCCTAAACCACAAGGCCATTTTTCCCCATCCAAAGTTGGATTTGTAGCCCTTATGGCCCTCTACAAAAGCTTCAACAACACCTCATTCCAATTCATTATGGATTTTGAGTTATGGAATGATCAAAGTGGATAAAAACATGAAATGCCACTTTTTCCAACACTTAGTAAAATTTTCACTAAGTCAGAATCTGTCTTACTTTTTACAAAATGTAGGGGCATTTTTAACTTGGATCCAAAAAGTATCAAAACCAATTATGATCAAACAGTTGTTATATCATATGAGGGCTTTCCAAAATGGCCAAGAACATCACCTAACTCAACTTGAGTCATGAGATATGACAATGGCAATATGTCTTGCTGAAAACTACCAAGGCTAGGCAAAATTTTACACTTTTGCTCGATTTGGCAAAATCAGATAATTCCAAGCCTTGTCGACACTTTGGACACATCTGAGAGTCAAATCTAAAGGGAACAAACACTGATCCAAGCCTCCAAAGTCTTTGGAACAAGAAGTAGCATGACAAACCTAGAAATCCCTAAAAGAGGGACAAGACTCCAATTTTGGATTGGAGCATTTAATGGATGCTTAGAGGTGGCATGGACTGACACATTTACAACTGAATTCAGTCAAGAATGATCCAACAACTAGGGAACCAAAGGCCTGTGCTCTAACCTCTAGTCAATGGCTAGAGGAGACTTGGATTCTCATTTGCCAACATTGGCCAAACCTCTGTTGTGGTTTCCATTCACTATTGATCCCAAAACAAACTTGCTCTACTATAAATAGAGCTCATTTGTGCTCAGTTTGAGTACACCCAAGCCATCAAACAGATGATTTCCTCAAAATCCCTTTCTTTAGGCCAAAATGCCTTCTTTAGCAAGGTAACTCTGAGTTTTTGAGTTAGAGATCATTTCCACCACAGCTCATGATCCTAACACCTCCAATATATCATATCTAAGCTATCCAAACACTCACAAGTGACTTGTAATCCTTAAATCACAAAGTCACCTCTCAAAATAGTACTTTTGTACATTTTTCAAGCCATGCCTTGATTCAGTCACTTTCCAAACCAAATAAAACCTCAAACACACTCCAAATATCATCCTTGAACTGTCCCAAATGGTTCCCCCCATCTGGAACACCATTTGAGGGAGTTGCTATTTTGGCCATTTTAACCCCTTTTGCAAGAAAGGGCCAGTTTGTGTTTTTGCAGGTTCTAGCTGATTCCATTCATCCTAAAAGATTCTAAGGGATCATTTGAGAGTGTCCAATGCATCAAACCATTTCTGGAACAAGAAACTTGGCAGATTGCACAAAAACTCCAAAAGCTCAAAAGAGAGGTAGGCATCATGACTTGAACTTTCCAAAATATGCATTGCTTTGAAGTCCACTGATCATGCACATCTCATAAATGTTATATATGTTGTGTTTGAACCAATTCATCGTGTAATTCATGCCTGTACCAAAGTGTAGCATAGAAAATGCAATTATAGGCCAATTTCAAAACCACCATCGGATTTTGAGGAGGGAGCATGATCTGAAAAAAATACCACCACCATTTGATTCCTTGTGAAATTCTAGGCCAGATGCATATAAATTTTGTCCCCAACCATGGAAAAATGAGAAAGTTATGGACCTTCCCATTTCTTGCCAAAACTTGCCTTGCCTTGCCTTGGCCAGGCCTAGAAAACAAGGCAAGCCTTGTATATTTGTTGGTTTGTTTTAATCAACGGATGTATCACCACCCCAGTGGTAAGGCGCACGCCCTATAACCTTGAGATCGTGGGTTCAAACCCCACCCATGCCATTTTGTGTTTTCTCACATTTTGCTATTTTTTTAAATATTTTCATGTTTTGTTAATTAATTGGAAAATTAATAACTCCCTCAATTTGAATTATTTTTTATTGGTTCTTTTTTCAAAAAATCACAAAAATGTTGAAATATTTTATTCCCTAAAAAAATTAGATTTATATTATTTATTTAATATAATTAGTATTTTTGTGAATAAATGTCTTTTATATGTTTTTAAACTCTTTTAAAAATAAATATCCATTTTGGAAAATCAAAACCAAGTAGGTTTTAATTCATCTTGTGATGAAAAACTCATTTTTCAAACTTTCAACAAAAATCACAAGTGGTTTATTCAAACTTATTTGGTATTTTTATCATTTTCTTTAAATATTTCCTTTTAAAAGAAAACAAATTTAGGGTTTCCTTGATTTTCACTCAAACAAACATTTTTCAATCACTCATGGGCCTCTAATAGAGTGTAAGACCTAATCCTTTGTAAATACAAACCTTTTGGGCCTCACTTATTGTATAAGTCCCGTTGTATTTCAAAAGTTCGGCGCGATCATCGCCCGTTTAAAACAACCCATCTGGGCCTCTCCTCGAGCTATAAGACCCATTCAAAATCTTTGGGCCTCTAATAGAGTGTAAGACCCATCCCTTTTTAACCAAAACAATCTTTGGGCCTCAGATATTGTATAAGTCCCTCTGCGTTAAAAGAAAAGCTCGGCGCGATCGCCAGTTCAAAAGAATCATCTGGACCTACCCTCGTGTTATAAGCCCCATTATTTTTCTTTCAATCATTTTGGGCCTCTTGAGAGAGTGTAAGACCCATCCCTTTGTACATAAAACCTTTCTTGGGCCTCAGTCACTTGTATAAGTCCCTGTATAATTTCAAACAACAGTGCAATCACCGATAAAACCCTGGGCCTCTCCCTGAGATGTAAGCCCCAATTTTCCTTTCAAAAAGCACTTTCTCCTTTGATTTTGTAACATACTGTTATTTTCAATTTCTTTGTTGAACAACTAACCAAACAACATGGAAGCTCTACAACCGAGTAAGTGTTTACCCGCTTTCATTTACCGCTTTCATATGTATATAACTGTACTGTGGGGCTGTTTCACTGTAAGTCTTGTTTCATAAACTCATATCGACTGTGTAATAATAGTATAGATATTTAGAGTTTCCCCGACAACTACATCTAGAACTAGACAGAACCTAGTCTCCTTACATCCGACGTTCTCTCGGACATTTCAACATAACCATGAGAATTTTCTTTCACAACAATTTTAGATAACTAGATCTAAGAAATCTCCCCCTTGAACAGTTCATATACAAAAGGCCAATGTTCCAAGTGAAACCCCTTCTGGAACTGTTCATCAACCTCCTCTTGGGCTTAGTGCAAGGACCCACACGCTTCCTAAAAGCATCCCCGCCTCCTCTTGGGCGTTGTACAAGGACCCGTCGGCTTCTTAGAAGTTTTCGCAGCCTCCTCTTAGGCTTCGTATAAAGATTCTTCCTCCAGGAAGATAGCCTCCTCTTGGGCTTCGTACAAATTGTCCTTTCGGCTTCTTAAAAGTTTTTCTCGCCTCCTCTTGGGCTTCGTACAAATTGTCCCGATGACCTCTTAAAGGTATAGGAACAGAAATTAGTCATCTTAATAGAACAGTCTTTCAAAGAGTCTAGATCTTTTTACCTCGAACGTACTGTCTCTTAATTTCTCTTAAGCATAATACAAAACATAAAACTCTAGACTTGGACAGTCTAATCTCCTTGAGTCTCGAAGACATTCTCAAGTTCCTTTCAAAAATAGAAAAAAGCACCCGTAGACTTGGGCAGTCTTAATACCCTTTGGATTCCCCGTTTCCTTAGAGAACAAGAAATAATCTCGATCCTCAGATCAAATCCATGAGTATAACATTACCCATAGAACTGATTTTCTCTTTTAACCAACATGCTGGACCTGTCACTAAATTGAAACAGTTACCCTAGCCTTCTCTTGGGCTTTGTACAAATGATTCTCCCAGTGGAGCAAACCTTTTAGCCTCCATCTCGGGCCTCGTACGAGATACAAAACACTCTCTTGTTGAGTATAAAAAGACTCTCTTGTTGAGTCAATCTTCCAATAGCCTCCATCTCGGGCTTCATACGATATACTAAATCACTCTCTTGTTGAGTATAAAAGACTCTCTTGTTGAGTCAACTCCCTTTTAGCTTCTATCTCGGGCTTCGTACGAGATACCAAATCACTCTCTTGTTGAGTATAAAAGACTCTCTTGTTAAGTCAAACCTTTATCCTCCATCTCGGGCTTTGTACGAGATACAAAAACACTCTCTTGTTGAGTATAAAAGACTCTCTTGTTGAGTCACTTCCCTTTCGGCCTCCATCTCAGGCTTCATACGAGATACAAAAACACTCTCTTGTTGAGTATAAAAGACTCTCTTGTTGAGTCAAACACCTTTAGCCTCCATCTTGGGCTTCGTACAAGACACATACAAAAGCACTCTCTTGTTGAGTCAACCCTTTTAGCCTCTCTCTCGGGCTTTATACGAGACACATAAAAACACCCTCTTGTTGGGCCAGTAGCCTCCTCTTAGGCTTTGTATAAGGAAACCCCGATTCAGTCAATCAACCTTTTAGCATCAAAGTTGTGCCTCGTTCATAGTATACAAACATCAACAACTCCTTTTCCCTTCATCTAATTGCTGTAAGCGGCAAGCCTCTGGATTATTTACATCCACGCCATTGTCCCTCTTTTAGCATGAGAAATTCCTAAGGAAAGATGACATTGCTCTAAACTGAGTTAAAGTCTTCTCGTTCAGGTTAAAAATCCCCTATAAAGGAAATTATGGCATTGCTGGATTTACATATCCCAATTAAAGTAATTCTCCTTTATAATCAGTCACCCAACAGTTGTGACAAACAGACACTCTTTAGAGATGACAAATTCTCTCTAAAGTCAAAACCCTTTAGCTTCATATCTTGGGCTTCGAACAAGATACAAATAGACCCTTCAGCTTCACATCTTGGGCTTTGAACAAGATATAAACCACCTTTAGCTTCACGTCTTGGGCTTTGAATAAGACACCAAAACACCATTTCCTCCCATAGAATAGGAGGACCTACGATCGCTCTGATTTCCCTGTTCGGTAAACGGGAATACATAGGCATAAGATTGAAAGAGAAATCTTAGCGAGCACACAAATCAAAAACCCAAAATCCCGTACCTACATACATCAATCGAAAAGCATCAGTCCTAACATCCTACCAATAGCATAGTCCCGTCATTTTAGCCTTAACAAAATAAGTAGAAAGAGGCCCCACTTCCACATAGCATCTATAACCTAACAGACCGCTGTTTAAACTCAGTATGCAAGCAGGGTTAGTTGGAGACATCTATTCCCCTTCCTTTATCAGCTTCAATAGGATAAAAAATAAATCGACCTGTAGTACCCCAGAGCGGAAGTGCTTAAGAACCACGTCCAAAATCGCTCTCTACACCCTAGTACTCAATAACAATTGTATATCTTCATTGATTATTCTAGGTTAAATCCATTCTATTTATATTACTAAACAAAACTGGATTTGGGTTTCAGAATCGCAGCAAATCTCCTCCACAGAATCTGCGACATATTTTTCTCTAGAATAGTTTCTTCAATCCTAAGTTTCCAGAAATGTCTCCATACTCGGAAACAACATATTCCTTTTAGAATCAGAATCTCTGATTCCTCAATCTCAGATGCCACCTAGGACCAAATCATATTCCAATCACACCTGGAAAACAGACACAATTATTTTAAACTGTAATAGACAAAGATGTCGAATCAACATGATAGGACATCTTGTCTAACACCTTAACCTGCAGTTAGTTCATCATGTCAGGACATCTTGTCCAACATCTTTCTGCTAAGTTAGTTTTTACCAAAATTGATGCCAACCTCAAAGGGTTGAACTCATCAATCTCCCCTTTTGACAGATTTTGGCTAAAACTAACTTCAATTAACCTAAAGACAAAATTAATCAGAACAGGGAGACCATCATCAGAACAACAGTGGAACACTAAACTTTTGTCTCCCCCTCAACCAATACCTTTTTCTGCAAGCAGCACCAGCACTACTCCCCCTCAATGGTTAGTAGCAGTCAGCAGTGGTTAGTGATGTTAGTATTACTCCCCCTTTTTTAGCCATAATATGACAAAGGCGGAAAGAACTCAAAAGCCAATTAACCAGTATATCGTAGTTAAAGTACACACCCAAACAAAAGTAAATTATCCTGGGCATTAAGCCCTTACAAAACCAAAAATATAAAACAAGGAAAACCTTGAACTTGAGAGAATGCTTAACAACCCTCTCAACTCTGATGGAAATACATATTAAGATATTTGAATAGCATTCCCACATCCAATGGAATGTTATGCCCCTTCAGATAGGCAAACTCAAAGCTTGCCTCTCAATACTTCAAATTGATTCGCATCCAAAGCTTTAGTAAAAATGTCAGCTAGTTGATTTTCTGTGGCAACATGCTCTAGGGTTAAGATTTTGTCCTCCATAAGGTCTCGAATAAAGTGGTGCCTGATGTCAATGTGTTTAGTTCGGCTGTGCTAAATGGGATTCTTTGAAATATTTATTGCACTCAAGTTGTCACAGAAGAGTGTCATAACATTTTGCGTGACATTATATTCAGTCAGCATTTGCTTCATCCACATCATTTAAAAACAGTTTCTCCTTGCTGTAATGTATTCCGCTTCAGCAGTAGACAAAGAGACACAATTTTTCTTTTTACTGAACCAGGAGATTAAATTGTTCCCTAGAAAAAAAGTCCACCAGAGGTGCTTTTTCTATCGTCTGCATTTCTAGCCCAATCAGCATCACAATATCCTATTAATACAGAGTCAGAGCTATGTGTATAGAGTAGTCCATAGTCACATGTACCAATTACATACTTCAGAATTCTTTTGACCTGATTAATATGGCTAACTTTGGGTTCAGCCTGATACCTTGCACAGACTCCTACTGCAAATGTTATATCAGGTCTGCTAGCTGTAAGGTATAAAAGACTTCTAATCATGCTTCTATAGAGATTCTGAATAACACTTACTCCTTTCTCGTCTTTAGGCAATTTCATGTGAGTAGGAGCAGGAGTCCTCTTGTGTTTTTCATTCTCCAAACCAAACTTTTTAACAATATTCTTGGCATATTTCCCTTGACAGAGAAATATAGAATCTTCCATTTTTTTGACTTGGAGACCAAGGAAGTAAGTTAACTCTCTAACTAGACTCATTTCAAACTCAGATTGAATTTGCTTCACAAAATGTTGAACCATCTCTTCTGACAATCCTCCAAAGACAATATCATTGACATAAATTTGTGCTATGGTGAGTTTTCCTTCCCTTTCTCTAACAAAGAGGGTTTTATCAATTTCTCCCTCTCTATAGCCATTTGTGACAAGTAATTCAGTTAGTCTTTCATACCAGGCCCTTGGAGCTTGTTTCAACCCATATAAGGTTTTCTTCATCTTGTATACATGATCTAGAAATGCAGGTATCCGTTCAGAAATGCACTCTTGACATCCATTTGAAAAAGATTAAACTTCAGCAGACAGGTTATTCCAAGTAGCAGTCTCACAGATTCCAGTCTAGCCACAGGAGCAAAAGTTTCATCAAAATCCACTCCCTCTATCTGCGTGTACCCTTGCGCAACAAGTATGGTCTTGTTTCTTGTGACTACACCGTGTTCATCAGACTTGTTTTTAAACACCCACTTTGTTCTAATCACATTTGATCCTTCAGGTCTGGGTACAAGATCTCATACCTC
This sequence comes from Lathyrus tuberosus, assembly GCA_022829125.1. Lineage (NCBI taxonomy): Eukaryota > Viridiplantae > Streptophyta > Magnoliopsida > Fabales > Fabaceae > Lathyrus > Lathyrus tuberosus. The sequence continues at coordinate 25,540,344 of JALAZF010000017.1, forward strand.
ATGCCTCTTGAACTGCCATAGCTCTTCTTGCATCGCATTAATCCATAATTCATATGTCAAGGCCTCCTTGACATTCTTGGGTTCCATCTTTGACACAAAACAGGCACATCAACAACATCTCGTGATCCGGTTATCCTTCATCCATTTGGGTCCCCAATTATGAGTTCCTTGGGGTGATCTTTCTGAATTCTGATGGAGGGTCCCTTGTCAACCCGCTCAGTCACAGTAGGTTCATGATTGTCATCGTTGGATACTGCAGCACCTTCAGAGTTATCTTGGGGTGTTTCAACATCCTCTGTGACATCTTCCTCCCCCATGGGAAAGAATGCTCCAATATCATTTGTAGCTTCGACTTCTATAGATGAGTCATCAACCACAACATTTATGGACTCCAGTACCACTTAAGTTCTTGAATTGTAGACTCTATATGCTTTGCTATTTGTAGAGTGTCCTAGAAAGATTCCTTCTTCACTCTTGGGATCCATCTTCCTTCTCTGCTCATGGTCTGCAAGGATGTAACATTTGCTTCTGAAGTCATGAATGTAATTCACAGTTGGCTTTCTACCTTTCCATAATTCATATAATGTGCAGATGTTCTAGACCTGATGGTTGCCCTGTTTAAGATGTAGCAAGCTGTGTTCATTGCTTCAGCCCAAAAGTGATAAGGAAGTTTTTTGGCATGAAGCATGACCCTTGCACATTCTTGAATAGTTTTATTCTTTCTCTCAAGTACACAATTCTATAGAGGAGTGATGGACGAAGAGAACTCATGACTGATTCCTTTTGAGGAGCAGAACTCATTAAACTTACTGTTCTCAAACTCCTTCCCGTGATCGCTTCTTATTCTGACAATCCCACAATCCTTCTCTCTTTGAATTTTCTGACACAATCCTTTGAAAACTTCAAATACCTCTGACTTCTCTTTGATAAAATGCACCCAAGTGTACCTAGAGAAATCATCTACAACAACATATGCATACCTTTTTCCACCAAGGCTTCAACCTACATAGGTCCCATTAAATCCATATGGAGAAGCTCTAAGTTTTTTGAGGTGGTCTGATGTTGAAGCCTTTTATGTGACATTCTAGTTTGTTTGCCAATTTGGCATTCCCCACATATCTTGCCTTCATCTATCTTCAGATTAGGAATACCTCTGACAACCTCCTTGGATATGACTTCTTTCATTCCTTTCAAGTGCAAATGACCAAGTTTCTGATGCCATATCTTCACTTCATATTCCCTTGACACCAGGCAGGTGGAAGGACACTTAGTTTCACGAGGAGTCCATAAGTAACAATTATCCTCAGACCTGGTTCCTTTCATGATAAGTTCCTCTTTATCGTTTGTTACCAGGCACTCAGATTCAGAAAAGTTAACCTTAAGACCTTGATCACACAATTAGCTAATGCTTATTAGATTTGATGTCAATCCTTTGACATACAAGACCCTATCAAGACTGGGCTAACCATCATACTTTAACTTACCAACACCTTTTATCTCTCCTTTTGAACCATCTCCAAAGGTGACATGGCCAGTGGAATGGGGATTGATGTCAACCAAGAACTTCTTGACACCTGTCATGTGTCTGGAACAGCCACTGTCAAAATAACAGTCTTCTTTAGCAGAGGCTCTCAAGGAGGTATGAGCTATGAAGGCGAAAATTTGATCCTTAGAGATCCACTTCTTCTTCCCTTTAGGAACCTTATTTCTTCTTCTGGATCGTGTTGATGATTTAGGATATCCATTCAACTTATAGCAGTGAGCCTTTATGTGACCGAACTTCCCACAGTAATAGCACTGCTTGTCCTGTTTTTTCCTTCCTGGAGAGATGTTCTGAGGCCTTTGATAATGTTGAGACATTCTTCTTGACATCACTTGGGATGAGTTTCCTCTAGTCCTCTGTCCTTTGATCTCAACTTGATCATTGCAGCCGAGACCTCTTCCACTTCCAGTATTTCTTTGTGACATAAGGATTTCATCTAGCACATCTGAGCTATTGTTCAGCATCTTTATGTACTTGGCCATGTTGTTAAGTTTGGAGTTTAACAACAGCACTTCATCCTCCAGATCAGAGATTATTTCTAAATGATTTAGTCTTTCATCTCAAAGTTGGGAAATAAGATTCTACTGATCTTGTCCTAATTGACGTAGTTCAGCACTTTGAGTGAATACCTCCTTATATGAGGCAGCAAGATCACCAGGGTTGAGATATCCAATATCTGATTCCTTGTCAGAATCATAAACTCCAATGACTACAGACACCTTTTTAGCAGGCTCTCCATCGCTCGAGGAGTCATCCTTAGACCACGAGGTGGATAAACCTTTTTTCTCCTTCTTGTGGAAGGTGGAACATTCACCTCTTGTGTGTCCAAAACCCCCACACTCAAAGCATTGAATTCCCTTTCCACGGTTGGGTTTCTTATTATAGCTAGGATTATTCCGAATTTTCTCGATCTATAGATGTTGGAAGTCTGAGCCTTGACATTGGTCTTAGACTTCTCATCCAGTTATTCACCAGTTGGTGATACTATTTTTCAAGAAACCGTACAACTTTGGACAGGTCCTCATTGGAGCCACCCTCTTCTTGGTTGGTCACCAAGGCTAGACTTTTCTTCTTTTCATCATTTTTGCTGATAGCCATCTCAAAAATTTGGAGTGATCCCATGAGCTCATCTACTTTGATAGTATTTATATCCCGAGCTTCCTCAATAGCTGTCACTTTCATATCAAATATCTTGGGGAGAGACCTCAGGATTTTTTGAACCAACTTGGCTTCAGGAATTTTCTCTCCCAGGTCACTTGATGTGTTGGCAATATCAACAATGTGAGGGAAGTTTCTCTCTATGTACTTGATTTTAATGATGTCAAAACTATCATGCTTTGCACATATAGATTTCACATGAATGCACATTAGGTGTTCTAAGGATGTTTGATCATGTTGGCAATGTTCTAGGTGCATTAGATATGGTTAAACACCTTTAGGAAAGTCAAAAATGTGATTTTTGCATGTTTGAATGGTGTGAGTCGACTCATAACCTTGTTCAGGTCTACTCATACATGCTGGATTTATGTCTGTTAAAACTGTGTGTTGCAGGTATGCTCAGGTCGACTCTTCAGGTCGACGCATACATCCTGCATTTGTGTATGTCAAAAACTGGGTGTTATGAGTCGACGCATAGACCTGTTTAGGTCGACTGTTCGCTGTTTTGCACCAGTTTTTTGCTGTGTTATTCACTCTAAAATTCTGTTTCTCTCTTATATTTTTCTAGGATAATATATCTATCATTTTAGCTCATTTTTTAGTGAATACCTAGAAACGTGAAAGATATATGCCATTTCTCTCATCAACTTCATCTTCTTCTTTGAGTATACAAACAACTACACATAACCATTTTTGTTTGTTGTGTTCATTGATTTGAAGTGATAAGGTTCAGATTTCAGGAAGTGTTATCTTCATTTCTGTGTTGAGATTTGTGGTAGGTTTTTCTTGAATAAAACCTTAGGGTTTTCTCCTCCAAGAATCAAAGGGATTTTGGGGGTTTTGCACAAGCCGTTTCGTTCTACAAGGATTCAGCCAGGCGAAGGTAACCGAAGATATCGGTTTAGTAGCTGTAATCGGAGGATCGTAGAAGAGAGGTTTGGGTTCGAATTTTGGTAGATTGCAATTGATCGAGTGAAGGTAACCGAAGAACGGTGATTTCTTTCGGTTTAGTAGTGTGGGACGATAATTGGATCTACCATATTCGAAGCACTTGATTAATCTATAATCAAGGGAAGAGAAGGCTTTACATCAACAATTAGAAGACGTTTGACGATTTGATTGTTCATAAGTTTTATCTTGTATAAACACACAATTGCAACGATAATATATATATCTTAATTCTATGTTCGGAATTGGGGGCAGAGGTACCCATAGCGAGGACAATTGGGGAACTGCCTTGTAAGTTCATGTAATTGGCTGAAATTTTGTTAAAACAATGCTGATGTCATGGTTGATGTTGCAACATGAGCTTCTAGCATTATTGATGTGTTTAGGTAACATTCAGGTTTGTTAAAGATGTAAGGGTTGCAGCTGTGTGCTGATGTTACACCCGATGTCTTGACATCAGTAGTGAACATCAGGTCTGAGATGTTTAGGGTTGCACATGGTTTTGGTTTAATGAAATATTCTGCTGAAGAAAATCAGAGATTGCAGGCGAATATCATGGGAGATATATTCTGTTGCAATCATGTGTGAAGAAGATTAGTTTGTTACTAATTTAATGCATAAAGATATGGAGAATTTTTAGAGTTAATCATTCAAGATTTAATTGAAGATTTGATTGAAGATCTATTTAGGAGCAGAATCTTTTGCAGATTTGGTACAGAAGATTTGATATGATTTGAAGGCCCAAATCCAGTTGGGAAAAAGCTATAAATAGAATGCTTGTAATCTAGAATGCGTACGGGTCCAAGATGTAGATCATTAGGGCTTTGTCTAAGTAAACCACTCGGGTTGTGAGATGGTCATTGTGGTATTACTCAGAAACCTGTAGGTAATGAGTATTGTATTGTTCTTGGAGGAAGCTATTAAGCAACTCCAAGGTGTGTCATGGAAGTGTGTCTTCTAAGTTTGTGTGATAGAAAATTTGCTGGTAATCAAGCTGTTGATGCAGTGGTGGTGAAGTTGACTGTTAGACATCATTGCGATGATTAGGAGTGAGATGGAGTCTCTTATCTAGGGAGGACTTAGATAGAAGGGTCATTGGGTAGTGATTAAATTAGGTAGATTTCAACTGGTCTGTTGAGTCTGTAATTTGATACTGCTAATAGCGGACTTTCTTCCTGGCTTGGTATGCCCCCAGATGTAGGTTGTTGAACCGAACTGGGTGAACAATCCTTGTGTGTGGTTTATGCGTTACTGTTACTATTAGTGCCTTGTTCATACAGCAGATTGCGATGTCGTGACATTGCACAAGAAATCACACATATGTACTAGAATTTCAATTGGTATCAGAGCAGGCATCCTGTCTGTTTCTGGATGAGATCTAGGGAAGATACTTTCTGGTTCATGAGCAAGGAAGAGAGTTGTTTGGATGATCCCTTGGAGTGAAGGATGGACTATTCATGATAAAGTATTGTTGGCACGTGGTTTATGCTGATAGTGTGCAAGGATTTTTGAGTAGTGCCTGAAGGTTGTTGAGGAGTTGTTATGTGTTCCGCTGCATGGTATCTGTTGTAACCCTGTTTGGTTCCTGTATCTCTGGTGTTGAGATTCTAGGAAGATATTCTCTTGGAAAGACATTAGGGTTTGGTCTCCTCAGCAGGATATTCTATAAGGTGAATGGATCTTCTAAAGACTGTTTGACATGGAAGGATCAGAAGAAGAATATATTTCAAGTCAGACATTGAAGACCAATCTGTTTAGAACAGTGATTCCTTCTTAATCATCTTTCTTGATGGTGAAAGAAGAGGGTCGAGCCAAAGCAAAAGAGTATCACTGTCAAATCTTTCATGCGGGAGTGAAGATCTTGATAAGTTATCTCTTGAGCCTAGTTGTGGTGACCTAATGAGGAGGAAGTTTCATCAAGAAAGAAGCTGAGCTTACTATGTCTCGACACCGAGCTACACATCAGCAGTCTATGGTAAATGCTGAGTCAAAGTTCTATTAGATTGTAGCTGTTTTGAAGGATCACTGAAGCTGTGAAGTTGAACAATGTTTGAGATGATGTTTATAATGTCATAGCATCTCAGATGTGCTGGTAGTAATCTTGATAGCAGAAGAGAAGGAGATGATCCTTGAGGACAATTTTATAGGGAAAATGCATACAAGAGATATGTGTGGATTAATATGATTGTAGTCTCCAAAGCCATAGTAGATGTTTAGTGTGATGATTGCTGATGTCGGAACTGATGTTGAAACATCATTTCAGTTCTTTGCTCAGGGAGGAGTGAAAGGTCAAGACACTGACCTAACCTGGAATGCTTTTGCAGTGTGAATGGTCTGTCATGAAGAAGATTCAGAAGATGCTGGAATCTGAAGAAGGGTTAAACCACAGGGATCAATTGCTATTTGTGAAGTTCACAAGTATTTAATTGATTATCCTTGAAAGACAAGATTAAGGATGTTATGTCTATTGTTTTAACATCTTATCATCAGAGGTTTGGAGAATCATGGGAGGGGTTCTACATTCACTCACAAGTCGCCTAGGTGTTGACCTGGGATTATTGCTTAGCATCTGTTCCTACAAAGTATTGTGAATGACTTGTCCAGATGGTGGTGTTGTTGAAGATGAAGATGGAAAACTATGAAGACATCATAATCTTGATGGTTACAGCTTGGATCAGTTTATTTGTGATCTAAGTGGTTTGGAGCATGGTGTTTGCTCTGGTTGTGAAGTTCGCGGATAAGTGGCAGTTATCTCTGGCTTTCTACTGACGGCTCTACTAAGGGAAGTGACACTCTTTAGTATTGCTATGGGGTAGTCTTGGATTACTTATTTTCTAAAGATTCAGATGTGGTAGGTTTGATGTCTTTGGAGTTTCTAAGCAGGATGGAGGTTGTTTACTCAAACTTAATTGTTGAATCAAGTCTATGAGAGCATGGTAATCTGTTTCTGTAAAGGGAGGAGGTTCTTCTAAGTGGCAGAAGGAAGAGCTGAATTCAACAGTTGGATGTCATAATGTTCTGACATCTAGCTTAACACCAGGAGTCTCAGCTGGTGATGTGGCACATCAGCTTATGATAGGATGATCTACAGGAATGAACAATAGAATGCTTCAAATAGATCGTTCTAATGGCAGTTTGTAGGAGCTGCAGGAAGGAGAAGATGTTACATGACCATGGCTTAGGGAGTCTAAGTGTGTTTGCTTTTGAGCAAGTGGAACATGTGACTTGAAGATCAAGTTTCCTTGGTGGATCAAGATATCTTTGTGAGAGTTCTGACAAACGTGAAAAGGTCAAAATGTGGCAATTGATTGTTTTCATATGAGGGTTCATGAATGAGGTGATCAAACTGTGGCATTTGGTTGATCTCAGTAGTGGTTTCGAAGAATCAAGATAATCAGAGTGTGGAAGCTGGTTACTATTGAGGAACAAGTTACCCTTGGGAAGAAGGGTGATGAGTTGAAGACTCAAGGAGAAGGTGGATGAGAGTTTAATTCTCTAGTTCTTTGGATTACTATGCAATAGTAAGTCCAGTTGGTGGAGCATATCAAGAATCATGGTGATGATGTCTTGGTGTGTGGCAGATGTTCTAACTTGTGCTGGGACATTGTCTGGTTGGATATCCTTGATGAAGGATGATTATGCCTTGGTTCAGGAGCTTGGTACCTATATCATGCCTAAAGGAGCGTCTACATAGTCATACGGGAGAATGATGAAGTAGAAGGTCTGCCTTGGATGGAGAATGAGAGAAGACTGAAGTAGATCAGGTATTGATTGATTGGAAGTCTGAAGATGAAGAGTATGATAGGGAATGACTACCTTTGGAGAAAGGCACAATGGTACCAATATGCATGCGCTCAGCAAGTGTGCTCAAATGTTCATATTCATCTAGAGCATTAGTTAACCATGACTGAGGGAGTACTTGTCTATGGATTTTGCTGCAAAGGTACATATATTGTGAAGATTGCTTGCTGATCAAGATTGTGAAGTTTGGTTGAATCTTGTGAGGATATAATGTCAGATAACATGCTATGACATTAGGTTGTTGGATGACATGTTGGTGTGGACATGAATGACTCTAGCCATGTGAAGCAAATTGTTTGAATCATATGCACACATGCTTCTGAGGAGGAGTCTGAAGGGAAGCTTTGTTTGTGTCTGGGAGAATGTGTTTTTCTCTGCAATTTCTGGAAGAACTCAGTAGGGGTTGTTGTTGATGGGAGATGCCACACTTCTCTAGGTGTGGTTTTAATTCATGGTAAGAGGACGTGACTTAAAGTATAGCGGAAGGCATTGTATTTGTGCCTCAGAACTTGTGGATGTTTGTCTGGATCAAGAGGTTCATTCCTGAGAGAAGTTGATCAGCTTGGCAAGATGTGAGTTTTTGAGCATGAGAAGATAACCAATCAAGAGGGAATCATGTGATTTTTGGTATTTGGATTGTTTGAGGATTAAGCATTAAGTGAATGCGTTCAGCAGGTGAGTTGAATAGAGGGTACGCTCTTGAAGACATGAAGATGAGTCTTATGTTTTCCATTCATTTAAGGTGTTCTTCTTCTTGCAAAGGAGCACTAGTTATCTTAGATAAGGGGAGTTGATCTCTTGTTGAAGAAGTTGTTTTTCTTTACTGCTCTAAAGGAATCTAGAAAGGACTGTGAGTTGTGCTGATCATTGAAAGTTGTGCTTGTGTGCTAATATTCTGAGGAGTCTTGGGTTGTTAAGTTTGTGAGCCAGCAGACAATGTCTGATACGATGTCAAAACATGGTATAGGACATGTTTTTCTTGGGCCAAACAAGGAAGTATTTTGGACGGTGGTGTAAGGATAAGGTGGGACACGTGGCTTCGACTGTGCATTGGACTGTTTTGGCACAATTTATGGTAAAAATCAGTTAGGAAACAATAAAAGTGGTCAAGACTGTTTTGGATGATAAACATTGAATTTGGATGGAGTTTTTAGTTCCTAAAATAGCGTTTCTATGACCAAGAACCTTGACTATTCAAAGCTCGTTAATTCCAAAGTATCTGATCAGCTATTTATAGGGGTTATTCTGTTCTCCCTCAGCCAGTGAGTGTTCTTGTCTCATAAGTCTTATGGCGTTTATTCGTGTTTGGGTGAGCACTACTTGGGTCTGGTTCTGTGAGGGCTTCCTTTGCCAATTTGTGGCTAAATGGGGGAGAAAGGAAAGGGATGTGCTAATTGGTTTGCACAGATGTTATATCTGGAGTTTGCAGTTCCTGATGTTGTAGAGGATGTTCTATCCTTAAGTTCGTGTTGAGTCTTTGTGACTTGTGTCCTGAGTTATGAACACAGTTGTGACTTGTGTTTTGAGTTACCTGGGTTGGAAGATTGGCACTTCTTAAGTGTCATCTTATGCCACAGGTCGACTGGGGGTGTCTGATCAAATGAGGTGTGCAGAATTCTCTTATGCCACCATTGGTCTTTGATGTCTAGAAAGACATTTCTTTTCTGGAGGAGTCTTCTACTCTTGTTCTGGGTCTGTCCTGGAAGGAAAAAGAAATGTGATGTGTTGAGGGGGAGTGGCAGATATCTTCTTCCTCATGTGCACCAATACTTCAGGCCTGTCTTGTACTTAGGTCCTGATGTGCTGCCTGGAGTTGCTGTTATATGGTGATGTTATGTCCAACATGATGTCCTAACATCATTCAAAATTAGCCAAAAAGATGATTCTCCATGGATACAGTACACAGTAGCTACTGATGTTTATTGTTAGGATCAGATGACTTCTAACGGTAGTATAGGGTTGTAATTGCTGCTGTAAATTGAGCTGTAATGTTTATATATGTGTTTTAGCCAAAATTAGCCAAAGGGGGAGATTGTAAGTTCTTGTAATTGGCTGAAATTTTGTTAAAACAATGCTGATGTCATGGTTGATGTTGCAACATAAGCTTCTAGCATTATTGATGTGTTTAGGTAACATTCAGGTTTGTTAAAGATGTAAGGGTTGCAGCTGTGTGCTGATGTTACACCCGATGTCTTGACATCAGTAGTGAACATCAGGTCTGAGATGTTTAGGGTTGCACATGGTTTTGGTTTAATGAAATATTCTGCTGAAGAAAATCAGAGATTGTAGGCGAATATCATGGGAGATATATTCTGTTGCAATCATGTGTGAAGAAGATTAGTTTGTTACTAATTTAATGCATAAAGATATGGAGAATTTTTAGAGTTAATCATTGAAGATTTAATTGAAGATTTGATTGAAGATCTATTTAGGAGCAGAATCTTTTGCAGATTTGGTACAGAAGATTTGATATGATTTGAAGGACCAAATCCAGTTGGGAAAAAGCTATAAATAGAATGCTTGTAATCTAGAATGCGTACTGGTCCAAGATGTAGATCATTAAGGCTTTGTCTAATTAAACCACTCGGGTTGTGAGATGGTCACTGTGGTATTACTCAGAAACCTGTAGGCAATGAGTATTGTATTGTTCTTGGAGGAAGCTGTTAAGTAACTCCAAGGTGTGTCATGGAAGTGTGTCTTCTAAGTTTGTGTGATAGAAAAGTTGCTGGTAATCAAGCTGTTGATGTAGTGGCGGTGAAGTTGACTGCTAGACATCATTGCAATGATTGGGAGTGAGATGGAGTCTCTTATCTAGGGAGGACTTAGATAGAAAGGTCATTGGGTAGTGATTAAATTAGGTAGATGTCAACTGGTCTGTTGAGTCTGTAATTTAATACTGCTAATAGTGGACTTCCTTCCTGGCTTGGTATGCCCCCAGATGTAGGTTGTTGAACCGAACTGGGTGAAAAATCCTTGTGTGTGGTTTATGCGTTACTGTTACTATTAGTGCCTTGTTCATACAGCAGATTGCGATGTTGTGACATTGCACAAGACATCACACATCTGTACCAGAATTTCAAGCCTAATCAAATCGCGTTTGTTCTCTTTCTCCTTTAACTCTTTATATTTTCTGCATTGTTTGAATTTGCCAAGTTTTCAAGTTGTCTAAATTTCTGAGGTGTTGTAATCTAGAGCTGAAAAATCGTTTGGTTAAAGTGATACAATTCCTTGAATTGTATCTAGGAGTAGCTTGAACTTACTAACCATAGAAACTCTGCACTTAGTGTGTTTGTACACACCAAGTGTTTGATAATTTGTCTCAAAGCAAATTCAAACATTGTTTGTGTTTGATTGCTTATCGTTTTCCTCATTGGTTTGGTGTATACATAAAAACGCTATAATTTGTTGATTGTGTTTGATTTGATTAATACAACTGAATTTTTCTCTTCCATACTCATTCACAATATATACGTGCATATCCGATCCTTTTGGTAGAAGGTTCGTTGTAGACTTTTGATCCAGTGGTAGCTTCCGTTCAAACAAATTTTTTTAAATCCAATTTTGCGTGTAAAACTCGAAGGATCTATTCAACCCCCCTTCTAGATCCATAGCCATAGTCTAACAAGTGGTATCACGAGCTCCGGTTAATTCTGGTGCTTCGGTAAAACTTCTTGGATCATGGCAAACGAACCTAAGGGGGCTTATAAAAGAGCTCCAGTTTTTACAGGTGAAAACGACAGCTACTGGAAGGATTGTATGCACGTCCATATTAATTCCATAGATCGGAAGGTTTGGAACGTTATTTTAAATGGTCCCATGGAAATTACTATGACTAACGCGGAAGGCGTTGTCGTTCCTAAACCTGAAGCTCAATGGACTGAGGAGGATGAGAAAAAGTACAGCTATGATTGGAAGGCTCGTAATATGATCATCTCCTCCTTGGGAGTTGATGAGTATTATCGAGTCTCCCATTGTGAAACGGCCAAAGCCATGTGGGATGCTTTACAAGTAGCCCACGAAGGCACTAATGATGTTAAGATGGCTCGTATTAATACACTAACGCAAGAGTTTGATTTGTTTTACATGAAGCAAGGGGAAACCATTGCGGATATGCAAAAACGATTTACTCACATTATCAACAAATTGCATGTTCTTGGTAAACCAATTCCAAATGAGGTTTCTACTAACAAAATTCTGAGGTGTCTTAACAGGGAATGGCAACCGAAGGTCACCGCTATTAAGGAGGCCAATGATCTTGCTACACTAGACCTCACAACACTCTTTGGTAAACTCGATGAGCATGAGCAAGTGCTCATTAGCTTGGATAAACATGAAAAGAGTATCAAGAAAGAGAAGGCAAAAGATACGGAGAATAAGTCGATAGCTCTTAATGCTTCTTGTTCAAAGTCCACACATCAAGAGCTAAGTGACAATGAAGCCAATAATGACAAAGATGAAGAATCCGGGGATGATATGAGCTTATTTGTGAAGAGGTACAATAGATATGTTCGTAAGAACGATATTCAACACTCGGATAGAAATCTAGTCAAGTTCAGGAAGCAATCTAGAAGAAAAGGAAATAGAAATGGCAAGGTAATAAAAGGGACGTGCTACAACTCTGGAAAATTCGGGCACTACAAGCCGGATTATGCATCCCTAAAGAAAGACAAAGATAAGGATAATGACAAGAGTCGCTCAAACAAAAAGTCCAACAAATCTCGATGAGCATACATTGCTTGGGAAAGCGATAGTGAGTCGGGAAAAGATGATTCCTCAAGTGACAAAAGCGAATCCGTTAATTTTTGTCTTATGGCACGCCACAACAAAGCAAAAGAGGTAAAACACTCTAAATATGAAAATTCTCAAAGTATGTCTCATGCTAAATTAAAAAGAGCTTTTGATACATTGTACCATGAAGCTAAGGAAGCATTTCAACGCTTAGCTTCAAATAAAAAGATTTTTTCCTATTTGGAGAAAAACGTTTCTGATTCCGAAAAGGAATTGGAAGCGCTTAAAAACTCCATGGTGGATGTATCAAAAACTAAGATTGATGAGAATAAATATCCATGGTTTAAGTTTGGGGGCTGTGATAATTGTCATATTTGGCAAAGAGAGGTGAGAATCCTCAAAGCCAAGTTAGACAAGGCTCTCAAGCCTAAGATTACGTTTGCTATTGATCGATCACATTATCGTGAAACAATGAATAATCCGTATCAACAATACACGTATATGATTCGAGATAGTGATAGCATATGTGAACTCCAAATGAATCATGATTGCTTATACTGTTGTAAGCCTGGTCATACTATAGCCAAGTGCCGCTTTCGAAGATTTCTTGTTCCAAACGGCATTTATCAATGGTTGCCCAAAGGCAATCTTGGTTTCACTTACCATAAAGGACCCAATGAGAATTGGGTACCTACTCTCCCTTGATTATTTTTGTAGGTACAAAGTCTTGAGACCATCGAAGGAAGATGGGTTCTGGATAGTGGCTGCTCAAGACATATGACCGGAGACATATCTCTTTTCATCGACTTTGTGGCGAAGAAAAAGGGGTTTGTCACCTATGGAGATAACAACAAGGGACAGATTCTCGGTAAAGGTAGTATAGGTAACCCCTCATCTACTATTATCTCTGATGTACTTCTTGTGGAAGGCCTTAGACACAACCTTTTAAGCATTAATCAACTATGTGACAAGAATTATAAAGTCTCTTTTTCAAAGGATTGTTGCATAGTTGAAGATAGCGACACAAAGAATGTGTTTAAGGGCTTGAGGGTGAACAACGTCTATATGCTAGACCTAAACGAGGTATCATTGGATGGAGACAAGTGTTTAGTCACTATGAATGAAGATTCATGGTTGTGGCATAGACGCTTGGCTCATATCAACTTTGATTTGCTTAACAAAATTGTCTCTAAAGACCTAGTCATCGGTTTGCCCAAAATTAAATTCACAAAGGATCATCTTTGTGATGCGTGCCAAATGGGGAAGTAAACAAGGATCTCTTTTAAATCTAAAAATGTTGTTTCAACTATGAGACCCCTTGAGCTCCTCCATATGGACCTCTTTGGACCATCTAGGGTTAAAAGCCTAGGTGGTAACTATTATGGGTTTGTTATAGTCGATGATTTTTCTAGGTTTTGTTGGACAATTTTCTTAGCAAATAAGAGTGATACCTTTTTGGCCTTTGAACGATTTGCTAAGTTATCTCAGAACAAGTTAAACACAAACATTGGGTCAATCAGAAGTGATCATGGGGGTGAGTTTGAAAATCATTTATTTGAAGCATTTTGTGATTCCAACGGAATTGATCATAATTTTTCCGCACAACGTACCCCTCAACAAAATGGGGTAGTGGAACGTAAAAATAGAGTTTTGGAAGAACTTTGAAGGACTATGATCAATGATGGTGGATTACCAAAATACTTTTGGGCTGACGCCATAAGTACGACTTGTTATGTTTTGAATAGGGTGCTCATCCGACCTATTCTAAACAAGACACCGTATGAGCTTTTAAAAGGGCGTAAGCCAAACATCTATCACCTTCATGTATTTGGTTGCAAATGCTTTGTGTTAAACAATGGGAAAGAGACTCTTGGTAAATTTGATGCCAAGGCCGACGAGGGTAATTTTCTTGGATACTCTCAGTCAAGTAAAGCGTATAGAATTTATAATAAGAGGTTACGTGTAGTTGAAGAGTCAGTTCATGTTACCTTTGACGAGTCTTATCCGAGAAATGTCGGAGAAGGTAGTTCTTTTCATGGTGCAGGTGTACCTACTGAAGACATACTCAAGGACACTGATAAGGGAATTGATCAGCCTGAAGCAGTGCGTATTGAGGAGGAAAAGCATCACCAACCAGTGAAAAATGAGGATGATAATCATGATGATAAAGATGAACTTCCTCCAGCTTGGAAGTCTTCAAAAGACCATCCAATTGACAACATTCTCGGTGATATCTCTAAGGGAGTCTTCAAAAATGAAGGTGATATCTCTAAACTTAGTAATTTTTACTATTACTCTGCTTTTGTGTCACAAGTTGAACCTAAAAACTCTAAGGAGGCGTTACCCGATGAACATTGGTTTCTATCAATGCAAGATGAACTAAATCAATTCAGGAGAAATGAGGTTTGGGACCTTGTCCCCCCCTCTGCGAGATCATCGAGTAATCGGCACCCGATGGGTGATTAGGAATAAACTTGATGAAAATGGAGTAATAACGCGTAACAAAGCGCGGCTGGTAGCGCAAGGCTATAACCAAGAGGAAGGAATCGACTATGAGGAAACTTATGCGCCGGTTTCCCGACTCGAGCCTATACACCTTCTACTTGCCTATGCTTGCACAAATAACTTTAAACTATTCCAAATGGATGTTAAAAGTGCGTTCCTTAACGGATACATAAATGAAGAGGTCTATGTAGCCCAACCTCCGGGTTTTGAATCCCATGAATATCCTGATCATGTCTATAAACTTAAACGCGCTTTGTACGGACTCAAGCAAGCCCCTAGGGCTTGGTATGACCGTCTAAGCAAATTTTTACTTAATCAAGGATATTCAAGAGGTAAGGTTGACACAACCCTCTTTATTAAACGTCAAGGAAAACACTTAATTTTGGTACAAATTTATGTTGACGATATTATATTTGGGTCTACTAACATGACTTTGGTCAAGGAGTTTTCTAGTTTGATGAAAGGGGAGTTTGAAATGAGCATGATGGGGGAGCTCAACTATTTCCTCGGATTGCAAATCAAACAACTAGAATAGGGCACATTCGTGAGTCAAACGAAATATTGTCTTGAGTTACTAAAACGTTTTGATATGCTAAATTGCAAAGCAATAGATACTCCTATGCCTACAAGTGCTAATCTTGATCGCGACGAAAAGGGTAAGGATGTTGAGGTAAAGAAGTATCGAGGTATAATAGGGTCTCTTCTTTATCTTACCGCATCACGTCCCGATATAATGTTTAGTGTATGCATGTGTGCGAGGTATCAGGCACATCCCAAGGAATCCCACCTAAAAGCTGTTAAACGCATACTTAGGTATCTCTCCGGTACTCCAAAGTATGGTACGTGGTATTCCAAAGGAAGTGCTTGTTCCTTAGTTGGTTATTCCGATTCCGATTTTGCCGGGTGCAAATTGGATAGGAAAAGTACTAGTGGTACGTGTCACTTTTTCGCAAATTCCTTGGTGAGTTGGCATAGCAAGAAACATGTTTCCGTTGCTTTGTCAACAGCTGAGGCGGAATATGTTGCCTCCGGTAGTTGTTGTGCTCAAGTCCTATGGCTTAAACAACAATTGCTTAATTTCAGTTTAAAACTTGAACGTATTCCGATTCTATGCGATAACACTAGTGCAATCAACCTAACTAAGAACCCCGTATTAAATTCACACACCAAGCATATCGAAATACGTCATCATTTTCTTAGGGATTATGTAGAGAAAGGTGATGTGATTTTTGAGCACGTTGACACTAAAAATCAACTTGCTGATATTTTTACAAAACCATTAGCTACAGAGGCTTTCTTTCACATCCGTTGGGAACTTGGCATTCTCGATATCTCGGATCGTGTTTAATAATCCTTTAAGATAGTGATCTTCAAATATATATATATATATATATATATATATATATATATATATATATATATATATATATATACATGCTTGTTTATTCTTTTAACTAACAATGCAAAGAAATATTTAGCTATATGTGAGGGCTCTCATCGTCAATAGTGATCAAGGTAATATCGTTTCGTTTCAAAAATTCTCTCTAATAAAATGTACCATATTAAGTGATTACACTGATGTTTATTGCACATATTAAGCCCACTTTATCCATTTAAATGTTTGATGTTTGTTTTGGATTTCTATTTATTAAATATCATGGCTTAAATAACACAAAAATATGATTTTTCAAAAATTTCACTGTTTGAGTCGACTCACAAATGCTTCAGGTCGACTCACTTTGGCTGCATTGTTTACGTGTTTAGCCAGGAATGCTCAGGTCGACTATTAGGTCGACTCATAGCTTCTTTTTTCAAGATTATAGAAAAAGTTATAGTGTGCGTCGACGCACACAGACCTAACGGTCGACCGCTCGCTGAAAAATTGCGAAAAAATTCCTCGAGTCTTGTGCGGTTTTGACCCATTTAATCTCTTTTTATGCTTTTTCTGATTTTTCTATGTGGCATTAACATAAAATATGCATTGTATCAAGTCATTCTCTCATTTCCTCCTCTTCCCTAATTTCATCTCCACCAAAACCCTAACTTCATCAATCTCACCCAAAATTCTTGGGGTCTATAACTAGTTGAGAAATTCTTCACAATTCATCCTCCTTCAACATCAATCATCAATGGCTTCACGGAGAATCACCCGTAAAAGAGTCTCAAGAGAATCATCTGTTCAAGCGGGTCCTTCTCAACCACCTCTAGATCAACCGGTAACTCTTTCTTCTCTACTTTCTCCTGAGAATGCTGATTTATTTGAGAAAACGATGAAGAAAAGGTCTGTGGTCAAGCAATTTATGTATTATCGTCGTACGGTTGAACGCATGCACTTGGAAGAAGTCATGGATTTATTGGATTTTCAGAATTTAAATGGGTTTTTAGAATGTGATGTCAAATACAATGAGGATCTGGTAAGACTGTTCTATACTGGTCTAGTTGGAAAGTTTGATGATTTTATGTTCAATTGCAAACTAGGGAATAAGACCCTTACTATCCAAAACACCACTTAACGAGATTTATTTCGTTTGTCTGTGACCAATGAGAGTCCTATCCAGCACATAACTGATACCAAGCATGTTAATGGTTATGAGTATAAGACAGCCTTGAATTCTATGCTCAGAAGACCATATCCTGATGCAGTTGTGGCGAGTAATCTCTTCCCTAGGGCAGTAACAACGGGAAAACTGTCTCCTATTCCTAGGATTTTGCAGTGGATCGTTGCCCATATTCTTAGACCCAAGCTTGGAGGTTATTCTAGGGTGGATCAGCCTGAGGTTCAGTTAATGTACATTTTGATGAACAAGATACAAATCAGTTGGCCTTATTACTTTGCAAGTAGAATGTATGCTCTTCGTGAATCCGGTAGAGGGACTGCACTTGGGTATGCATCCGTTATTCAAAAGTTTTTCAATAATGCTACAATAGTTGTTCCTGGTATTCCTTATAAGTCCATTACTATAAATCAAGAGTTCTGCCAAAAAACTATGACTATGATGGGCCATATGTGGGATGTTGTAGAGAAAAAGTATAAGTATATTGTGAAAGCAAACACGGCTGTTCTGGAAGATTCTAGTGAAGAAGATGACGAAGAAGAAGAAGAAGAAAGGGAAAATGAAGAAGGCGTGAATGAACAAACTGATGCTAACGAGAACCAAAATGACAATGCTCAATGGCACCCAATGGATACGGGTGCTGATGATAATGTTGCATGGATGTATCAAGGATCTGAAGAAAATCAAGGTTGGAATTCATGGCAAACTCCAATGGAAACTGAAGTTGACCAAGGATGGGGTCAATGGCAATATAATAGTTGGACCAATCTTGGTTCTAACTATAGGCCATCAACTCACGGGCTGAACTACCAAGAGTCATATTACACTCCTCCTTCACCTCCGCGTCCTCAACAAAACAATGAGGACATTCTTGAACTTATGAGGACTATGCAACTTGATCAACAGCGGTTTGCCACAGCTCAAGAGGAATGGTTCAAGTCTTTGCACGAAGAAATTCAGACTCACGCCAACAACTTTGACTCTTTTGCCACTAATGTGATGGGAAGATTCAACACTATGGCCGAAACTTCTGCTAATCAGCACCGTGCTCTTACAAACAGCTTCAACATTCTGAATCATACCGTGTTGGAGATGACCGAGCAGTTGGATGTGCAACCTCCACCACCTCATCATACTCAACCGTTTCGCAGAAGAGGCCACTTATTTAGGGGGAGGAGGCCATGAGGATCAACATTGCATCTTGCATCATGTCTCTTCATGCTTTGTTCTTGCTTTGTTTATGTTTATGACTCTACTATGTTTCCATTTGCTATATGCACTTTATTTTAGTGACTTTATATTGCTACTATTTTGACTTCTCTATGTAGTGACAATGTGCTGTTATAATCTTTGTGTTCCTTAAGCATTATGGTTTGGTTTTAATAGTTTGTTTGTATTTATCATTATTATGTTCGTTAACTTGCATTATATGTGAATGTGTGTTAATGGTTATTCGTTGCAATTCGTTAAAAATGCAGCTCTCGATTTTCTATTCTTGATACTTTATCTTTCTCTCTTTTTGATGTTGTCAAAGGGGGAGAAGAAATGGGAAATAACAGGTATTCTTGGGAAATAACAGGTATTAACAGGTATTGAGATGATCAAATAATAGTGTATGCATAAAGTCAGGGGGAGGATACTACCTCAGTTTTACCATTTTGCCATCATAAAAAAGGGGGAGTATGTGAGGGAAGTTTCTCTCTATGAACTTGATTTTAATGATGTCAAAACTATCATGCTTTGCACATATAGATTTCACATGAATGCACAGTAGGTGTTCTAAGGATGTTTGATCATGTTGGAAATGTTCTAGGTGCATTAGATATGGTTAAACACCTTTAGGAAAGTCAAAAATGTGATTTTTGCATGTTTGAATGGTGTGAGTCAACTCATAACCTTGTTCAGGTCGACTCATACATGCTGGATTTATGTCTGTTAAAACTGTGTGCTGCAGGTATGCTCAGGTCGACTCTTCAGGTCGACTCATACATCCTGCATATGTGTATGTCAAAAACTGGGTGTTATGAGTCGACGCATAGACCTGTTTAGGTCGACCGTTCGCTGTTTTGCACCAGTTTTTTCCTGTGTTATTCACTCTAAAATTTTGTTTCTCTCTTATATTTTTCTAGGATAATATATATATCATTTTAGCTCATTTTTTAGTGAATAACAAGAAATGTGAAAGATATATGCCATTTCTCTCATCAACTTCATCTTCTTCTTTGAGTATATAAACAACTACACATAACCATTTTTGTTTGTTGTGTTCATTGATTTGAAGTGATAAGGTTCAGATTTCAGGAAGTGTTATCTTCATTTCTGAGTTGAGATTTGTGGTAGGTGTTTCTTGAATAAAACCTTAGGGTTTTCTTCTCCAAGAATCAAAGGGATTTTGGGGGTTTTGCACAAGCCGTTTCGTTCTACAAGGATTCAGCCGGGCGAAGGTAACCGAAGAGATTAGTTTAGTAACTGTAATCGGAGGATCGTAGAAGAGAGGTTTGGGTTCGAATTTGGGTATATTGCAATCGATCGAGTGAAGGTAACCGAAGAACGGTGATTTCTTTCGGTTTAGTAGCGTGGGACGATAATTGGATCAACCATATTCGAAGCACTTAATTCATCTTGAATAAAGGGAAGAGAAGGCTCTACATCAACAATTTGAAGACTTTCGAAGATTTGATTGTTCATAAGTTTTCTCTTGTATAAACACACAATTGCAACGATAATATATATATCTCAATTCCATGTTCGGAATTGGGGGTAGAGGTACCCATAGCGAGGACGATTGGGGAACTGCCTAATCAAATCGCGTTTGTTCTCTTTCTCCTTTAACTCTTTATATTTTCTACATTGTTTGAATTTGCCAAGTTTTCAAGTTGTCTAAATTTCTGAGGTGTTGTAATCTAGAGCTGAAAAATCGTTTGGTTAAAGTGATACAATTCCTTGAATTGTATCTAGGAGCAGCTTGAACTTACTAACCATAGAAATTCTGCACTTAGTGTGTTTGTACACACCAAGTGTTTGATAATTTATCTCAAAGGAAATTCAAACATTGTTTGTGTTTCATTGCTTATCGTTTGCCTCATTGGTTTGGTGTATACATAAACACGCTATAATTTGTTGATTGCGTTTGATTTGATTAATACAACTGAATTTTTCTCTTCCATACTCATTCACAATATATACGTGCATATCCGATCCTTTTGGTAGAAGGTTCGTTGTAGACTTTTGATCCAGTGGTAGCTTCCGTTCAAACAAATTTTTTTAAATCCAATTTTGCGTGTAAAACTCGAAGGATCTATTTAACCCCCCTTCTAGATCCATAGCCATAGTCTAACAAACAATGTTCATATGAAAGTCTTGTATACTTTCATTCTCTTTCATCCTCAGATTCTCAAACTTAGTGGTGAGAAGCTGAAGTCTTGAAGATTTTACTCTTTACGTTCCTTCATAGGAAGTCTTCAAGATCTCCCATGCATCCTTTGCAATAGTGCAGTTCTTAATGAGCCTGAAGATGTTCTTGTCTACACCATTGAAAAAGGCATTCAAGGCTTTGGAATTACCTTGAGCAAGCTTATCATCTTCATCATCCCAGTCTTCCTCAGGTTTCAGCTCATCAGTAATTTTCCCATCTTTGTCTTTGGTCTTTGGTGGATCCCACCCTTTAACCATTAACTTCCAGGCTTTACCATCCATGGACTTAATGAACGCCACCATGTGCACTTTCCAATATGCATAGTTGGAACCATCAAGTATGGGTGGTCTATTTAAAATTCCTCCTTCTTTATCCATTGAACCAGAAAGTAACGTCCCTGAATCTCACCCAGATACAGAGCAGGATGCCTGCTCTGATACCAATTGAAATTCTGGTTAAGTAGATCACTAAGATGTCGGACAGAATGTCGTGACACTTGATCTCTGCTTCTCACACAAGAATAATGAAGAACAGAATGCAAACAGCAGAAAGAAAACAACACACCAGAATTGTTAACCCAGTTCGGTGATCAACAACACCTACGTTTGGGGGCTACCAAGCCAGGAATGAAATCCACTAAGTAGAATCGGTTCTAAGCTAAACTCCAACGTTTACAACTTGACACCTAGAAAAATACCCGTACTAGATTTCTACCTAAGACTCTCATAGGTTAGAAAAATACCCGTACTAGATTTCTACATAAGACTCTCATATGTATGAGACTCTTCTCAATTCCCTTTCAATCACAGTAGTTACTGAAAAATTACAACTCAATAAACTATCCAACTCAGGTATTCACACAATACAAGAGAGGCTCACAAAAGTACAAACCCTAGTACTCAATAACAGTTGTATATATTCAGTGAATATTATAGGTTAAATCCATTCTATTTATATTACTAAATATAACTGGATTTGGGCTTCAGAATAGCAGCAATTCTCCTCCACAGAATCTGCGACATATTCTTCTCTTGAATAGTCACTTCAATCCTAAGTTTCCAGAAATGTCTCCATACTCGGAAACAACATATTCCTTTTAGAATCAGAATCTTGGATTCCTCAATCTCAGATGCCACCTAGGACCAAATCATATTCCAATCACACCTGGAAAACAGACACAATTATTCCAAACTGTAATAGACAAAGATGTGAAATCAACATGATAGGACATTTTGTCTAACACCTTAACCTGCAGTTAGTTCATCATGTTAGGACATCTTGTCCAACATCTTTCTGCTAAGTTAGTTTTACCAAAACTGATGTTAACCTCAAAGGCTTAGACTCATCAACCTTCTCTTGGTTAATCACCCATTCTTTGGTTAATCATAGTCCGTCTGTTATTTACCAAATTCTCTTATTCCCCAGCAAAGTTGCAATCTTTTTTTTGATTAATCACAGTCTGTCTGTTAAATACCGAATCCTCAGTAGAGTGCGCAACCTTATCTTGGTTCTTTCTCCATTTTCATTGGTTAACCATTGTCTGTCAGTTAAAACTTTAATTGCTCCATTTTCTCAGTAAATCACAGTCTATCTGTTAACACACTGAGTTCCGCTTGGGTTAATCACCTTCTCTTGGTTAATCACTCGTTCCTCAGTTAACCACAGTCCGTCTATTAACATACTGAGTTTCTCTTGGGTTAATCACATTCTCTTGGTTAATCACCTGTTCTTTGGTTAATCACAGTCTTCCTGTTAAAACCAATCTTTCTTGGGTTAATCACCTTCTCTTGGTTAATCACCCGTTCCTCAGTTAACCACAATCCGTCTATTAACATACGGAGCTTCTCTTGAGTTAATCATCGACTCTTGGTTAATCACTCATTCTTTTTGGTTGATCACAGTATGTCTGTTAAAACCAATACCCCTGTGAGCTAGTAACCTTTTTTTGGTTCAAATAGTCGCGCCTCTGGGTTAGTAACCTTCTTTTGGATCAAATACCCTTTCTTCGGTCAAGTACTGCTTGTTCAGTCAGTGTACCGTACTCATTTGGGTCACAACCTCCGATTGGTTCCACACACGTCCTTTGGGTCACAACCTTTGCTTGGTTCTTGTCATTCCCTAAATTTTGACCATAATATTTCACATCATTGTGCAAATCATCACCACAATATGGATGTACCTTTATGCCTTACCAGTCCTCTCAAAGATTGTTGAGCATTCACCTCAATCAAGAGTTAGGGTTTTTGGACCCTCTCAGAGTCCTCAGACAAAGGATCAATCAAGAATGGACATGATCTTCAACTTGTCAAACCTCTTAACATCCATGAAGGATTAAGAGGTCTACCATATCAAGAATCAAGCATAAAAATACAACATTTCAAGCTGATCAAGCCTCAAGATCACCAGTGTCACCAAATTAGGGTTTTGGTCGACCAAGGCCTCCAAAGAGAAATTTTAATCTAGGCATGAGCCAATACTTCAAAACATGATCCAATAAGCTCAAAGAGACCTCATGGATCTGTAGCGCGATTTTTGTGGTTTCGAATCACTATCGCTTTGGTACTACAATTCGATTCATTTTTTATCCTGTGAAGCTGATTAAGGAAGGGAAATAGATGTCTCCAATTAACTCTGCTTGCAAACTGAGGTTAAACAGTCAAAATTTTTGGTTTACAGATGCTATCAAAATAGGGGGTTCTTCTTTGGGGTTATTTGCTTAAAAACAGTGTCTAGGTTATTGGTAAGGTGTTAGGTCTGATGCTTTTCGATTGATGTATGAAGGTACGGGATTTTGGGTTTTTGATTAGTATGCTCGCTAAGATTTTTGCAATCTTATGCCTACGTATTCCCGAAACAGGGAAATCAGAGCGATCGTAGTTCCTCCTTTTCTATGGGAGGAAAGAGATTGTTTTGGTGTCTTGTTCAAAGCCCAAGACATGAAGCTAAAGGTGGTTTATATCTTGTTCAAAGCCCAAAATGTGAAGCTAAAGGGTTTTGAGGGAGAGAGATTTTGTCATCTTTAAAGAGGAGTTGTTGATGTTTGTATGCTATGAGCAAGGAAAAAATTTGATGCTGAAAGATTGATTGACTCAACCGGGGTTTTCTTTATACAAAGCCTAAGAGGAGGCTAGAAGTTTGACTTTTTTCGGAGGAAAATGTTCTTTCTGTCTTGTACAAAGCCCAAGATTGAAGCTAAAAGGGATTTTGACTCCGTTGGGGAGAATGTATCTTGTATAAAGCCCAAGATGGAGGCTGAAAGGGTTTGACTCAACAAGAGAGTACTGTTATCTGTCCTGTATAAAGGCCAAGACGGAGGCTAAAAAGGTTGACTCAACAAGAGAGTCTTGAATAAGTGATTGATTCAACAAGAGAGTCGGAAGGTTGATTGACTCAACAAGAAAGTCTTTTATACTCAACAAGAGAATGATTTGTGGTCTCGTACGAAGCCCGAGATTAAGGCTAAAAGGAGATTGACTTAACAAGAGAGTCTTTTATACTCAACAAGAGAGTGTTTTTCTATGTCTTGTACAAAGCCCAAGACGGAGGCTAAAAAGGGTTTGACTCAACAAGAGAGTCTTTCATACTCAGCAAGAGAGTGTTTTACTATCTGTCTTGTGCAAAGCCCAAGACGGCGGCTAAAATTTGACTCAATAAGAGAATCTTTTTTACTCAACAAGAGAGTGTTTTTCTATCTCGTACGAAGCCCGAGATGGAGGCTAAAAGTTGACTCAACAAGAGAGTCTAAAAAGGTTAGCTCCGATGGGGAGAATCATTTGTACAAAGTCCAAGAGGAGGCTGACTTACTACTGAGGATTATTGAGATCCTGAAGCTAGTCCAGGTGCGGGGAACTCTCATGAGAGAGATCGGGTTTCTGCTGGAGATTGATCCAGAGTGATCGGTATTTTTTTCCTATGTTTGAAAGGAACTTGAGAATGTTTTTGAGACTCAAGAGTTTTAGACTATCCAAGTCTAGAGTTTTATCTTTTGTATGATGCCTAAGAGGAAGCACATGTATTAAGGGATGAGTATCAACCCTACAATGCCCGGAGTTTTGACGCGGGAAAGACTGCTCTAGCAAAGGATAACTAAGTTCTATCTTATATCTTTAAGAGGTCTTCAGGGTCCTTGTATTAAGCCCAAGAGAAGGCATGAGAACTTCTAAGAAGCCGAAGGGTCCTTGTACAACGTCCAAGAGAAGGCGGGGATGCTTTTAGGAAGCCTGTGGGTCCCCAAACCAAGAGAAGTTCAAGAAATGCAATTCACCGAGAAGAGATCATTCTAGGAAAGTTCGAGGATTTAGAAGAAACTCAAGAGATGCCATTCACGGAGAAAAGATCATCTCTGGGGAGTTAGAGTTTCTTTGACAATTTCTAAGGGTGACATTCTGAGAAAAGGTTCACCGAGAATACTGTCTTTCTCTTTGTTCCATATTGTTTAACCCCAAGAGGAGGGAAGATTGTATCTAGAATCCTACGGGGGATCTAGTTTTGTTTGTATTTAAGAGTGACCAACATGGCTTTACCTAGTTCTAGACGCAGTTACCGAGGAAAAATCTAAATAACTATACTAGTATTACACAGTGGATATGTGACAAGTATATAAAAGGATGTGAAAGAAGACTTACAGTGAAACAGCCCCACAATACAGTTTATATACATATGAAAGCGGTAAATGAAAGCGGATAAACACTTACCCGTTGTAGAGCTTCCTTGCTGTTTGGTTAGTTGTTCAACAAAGAAATTAAAGAAAGTTTTTATGACAACATATATTTTAATTCAAAATCAAAGGAGAAAGTGCTTTGAAAAGATTTTTGGGGCTTACAGCTCAAGGAGAGGCCCAAGTTTTAACGATGATCGCACCGTTGTTTTAAAAACTGTATAGAGGGACTTATACAATACGTGAGGCCCAAAAAGCTTTTATGTACAAGGGGATGGGTCTTACACTCTATTAGAGGCCCAAAGATTTTGAAAAGAAAAGAAATAGGGCTTACAACATAAGGGTAGGCCCAGATGATTTGATTTTTGAAATGGCGATTGCGCCGAGATTTTTCTTTTAACGCAGAGGGACTTATACATGTTTGAGGCCCAAAATTGTTTAGGTTAAAAGGGGATTGGGTCTGACACTCTATTAGAGGCCCAAAGTTTTTGTTTTTGAAAAGGAATGGGACTTATAGCTCGAGGAAAGGCCCAATTGGTTTTGTTAAGAAGGCGACGATCACGCCATTGTTTTTTGAAAATACAGTGGGTCTTATACAATGAATGAGGCCCAAAAAGTGGTGTATTTACAAAGGGGATGGATCTTACACTCTAATAGAGGCCCATGAGTGTTTGAAAATGATTGATGAGGGTGGAATCGATCAAACCCTAATTTCATCATTTTTAAAAGTGAATTCTTAAAGAAAATCAATAAAAAATGATAAAACACCAAATAAGCTTGAATAAACAACTTGTGATTTTTGGTTAAGGTTTGAAAAATGTGGTTTTAACCACAAGATGAATTAAAACTCATTTGGGTTTGATTTTCAAGATGAAGATTCACTTTTAAAATGTTTAAAAACAATTAAAAATGAATTTGTTCATAAAAATACCAACTATATTAAATAAATAATATAAAATTGATTTTTTTGTGGAATAAAATATTTCATAATTTTTGTGATTTTTTACAAAAAGAACCAAACAAAAATAATTAAAATTGAGGGAGTTATTAATTTTTCAAATCATTAAAAATAATAATAAAAATAGGAAAAAGTGATAAAAAGAGGATCTGGGGCGAGGGGGATTCGAACCCCAGACCTCTTGTGTGTAGTGCGCGCGTCCTACCACTGGGGTGGTGATACATTCGTGTATCAAACCCCAGCCATAAATATACAAGGCTTGCCTTGTTTTTGGCCAGGCCAAGGCAAGGCAAGGCAAGGTTTTGGCCAAAAACGTAAAGCTTGTAACTTTCTCATTTCTCCATGGATTGGGACAAAATTTTGGTCTATCCTGCCTAGAATTTCACAAGGAATCCAATGGTGGTGGTAGTTTTCTCAGATGAGGTCCCTATTTTAAAACCCGATAATGGTTTTGAAATAGGCCTCCATTTGCATTTTCTGTGCTACCTCGTGGTACAGGCATGAATCACATGGCAAATTGGTTCAAACACAACATATACAACATGTAGAAGAGGTGTATGATCAGTGTACTTCAAAGCAATGCATATTTTAAAGAGTTCAAGTTGAGATGCTTACCTCTTTGGGAGCTTTTTGGGCAATTTGTCAAGTGTCTTGTTCCAAAAATGTTTTGATGCTTTGAACCCCCTAAATGATCCCTTAGAATATTTTAGGATGATTGGAATCAGCTGGAAACCTCAGGAATGGAAACTGGCCCTTTCTTGCAAAAGGGGCAAAAGTGACCAAAATAACAACTCTCTCAAATGGTGTTCCAGATGTGGGGAACCATTTGGGACAGTTCAAGGATGATATTTGGAGTGTGTTTGAGGCTTTATCTGGTTTTGAAAGTGACTGAATCAAGACATGGCTTGAAAAATGTAAAAAAGTCCTATTTTGAGGCTTTGAGGAGGGACTTTGAGGTTTTGGTGTTACAGGTCACTTGTGAGAGTTTGGACAGCTTAGATATGACATATTGGATGTCTTTGGATCATGAGTTGTGATGAAATTGCTCTCTAATTCAAAAACTCAGAGTTACCTTGCTAAAGAAGGCATTTTTGCCTAAAGAAAGAGATTTTGAGGAAAGTAAGTGTTGTAGTGCTTTGGTGTACTCAAATTGAGCACAAATGAGCTCTATTTATAGTAGAGCAAGTTTGTTTTGCAAGCAATAGTGAATGAAGGCTGCTGCAGACCTTTGGCCAATTGGAGCATTTTGGAATCTCAAGTCTCCTCTAGCCATTGACTAGAGGTTAGAGCACAGGCCTTTGGTTCCCTAGTTCAGAGATCATCCTTGACTCATTCAGTTGGAAATGGCTCAATTCATACCACCTTGGTGTATCCATTGAATGCTCCAAAACAAAATTAGAGTCTTGTCCCCTCTTTAGGGTTTTTTAGGTTTGGCATGCTATTTTTAGTTCCAAAGACTTGGGAGGCTTATGGATCAGTGTATGTCCCTCATTGGTCTCTCCCTGAGGTGTTCATATGGATAAACTTGTTTGTCATTTGCAAAAATTGCTCAAATCGAGCAAAGTACACAAATCTGCCTAGTTATGATAGTTGCAGCAAGGCATATTGCCACTGTCATAACTCTTAGCTCAAATGGAATTTCATGGGGTTCTTGGCCATTTTGGAAAGCTCTCATATGATACAACATATGTGTGGTCATAGTTTGTTTTGAAACTTTTTGGATCCAAGTGAAAAATGCCCCTACATTTTGAAAAAAGTGAAACAGATTCTGACTTAGTGAAAATTTCACTAAGTGTTGGAAAAAGTGACATTTCATGTTTTCAGCCATTTTGACCCAACCATAACTCAAAATCCATGATGAATTGGAATGAGGTGTAGTTGACACTTTTAAAGTATGCCATGAGAGCTACAAATCCATCTTTGGATCAGCCCAAATGGTTACTTGGATCACAAGTTATGATCCTTAGAAGTTGGTACCCTAGCCACTTTGTTCCATAACTTAGAAAATTTCTAAGTTTTTTATGGTTACCCCTTTTACAAGTTATCCCACTTTTCTTGATTTTTCTTGATGAGTGATGATTCCAATCACATATTAACATCATTTTAGGGTTAGGGAACCATAATTGATCAAAAAAATCAAAAAGTCAAACTTTGACTTTTGGGCATAGTTGACTTTTTATCAGATGAATTCTAAACTGTGCGATCCTCTATGAAATCAAGTCCTTAACCTAAATAAAACTTGATGGATTGATATCATATGTGTTATATGGTGTATTGAATCATGTCCCAAGGTGTGGGAGCGTGTCTTGGTCAAAAGTCAAAGGCACAGTTGACTTTTCTCGCGAAACCCTAACTATGATTCTAATGAACTTGAAACTTGTGAATCAAGCTTCTTGGATCAATCAACTGTTGAAAATGGATCAATGTGGTTTACTAGGGACCCTCAAATCATGTCTTGAGGTCTTGGCTCATGTTTTGTCCCAAAAGTCAACTTAGGATTGAATTAGGTCAAGAAACCCTAATTCCTGATTTTTTTTATAAATGCATCCCCTGAGGCTAAATTGACTTGATGATTGGGTTTATAAGGCCTCTTAGAGTATTTTGGGTTATTCTTTGAAGCATTGGCTCATGTCCAGAGGAAAAATTCCATCTGGAGGCCCTGGTCGACCAAAACCCTAATTTGGTGACACTGGCGATCTTGAGGCTTAATCCACTTGGAATGTTGCATCCTTGTGCTTGATCCTTGATGTGGGAGTCCTCTTGATCCATTGTGGATGTTTGAGAGGTTTAGACAAGTTGAAGATCATGTCATTTCTTGATTGATCCTTTGTCTAAGAGCTCTGAGAGGGCTTGAAACCCTAAGTTTGATTGTAGTGGATGCTCACCCATCTTTGGGGAGACTAATGAGGTATGATGTTTCATCCATATTGTGATGATGATTTGCATAATGATGGGAATCTTAGTGGTCAAAATTTGGGGTATGACAGATGCCCGTATTTAATCTTCTTGGACCCGAAGGTGTGAATGGTGAAGGTATTCGGGCATTCGGGATGCAAGAGGATTAAATATCAAAATACCCGAAATTTTGTTGGTGGTTATGAATGGTAGCTTACGCATTCATATTTTTTTCCTAAGCGATGATGCTTAGAAAAGGTAAAACTTCCCCTCGATCCTGGTTTCCTACCAAGGAACTGGTCTTAGTTGCTGAAACAAACTTCCCCTCGATCCTGGTTTCCTACCAAGGAACTGTTCTCAGTTGCTGAAATGAACTTCCCCTTGATCCTGGTCTTCAGCCAAGGAACTGGTCTCAGTTTCTGATATAAACTTCCCCTCGATCCTGGCCTTCAACTAAGGAACTGGTCTCAGTTTCTTATATAAACTTCCCCTCGATCCTGGTTTCCTATCAAGGAACTGGTCTCAAATTTTTTTTGTCAACAAACTTCTTGCCAAATTTTCCTGGGGAGATGCCATTTGATAAAAAAAATTTTGAGGTCAGAGTTGCTGGGGAACCTAGTCGTCTGAGTTGTAGAGGTGTACAAACTTCTCTGTTTGAGATGCCATTCGTTGACTCTACTGGGGGAAAACGAGTCTCTTGAGAGACTACTTTTGCTTGGGGTTACTACATCATACTTTTCTTGGGATCTTCTCAGAGAAATGCCATATGATGTGATCCAATTTTGAGGTGCCGATGACCTTTTCGTCAGTGAATTTTTATGAGAAAAACTGTTGTACTGCCGAATCACTGATTAAGAGGCTTTCTCTGGGGATTTTCCTTAATCCGGGAAAGCGAAGATATCATCTTCAATGGTGAAGAGTGATGTTTGTCGGAAGCTCTCTGGATTTTCAGAGGTTCAAGTTATCAAAGTGGTCGCGGACCGACTTTAATCCAGAAATAAACTAGAGGAGAGATCGTTTAGATGATTCACTTCCTGACGAGGAAAGAACTGACAACTCGATTGAGAGGACTTTTATCACTTGGGAACAAGACCGACTAGAGTGATAGTGATGTAATATGAATATGAATGAATCAATAATGCATGATGTATGCATGTATATGCTGACAAAACTGACACGACATACAGACTAACGGATGAACATGACGGGATACTCGGCCACTGTAGGGGATGAAAAGTATCAGTGGTTCAAGATAGCAATCCTGCCTTGCTTAGCAGAGACGGTCCCTGTGGGGAACACCGTTGGTCGGGCTTAGGAGATAAGAACTCTGTCGGGGGGTGTCAGATGAAACACGACCTCTGACACAGTTGATCCTTTGTTCAGGCGTACTGATTAAGAAGGAGTACTTGGATTCTGCACTTTGAAGCTCGATTACTTCTGGAGTAGCTATCATTGTTCTTTCGATGTTCAACAGTCAAAAGAAATTGCCACCTTATTTCGAAAAGCAGAAAAATTTTAACAAGTAAAATTCATTTTTGTTTTATTTCAAGAATCATTAATCATGTTAAAACGTCGTTGTGTAAAGCTAAAACAAATGAGAATTGCAAACAAAAGTACTAGGGCTCAAATTTTATTGATAGGATGGAAATCAGCCAAACGCGTCATTCCATGGAGTATTTACAAAGTTAGAAAATGGTAATTTAAGGGAAAAGGGCTACATTGAAACATAACGACCGCTATCCCTCTACCAACTTTGAATTCTAGACATCCTGAGCTTCGCTCGAAGATGACCTTGGCTGGAGTTTTCCTGATGGATGGCATGACGTAGTTACTTGCCATTATCCCTAACTTTTACCTAGATTGTACTTTGAGATTTCCAATCCACCAGGATGATTTTTAATTATGTCTCTAACTTTTGCCTGGACCGCCCTTTCGGGTTTTCAATCCACCAAGACGTTTTTTTTTATTTAGGCGAAGTATTTCTTGACTACATCAACATTCGTGGGGTAAGCAAATTCCTCTCCGTCCATGGTTGCGAGTCTCAAGGCGCCGCCTGAGAAGGCTTTCTTGACCACATAGGGGCCATCATAATTCGGAGTCCATTTTCCCCGAGAATTAGTGAGGAATGGTCATATCTTCTTGAGCACGAGGTCTCCTTTCCTGAAGACGCGAGGTTGGACCTTTTTGTCAAACATCTTCTTCATCATTTGTTGATACAACTGACCGTAGCATAGTGCCGTTATTCGCTTTTCTTCGATCAAATTTAGTTCATCATGTCTGCTTTGACACCATTCAGCTTCTGTTAACTTAACTTCCATCAATACCCGGATCGATGGGATCTCTACTTCTATGGGGAGCACTGCCTCTATGCCATATACGAGAGAGAAAGGGGTTGCCCCTGTTGAAGTGCGGACAGATGTGCGATAACCGTGAAGAGCAAAGGGTAAAATCTCATGCCAGTCTTTGTAGGTTATAACCATCTTTTGCACATCTTTTTGATGTTCTTATTAGCCTCTTCTATCGCTCCGTTCATCTTAGGTCGGTAGGGAGATGAGTTATGGTGTTCGATCTTGAACTCTGCGCACAACTCTTTCATTATCTTATTGTTCAAGTTAGATCCATTATCGGTAATGATCTGGCTTGGAACACCACAACGGCAAATGATATTGTTTTTTATGAATCGGCCACTACTTGTCTGGTCACATTGGCATACGACGCTGCTTCGACCCACTTGGTGAAGTAGTCAATGGCTAATAGAATGAACTGATGTCCGTTTGAAGCTTTGGGTTCAATCATGCCAATCATGTCGATTCCCCATATGGAAAAAGGCCATGGGGAAGAAAGAATTTTGAGGTGCGTTGGCGGTACATGGATTTTGTCTGATTATTTCTGACACTTGTGACATCTTCTCATGTACTTGTGGCAGTCGGATTCCATGGTTAACTAGTAGTACCCTGCTCTTAGAATTTTTCTCGCCATTGTGTGTCTGTTGGCATGAGTGCCAAAGGATCCTTCATGAATTTCCTTCATCAGCATGTCTACTTCTGGTTTGTCTACACATCGGAGCAAGACCATGTCAAAGTTTCTCTTATAGAGTTTATCGCCGCTCAGAGAGAAGCTGCCTGCCAACCTTCTGAGGGACTTTCTGTCCTTCCTGAATGCCCCAGGTGGATACTCTTGTTGCTGAAGGAAGCATTTGATATCGCGGGTACCAAGGTTTGTCGTCTATAAATGCTTCAATCGTGAAGATGTAAGCGGGCCTTTCAAGGCGCATTATGTCAATCTTAGGTACCTTGTTCCATTGACCTACACTAAACATGGAAGAGAGAGTGGCTAATGCATCAGCCATGTGATTCTCTTCACGAGGGATATGATGAAACTCGATTCTGTTGAAGAATGGTAACAACCTTCTCGCATAATCTTTGTAAGGAATCAGTCTTGACTGGTATGTGTTCCAATCTCCTTTGATCTGATTGATAACCAGGGATGAGTCGCCATATACGTCCAAGTTCTTGATCCTTAAGTCGATCGCTTCTTCGAGACCCATGATACAAGCTTCGTATTCGGCCTCGTTGTTTGTGCACTTGAACGTAAGTCTAGCGGTGAAAGGAATATGGGTACCCTGAGGTGTTATGATGATTTCCCCAATTCCATTTCCATAATGATTGATAGCTCCGTCAAAGATTAGTCCCCATTGGGAACCTGGTTCTGGCCCTTCACTAGGTAGCGGTTCATCGCAATCTTTCATTTTTACGTACATGACATTTTCGTCTGGGAAGTCAAATCCGACTGATTCCTGATCGTCAATTGGTTGATGAGCCAAATGATCGGCTAAAACACTTCCTTTAATGGCTTTCTGAGCATGGTACTCGATGTCATATTCTGATAACAACATCTGCCAACGGGAAATCCTTCCCGTAAGAGCAGGCTTTTCAAAGACTTACTTGATTGGATCCATTTATGAGATTAACCAAGTAGTGTGACGAATCATATACTGGCGAAGACGTTTTGCTGCCCAAGCCAGAACACAACAAGTTTTCTCGAGCATAGTGTACCGAGTCTCGCAGTCGATGAATTTCTTGCTCAAATAGTAGATGGCAGACTCCTTCCTTTTTGTTTTGTCTTGTTGGCCAAGTACACAACCCATCGAGTCTTCCAAGACTGTTAGGTAGATAATCAGTGGTCTTTCCTCCACTGGTGGTGATAGAATCGGTGGGTTCAACGGGTAGTCCTTGATACTATCGAAGGCGGTTTGGAAGTCTTCTGTCTAAACGCAGTCCTGATTCTGTTTGAGTAATTTGAAAATCGGCGCGCATGTCGCGGTCATGAGGAATATAAATCTGGAAATGTAATTCAGACGTCCCAAGAATCCCCTGACTTGTTTTTCAGTCTTTGGAGAAGGCATTTCTTGAATGTCCTTGACTTTGTCAATATCTACCTCAATTCCTTTCTGGCTGAGGATGAACCCTAAGAGTTTTCCTGAGCGGACACCGAAGGTGCACTTGTTGGGATTCAAGCGGAGTTTGTACTTTCTCAATCGCTCGAATAGCTTTGACAGGTGGGTCACATGCTCCTCCTCTGTTCTAGATTTGGCAATCATGTCATCGACATATACCTCGATTTCCTTGTGTATCATGTCATGAAACAGAGTAGTCATGGCCCTTTGATAGGTTGCCCCGGCGTTCTTCAAACCGAACGGCATTACCTTGTAACAAAAGGTTCCCCATGGGGTGATGAAGGAAGTTTTCTCCATGTCTTTCGGCGCCATTTTTATCTGATTATAGCCCGAGAATCCATCCAAGAAGGAGAAGACTTTGA
Organism: Lathyrus tuberosus; assembly: GCA_022829125.1. Taxonomy (NCBI): domain Eukaryota; kingdom Viridiplantae; phylum Streptophyta; class Magnoliopsida; order Fabales; family Fabaceae; genus Lathyrus; species Lathyrus tuberosus. The sequence continues at coordinate 25,574,325 of JALAZF010000017.1, forward strand.
ACTTTGTTGTACTGTCAACCAGCATGTCAATGTCTGGTAAAGGAAAGTCATCCTTTGGACTAGCCTTGTTTAGATCTCTGTAATCCACACACATTCTGACCTTTCTATCCTTTTTTGGAACTGGTACGATGTTGGCTAACCATTGAGGATATTCTGATGTGGCGAGGAAACCCGCGTCAATCTGTTTCTGTATTTCCACTTTGATTTTGATGGCCATGTCTGGATAATTCCGTCTCAACCTCTGTTTTACTGGAGGACATTTTGATCTTAATGGTAGATGATGTTCCATGATGCTGGTATCCAACCCTGGCATGTCCTGATAGGACCAAGCGAATACATCAGGAAACTCTTTGAGAAGCTTTATCAAACTTTCTTTGACAGTTGGACTGAGTAGGGCCCCAATCTTGATGTCTTTCCTCTCTTCCTTTGAGCCCAAGTTGACCGTTTCCAACGGCTCTTTGTGAGGTTTAATGGACCTTTCCTCTTGTCTGAGTAATCGGGAGATCTCTTATGGAATTTATTCGTCATCTTCTTCAGCCTCAAATACCGGGAATTCAAAGTTGGGAGAGGGCATCGGATCGTACGTTTCAATGGGGTTTAAAACAGGCAATCTGCATGACGTGATGATTTGTGTTTAGAAGAGATAGAGAGAAATGCAAGAGTGTGTGCAGTGTATTTTTTTTTACTGCTTGTTTTTATTATTTGTTGTTTTTTAGGATTACCATTTACTAAAAAAACGAAAAGAGAAAACAACAATTAATGCGGAAATTACAGAACGACGTTTATTTATTTATTTATTTATGATTTTGTCGATTCTTGAAACTACAGCCCTATAAAACAAAACTCTGTCGCTTTGGACAAAGCGAAGAGGGATATTTAAAGAAAGTGAGCCCTATCAAAACATCTGTGTCACTTGGGAAGGGTGAAAGGTTAAGATAAGGACGACAATTACTTTGACTTATGAACGACCTTCGGAATATCGACAGCAACACATTGGCGGCGAATTCCCCGGTGAATCGCAAAGTCTGGTACCTTCTTTAATTTGTCTTCAGAAATAACGTTGATTTCTGGTGGAGCAGGACCATTGGAATCTGTCTCCCAGGCAGAGTTGTCGTAGGAGGTTTCCTCAGTTGTATTTTGCATAGTATTTGTGCTCTCAGGCAAATCTCCCCATCTAGTTGACTGGATGTCTTCGAGCCTGATACGAGAGCTTCCAGGAGCGGTGTATTTGACCATGAAGTCGTATTTGCCACTCGGTTGGCCCAAGGTGTCCCACACTTCTTTTGAGCTGGAGGAGTCATCCCTTTCGATGACGTTGACCTCGGGAAAAGCATAGTTAATGAATTCTAGTCCTGTAAACTTTTCAAATTCATCGTCGTGTTGGACATTTTCGGAATGACCTGAGTGTTGATCCCATGACATGGTGGGGACGCAGGTATTTTTTCCAATGATGCTTAACTGATATTCATCGTTTGGATTACTCTTTTGTCCCGAGTCTCCTGGGTATGGCTGCCAGATAGGCAGACCATCCATCGGGCCATAGTAGTCGTGGTCAAAGTTGTATTTCATCGGAGTGTCTTCCTCTAATGAATTTGGTGGAGCATGGCATCCTTCCGGATCACAATCTCCGTATATCATTTCGATGTCTGACCTCGGTATAAATCTCAGACTCTTTACGGGATAGCAAAATGGCGTAGGCACCTCTTCCTGAGACATATAACCGTCCTCATTAAGATAGGACTTCCATTCCTCATCTGTGTCGGAGGAATCTCCCTCGTTGATGTTATGTACTTATTGAGACACTAGGTGAAGGAAACCTCTACTATGGAAGAAGTTCTGAATGGGATGAAGACTTTCATCATTAGAAGTTGTCTGGGTACTGTCGCACCTCGAAAAAATCGCTAAATCGAAGACACGACCCTTCACGCGAAAGGCGCGGAAAACGGTTCGACAGAGTCGCCACCGAACTTTATTTATCCCAAAAGAGGGAAAGGAAAATATCGAGAAAACCTTTAAGGAGGGGTAAGAACATGGTCGTCGCAACCACATTCTGGGTTCGGGAGTCGGTTACGTGAGGAGAAGGTACGCGCACCCCCTCACGTCCGTTGTACTCAACGGGAACCTCTTGATTCGAATCGTGATACTCGTTAGCTAAGCTTGTTTGTTTTCTTCTCTAAAATAAATGCGGAAAGGTAAAGATAAAGGAAAAGATGCTAGGGGAAATGGGTGGTTTAAGGATATGGTGCTCGGAGAGATCATCGCGACATCGGTCCTACGTATGCTCATTCGGACGGGAATGAGGAATCAGAGTAATCGTAGTTCGACTACGGAGTTTGACGGAAAAAGATGGTAGTGTGCTCGCCAAGATCATCGCAATCTTGTGCCTACGTATCTTTACTCAGACGCGAATAAAGAATCAGAGCAGTCGTAGTTCATGGTACGCCCACGAAACAAAGGAGTTGGTTGATTTTTAAAAGAGGCGTCATATGCTCACACACGAGTAAGAGAACTCGCAACCAAACAATCGAAGGTAGATCAAAGAATTGAATCCCCATTTTTCACCTTGAAAAAGAGTTGCGATAATTGTTAGTTGTTTTTTAATTTTATTATGAAAATCTGCTTGACGTTGGGTCAAGGGTTTATTTGTTATGCAAAGAGTTTGGTTTGAAAAAAGATTTGGCTAGAGGTTGATTTGAAAATGGGCTCGATGACGAATCGAGAGTTTGGTTGAAAATGGTTTGTTTGAAAATGGCTCGACGACGAATCGAGAATTAGTTTGAAAATGAGTTGTCTATGCTAGTCCCTAGGGGTGCTCCTAGTAAACAAACCATAATCAAAAGAAAACTAAATATATACATCGGAATGGGAGAGGGGTACATGTAAAATACAAGGGATGACATGAAATAAAAGGTCTCGTTGTAAGGTAGCCCAAGAGAAAGCCGTGGTGTGCAAGGTATCCTAAGCTAAGCCTTGATCGAAAGTCGCCAAGCGACCAACAGTCCATCAATTATTGTTTTAGGGTTTCGATATTTTTAGTGTTTTTTGATTAATGGTGAATAAATGAAATGATTAGATAAATATGAATATGGATATGAATAATATGATAAGAGTATGAATAATATAATCGAGATAATATGAATAAGGTATAGTATTGACATAAAATAAAATTGGTCTCGTCTTAATCAGAATTTAATCGAGAAATCGATAATCAACGATATTTGACTTTCATGGGCCAAAAAAAAAAGTATACAAAAATTAAATGGAGATAAAAATTAAATCGAAAAAAAACTAAGAAAGGTCTCACCTTTACTAAGATTTTAAATCGAAAAATCGATAATCTTTTGTATTTGGTTTTCATTGACCCAAAAATGAAATAAAAATAGTAGAAATGAAATAAAATCGAAAATGACAAGAAAAAGAATAAAGGTCTCACCTTTATCAAGATTTAATCGAGAAATCGATAAATCATTGATATTTGGTTTTCATTGACCAAAAAGTGAATAAAAAATGAAATAAAAATAATAGAAATGAAATAAAATCGAAAATGACAAGAAAAAGAATAAAAGTCTCACCTTTATCAAGATTTAAAATTGAAAATCGATAAATCCTTGATATTTGGTTTTCATTGACCCAAAATGTTGAAAGAAAAGTAAAAGAAAATAAAAGTGGCCTCATATAAATCAAGATTGTAGATCTATTTGAAATAAATCCGGAAATCATGAGTGTTGTTATGTCATTGGCCCGTAAGAAAAATAAAAATCGAAAAAAATGGAGTTAATTGAGAATAGTTAGCCAAAATTACATTAATCAATTTAAAAAAACAATAAGAAAACAAAATGTATTAAGAAAATGTTGAAACATTAAATTGATTAGAAAAGAAACTCAAAGATGGAGGGGTGTGCAAAGTATTATGAGTGTAAATTTGTAAAAAAAAAAATGGAAATCACTTGGGCTAAATAAAAGCCCAGCATTCCTTAAAGAAAGAAGATAAATTAAAAGAGATATGGGGGGTGCGAATCATAGTGGGTGTGTTAGAACTCAACCACTCATGGGCTTAAAAGCCCATTACACCAAAATATGGCACGGTGAAGCAAAAAAAATAAAACACGGTCCACCATTAGAGAGCAACATCAGCCTCGTAACTTTTTTAAAAAGAAACAAAGTAGATCTACAAATCAGGCCATCAGGAATCTACCAACACAAACCAAACAGAACAAAAGAACACAGTCCAAGAAGGTGGAATCGCCATTTTTCAAAATCAAAACAATATCTACAAAAATGAGAAACAACAATGAACAGCATCAGATAAGTTCATCACTATCTCTCAAACAACAATCTGAAAAAAGGAAGAATCGCGACGGTACAAACACGATCCAACCTTCTCTCTGTGCGTTAATCGATTCGCCTCAAACTCTCGCTCCGTTCGTCTCTGTTCAACAGGTTCGCGAGTTCTTGTTTTTGTTTCGGTTCATCTCTCTCTTCTGTTCACGCTGGATCTGATTTATATGTTTTGTTTGTGAACGGGGATTCCCTCTACTTCATCTCCTTCTCTTAGATTTGTGGGTTCGTGTTTGAAAAGGGTTGGAATGGTTGAAGCAGGTTTGATGGAGTTAAGGTTTTGGGTTGTTACGGTTTGAAAAGATTTGAGGTTATGGAAAGTTGGACTGTTGAAGGTTGAAGGAAAGGGTGAAGATGGTTGTGATTCGGTTTGGGAAAGATGTTTGTGGGTGAGGAGAATAAGGTTGAGCAGAGGATTTGCAGGGTTTGACAGCTGGAGCTCCTGAAATGAGAGTGAGGAGCAGGGTTTATTTATAAGGGACGAAGGGTAATTGTGGAATGGCTTCAAATGTGAGCTGGCGTGGGTGTACAGCGTATAACTATTTTTTCATATGTGCTGAACGGTTTTGCAGATTGTGATAAGATCAGGTTATGGTGCGTGCAAATCAAGTCGGCTGGGGAATTAGTGGTGTATGGTGAAAATTCTGTAAAGGTTTTGTGGCAAGATGTGGGGTCCTCGTACGGTTGCGAAAGTTTATGGTTGAATGGTGTGGGTAGCTCGCTGTGTATTTCAGTTGTTTTGTGCAGGGTATGCTGAAATTGAGTTTGTGGGGTCATTTGCGTGAAAGGTTATGGCACACAAAGGTTGTTGCTGGGTGTGAGAAGGTACATCGGGCAATCTGGTGGGACCTGTTTTGAGGCAATTTTGAAGTGGCTAAAGTTGGAGGGTAATGATGAAATGTCATGGCTGGTGGTTGCAATTTTTCGTGTGTGTTCTTTGAATATTTTGCACCCGTGATTTTTGTTTTTTCATTTCTTTGCACAGGTTGTGACATGGTTTGTTGTGTGTTGCAAGATGGTGAGTTTTGCCAAGCTGGGAATTAGTTTGAAAAGTTATGTTAGGTGATGTGTGTTATGGCTTATTTTGCAGATGCGGTGTGTTTGGCATATTGTGATGGTGGCTGCTGCGGATTTTGTGGGTTCATTATGTTCACATGAGCTTTATTTTATTTATTCTTCCTTTTTGATCATGTGGGGTTTGGACTTGCCCTTTGTAAATGAAAATGGACTTAGCAAGCATCACTTGTATCATGGGTTTCTCATTTTTTGTACCTCTTGGACTTGTAGAAAGGATATTTTGTAGACTTCTATTGATGAATGGCTTTTTTTTTGTATTTTTGACATCTGATTGTGGACCTTGAACTTTGAATTTAGTTTATTTGGATTTAATGGGAAATAGAATGGATAATGAAATTAGATATGGATATAGGTAAATGGGTTTGGAAATTGGTTATTTTTGGGATTAGGTTGCAAAAATATAATGGTGTTTTGAATAAAATTTGAACATGGATGAAATAATTAGAAATGATTTATAGATATTGATGGATACTAGAAAAAAAATGGATTAGAAAAGGTAAAAATGGATAAAATATGGATAAAAATGGTTTTAAATGGATATTGATATAAAAAAGGATAATGATTCGATAAATGGATAAATAAATGGATATGGATGGATAATTGGTTTGAAAATTGGTTTTGGATATGAAATAAATATGGGAATGGTTATTTAATTGGATTAAGGATAAAAATGGTTAAATATAAATGGATAAAAATTAAAAGAGGGATGAAGTTGAAGACAACATATTTTTTTGGATTTTTTCTGAATAATTGTCCGTGGGTGGATGTACAGATGAAAATATGCACAGGTAGGACAAATTTGGGGTATGACAGATGCCCCTATCTAATTGGCTTAAATCGAGTTAAATGAACTGCTGCGGTGTTCATTCTATCGAGGTATAAGTCAATTAGATATAACGAAGACCACAAATTTGTCTGAAAGAAAGAAAAGGGATTGGGAAGTTGAAATACAAGAAATCTGACACCAAAAGGATGACAGTGAACACACACACACACAAAGACCCTTTCACTAAAAGGATGAAAAATGAGGTCAAAGCCTGCTATTACCCAAAAGGATAATAGGGCACACACACACAGACCCTTCCACCAAAAGGATGAAAATGAGGTCAAAGCCTGCTATTACCAAAACGATAATAGGGCACACACGCACAGACCCTTCCACCAAAAGGATGAAAATGAGGTCAAAGCCTGCTATTACCAAAAGGATAATAGGGAACACACACACACATACCCTTTCACTAAAAGGATGAAAAATGAGGTCAAAGCCTGCTATTACCCAAAAGGATAATAGGGCACACACACACAGACCCTTCTACCAAAAGGATGGAAATGAAGTCAAAGCCTGCTACTACCAAAAAGATAAATGGGCACACACACACACAGACCCTTTCACCAAAAGGATGAAAAATGAGGTCAAAGCCTGCTATTACCAAAAGGATAATAGGGCACACACACACGGACCCTTCCACCAAAAGGATGGAAATGAGGTCAAAGCCTGCTATTACCAAAAGGATAATAGGGCGCACACACACACACATACCCTTCCACCAAAAGGATGAAAATGAGGTCAAAGCCTGCTATTATCAAAAGGATAATAGGGCACACAGTGTTAGAGGTTGTCATTCACCAAAAGGATGATACACATACCAAGGGTTCACGGATCAGCGGCACCAAAAGGATGACGGATCAATACAAGCTACTACCACCAAAAGGATGATAGGAACTTCCCACCTGAGATAACCAACACCAAAAGGATGCAGGTTAAGTTGAGTGACATGAACGGCTACCACCAAAACGATGATAGTAAGGCAAGTGACAAAAGGTCAAGTTTGCTGGGGATATGATAAGTGAGACTTATTTGGAGACATCAACAAAAGGTTGTGGTAAAGAACTCAATAAGGAACGCCCACTGACTTGTTTGGGGAGATCACAGCTTCATCAACAAAAGGTTGAAATAACTTCATGAGGAACGCCCATAAACTTGAAGAAGATGCCCCTGTTTGGGCCGAAGATTGCTTGCAGTCTTGTCTTGATCAACAAAAGGTTGGACAACTTCGTGGGGAACGCCCATGGATTTGCAGAAGATGCCCCTGGCTGGGCTGAAAATCATCTTGAGCTTGGGATTATTCAACAAAAGGTTGAACAAATTCGTAAGGAACACTCACGGATTTGAAGAAGATGCCCCTAGATGGGCTGAAGATTGTCTTGGAATCTTGAGATTGATCCTGGATCTTGACTTATGCATGCACGAATGCTTGATTTTGTAATGATGTGCAATGCAAATGCTGACGAACGGAGGTGCAAGTGTTGGGGAAGTATGATTTGGTTTTGGTATGCACATGATGCATATGATGTCTAATGCGATGCATATGATGCGTATGATTGAAGATGGGTTATTGGATATGTTGAAGGGGAGGTGCCAACATGGTGGACTTTTGGGCAGTGGGAGGGTTTGATTTCCTCGACACTCAGTTTGTTGAAGACGAAGATGCTTTCGAGGCCTCAAGTTTGATCACTTGATGATAAGTCATTTCTGAGAAGACCATAACTCTTATACTTGAGCGTCAGGTTGGCTTGAAAAGATACAGAGAGGATATGCCTTCTACGATGGGTCTTGCCCCAGTCTGAACATGGTAATGGTTTTCCCCTAATTAACCAGTTCTGAAACAACTTGATCTTTTGGAAGATGAACTTTGATGTGCTTTGAGGTGGCTTGCCTCTGATTGAGCTGCTGAAAAATTTGCCCCTTATTGGAATTGTCTTGAACGTCTAACACTGATTTGCAGTTAAAATTTCTCATTTACAAATGGTATCTCAATGCAATTCCTATGTAAGTTTTGAAAAAGAGTCGTTTATTAGAGTGTCGTGATAGTGAGACGAATGGAACGTTAGCCCAAACATGTGCTGATTTTGATGGTGTGAAAGATATAGCAATGAGAATGACACCAATGCTGAAGATTAGCAAATATGGGGAGTCAGTTTACGCAACCTTGCGATAGTATGATTTCAGAATAAACCTCACCTCAACTAGGTCTTTTGAGGGTTGTAACGTGGTCTGGTTTACGGTTTATGAAACAAAGGATATTAGGCTCAAAGTATAATTTGTACCCACCCCTTCTTCGTGATAAACTTCCAGTCCTACGTTCAGTTAAATATGCACATGTTTGTATTCCAAAAGGGTTGATGGTGTAAGAGTGATGGCTCAAGGTATGCTCTAAATGGCAGTCACCTTATTCTGTTTTTGTTTAGGGTTTGAGGGCCTCTTTTGATTTTGTTTTTTGATCCCTAACTTTTGCATGGACTGATTTCGCTTTTCGAGTCCATCAGGGTAGCCTTGATTTTTGCCTAAGTCTCCTTTGAGGTGCTTGATTTAGCAGGCTTTTGTTTTTGTTTTGTTTTGTTGGAGGATAGTGACTGCCAAGTCATGGATTATTGATGAACAACCGTCATGTCTTTTGGATTTAGCTTTGTGATTCGAGTGCGTAATTGGGTTAACTGAACACTACCCTGTCCCAGTTTGAGTGTAAGGGTTTGAATATCTGAAGGAAACTGCTACTTCTAGGCTCGAAGTGGTTTACTAGGGATTAACTCCTTGTCTCTCCAGTGTTTGGGGATTGAAACAATGCATGTACATCATCGGCGGGATTTTATCCAAAAGCATACGATTTGCAATTATGGGTATTTCGCTTTCATCATCCTCCCTCCAATCATTGCTAAACAACAGTTGATAAAGAGAGTGAAGTGGATAAATGTGTCGGTGATTTGCAGTAAATGAAAAAATGAGTGAATACGACATAATTGATTCAAAATATGCATAGTCAATACATTAAGAAAACCAAATACAAACGGAAATGTTCAAAGCATGCAGTACTTAAACCAAAAAAGACAAAATAATAAGAATGTAAATGATGGGATGGCAACATGACTGCCTTCTTCGGGGAATAAACTTGAACTTGACTTGACTTGGCTTGATGCTGGCACTAGTTTGGCGACGACATAGGGTTTTTGATGACGTTTGGAGCCCTACCATTGAACGTGAGAAACTTTGAGTCGATCATGTCTTAAACCTTGTGTTTGAAAGCTCTGCAGTCCTCGATCGTATGCCCTGGGGCACCCATATGAAACTCGCAATGAGCATTAACATCATAATCTGGGGGAATGAAAGTTGGAGGAGCTAGGTCCCTCAGAGCGATTGCCTTCTTCTCCATCAATTGAGCAAAGATCTGAGCATATGATGTTGGCAGACGATCAAAGTCTCTATCAGACCTCCTTGTCCTCTGTTGATTAGGCTGACATTGTTGAGCAACTCTCTATTGTTGATGTTGAGGAGGATACTGATACCCTTGCTGATTGTAGGATTGTTGCTGAGGAGTTGGAGCTTGAACAACTTGAACAGTTGGCTTATAAGGCATTGGAGCGTATTGCGCAGCAGCAACATACGGATACTGGAAGTAAGGGATTTGATAAGGCATTGGCTCAGGAGCTTGTTGTTGATCTTGCCCTTTCTGAGCAGAGACAACATTTGTTTCACCCTCTTTTTTCTTGTATCCATTGAAGGGCTTATTGGCTTGAGACTGACTACTAGAACCTCCTTGGATCTTTCCGCTCTTTAGAACTTCTTCGATTCTCTCACCGACGATTACCAAATCAGAGAATCCGGCAGAAACATTACCAATCAGCTTCTCATAGTATTGGCCTTGCAAATTACCCATGAAGATGTCAATCAGTTCACGATCAACAAGAGGTGGATGCACTCTTACAGCTAGCTCTCTCCAATGTTGCGCGTACTCCTTAAAGGATTCGTTGTCCTTTTTAGCCATACTCTAAAGCTGAGTACGATTCGGAGCAAGGTCAGTGTTGTACTTGTATTGCTTGACAAATGCATCATCTAAATCATCCCAAGTGCGCATATTGCTACGCTCCAACTGCATATACCATTCGAGAGATGCTTCAGACAAGCTGTCTTGGAAGAAATGGATCATTAGCTTTTCGTCTTTGGCATAGGCAGCCATCTTGCGGCAGTACGTCTTCAGATGAATGTGAGGGCAACTGAGGCCTTTGTACTTCGGGAATTCCTATACCTTGAACTTGGGAGGAATGACAACATCTGGCACCAAGCACATATCCAGAGCATTCAAAGAAGTTGAGTTGCGTCCCTCCATGACTCGGAGTTTCTCAGCTAGATCACGACACATCTTGATAGCTTCAGAATCCTGAGCAGCAGTAGGATTGATAATTGGGATAGCAGCATGGTAATTCTGTACCTCATCATACTGATCTGCCATATTTTCTTCAGCATGACGAATAGGAATCTGAATGACAACAGGTTGGGCTTGCGGAATGGCACTAACAGTAACTCCAGATGTTGAAAGTGGTTGAGATGTGGCAGGAGTGAAGTCTATTGGTATCCCATAAGTGATGGGGTTGGGAATAGGAATAGAGAGCCTTGAGGTAGATGCTTGAACAGGCACAGTGTTATGGGCAGCAGCGGCTTCACGCAGTTCTTCTTCTTTTCTGGCCATCATGATGGCTTCGAGAATCTTATCGATCTTTCCTTTGATAGAGTCCAACTCTTCTCTGAAGGCGGCTTGCTCTTGTTGAATCTGCTCCATAATTCATCTAGTATTAGCTCGAGTTGCGTACCAGTGTCGAGGAATCAGCTTGATTTACTGGAGAAGGAAGGAAGTTGAAGTGAGATTCTGAGGTTGAAAATGCAATGCAAGATGCATAACAGATGCAATGCAATGCAATGATATGAGATGCAATGCAAGATACAAGATCCAGGATCGCGGAATCAAACAAATTCAAATAGTTCTGAGGTTAGCCGGATGGACGGGTCAAGAACCACAACTAGGATCAAGAAAGCCCACGGGTTGGTTTCTAAGACGGGTAGGTGCCTAGAGTTACGGATATATTTCGGCACATTATAACCAAGACGAAGAGACATCTGATTATAATATCCTCGAAATAATCTCGTCTCGGTGAGGTCTTCATTTCTTCCCCACGAGAAAGATTCCTCGGAGGCGCCCACTACACAACCATCGATACACGGGTTCTAAATAGGGTTCTCAGAATCCCAGATCGAGGTCGAAAATATTACTATCAGGAAGTAATACGTTTGAGGGATCTCATCTGATTGGGGTGTTCCCATTAACTCACATAGAATTAACGCTACCAACCACCATGGGTTAATGGTCCTTGGGATCAACGACCCACCTCAAAAGTATTACCACCATGGCAAAGATTCACCACAACAATAATATCTCCAAGGGAATCTACTCCAAGCGGTGGTTTTCGCTTCAACTCACGCGGAAGAGACCACACAAGCCTACACTACACAACCACCATCCTAATCCTAGGGTTTTTCTCGACTCGGGTGTAGAGCCATCTCACAAAGTTCCAAATATCAGAACAATCCAACAATGTTACAAAAGGTAACACAAATAAGGAAATAGGAAAACAAGTAAGTAAGCAAACGAAAAGAAAATAAACAAACAAAACTAACAAACTCGCGATTCGAATCAAGATAGGCTTGACTCTCTCTTGCATGGAGCAAATTATCCCCAGCAGAGTCGCCATCTGCCGCACCTCGAAAAAATCGCTTAATCGAAGACACGACCCTTCGCGAGAAAGGTGCGAAAAATGGTTCGACAGAGTCGCCACCGAACTTTATTTATCCCTAAAGAGGGAAAGGAAAATATCGAGAAAACCTTTAAGGAGGGGTAAGAACATGGTCGTCGCAACCACATTCTGGGTTCGGGAGTCGGTTACGTGAGGGAAAGGTACGCGCACCCCCTCACGTCCGTTGTACTCAACGGGAACCTCTTGATTCAAATCGCGATACTCGTTAGCTAAGCTTGTTTATTTTCTTCTCTAAAATAAATGCGGAAAGGTAAAGATAAAGGAAAAAATACTAGGGGAAATGGGTGGTTTAAGGATAGGGTGCTCAGCAAGATCATCGCGACCTTGGGCCTACGTATGCTCATTCGGACAGGAATGAGGAATCAGAGCAATCGTAGTTCGACTACGAGGTTTGACGGAAAAAGATCGTAGTGTGCTCGCCAAGATCATCGCAATCTTGTGCCTACGTATCTTTACTCGGACGAGAATAAAGAATCAGAGCAGTCGTAGTTCGTGGTACGCCCACGAAACAAGGGAGTTGGTTGATTTTTAAAAGAGGCGTCAATTGCTCACACACGAGTAAGAGAACTCGCACCCAAACAATCGAAGGAAGATCAAAGACTTGAACCCCCATTTTTCACCTTGAAAAAGAGTTACGATAATTGTTAGTTGATTTTGAATTTTATTATGAAAATCCGCTTGACGTTGGGTCAGGGGTTTATTTGTTATGCATAGGGTTTGGTTTGAAAAAAGATTTGGCTAGAGGTTGATCTGAAAATGGGCTCGACGACGAATCGAGAGTTTGGTTGAAAATGGTTTGTTTGAAAATGGCTCGACGACGAATCGAGAATTAGTTTGAAAATGGGTTGTCTATGCTAGTCCCTAGGGGTGCTCCTAGTAAACAAACCACAATCAAAAGAAAACTAAATGCATACATCGGAATGGGAGAGGGGTACATGTAAAATACAAGGGATGACATGAAATAAAGGGTCTCGTTGTAAGGTAGCCCAAGAGAAAGCCGTGTGTGTGCAAGGTGTCCTAAGCTAAGCCTTGATCGAAAGTCGCCAAGCGACCAACAGTCCATCAATTATTGTTTTAGGGTTTCGAAATTTTTAGTGTTTTTTGATTAATGGTGAACAAATGAAATGATTAGATAAATATGAATATGGATATGAACAATATGATAAGAGTATGAATAATATAATTGAGATAATATGAACAAGGTATAGTATTAACATAAAATAAAATTGGTCTCGTCTTAATCGGAATTTAATCGAGAAATCGATAATCAACGATATTTGACTTTCATGGACCAAAAAAAAAGTATACAAAAATTAACTGGAGATAAAAATTAAATCGAAAAAAAACTAAGAAAGGTCTCACCTTTACTAAGATTTTAAATCGAAAAATCGATAATCTTTTGTATTTGGTTTTCATTGACCCAAAAATGAAATAAAAATAGTAGAAATGAAATAAAATCGAAAATGACAAGAAAAAGAATAAAGGTCTCACCTTTATCAAGATTTAATCGAGAAATCGATAAATCATTGATATTTGGTTTTCATTGACCAAAAAGTGAATAAAAAATGAAATAAAAATAATAGAAATAAAATAAAATCGAAAATGACAAGAAAAAGAATAAAAGTCTCACCTTTATCAAGAATTAAAATCGAAAATCGATAAATCCTTGATATTTGGTTTTCATTGACCCAAAAAGTTGAAAGAAAAGTAAAAGAAAATAAAAGTGGCCTCATATAAATCAAGATTGTAGATCTATTTCAAATAAATCCGCAAATCATGAGTGTTGTTATGTCATTGGCCCGTAAGAAAAATAAAAATCGAAAAAAATGGAGTTAATTGAGAATAGTTAGCCAAAATTACATTAATCAATTTAAAAAAACAATTAGAAAAAAAATGTATTAAGAAAATGTTGAAACATTAAATTGATTAGAAAAGAAACTCAAAGATGGAGGGGTGTGCAAAGTCTTATGAGTGTAAATTTGTAAAAAAAAAATGGAAATCACTTGGGCTAAATAAAAGCTCATCATTCCTTAAAGAAAGAAGATAAATTAAAAGAGATATGGGGGTTGCGAATCATAGTGGGTGTGTTAAAACTCAACCACTCATGGGCTTAAAAGCCCATTACACCAAAATATGGCACGGTGAAGCAAAAAAAATAAAACACGGTCCACTATTAGAGAGCAACATCAGCCTCGTAACTTTTTTAAAAAGAAACAAAGTAGATCTACAAATCAGGCCATCAGGAATCTACCAACACAAACCAAACAGAACAAAAGAACACAGTCCAAGAAGGTGGAATCGCCATTTTTCAAAAGCAAAACAACATCTACAAAAATGAGAAACCACAATGAACAGCATCAGATAAGTTCATCACTATCTCTCAAACAACAATCTGAAAAAGGAAGAATCGCGACGGCACAAACACGATCCAACCTTCTCTCTGTGCGTTAATCGATTCGCCTCAAACTCTCGCTCCGTTCGTCTCTGTTCAATAGGTTTGCGTGTTCTTGTTTTTGTTTCGGTTCATCTCTCTCTTCTCTTCACTCTGGATCTGATTTCTATGTTTTGTTTGTGAACGGGGATTCCCTCTACTTCATCTCCTTCTCTTAGATTTGTGGGTTGGTGTTTGAAAAGGGTTGGAATGGTTGAAGCAGCTTTGATGGAGTTAAGGTTTTGGGTTGTTACGGTTTGAAAAGATTTGAGGTTATGGAAAGTTGGACTATTGAAGGTTGAAGGAAAGGGTGAAGATGGTTGTGATTCGGTTTGGGAAAGATGTTTGTGGGTGAGGAGAATAAGGTTGAGGAGAGGATTTGCAGGGTTTGGCGGCTGGAGCTCCTGAAATCAGAGTGAGGAGCAGGGTTTATTTATAAGGGACGAAGGGTAATTGTGGAATGGCTTCAAATGTGAGCTGGCGTGGGTGTACAGCGTATATCGGTTTTGTCGTATGTGCTGAACGGTTTTGTAGATTGTGAAAAGATCAGGTTATGGTGTGTGCGAATCAAGCCAGCTGGGGAATTTGTGGGGTATGGTGAAAATTCTGTAAAGGTTTTGTGGCAAGATGTGGGGTCCTCGTACGGTTGCGAAAGTTTATGGTTGAATGGTGTGGGTAGCTCGCTGTGTATTTCGGTTGTTTTGTGCAGGGTATGCTGAAATTGAGTTTATGGGGTCGTTTGCGTGAAAGGTTATGGCACACAAAGGTTGTTGCTGGGTGTGAGAAGGTACATCGGGCAATCTGGTGGGACCTGTTTTGAGGCAATTTTGAAGTGGCTAAAGTTAGAGGGTAATGATGAAATGTCATGGCTGGTGGTTGCAATTTTTCGTGTGTGTTCTTTGAATATTTTGCACCCGTGATTTTTGTTTTTTCATTTCTTTGCACAGGCTGTGACATGGTTTGTTGTGTGTTGCAAGATGGTGAGTTTTGCCAAGCTGGGAATTGGTTTGAAAAGTTATGCTAGGTGATGTGCGTTATGGCTTATTTTGCAGATGCGGTGTATTTGGCATATTGTGATGGTGGCTGCTGCGGATTTTGTGGGTTCATTATGTTCACATGAGCTTTATTTTATTTATTCTTCCTTTTTGATCATGTGGGGTTTGGGCTTGCCCTTTGTAAATGAAAATGGACTTAGCAAGCATCACTTGTATCATGGGTTTCTCATTTTTTGTACCTCTTGGACTTGTAGAAAGGATATTTTGTAGACTTCTATTGATGAATGGCTTTTTTTTTGTATTTTTGACATCTGATTGTGGACCTTGAACTTTGAATTTAGTTTATTTGGATTTAATGGGAAATAGAATGGATAATGAAATTAAATATGGATATAGGTAAATGGGTTTGGAAATTGGTTATTTTTGGGATTAGGTTGCAAAAATATAATGGTGTTTTGAATAAAATTTGAACATGGATGAAATAATTAGAAATGATTTATAGATATTGATGGATACTAGAAAAAAAAATGGATTAGAAAAGGTAAAAATGGATAAAATATGGACAAAAATGGTTTTAAATGGATATTGATATAAAAAAGAATAATGATTCGGTAAATGGATAAATAAATGGATATGGATGGATAATTGGTTTGAAAATTGGTTTTGGATATGAAATAAATATGGGAAATTTAAATGAATATGGAAATGGTTATTTAATTGGATTAAGGATAAAAATGGTTAAATATAAATGGATAAAAATTAAAAGGGGGATGAAGTTTAAGACAACATATTTTTTTGGATTTTTTCTGAATAATTGTCCGTGGGTGGATGTACAGATGAAAATATACACAGGTAGGACAAATTTGGGGTATGACAGGTACAGGTTGCAGAAAAACCAAGACCCTTCTTTGTTTTATTATCAGTAGGAATGACAAGCTGTCCCCATCCCTTTTCATTGTTACTCTCGATTACTTTGAGAGCATCTTTGTACGAGGAAATCGATGTTCCTTTTTCTGATTGATTCTCATTGCTCACCGAAAGCGCTTGGAACTAAGTTCCAATAACCTCCTCGTGTTCTACACCACTGGACAATGAAAGGTTACTCACGAGCAAGGCATGCTCTCCGCACACCGTGATGAGTTGGTCATTCTTGACGAACTTCAGCTTCTGGTGAAGTGTCGAAGTGACTGGCCCAACCTAGTGTATCCAAGGCCTTCCTAATAAGCAACTGTATGTTGCCCGGATGTCCATGACCTGGAAAATGACTAGGAAAGTGTGAGGACCGATAGTTATGGGAAGGTCGACTTCGCCGATAACTATTTTTCTGGACCCATCAAATGCTTTGACGACGACCTCACTGCCTCTCATTAGAGATCTTTTAAATGATAGTCGCATTAGAGTGGACTTCGGTATGACGTTGAAAGTCGATCCGGTGTCTACCAGTATGCTGGCTAAAGCATCATCCTGGCAGTTGACTGTGATATTAAGTGCCATGTTGTGGCTTTAGCCTTCTTCTGGCAATTCCTCATCGCTAAACCCCAATTTGTTGCAAGAAGTGATATTCGAGACGATACTATCAAACTGTCGTATTGACACATCCTGTTCTACAAAGGCTTGTTCTAATACTTTCTATAGAGCCTCTCTGTGGGCTTCAGAACTGAGCAAAAGCGATAACACTGAGATCTTTAGGAGTTTGTAACAGCTGATCAACACTGTTGTATTCGCTCCTTTGGATGAGCTTCAGCATCTCATCATCGTTCTTTGAAAGGTCGGGATCACTGGATTGACCGACTAGTGGATTAGGAACTTCTGTGTGAGGTTCCTTTTCTCTGTTAGGTTCTCCAACTCCTCTGTTGAACATTCGACCACTCCGTGTTACTCGACTGATGTCTGCAATATTCACGACGGAGGGTAATGGAATTTCCTTTCCATTTTCAATTGTTGTTCCACCGTATTTGTAAGGGATCACCTTAGTTGATTCAGACGGTAACGGTCTCGGTAGATAGATAACTACAAGGGCCTTCTAATTTTTCTGACTGTCGTAAGTAACTTCAATCAATTACTGGTTAAGAAACTTCGATTCGTCAAGTATAGGGATGATGGTACAAACATCTTTGGTCCTTTCGTGATCAGAGTTCACGACAACATCCTTAATCTGATCAGCGAAATAGTCAGACGTTCAACTGATTGATCCAGAACTTGGACACGGTTGAATCTCCTTAGAAGCCAACTGACTTTGAAGGATTGCTCGCACGAGGTAACATCCTTGATTATTTTCCGAGCAGACTCTACAACGCTCGTAGTTATGCGATGGCACCTGGCCACTTCCGCTTTGAATGCAGTGTAACCTTACCAGGTCTATTTCCATAGATCGGACAACTTGACTTTGATGCCTAGTAGGGTTTCAGTTTGTCACACTGATTTGTTGCGTGTCTTCATCCATATAGATCAAAAGCCACCAGTGGTTTAACAAGTGTTGTAAAGTTCTTTGAACGAGAGGGCACCCTTGGTTACTCTCACGACATAATTTACAGTTCTGATAATTATGCGAAGTCAGGAAACCGAGCTGAACTTGTGTAGCGTGTAACTCCACCAAGCTAGTATTCATCAAACGAATATCAAAGATTTAAATCATATTCACTTGATACTGATTTCCATCGTGGTAATCCTGAATCCATCCAAGATCCATCTGACGCTAGAGGGCCTCTTGTACGAAAGAGCATCCCTGTTTGTTTACCGAGCAAGTCAGACATGAATTGTAATCATGCCGTGGCAGATTATGATGTTGGCTTTTCCTTGAGTGCATCACCACCAAGTTGACATTCATTGCACGGATGTCGTGGTTCTGAATGATGTTGGAACTTGTATAAGTCATGTTAACTCCACGAACTCGATGCTCTTTGATCCATCCGAGATCCAATTGTTCCTGTAGAGCTGATTGCACCACAGAACATCCTTGATTATTTTTAGAGCAGATATCACACTGGTGATAATTATGAGGTGGCACATGGTCGTATCCACTCTGTCTATAATTCATCTTGACCAAGTTGGCCCTTCATAAGAGTACATCATGAATTTGATAGCTATTGTTGGACTCTCCCTCTATCAAATTTACCGTAACTTTCTCGTGTTGAGTCAACGGGTTCGTGAGAACATTAGGCAGATTTGAACATCAGATTTGAAGGATAAGACCCTGCTCCTAACAAGCTTTTGCACATCGGATTTGAAACTGAGACAGTTTTCTATGTTATGCCCCGGTCCACCTTGATGGTAAGGGCAAGTCTGATCTGCTTTGAACCAAAAAGGCGGATTTTCCGGTATTGTAAGAGGAGATCTGGTTTGGACATGCCCCTTGACCAGTAAGAGTGGAAACAATTTTGCGTACAACATTGGTATAGGGTCGAACCTGGGAGGTCTTGTCGTACGATTGTTGTTATATGAAGGACGAGCCTGCTGAAGAGGCTGTTGTGTCCTTTGCTGAAATTGTTGTTGAATCGGTTGGCTCTGAGCAACCTGTGGTTGATACGTAGGAATAGGCGCGGGGTTGATAACAGGAGTTACGGCTGCTACTGGTTGGTACCATCGCCTTTGCTTTTCGAGAGAGATATTCCCAATATCCTGCTCTTTTTTCTTAGGGAGAGCACCACCGTATCGTTTTGTACTACTTGATGATCCTGCGTCTTTAACTAAACGTCCTTCTCGGACTGCTTCCTCAAGACAAACTCCCATGCCCACCATCTCGGTGAAGTCGCTGGGCGAACTGGCAACCATTCTGTCGTAGTAAAATGAGCTTAAGGTTTTCAACAAGATCTTTGTCATCTCTTTTTCCTCAAGAGGTGGACAAATCTGGGCGACAATTTCACGCCATCTCTGAGCGTACTCCTTAAAGGTTTCCTTGTCCTTCTGTGACATGGCTCTGAGCTGATCTCTGTCTGGTGCCATGTCTAGGTTATACTTATATTGTTGAACGAAGGCAGCGCCAAGATCTCTGAAATTGCCGATCTTAGTGTGGTTTAAACCCATGTACCATTTGTGTGCGACACCGATTAAACTATCTTGGAAATAGTGGATCAGTAGCTGGTTGTTCTCTGTCTGAGTTGACATCCTCCGAGCGTACATCACCAAATGGCTTTGAGGGCAAGAGTTACCCTTGTACTTTTCAAATTCGAGCACTTTTAATTTGTCCGGAACTTTCACATTGGGGACCAAACAAAGGTCTGCGGAGTCTTTTCCAAATAGATCCTGACCGCGAAGGGCTTGTAGTTCTTTCTGCATTTCCAAGAACTGTTCCTGGAACTCATTCATTCTATCGAACATAATTTTGTTTCCACCAGAAGTTATTGGTGGGATCTATCATTCCAGGACAGTGTGTACCACGGGTGGATGTATAGTCATCATGGCAGTGACTCTAGGTCCTTCCCTCCCCCGAAGTTTGTAACCTTTAGGAGTTGTTGTCATGCCCCGGGCATCTTCGCTTTCCCGAAGTTTGTAACCTTCAGGCCCAGCAGCTCCTGTTGCGGTTCCCTGATCTTCAGTGATTGGCGGAACATATCCTTCCAAGATATAGTTAATAGACATGCCCCAGGGAAGATCTTTTGGCATTTTGTACCTAGGATCATACTTTTCCACTATGGGCGTTGATGTGATCTCTGAGATCACAGTCCTATGTTGTTGCATCTGAGCTTCTGCCAGAGCTTGCATATCGTTGTGAAGCTTTCTCAGATCCTTTTTCAGAGTGTCGATCTCTTCCCTCAACTCTCTGTTCTCTTCTTCGAGATCATCCAGCTTTTTCTATCGATTGGCCCGAGTATTGTACGAATGAGACAGTTTGACTCTAGAATTGAGACGCAAACGTGAGATTCGTAGGTAAGAAGAATGCATTACGAATGATATGCAATGATTATATTAATTGTATATATTTTTTTGGCTTAAATAATGTTTTCGTCCCTGTAAGTTGGCGAGTTTTTGGTTTTCTTCCCTGTATATATTTTTTTCGGTTTTAGTCCCTATATCTTACTTTTTGTTGGTGTTTAGTCCCTACAGAGGTTTCCTGCGGATTTTCCTGCGGATTTTGGCTTTAGGGAATAAATACCAACAAAAAGTAAGATATAAGGACTAAAATCGTAAAAAAAGATACAGGGACGAAAACCAAAAACTCGCCAACTTACAGGGACGAAAACATTATTTAAGCCTATTTTTTTTGTTTATTCAAAGTAAACTTCGACAATTGGATTGTAAATATCAAACAGTGGGGAAACTCTGTTTTATCGAATTCAAAGATTGCAGAATGGAAATACAGTAATTTACATAGTGCTGCAAAAGGAAATCTAAACTTATGGGTCCTGAGTCCTCTCTGAATCGAGCTCATGTTTTGGTTCTGGTACTTTCCTTTTCTTTGACCGGGGCTCTTGAGCCATTGTCGGGTCGTCATTCCTCTGCCAAGTGAAAGGAGCCAGCGAGCAAATTCCTCGGGTCGTCCTGATTTTCTACAGCATGTTGCTTTAAAATCTCGATCAGAGGATCTTTATCTTTCAATAGTTGCTGTATTTTCTTACACTCCACATTGAGAATACGGTACTTGTTCTTCCAAGACTTCTTCTCCTATTGAACTTTGTTAAGAGTAACCTGAAGTTTTCTCGTATCAGACATAAAGTAAAGGACGGGGCCCCTTAACGGAAGAACTTCCTGACGAGGGTAAGGCATCCTCAGCTTGAGAGCTCTAGTTTGTACCCAATGGAGATAAGGCTCCACCGAGACACAGTCTGGTTTTCCTAGACATTCTCTTCCTTTCCTATGAACGTGTTTCCAGGCATGCACTATTTCCGTCTTTAGTGCTCTGTCATTTTCTCCTTCCTTGAAGAAAAGACCTTCCAGATGAGCATTACGCGGGACATGTCTCATCGGGTATCCAAATTGACGACGAACTAAAATTGGATGATAGTCGATTCCTCCCTTAGTTCCTATAAGGGGTAAATTTGGGAAGTTTCCACAACGGTCGATGATTCTGATCCCGGCATAGATTCAATTGTACCAATCGATGTCAGAGTTGGTAAGAGACATGATTCTCTGCGACCAACGTAAAGTATTCTTTTGATCCCAAAATGCAGCAGACTTGGGCAAATGGGAAGTGAACCATTTGTACAACAGGGGTACACAGCATGTGATTATTCCTCCGCTTTACAAATTCCTTAAGTGTACAGAATGATAAGCATCTGCGAGCAAGGTCGGTACAGGGTTTCCAATCAGAAAAATCTTAATGGCGTTGATATCAATGAAGTTATCAATGTTGGGAAACAAAAATAACCCGTAGGTAAGTAAAACAAAGATGCTTTCGAAAGCGGCCACGTTCCCTATACTAGCAAAGTACAGAGCTTTCTTTATTAAGAATTGGGCTGGCAAACCCTGGATTCCACCCTTAGTGCTCATGTGATTCCTGACTTCTGACTCATCCAAATAGATTGCTCTTGCAATAGTTTGATCCTTTGGAATCTCTTCCAGTCGAGAAAATGGAGCTTGATCAGTAATATGTAAATCAGTCAGGTGAGAGTACTCCTCTAGTGTTGGTGCTAGTTGATAATCCGGGAATGTGTAACAGTGATAGACCGGATCATAGAACTGGATTAGTGTGGACAGGATTCCTTCAATTACATGGACCCTTAACAAGGACATCAGTCCTCCATACTTAGCTCTGAAAGCCTCAGGGTTGGTTATCATCCTTGCCAGACCTCTTAAATCCTATAGTTTTGGAACCTTGAAGGTGTACTTGTGAGTTTTCCTTCTACCGAAATCCATTAGCAATCTCTTTATCTGACATTTGCAATCGTTGTCTTAGTTTAATTTGAAAAAGAGAGACCAGAAGAGAAGATTTATCTTTTTTTTAATGTTTTTTAATGAAATGAATGCATGAATGCAGTACACAAAAACATAGAAAAAACATGGGGTTAAAGGGTCGGTGTCATGAAGTCAAGGCTCTACCCATCCCTAAAGGTTTATACTGGTGATTTTTTGGACCTGTTCTCAAAACCACTGATCCCTCATCGGATGACGACAGCAAGCGGATCACCAAGCGAGCTGGTTCATATTTAAAGTAATCTCAAATGAGGGTAGTATCGCGTGACAACTATTTCCGATAGCTTCCACGCTACAAAATGGTTTAAGTCAACTAAAATCCTCAGTTTCTCGGATAACCCAATGGAACAATCTGCTTTCAACAACCAAAGTCGTATAGGCATTGAATCTACAAAGGGCATCTCCACTGATTTGATGGTCGACCGGGACCTCTTATCTGGGATTTACTCCCCATAAGATTACCCGTATAATGCCATCACTTATCTTAGGTGTATACTCAATCTTTCCAGATGCGGCATCACACGCATTCCCATTAGCAAAAAAATAAACACGGATATCAATTAGGAAAAGCAGTATATATAGTTATCTTAACATCCTAGACCTCTAGTCTAATGATCCTATACAGACAATGACTCCCTAGCAGAGTCGCCATTTATGCGGTACTGTGTAAACTTAAGGTTTCACTCAGAAAGGTGAAAGAAAGAATGCCTCCCACTGTGGTCGCCATTTTTCTGTAGCACGATTTTTGTGGTTTCGAATCACTATCGCTTTGGTACTACAGTTCAATTCATTTTTTATCCTATGAAGCTAATTAAGGAAGGGAAATAGATGTCTCCAATTAACCCTGCTTGCAAACTGAGGTTGAACAGTCAAAACTGTTGGTTTACAGATGCTATCAAAATAGGGGGGTTCTTCTTTAGGGCTATTTGCTTAAAAACAGTGTCTAAGCTATTGGTAAGGTGTTAGGTCTGATGCTTTTCGATTGAGGTATGAAGGTACGGGATTTTGGGTTTTTAATTAGTATGCTCGCTAAGATTTTTGCAATCTTATGCCTACGTATTCCCGAAACAGGGAAATCAGAGCGATCGTAGTTCCTCCTATTCTATGGGAGGAAAGATATTGTTTTGGTGTCTTGTTCAAAGCCCAAGACATGAAGCTAAAGGTGGTTTGTATCTTGTTCAAAGCCCAAGATGTGAAGCTAAAGGGTTTTGGGGGAGAGAGATTCTGTCATCTTTAAAGAGGAGTTGTTGATGTTTGTATGCTGTGAGCAAGGCACAAATTTGATGCTAAAAGGTTGATTGACTCAACCGGGGTTTTCTTTATACAAAGCCTAAGAGGAGGCTAGAAGTTTGACTTTTCCAGAGGAAAATGTTCTTTCTTTCTTGTACAAAGCCCAAGATTGAGGCTAAAAGGGATTTTGACTCCGTTGGGGAGAGTGTATCTTGTATAAAGCCCAAGATAGAGGCTGAAAGGGTTCGACTCAACAACAGAATACTTTTATCTGTCTTGTATAAAGCCCAAGACGGAGGCTAAAAAGGTTAACTTAACAAGAGAGTCTTGAACAAGGGATTGATTCAATAAGAGAGTCTGAAGGTTGATTGACTCAACAAGAGAGTCTTTTATACTCAACAAAAGAGTGATTTGTGGTCTCGTACGAAGCCCGAGATTGAGCCTAAAAGGCGATTTACTCAACAAGAGAGTCTTTTATACTTAGCAAGAGAGTGTTTTACTATCTGTCTTGTACAAAGCCCAAGACGGCGGCTAAAATTTGACTCAACAAGAGAATCTTTTATACTCAACAAGAGAGTGTTTTTCTATCTCGTACGAAGCCCGAGATGGAGGCTAAAAGTTGACTCAACAAAAGAGTCTGAAAAGGTTAGCTCCGCTGGGGAGAATCATTTGTACAAAGCCCAAGAGGAGGCTGACTTACTGCTGAGGATTATTGAGATCCTGAAGCGGCTCCAAGTGTGGGGAACTCTCATGAGAGAGATCGGGTTTCAGCTAGAGATTGATCCAGAGTGATCGGTATATTTCCCTATGTTTGAAAGGAACTTGAGAATGTCTTTGAGACTCAAGAGTTTTAGACTGTCCAAGTCTAGAGTTTTGTCTTTTGTACAATACCCAATAGGAGGCACGGGTATTAAGGGATGAGTATCAACCCTACAATGGCCGGAGTTTTGATGTGGGAAAGACTGCTCTAGGAAAGGATGACTAAGTTCTATCTTATACCTTTAAGAGGTTGTCAGGGTCCTTGTATTAAACCCAAGAGAAGGCATGAGAACTTCTAAGAAGCCGAAGGGTCCTTGTACAATGCCCAAGAGGAGGCGGGGATGCTTTTAGGAAGCCTGTGGGTCCCCAAACCAAGAGAAGTTCAAGAAATGCAATTCACAGAGAAGAGATCATTCCAGGAAAGTTCAAGGATTTGGAAGAAACTCAAGAGATGCCATTCACGGAGAAAATATCATCTCTGGGGAGTTAGAGTTTCTTTGACAATTTCTAAGGGTGACAGTCTGAGAAAAGGTTCACCGAGAATACTGCCTTTCTCTTTGTTCCATATTGTTTAACCCCAAGAGGAGGGAAGACTGTATCTGGAATCCTACGGGGGATCTAGTTTTGTTTGTATTTAAGAGTGACCAACATGGCTTTACCTAGTTCTAGACATAGTTGACGGGGAAAAACCTAAATAACTATACTAGTATTACACAGTGGATATGTGACAAGTATATAAAAGGATGTGAAAGAAGACTTACAATGAAACCGCCACACAATACAGTTTATATACATATGAAAGCGGTAAATGAAAGCGAATAAACACTTACCCGTTGTAGAGCTTCCATGTTGTTTGGTTAGTTGTTCAACAAAGAAATTAAAGAAACTTTTGATGACAACATATATTTTAATTCAAAATCAAAGGAGAAAGTGCTTTGAAAATATTTTTGGGGCTTACGGCTCAAGGAGAGGCCCAAGTTTTAACGATGATCGCACCGTTGTTTTAAAAATTGTACAGAAGGACTTATACAATACGTGAGGCCCAAAAAGTTTTTATGTACAAGTGGATGGGTCTTACACTCTATTAGAGGCCCAAAGATTTTGAAAAGAAAAGAAATGGGGCTTACAACACGAGGGTAGGCCAAGATGATTTGATTTTTGAACTGGGGATTGCGCCGAGATTTTTCTTTTAACGCAGAGGGACTTATACATGTCTGAGGCCCAAAATTATTTAGGTTAAAAGGGGATTGGGTCTTACACTCTATTAGAGGCCCAAATTTTTTGTTTTTGAAAAGGAATGGGACTTATAGCTCGAGGAGAGGCCCAATTGGTTTTGTTAAGAAGGCGACGATCGCGCCGTTGTTTTTTAAAAGTACAGTGGGACTTATATAATGACTGAGGCCCCAAAAATGGTGTATTTACAAAGGGGATGGGTCTTACACTATAATAGAGGCCCATGAGTGTTTGAAAATGATTGATGAGGGTGGAATCGATCAAAACCCTAATTTCATCATTTTTAAAAGTGAATTCTTAGAGAAAATCAATAAAAAATGATAAAACACCAAATAAGCTTGAATAAACAACTTGTGATTTTTGGTTAAGGTTTGAAAAATGAGGTTTTAACCACAAGATGAATTAAAACTCATTTGGGTTTGATTTTCAAGATGAAGATTCACTTTTAAAATGTTTAAAAACAATTAAAAATGAATTTATTCATAAAAATACCAACTATATTAAATAAATAATATAAAATTGATTTTTTTGTGGAATAAAATATTTCAACATTTTTGTGATTTTTTCAAAAAGAACCAAACAAAAATAATTAAAATTGAGGGAGTTATTAATTTTTCAAATCATTAAAAATAATAAGAAAAATAATAAAAATAGGAAAAAGTGATAAAAAGAGGATCCGGGGCGAGGGGGATTCGAACCCCATACCTCTTCTGGGCAGTGCGCGCGTCCTACCACTGGGGTGGTGATACATCCGTGTATCAAAACCCAGCCATAAATATACAATGCTTGCCTTGTTTTTGGTCTGGCCAAGGCAAGGTTTTGGCCAAAAACGTGAAGCTTGTAACTTTCTCATTTCTCCATGGATTGGGACAAAATTTAGGTCTATCCTGCCTAGAATTTCACAAGGAATCCAATGGTGGTGGTGATTTTCTCAGATGAGGTCCCCATTTTAAAACTCGATAGTGGTTTTGAAATAGGCCTCCATTTGCATTTTCTGTGCTACCTCATGGTACAGGCATGAATCACATGGCAAATTGGTTCAAACACAACATATACAACATGTAGAAGAGGTGTATGATTAGTGGACTTCAAAGCAACGCATCTTTTAAAGAGTTCAAGTTGAGATGCTTACCTCTTTTGGAGCTTTTTGGGTAATCTATCAAGTGCCTTGTTCCAGAAATGTTTCGATGCTTTGAACCCCCTCAAATGATCCCTTAGAAGCTTTTAGGATGATTAGAATCAGCTGGAAACCTCAGGAATGAAAATTGGCCCTTTCTTGCAAAAGGGACAAAAGTGACCAAAATAGCAACTCTCTCAAATGGTGTTCCAGATGTGGGGAACCATTTGGGACAGTTCAAGGATGATATTTGGAGTGTGTTTGAGGCTTTATCTGGTTTTGAAAGTGGCTGAATCAAGACATGGCTTGAAAAACGCAAAAAGTCCTATTTTGAGGTTTTGAGGAAGGACTTTGAGTTGTTGGTGTTACGGGTCACTTGTGAGAGTTTGGACAACTTAGATATGACATATTGGATGTGTTTGGATCATGAGCTGTGATGGAATTGCTCTCTAACTCAAAAACTCAGAGTTACCTTGCTAAAGAAGGCATTTTTTCCTAGAGAAAGAGATTTTGAGGAAAGCAAGTGTTGTAGTGCTTTGGTGTACTCAAACTGAGCACAAATGAGCTCTATTTATAGTAGAGCAAGTTTGTTTTGCAAGCAATAGTGAATGGAGGTTGCTGCAGACCTTTGGCCAATTGGAGCATTTTGGAATCTCAAGTCTCCTCTAGCCATTGACTAGAGGTTAGAGCACAAGCCTTTGGTTCCCTAGTTCAGAGATCATCCTTGACTCATTCAGTTGGAAATCGCTCAGTTCACGCCACCTTGGTGCATCCATTGAATGCTCCAAAACAAAATTGGAGTCTTGTCCCCTCTTTAGGGTTTTTTAGGTTTGGCATGCTATTTTTAGTTCCAAAGACTTGGGAGGCTTATGGATAAGTGTTTGTCCCTCCTTGGTCTCTCCCTGAGGTGTTCAGATGGATAAACTTGTTTGTCATTTGCCCAAATTTCTCAAATCGAGTAAAGTGCACAAATCTGCCTAGTTATGACAGTTGCAGCAAGGCATATTGCCACGGTCATAACTCTTAGCTCAAATGGAATTTCTTGGGGTTCTTGGCCATTTTGGAAAGCTCTCGTATGATACAACATATGTGTGATCATAGTTTCTTTTGAAACTTTTTGGATCCAAGTGAAAAATGCCCCTACATTTTGGAAAAAGTGAAACAGATTCTGACTTAGTGAAAATTTCACTGTGTTGGAAAAAGTGACATTTCATGTTTTCAGCCATTTTGACCCAACCATAACTCAAAATCCATGATGAATTGGTATGAGGTGTAGTTGACACTTTTAAAGTATTCTATGAGACCTACAAATCCATCTTTGGATCAGCCCAAATGGTTACTTGGATCACAAGTTATGATCCTTGGAAGTTGGTACCCTAGCCAATTTGTTCCATAACTTGGAAAATTTCTAAGTTTTTTATGGTTACCCCTTTTACAAGTTATCCTACTTTTCTTGATTTTTCTTGATGAATATTGATTCCAATCACACATTAACATCATTTTAGGGTTAGGGAACCATAATTGATCAAAAAATCAAAAAGTCAAACTTTGACTTTTGGGCACATTTGACTTTTTATCAGATGAATTCCAAACTGTGCGATCCTCTATGAAATCAAGTCCTTGACCTAAATCAAACTTGATGGATTAATTTCATATGTGTTATAGGGTGTATTAAATCATGTCCCAAGGTGTGGGAGCATGTCTTGGTGAAAAGTCAAAGGCACAGTTGACTTTTCTCGCGAAACCCTAACTATGGTCATGATGAACTTGAAACTTGTGAATCAAGCTTCTTGGATCAATCCATTGTTGCAAATGGATCAATGTGGTTTACTAGGGACCCTCAAATCATGTCTTGAGGTCTTGGCTCATGTTTTATCCCAAAAGTCAACTTAGGGGTGAATTAGGTCAAGAAACCCTAATTCCTAATTTTTTTTATGAATGCATCCCCTGAGGCTAAATTGACTTGATGATTGGGTTTATAAGGTCCCTTAGAGTATTTTGGGTTATGCTTTGAAGCATTGGCTCATGTCCAGAGGAAAAATTCCATCTGGAGGCCCTGGTCGACCAAAACCCTAATTTGGTGACACTGGCGATCTTGAGGCTTAATCCACTTGGAATGTTGCAGCCTTGTGCTTGATCCTTGATGTGGGAGTCCTCTTGATCCATTGTGGATGTTTTATAGGTTTAGACAAGTTGAAGATCATGTCATTTCTTGATTGATCCTTTGTCTAAGAGCTCTGAGAGGGCTTGAAACCCTAAGTTTGATTGTAGTGGATGCTCACCCAGCTTTGGGGAGACTAATGAGGTATTATGGTTCATCCATATTGTGATGATGATTTGCACAATGATGGGAATCTTAGTGGTCAAAATTTGGGGTATGACAGGATCCAATCATAAGTTCAAAATAGCCTCAGGGATGCATTCATCAAAAATCAGGAATTAGGGTCTTGACCTAATTCACCCCTAAGTTGACTTTTGGAGCAAGGCATGAGCCAAAACCTCAAGGAATGTTTTGAAGACCTCAAAAATCTTATATTGATCCTGTTACAAGTTCAAATGGACATCAATAACTTGGTCCATTAGCAATATAAAGATGCAAATTCATCTGGACCACAAACTAGGGTTTCTGAGAAAAAGTCAACCCTACCTTTGACATTTGACCAAGACATGATCTCAAACCTTGTGAAATGATTCAAGACACTCTAAAACACCTATGGAATCAATCCATTAGGTTTTATTTAGCCCAGGGACTTGATTTCATAAAGGATCACAAAGTTTGAAATTCATCTGATAAAAAGCCAACTGTGCCCAAAAACCAAGTTTGACTATTGAGAATTTTTGACAAACATGGCTTCTTTACGTGAAAAAACAATGTTAACTCATGGTTTGGATCATCATCCATCAAGAAAAATCAAGAAAAGTGAGGTTACTTGCAAAAGGGGTCATCTTAAGAAACTTAAAATTTCACTAAGTTATGGAAAAAGGATGATTTTTACCCAACTTTGCAAGACCATAACTTTTGATCCAAGCAACCATTTTCTTCCATCCAAAGCTCAAATGAAAGCTCTCATTACATACTACAAAAGTGTCCTCCTTACCCATAGCCAAAAGATGCATGGATTTTGAGTAATTAAGCCATGAAGTTAGGGTTTCATGAGATTTTCACTTTTACACTTAGTGAAATTTTGGACAGAATCTGTTTGCATTTTTTCCAACTTTGAGGTCATTTTTCTCCATGATCCACATTGATCCAAGACCAAAGTTAAACATCAAAGTTGAAGTATGATATGCAAGCTTTCCAAAGAGTACAAGAACATCATCAAACTCCATTTGAGCAAAGAGATATGGAGTGACCAACATGCCTTGCTGCAAACTGTTTTGGAAAATCAGTTTGGTCATTACTTGCCATAAACAGAGGTCATGTGTGACTGATTAACAGACACCAAAACATCTTCAATCCATGTTTCCTTCCTTTCACTCTTCAAAACTAGAATTTGCTTCTTTTTCAAGTAACATGCAAATTTTTCAGTAGGAAGCAATTCTATCAAAATTAAGAGTGTAGACATATCACATACATCATATATGAGTGATCCATAACCTCAACACATCTTGAACACCGGAATCATCAAGTCACTATCCATTTGCTCAAACTTTCTTCAAAGCTGCAGATAGGGTCGAGCCAAGTGATCCAGAGGTTTTCAATCCATTCTAATCATTGGAACACCGTCCTTGAGGTCCAAGGAAGCTGTCCAGATCATCAAAACACTTATATAACACCTACAACTAAGGATTCGATTTCTTCTTGCAGAGGTAAGCCTTAACCTCTCAAACTCTATGATCCATGCATCATGAATGTGTTTTCAAGTTACAAACATGTTTCTGCACTTATATTGAGTGTTTCCTCTAAATTAATTGCTATGTATCGTGTATGAAGTTTCATGATGTTCTTGAAAAAATTAGGGTTCATCTGTTCTTCACTTGATTTTTCACTTCACACTTAAAATAAATGCAATTAATTGGTACCATTGGAATCCTTGATAAAAAAAGAGCAACTTTCATATTTACAAAAGTCAAAACCATTACGTATTAAGGGAGATATGAGAGGTTTTACAAATCTGGCAATGGTGGTTCGCGCGAGGAAGAAGAAGATGGCCTTGGCGCCATTTTTTGAATTTTTGAAATATTTGAATTTATGTTATTTTCTTAATTGATTTCAAAAATTAATTTCTCTCTCAATTTTAATCATTTCTGATTGATTCTTTTTTTCAAAATTCACAAAAATGTTAAAATATTTTATTCTACAAAAAAAGTAAAAAAAATTATTTATTTAATATATTTTTAATTTTTGTAAAGAATTTCATTTTAATTGTTTTTAAACATTTTAAATGAAATTTTTCTCTTGATTTTTCAAATTCAAATGAATTTCAAGCTTTCATGTGAATAAAACATGATTTTTTCAAAACATTTTTCAAAGTTCACAACATGTAATTAAATATATTTGATATTTTATATCATTTTTTATATAAGTCCCACAACATCTGTCAGTATCGCAGTGTGATCCCTGTTTTCAAAATAAGTCATCTGGGCCTCTCCTTGAGTATAAGCCCCAATCTTTTGTACATAAACTTTGTTTTAAACAACATATAACTTCCTTGGGCCTCTCTTTGAGTTGTAAGTCTCATACCTCTGTTTTCAAAATCATCTATCTGTTTTAAACTGGTACTAAGAGGAGCATTATTCCCGGTGAAACTGCTCTTAGACCACTTGGGCCTCTCTTTGTGTTATAAGCCCCAAACATTTCTTTTGAACAACTTTCTTTTCTTTCAAATTCAAATCCAAAGTTTTCTCAAAATTTTCTTCAATTTCTTAAAACCCTAATCATACAGTTGTAGTTAATACAATCGATCACAATACACTTGGGCCTCTCCTCAGAGTGTAAGACCCAACATTTTTTCAATTTAATGCATACTTGTTTATATAACTATTAATACACTTGTCTGTATATACCTGTGCATATCTGTCTAGAGTTTTTCTCAGCAGTTAGGTCTACATTTAGGTCAAACCAGAGGTTACTTCTAACTTAGTCAAAACTAGTTCCCTCATAGGAAACTTCCCTCAATACAGTCTGCCTCCTCTTGGGCTTATTCAATATGCCGGTGAAACTTTTCTCAAGACTGTCAAAACTTAGAAGTGTATATATATATATATATATATATAAGAAATTCATTTCCCCAGAGAGGATTAATTCCTGGTAAAACCTCTCTTAAATTTCTTCAAACCTTAGAACTGTTCAATAAATAAAGGATTATTCCCGGTGAAACCTTTCTTGAACTTTTCTTAGGCTTGGACCCATAGGCTTCTTAAAAGTTCCCCAGCCTCCTCTTGGGCTTAGTACAAGGACCAACAGCCTTCTTAAAACTTTCCCAATCAACAGCAGATAAACACAAGAAATCACTTAAAATAGCAGAAATACATGCAAAAGAAGGTTCCTATAGATTACTATAGATACTCTGGGTGTTAATAGCTTCCCTTTGTATAACTAGATCCCGGTCCCCGATCTCTTAGCATCTGTTAAAGAAAAAATTTACGTGCAGGGTTAGTTTAAGATATCTTCCCCTTCCATTCTAGCTTCATAGGATAAATACAGAAATCAGAAAGTAGCACCAAACATGCGGTAAGTGGCCGCGACACAGAAAAAACCGACTGCTACAGAAAAATGGCGATTAATATCATATGCTGTCACATTACTTGATATACTTGTTTAAATTACTATCATCTGGGAATGCGATTAATACGCATGTAGTGAGTCCGAGAGAACATTAAGATAAATGGTGACGTATTCATGGAGGCTTATAGGGAGTGAATCTCGATCAAGCTAACTTGAGAGTCCACCGAATCAGTGGAGGTGCGCTTGTGGAATTACCAATGTTGAACGAGCAAGTCGTGAATGCATTGTTTTTTCCCATTGGGTTACCCTTGAAACTGAGGATTAGTAGACAATTAACCATTTGACCATTAGGTAGTGCGGTGACTATCGGGAATAGTGATACGCGATACTACACTCAAAAGAGATTCATCTTGGGATATTACAGCTCTCATGAGTCATTCGGTTTGCTGTTAATATCCTCAAGAGGGGTTGATGATTTTGGGAACCTTTATTAGAACCCGTTCTACTGGTACAAAAATTTCACCTTTAGTACACACCTTGGGGATGGGTAGATCCATGGCTCCATGCTCGTGATGATGAACCCTTAAACCCGTGTTTTCAAATGTTTTTGTTTGCTGCATTCATGCATTCATTAAAAAATTCTTTTTAAACAAGAAAAAATCTTTTTTAAAAGAACTGAAACAATAATTTCAAATATCAGAGGTTGCTTTATGGATTTCGGAAGAAGAAAAACACACAATTACACCTTCAAGGTTCCAAAACTAGAAGACTTAAGGAAATTGGGAAAAATGATTAGTAATCCCAAGGCTTTCAGAACTAAGCACAGATGACTGTTGTCTCTTTTGAAGGTCAACGTGGTTGAAAGGATCCTGTCTACACTAGTTCAGTTCTACGATCCGGTGTACCATTGGTTCACTTTCCTAGATTATCAGCTCACACCAACACTAGAAGAGTACTCCCACCTGATTAATTTACCTATCACTGATCAAGATCCATTTTCTAGGCTGGAAGAAATTCCAAAAGATCAAGCTATTGCAAGAGTAATCTCTTTGGAAGAGTCAGATATCAGGACTCACATGACTACCAAGGGAGGAATCTAGGGTTTACCGGCTAAATTCCGGATGCAGAAAGCTCTATACTTTGCTAGTATAGGAAATATAACCGCTTTTGAAGACGTCTTTGTTCTGCTCATATATGGGTTATTCCTCTTTCCCAACATTGACAACTTCATTGACACCAATGCTTCTAAGATATTCTTAATTAGGAACCCAGTCCAAACCTTGCTCGCGGATGCTTATCATTCTGTGCACTTAAGGAATTTATACAGTGGAGGGATGATCATATGCTATGTACCATTACTCTATAAATGGTTTATTTCCCACTTACCCAAGTCTGCTGCTTTTTGGGATCACAAGAGTAGTCTGCGATGGTCGCAAAAGATTATGTCTCTTACCAATTCTGACATAGATTGGTACAATCGGATCTATGACGGGTGTACCCCTCATTGGTACTAAAGAAGGGATCAACTATCATCCAATTTTAGCTCGTCATCAACGTGGATACCCGATGAAGAATATCCCATATAATGTTCATCTGGAAGGTCTTTTCTTCAAGGAGGGAGAAAATGACAGGGCACTAAAGAAAGAAATAGTGCATGTCTGGCAACATATTCACAGGAAAGGGAGAGAGTCCTTAGGGAGGCCAAATTACATCTCTGCAGAGCTTTATCTCCACTGAGTACAAACTAGGGCCATCAAACTAAGGATGTCTTACCCTCGTTAAGAAGTTTTTCCCTTAAAGGAATCTATCCTTTATTTCATGTCAGATACGGAAAAACTCCAGATCGCTCTCAACAAGGTCCAACGTGAGAAGAACTCTTGGAAGAACAAGCACCAGATTCTTAATTTGGAATGTACCAAGATTTAGGAACTGCTAAAGGAAAAAGATGCTCTGATTGAGATATTAGACCAGCATGCTATCGAAAGTCAGAAGGAACAAAGAAATTTGCTCTCTCCTTTCACTTGGCAAACGATCATCGACCCGGCAATAGCTGAAGGGGCCTGATCGAAGAAAAGAAAAATTCAGGAACTAGCATCTGAGCTCCCCTCAGAGAGAACTCAGGATCCATAGGCCTAATTTTCTTTCTTGCACTTTGTAAAATACTGTACTTTTCCTTGTAAAATACTGCAATCTTTCGAGTTCAACAAAAGGGTCTCCCCCGATGTGTGATATTTGCAATATAATTGTTAAAAGTTCTTTTGAAAACAAAAACTAAAAAAATATAGCATTCTCATTCTTTGCATATCATTCATCATTCTCACATAACACATCTTTGTCATTGAGTCTCACACATGCGTCACACTCTAGAGTCAAACTGTCTCACTCATACAATACTCGGGCCAATCGACAAAAGAAAATGGACAATCTCGAGGAAGAGAACAGAGAGCTGGGAGAAGAAATCAACGCTCTAAAGGAGAGTTTGGAGAAACTCCATAACACCATGGAATCCCTGGCAGCAACCCAGGAACAACAACATCAAACACTACTACAAAAAACCCATTTAACAACGGTTGGAAATGACATATAATGACGCGGGCGAAGGCGTTGTTATGTAGAGTGTTGTAGTATATGCGGTACATACAATGACGGTCCTGGGACCATTGTTGTAAATTGGAAAACGCGCTACCTATTATGACGGTTATTTTAAATAACCATTGTTGTATGTCTTTTAATAAAATAAAATAAAAATTGCAGCATTAGAACAAGAACAACAGCAAGAACAAGAACAACAAGAACATCAAGAACAACAATAAGAATAATAATAACAACAACAACAACAACAACAACAATAACAACAACATCAATAACAACAA
Organism: Lathyrus tuberosus; assembly: GCA_022829125.1. Lineage (NCBI taxonomy): Eukaryota > Viridiplantae > Streptophyta > Magnoliopsida > Fabales > Fabaceae > Lathyrus > Lathyrus tuberosus. The sequence goes on from JALAZF010000017.1 coordinate 25,609,537, forward strand.
CAACAACAACAACAACAACAACAACAATAACAACAATAACAAAAAGAAGAAGAACAAGAACAAGAACAAGAACAAGAACAAGAACAAGAACAAGAACAAGAACAAGAACAAGAACAACAACAATAATAATAACAATAATAACAACAAGAACAACATTAATAAAAAAGAACAACAAGAACAACAATAATAAAAAAGAACAACAAAGAACAACAATAATTAAAAAAGAACATCAACAACTAACATTGCTAACTCGAGTTCGGAAATTTGTTCTGAAATTTGGTTTATGGAGAAATAGAGTATCGTAAATAAAAGATGATGTTTGGAGGTAGAAGATGTCTAAGTTTTAGGTTTCACGCGGATCACTAATAGTAGTGTCTTGGCCGTTGATAATTACTAAATGGACGTCCAAGATTTGTTTAAGGATAGTGGATAAACACAATATGCGCGCCACCTATAATGTTGGTACTGAGAATTGAAAAAATAAGTAAAAAAACCAAAAATGATGGTGCTGGGACTTGAACCAATGACAAGACGCTACCTATAATGACGGTTGGTTTAAATTACCCGTGGTGAAAGGTCTGTAAGCATTTTGAAAAAATAAGTAAAAAACGCTACCTATAATGACGGTTGGTTTAAATACTCGTGGTTAAAGGTCTGTCAGCATTTTGAAAAAATAGGAAAGAAGTAACATGAGTAAAATAAATTCATAAAAATCTAAAAACACGAAATTTAATCTAATTAGGTAAAATAAGAATTTTCAGAAATTTTTTGGAGTTTTTTGAAACTGTGAATACAGTAAAAAAATTCATTAAAAATAGAAAAAAGATGAATTTGGAGTTTTGAGGGGGAAGTCCCGTAACTCTTCCAGAGTACGCGACTAATGACCGCGTGATTTTTCTACTTCAAATGCACGAAACAGATCTAAAAAAGCAGACGGTTTTCCCTAAAACCGATTTTTTGAAGAACAAGACCTAAAACTAAACTATAGGCTATAATGACGGTTTTGCAAATACCCATGGTGAAAGGTTGTGGGCATTTTGAAAAAATATGTAAAAAAAACCATAAATGTTGGTGTTGGGAATTGAACCCATGACCAGGCGCTACCTATAATGACGGTTTTTTAAATACCCGTGGTGAAAGGCCTCCCATTTCACCATGGTTGGAATATTAACCGTCATTAAAAGCCTTTTAATTAGATTAAAAAAAGCGCGCGCATCTATTACAACGGTGTATAGGCAAGCCGTCGTAAGCCTGGTGTTATTGTATGCGCGTTTTGTAGTAGTGAAAGGATTGTGATCTCGGAGATTACATCTACAGCAGCATTTGAGACACCTGGTAGTCATCCTCAGTACAACATGCCTAAAGGTTTCCCCTGGGGCATGCCTCTCAACTTTATACCTGAAGGATACATCCCACTGGTCACTGAAGACCCAGAAGCCGTACCAGGAACCTCCAGGCCTGAAGGTTACAAACTTCAGGTAAATGAAGATGCAATGGTAACAACAGAAACTCCTGAACATTATAAACTTCAAGTCACTGAAGCGCCAAGAGTTACCGTCGTAATGACTATACCACAACTAGTGGTACACACTATCCCTGAGGAATAGATCCCGCAGGCTGCTTCTGGCAGAAACGAAGAAGTAAAGGAAAGAATGAATGAATTCCGGGAACAATTCTTGGAAATGCAGAAAGAACTGCATGCCATTCGCGGCCAGGACTTGTTTGGTAAAGACGTCGTTGACCTTTGTTTGGTCCCTAATGTAAAGATACCGCACAAATTCAAGGTGCCTCACTTTGAAAAATACAAAGGAAACTCTTGCCCTCAAAGTCATTTGGTAATGTATGCTCGAAAAATGTTTACCTAGACACAAAATCAACAACTACTAATCCATTACTTCCAAGATAGTTTAACCGGTGCCGCACTCAAATGGTACATGGGTTTAAACCGCACCAAGATCAGTACTTTCAGAGATCTCAGGGAAGCCTTCGTTCAACAGTATAAATACAATTTGGACATGGCACCATATAGGGACCAGCTTAGAGCAAAGGCCCCAAAAAGATAAAGAAACCTTTAAGGAGTATGCTCAAAGATGGCGTGAAATCGCCGCCCAGATCTGTTTTCCTCTCGAGGAAAAGGAAATGACAAAGATCTTCCTGAAAACATTGAGCTCATTTTATTATGACCGAATGGTCGCCAGTGCACCTAGTGACTTCACTGAAATGGTGAACATGGGAGTATGCCTTGAAGAAGTAGTCTGAGAGGGAAGATTGGTTAAAGATGCAGAGCCATCCAGCAGTACTAAAAGATACAGTAGTGCTTTACAAAAGAAGAAAGAGCAAGATATCAGTAATATCTCTCTGGGAAAGCAAAGGCGAAGGTATCAACTGGTAGCAGCAGTAACTCTCGCTATCAACCCAGTGCCAGCTCCGACATATCAACCTTAGGTTTCTTAGAGCCAACCAAATCAACAACAGTACCAGCAAACGCAGCAACAACTTCTTTAGAAGGCTTGCCCATAGTATAATAAAAATAATCATACTACACGACCATCAGGTTTCGACCCTATACCAATGTTATATGCAGACTTATTTCCACTTCTACTAGCCAAAGGGCACGCTCAAACCAGTACTCCTCTTACAGTCCCAGAAAATCCACCTTTTTGGTTCAAAGCAAATCAAACTTTCCCTTACCATCAAGGAGGATCAGGACATAACATTGAGAATTGCCTCAGCTTCAAATCTAATGTACAAAAGCTCGTCATAAGCTGAATTTTATCTTTCAAAGATATTAATCCGAATTTTCAAACAAACCCATTACCACAACATGAGAAGACTACGATGAATTTGATAAAAGGAGAACTTGGCGGCAGTTATCAAATTCACAATGTACGCTTACTGGGAACCAACCTGGTAAAAATGCATTGCAGACAGAGCGGGTACGACCGTGTGCCATCTCACAACTATCATCAGTGTGATATTTGTTCCAAGGACAATCAAGGATGTGCCATAGTACAAACAACCCTTCAAGAACAAATGGATCTAGGCTGGATTCAGGATCACAGGATTCGTGAAGTAAACATGGGCCATGCACATCCAAACATTGTTCAAAACCATGAAATTCGTGCAATGAACGTCAATCTAGTGGCAATGCATTCAAGACAAAGTCAGTATTACAATCTACCCCGACATGATTACAACGCTTTCCCGATTTGCTCAAAAGACAATCAGGGATGCTCTTTTGTACAAGAGGTCCTCCAACGTCAAATGGATCTTGAATGGATCCAAGACTACCATGAAAGGAATGATCATCAGGTTAACATGGTTCAATCTTTGACATTCGCTTAATGAATACCAGTCTAGTGGGATTGCAAGACATGCAGGTCAGACTTGGTTTTCTGGCCTCGCACGATTACCAAGACTCCAAAGAATGCTATGAAAACGACCAAGGTTGTACGCTTGTACAAAGGACTCTTCAACATCTATTAGACCACTGGTGGCTCCTGATCTACCAGGATAAAGACATGCAACAAGTTAGCATAACTAATGGGAATCCTGATAGACACCAAAGATGTGATATATGCCTACAAGAGACGGATCTGGTAAGGATGCACTGCATACAAAGTGGATACGGTCGGGTACCACCTCACAATTATGAGCGCTGTGGAATATGCTCAGAAAATAACCAAGGATGTTATCGCGTACGAGCAGCTCTCCAGCATCAGTTAGACCGAAAGGAAATTCAACCATGCTTGAATTCTCAACCAATCAACATAGTACAAGATTGCCTCCCTGTTCAAAACAAGAACCAAGAACTACTGGACAAAAGCACCGTCTCAGTCTCCAATAAAAGAGAACCTGTCAATCAAGGAATAACTAAGGATGTTTACGCCATAGTTCCTCTGCTCAATGAATCATAGATCCCTCTTGACAGTAGAAAAATTCCTAACCTAGAGCCGATCAAGGTAGCCTAAGATGATCAAAAGGCTCAAAAAGCCCCTATGGTCATCTACCTTGAAAGCTCTTGTGTTTTGGACAAATTTTGGTAAAACATAAATGTTGAAATAGAAGACTCAACATGGAGATCAAGCTAAATAATCCTACAGAAGACGTGATGTTGAATGAGATGTCCCAGCATGCAGACTTGACATCCTAGACTAATTATAATATATTGATCTAAATCTGTTTTATCTGTTGCAACACTCAAGGAGCAATCGCAGAAGTGGATCAAGGAAAGATTTGAAGCCCAAGACTGCTGAAGCCTATAAATAGATGACTTAGACCTAGGATTTCACATGCCTTTTATAACCTAGTTCTCTTGCGTAAGAAACAATGGTTTAGGGTTTTGAGAGTCGTTGGCTCTCTAGGTTGTAAGTCTCCCTTTGTATCAATTGATGCATTGTGGCAGATATAGGCGTCACACAGATCCATAAGCCTTGAGGTATTGGATTGTGTATTATTCTTGGATGAAGCTTTTAAGCAAATCTGAGTTAGCTTGTTTATCAAGTATGCTTGACATAATTCTGTATTGACAGGGATGATGTAGAAATCAGAGTTGGTGATTAAGGGAAGTGAGTGGGGTATCTCGTATCAAAGAGGTTGTTCTTTGATAAAGTCTTCATTGGGTAGATGTTAGGATATAAAGTTGTAAACGGGGGAGTTTAGCTTTGCAACAGTTCTACAGATAGTGGAGTCTTCTTCCTGGATTGGTATCCCCCAGATGTAGGTGAGTTGCACCGAACTGGGTTAACAGTTGTTGTGTTCTTTATCATTTTGCAGATTTAATTTATTGTCAGGGTTCATGATAAACATGTTAGATCAGATGTCGTAACATCTGTGATTCTGCAGTTCAGATATTCAAGGTATCAGTCTGCTGTTGTTCCTCTATGTTTAAATGTTCATGCAGAATAATGTTGTGACATGTGTTAGGAAATCTGCTGTCTGTATTGCCAGAATTTCAATTGGTATCAGAGCAAGCATCCTGTCTGTTTCTAGATGAGATCTTTGGGAGATACCTTCTGGCATTTAAACAAGGAGGAGTTTTGAAGATCAGATCAATCAACTCAGACATACTCAAGGGTATTAATGGATGGGATGGATGTTCTGGATCGAAGGTAACAACCTGGTGGTTGTTCATGTTGCTGAGGAGGTTCTACAACAAATGCAGGAGAAATGGCTAGTTCTCTTGTTGGGGTGTATTATAAGATGTTCTGATATCTTATTAGGGCAAGCAGGATCTGTTCCTTGGTGGTTCCGCTGTATGTGTTTCTGATGGAAGAGCTCTAGAATTATGGGATTCTGGAGTTGCTGCTGAAGACAGATGGTGGAAGGTCTCAATCGTCGACCTCTATATGTGAAGATATCTGCATTCTTTTATTCCAAAGTCGGGAGCGATGGAATGAAGGGATTTGTTGGAAGATGTCTGTTAGAGTGACTTGGTACTTGGATGCTTGGTTCCATGGTATAGTGTGAAGTCAGTTGAAGAGGAGTGGAGTCGAGTTTAAGTTTATCAAGTTCTTGCTCTAGGAGTTTGGTAAATTATTGAACGGCTAGGTTGTCAAAGATACTTGAGAATTCTCTCAAGTCCACTCATAAAGGCATCTCAGTCGTGCATATGGAGTCTTCTAGTTATTCTTCTGACTAGAAGGTGTTTCTATGAAACACAAACTGAAGAATGTGGAGGTGATTTATTTTCACCATCCAAAACAGCAAGGAAGGATTCATCCCTCTTAACCATAAGGGTGGATCCAATCTAGTTGGAGTTCTCAAAATTGTTGAGTTAAATAGGATTCGTTCAGAGAGAATCTTAGTTACTTGAGTCAAGGGTGGCAGCCTTGGAATCTCAACACTATTTGTCAAAGAAGATACTTGCAAAAGATTGAATACTTGATAAGTGTTCATGAAGTGATCTGGGGGAGCTTAGCTTCAACAGTGAAGAAGAGTTATTGGACAAGGATTTAAGATTCATTGCTATTTGTGGAATTCACAAGTATTTAATTGATTATTCTTAAAAGTCAAGATTGTTGATGTTCAACAAGATGTTGGAACATCTCATCATCAGAGTTTGTGCAGAATCATGGGAGGGGTACTGCATACGCTTTAGCATCTGTTTGAGTCTTGGGTGTTGACCTAAGAATGGGCTTCAGTCTGGTATGACAGAAGCATGTGATCTCCGGAGAGTTTCTTGGCAAGAAACTAGTCTGGACTTTGGTGTTGTTAAAGATGAAGATGAAGACTTCTTAATCTTGATGGTTACTGCTTAGATCAGTTTATTTCTGATCTAGGTACTTGGGAGCATGTGATCTTGCTCAGTTTGAAGGTCAAGGTTAAGTGGCAGTTATCTCTGACTTTCTACAGACTGCTCTACTAAGGAAAGTGGCATTCTTTGGTATGGCTAAGGTGTAGTCTAGGACTACTTACTCTTCTGAAGATTCAGACGTGACAGGTGTGAAGTCTTTGGAATTTCAAAGCAGTTATTTAACAAGGTGTGAGCTTGAAGGGAATATCAGTGATAAGCATGATGGAGGTTGTCTACTCAAACTTGGTTGGTGAATCAAGTCTATGAGAGCATGGAACTCTGGTTCTGTAATAGGGAGGAGGTTCTTCTAACTGGCAAAAGGAGGATCTGAATTCCGTAGTTGGATGTCGTATCAGAATGTTCAGACATCTAGCTTAACATCAGGATCTCAGATGGATGTGGTACATCAGCTTAAGATAAGGTGATCTACAGGAGAATGGAAGTTATGGATGCTTCAAAAAGGTCTATCTCATGCAGTTTGCAAGAGCTGTGGATGCGAAGATGTTACATGTCCAAGAGGCTTGGTGGATCCAAGATGTCTTGCTATGGAGCAAGTAGTTCATGTGACTTGAATATCAAATTTCATTTGTGGATCAGTGATCTTGTGGAAGTTCTGAAGAAAAGTGAGATTAATCAAAAGGTGGCATTTGGTTGGTTTCATATTGTGTATTCAAGCAAGATACTTGAAACTGATTGCTCTTGTGCAGAAGGGTAGTTAGTTGAAAACGTAAGGAGGTTCTGGTTCTCTTGGAGCTTGTGGTAGAAGTTCTAGGTTGAGGATGGAAGTATGCCTTATTTTGGTGGACGAGAGTTTATTTCTCTCTGGGCTTCTGAAATTCTCTTTGTTCAAGCTGGTGGTGCAGTATTGTGTGAAGATATTTAGATGGATTACTATGCAGATAGTAAGTCTAGTGGCGGAGCATATCAAGAACCATGGTGTGTGGTGTCTGTGATATGTGAAGGATGTCCTAACTGATGTTAGAACATCTTCTGGGGTTTTTATCCTTGGTGGAGGATTCTTAAGTTCTGGTCTAGGAACTTGTTGCCTACATCATGTCTAAGGAGTATCTATCTTGTCATACGGGAGAATGATGGAGTAGAAGAACTGCCTTGGAAGGATGGTGTGGAGAAGACTGAAGTGGATCATGTGTTGATTACGTGGAAGTCTGAATATGGATATTCACCAGTTGATCAGAAGTATTCTAGGTTATCATATGAGAGAATGATGAAGGAATGACTGTCTTGGATTGTTGGGTATCTATCTATTGATTGACCTTGGTAAGGTCAGAAGAAAAGCTTGTGGAGGGGATATCGCCCCTATTGGCAAGTCATGCTAAAGGGAAGTGGATCAGTTTGAGAGCTGTGAAGTTCTGAAGCATGTATAAGGTATCTGACACCATTGGAAGAAAACAAACTAAGAGGTATGGTATCTCTTTGAGGAATGTGGATCATTCCAGATCAATTAGATTTTATCTCAGGGAACAAGGAGATATATACATGAAAATTCAAGAGGAATTTGTGTGGTGTATGGATGGTTTCTGGACGAGAGGGATCAATGGAGCTTTGATCTTAATCCAAGAGTTTGTTAACTTAGGATGGTGATCCTAATGAGTCCTCACGGGAAGCATGATGGTGTTCATGTGTGAGTGATTATTGGTTCTTGTCAGAAGAAGCAATAAGTGGAGTTGATGATTGTGTTCAGCAGGCAGGTTGAACAAAGGGTGCGCTCTTGAAGACATGAAGATGCGTCTTATGTTTTCCATTCATCTACAAAGTGTTCATTGGAGGAGCACTGGTTATATTAAATGGGGGGAGTTGCTCCTTGATCTAAGATGTATTACTGCAAGGGTGCAGTTCTGGATCCAGTTTGTATTGTGCGACAAGGAAACTGTGATTATTTTGAATATGAGATGTCAAGAAGGATGCCTTGACATCGCTCTACTGTTGCAGGTTGTGGGGGCCATGGCAGTCTGGGTGAATACTATAATTGAAGAATCAATGATCTGAATCACTGATGTATTCTGAGAGAATTTTTGGAGATTATGTTGAGTATGTCATGATCAAGGACGTCATCGTAGGTCATTTGAGTGGAGTGTTTGGAGAATCTCTGACAGTCTGATGACAAAGGTATTGATTCCATCTTGGGAAAATGCTTGGGGTGTGTACATGTCAGGAGGACGTGTAAAACCTTGTCATTGAATATGCTTACACATGTGTTGGAACTTGCACTTCAAGAAGAATCAGCCTAAACATGAATAAAGTTATGAAGATCGGGTCGTGGTTGATGCAATTCAAATAAGGGAGATCTTAAGTTCATCTTACTCATTGTTGTTCCATTCTTGTTGTAGTTGTTATGCCATATATAAGGTTATGGGTGAGCACTCTTTGGGTCTGGATATGCCCTGGTAATATTTGTCAAATTTCGACTAAAAAGGAGGAGAAATGCTATGATCTTCTCATAAGAATCTCACGTCGGATAAAGTTGCTTGGAAAAGATGCTCAAAAGGATGTTATAACATTGTCAGGGTCTCAGTTCTTAAAGGCACTTTTGTGTCTTGTGATCTGAGTTATGAACACAATTATGTCCTGTGTTCTGAGTTACCCAAGGAAGTGATTTGCTACTGAGGGTATTGCTACTTCTTTTTCCTAATGATTTTCTTATGTCTATAAAGAGGAAGTGTTATCTCTTCGAGACACGTATTGGTTCATGGGTTGAGGGGGAGTGCCTTGCATCTTCTTTCTCATGTACTTCATCGCATGTAAGGTGTAGGTCTTGAAATTATTTGGAGTCCTCACTTCATGCACCATCGATCTGGAGTTTTACCGTGTAGATGTGTTTTAGCCAAAATTTGCCAAAAAGGGGGAGATTGAAAGTGTCATACCCCAAATTTTGACCACTAAGATTTCCCATCATTGTGCAAATCATCATCACAATATGTATGTACCTTTATGCCTCATCAATATCCACATAGATGTTTGAGCATTCACTACTATCAAAGATTAGGGTTTCAAGCCCTCTCAGAGCTCTTAGACAAAGGATCAATCAAGAAATGGCATGATCTTCAACTTGTCTAACCTATCAAACACCCACAATGGATCAAGAGGACTCCCATATCATGAATCAAGCACAAAGTTGCAGCATTCCAAGTGGATGAAGCCTCAAGATTGCCAGTGTCACCAAATTAGGGTTTTGGTCGATTAAGGCCTCCAGATGGAAATTTTCATCTGGGAATGAGCCAATGCTTCAAAGCATAACCCTAGATACTCTAAGGGACCTTATAAACCCAATCATCAAGTCAATTTAGCCTCAGGGGATGCATTCACCAAAAATCAAGAATTAGGGTTTCTTGACCTAATTCACCCCTAAGTTGACTTTTGGGACAAAACATGAGCCAAGACCTCAAGACATGATTTGAGGGTCTCTAATAAATCACATTGATCCATTTGCAACAATGGATTGATCCAAGAAGCTTGATCTACAAGTTTCAATTTCATCAGGACCACAGTTAGGGTTTCGAGGGAAAAGTCAACTGTACCTTTGACTTTTGACTCAGACATGCTCCCAAACCTTGGGACATGATTCAATACACCCTATAACACATATTGAACATATCCATCAAGTTTGATTTAGGTCAAGGACTTGATTTCACAAGGGATTGCACTGTTTTACATTCATCTGATAAAATGTCAACTGTGCACAAAAGTCAAGTTTGACTTTTTGAGATTTTTCACAATTATGGTTCCTTAACCCTAAAACAATGTTAATAGATGATTTGAATCATCATTCATCAAGAAAAATCAAAGAAAGTGGAATAACTTGTAAAAGGGGTAACCATAAAAACTTAGAATTTTTCTAAGTTATGGAACAAAGTGGCTAGGGTACCAACTTCCAAGGATCCTAACTTGGGATACAAGCAACCGTTTTGGATGGTCCAAAGATGGATTTGTAGCTCTCAGAATCTGTCTTGCTTTTTTTCAAAATGTAGTGGAATTTTTCACTTGGATCCAAAAAGTTTTAAGACAAACTATGATCACACATGTGTTGTGTCACATAAGGGCTTTCCAAAATATCCAAGAATTCCATCAAACTCCACTGGAGCTAAGAGTTATGGCAGCTGCAACATGCCTTGCTGTAAATTGTCTTAGCAAGGCAGATTTGTACATAAAGGCTCGATTTGCTCAAATTGTGAAATTCCAAGCATGCTTATCCATCTGCACACCTTAAGGGGGAATAACCAAGGGACAAACACTTATCTATCAGCCTCCCAAGTCCATGGATCTATGTTTAGGCATGACACTCCTAAATTCAAAGATGCTTCAAATATTCAATTTTGTTTCAAAGCATTTAACTGATGCATAGAGGTGGAATTCATCAAGACAATGTTATCCAATTCAGTCAAGACTTATCCCTGAACCAAAGACACATAGGCCTGTGCTCTAACCTCTAGTCAATGGCTAGAGGAGACTTAAGATTCCATTTGATCACCATTGTCCAACAGCCTACTGTAGCCACCATTCATTATTGCTTGCAAAACAAACTTGCTCTACTATAAATAGAGCTCATTTGTGATCAGTTTGAGTACACCAAAGCACCCAAACTGATGCTTTCCTCAAAATCACCTTCTCACTTCCAAAATTTCCTTCTAAAGAAAGTCACTATCGGGTTTTGAGTTTGAGAACAATTCCAACCAAAACAATCACACACACACCTCATAAACATCATATAGAAGTGATCCAAACACTTAACAACATCTGGAACACCAATTCCACAAAATCACAAGCCAATTACTCAAGCTTTCAACCAAGTTGCAGTTGAGGTGCCATAACCTGTTCCAGTCCATTTCCAATCACTCCAAGCATTCAACCACATTCCATATGGTGTAGGGAAGCTATTCAGATCATCACAACTTATCTGTAACACCCCAGCTCAAAAATCCAATTCCTCCTGCGGCCACGTCCTTCAAGTAAGCCTAAACTTGGCCATTTCATGATTCATGCATATTTCCTCGCACAATAATTTTGTCATATGTTCATAATCATGTATGGAGGGTTTCCCCTCAATTAATTGCTTTGTATGAATCGTGTATCAAAATTCCCAGCCTTCATGCAGAATTTAGGGTTCTTGAGGTTTTGTCTTGATTTCTTATTCCATGCTTAAAATAAATGAAATTAAAGACCATAGACATGATCGTGAGGTGAAAACGAGTAGATTGATATGTGGATTGTGTGATTTCATCAAGTATTCAGTGAGATTGAGGGGAAAACGCAAATCTGAAGAAACAGATGGCGCGGGCAAGAACTTGGTGTTTTTGGCGCCCTTTTTTTTAATTTTTAAATATTTGAATTTTTGTGATTTTATTTAATTGATTCAAAAATTAATTTCTCTCTGGTTTTTAATGATTTTGAGTTGATTCTTTTTTTAATAATTCACAAAAATGTTAAAATATTTTATTTTACAATAATTTTCCAAAAATATTATTTATTTCATATACTTGATATTTTTGCAAAGAATTAATTTTTATTTGTTTTTTAACATTTAAAATATTTTTTCCTTTTTGATTTTCCAAACTTAAATGGTTTCCAATCATTTTGTGGATAAAAATATGATTTTTCAAACATTAATCCAAGATCACAACTTGTTTTTCACACATGTTTGATAATCTTGATCATTTTAATTAAATTTTTATTTAATTAAAATACATTTTGAAAATAATTTAGGGTTTTGATCTTAATCCCCCTAAACAAATCTTTTTTCAAACTTTGTGGGCCTCTAATAGAGTTTAAGACCCAACCCTTTGAAAATACAAAACCATTAGGGCCTCAGATATTTTATAAGTGCCTCTAAGTTAAAAAAATCTTGGCGCGATCGCCAGTTCAAATCAAATCCTTTGGGCCTCTCCTCGAGCTATAAGTCCCATTCTTTTTCTTAAAAAACACTTTTGGGCCTCTAATAGAGTGTAAGACCCAACCCCTTTTGTATATAAACATTTTTGCGCCTCACATATTGTATAAGTTCCTTTGTATATTTTCAAAACAACGGCGCGATCGTCGCCTTTTCAAAATCATCCCGGCATCTCCTTGAGTTGTAAGCCCCATCTCTTGTACAAAAACACTTTTGGGCCTCTAATAGGGTGTAAGTCCCAACCCCTTTTGTGAACCAAAATAATTTGGGCCTCAATCATTGTATAAGTCCCACTGTGTTTTCAAACCTCGGCGCGATCGCGATTTTTCAAACAAATGATCATCTGGGCCTACCCTCATGTTGTAAGTCCCATTTCTTTTTTTAAAAAAATCTTGTGGGCCTCTTAAGAGAGTGTAAGACCTATCCCTTCGTACAGGAAACCTTTCTTTGGGCCTCAGTCACTTGTATAAGTCCCTGTACAAAGTCAAAATAACAGTGCAATCACTGTTAAAATTTGGGCCTCTCCCTGAGTTGTAAGCCCCGATCTCTGTTCAAAATACTTTCTCCTTTGATTTTGAATCCAAATGTATAGTTTCTATCAAAACTTTCTTTAATTTATTTAAACAACTAACAAAACAGCATGGAAGCTCTACAACGAGTAAGTGTTTATCCGCTTTCTTTTATATGCTTTCATATACATAACTGTATTGTGGGAAGCTGCGCATGGTTAGTCTTCTTTCATACCTTTTAAATACTCGTCATATATCAACTGTATATATACTAGTATAGTTATTTAGAGTTTTCCCCGGCAACTACGTCTAGAACTAGGTAAAGCCCTGTTGGTCACTCTTGAATACAAACAAAACTAGATCCCCCGTAGGATTTCCAAATACAGTCTTCCCTTCTCTTGGGGATAAAAAATATGGAATAGAGAAAGACATTATTCTTGGTGAAAATTTTCTTAGACTGTCACCCTTAGAAATTGTCAAAGAAATTCTACTCCCCGAAGTTGATCTATTCTCCGTGAATAGGATCTCTTGAGTTTCTTCCAAACCCTCAAACTTTCCTGGAATGATCTCTTCTTTGTGAATTGTATTTCTTGAACTTCTCTTGGTTTGGGGACCCACAGGCTTCCTAAAAGCATCCCCGCCTCCTCTTGGGCTTTGTACAAGGACCTTTCGGCTTCTTAGAAGTTCTTATGCCTTCTCTTGGGCTTAATACAAGGACCCTCACGACCTCTTAAAGGTATAAGACAGAACTTAGTCATCCTTTGCTAGAGCAGTCTTTCCAGTGACAAACCTCAGGCTACTTTAGGGTTGATTCTCATCCCTTAAGGCCCTTGCCCTCTTTTGGGCATCCTACAAAAGATAAAATTCTTCAACACCAGTAGACTTGGACAGTCTAAAACCCCTTTGAGTCTCAAAGACATTCTCAAATTCCTTTTAAACATAGGAAAAAACACCGATCACTCTAGATAAATCTCCAGCAGAAACCCGGTCTCTCTCATGAGAGTTCTCTACCCTTGAGCCTGCCTATGGATCTAATCCTCAGCAGTAAGATAGCCTTCTCTTAGGCTTTGTATAACGATCTTTCCTCAACACAGTCAGCCTCCTCTTGGGCTTTGTAAAATAATTCTCCCCCCCAGCGGAGCTAACCTTTTCAGACTCTCTTGTTGAGTCCATCACTTTTCAAGACTCTGTTTTTGAGTCAATACCTTTTAGCCTCCGTCTTGGGCTTTGTACAAGACATATAAAATCACTCTCTTGTTGAGTATAAAATACTCTCTTGTTGAGTCAATCAACTTTCAGACTCTCTTGTTGGGTCAATCACCTTTGCAAGACTCTCTTGTTGAGTCAACTCTTTTAGCCTCCGTCTTGGGCTTTGTACAAGACATATAAAAAACACTCTCTTGTTGAGACAAAATCATTTCAGCCTCCATCTTGGGCTTTGTATAAGAGACATATAAACCTCCCCAACGGAGTCAAAAATCCCTTTTAGCCTCAATCTTGGGCTTTGTACAAGACAAAAAGAACATTTTTCTCGGAAAAGTCAAACTGTTAGCCTCCTCTTAGGCTTTATATAATGATATCCCCAAAGAGTCAGTCTCTTTTTTGCCTCAATCTTGGGCCTTGTACAAGACATAAACACTCTCTTGTTGAGTCAGTCTTATCTAGCCTCCTCTTAGGCTTCGTATAAAGAAATCCCTAGCTGAGTCAATCAACCTTTTAGCCTCAAACTTGTGCTTTGATCAAAGCACGCAAACATCAACAGTCCCTCTGTAGAAATGACAAATTCTTTCTCAGCCAAAACCCTTTAGCTTCATATCTTGGGCTTCGAACAAGATACAAATCACCTTTAGCTTCATGTCTTGGGCTTTGAACAAGACACCAAAACATATTTTTTCCTCCCTTAGAATAGGAGGAACTACGATTGCTCTAATTTCCCTGTTTCGTTAAACGGGAATACGTAGGCATAAGATTGCGAGATCTTAGCGAGCATACAAATCAAAAACTCTAGGTCCAGTACCTTCATACATCAGTCAAAAAAATTTTAGATACGATATCTTCCCAAAAGCCTCATGAACACTCTATTCTTAAGCCAAATAACCTAAGAGAGACCCACGATTTTGATAGCATTTGTAAACCAACAGTCGTCTGTTTAAACTCAGTATGCAAGCAGGGTTAATTTGAGACATCTATTTCCCTTCCTTAATCAGCTTCACAGGATAAAAAATGAATCGAACTGTAGCACCCCAAAGCGATAGTGATTCGAAACCACAAAAACCGCGCTACAGAAGAATGGCGACCACAGTGGGAGCTCCGTTCTCCCATCTCTTAGGTAGAATCCCTTAAGTTTAGAAGGTACCACGGTGAATGGTGACTCTGCTGGGGAGTCATTGACTATTAGTATCATAGGACTAGAGGTCTAGGATGTTAGGACAAATATATATACTGCTTTTCCTAATTGATATCCGTGTTTATTTTTCTGCTAATGGGAATGCGTGTGATGCCGCATTTGGAAAGATTGAGTATACACCTAAGATAAGTGATGGCACTAGACGGGTAATCTTACAGGGAGTGACTCCCAAATAAGAGGTCCCGGTCGACCATCGAATCAGTGGAGATACCCTTTGCGGATTCAATGCCTATACGACTTCGGTTGTTGAAAGCAAATTGTTCGATTGGGTTATCTGAGAAGCTGAGGATTTTAGTAGACTGAAACCATGTTACTATTTTGTAGTGCGAAAGCTATCAGAAATAGTTTTCATGCGATACTACCCTCATTTGAGATTACTCTAAGTTACTACAGCTCGCTCGGGTGATTCCAGCCTGCTGTTGTTATCCCAAGAGGGGTCAGTGATTTTGAGGACAGGTACAAAAAACCACCAGTATAAACCTTTGGGGATGGGTAAAGCCATGACTTCATGACACCAAACCTTTGACCCCATGTTTTTTCTAAGTTTTTGTGTGCTACATTCATGCATTCATTTCATTAAAAAACATTAAACAAAAACTTCTCTTCCAGTCTCTCTTTTTCAAATTAAACTAAGACAATGATTGCAAATATCAGAAAAGAGATTACATTATGGATTTCGGTAGAAGGAGGACTCATAAGTACACCATCAAGGTTTCAAAATTAGAGGATTTGAGAGGTTTGACGAGGATGATCTCCAACCCTGATGCTTTTAGAGCCAAATACGGAGGATTGCTGTCTCTGTTAAGGGTCCATGTAATTGAAGGAATACTGGCTACGCTCATTCAGTTCTACGATTCGGTCTATCAGTGTTACACATTCCCGGATTATCAACTAGCACCAACGCTGGAGGAGTACTCTCACCTGACTGATTTACATATCACTGACCAAGCTCCCTTTTCTGGACTGGAAGAAATTCCAAAGGATCAAACCATTGCAAGAGCAATCTATTTGGTCGAGTCAGAAGTCAGGACTCACATGACCACTAAGGGTGGAATCCAAGGCTTGCCATTCCAATTTTTGATAAAGAAAGCCTTGTACTTTGCCAATATATGGAACGTGATTGCTTTCGAAAGCATCTTTGTTTTGCTCACCTACGGGTTATTTTTGTTTCCCAACATCGATAACTTCGTAGATATCAATGCCATTAAAGTATTTTTGATTGGAAACCCTGTACCAACCTTGCTCGCAGATGCTTATCATTCTGTACATTTAAGGAATTTGTACAGCGGGGGAATGATCACCTGCTGTGTACCCCTGCTATACAAATGGTTCATTTCCCACTTACCCAAGTCTGCTGCATTTTGGGATCCTAAGAATACTTTACGCTGGTCGCAGAGAATCATGTCTCTTACCAACTCTGACATCAATTGGTACAACCGAATCTATGACGGGATCAGAATCATTGACCGTTGTGGAAACTTCCCTAATGTACCCCTCATAGGAACTAAAGAAGGAATCAATTATCATCCAGTTTTAGTTCGTCGGCAATTCGGATACCCGATGAGGCATGTCCCGCGTAATGCTCATTTGGAAGGTCTTTTCTTCATGGAAGGAGAAAATGACAGAGCACTAAAGACAGAAATAGTGCATGCCTGGAAATGTGTTCATAAGAAAGGAATAGAGTCTCTAGGAAAACCAGACTATGTCTCTGTGGAACCTTATCTCCACTGGGTACAAACTAGGGCTCTCAAACTGAGGATGCCTTACCCTCGTCAGGAAGTTCTTCCGTTAAGGGACCCTGTCCTTTATTTTATGTCTGATACGGAAAAACTTCAGGTTACTCTCAACAGAGTTCAACGGGAGAAGAAGTCTTGGAAGAACAAGTATCGTATTCTCAATGTGGAGTGCAAGAAAATACAACAACTGTTAAAAGAAAAAGATGCTCAGATTGAGATTTTAGAGCAACACGCTGTAGAAAACCAAATGACCAAAGGAATTTGCTCGCTCCTTTCACTTGGCAAAGGAATGACAACCCGACAACGACTCGAGATCCCCGGTCAAAGAAAAGGAAAATACCAGAACCAGCACCTGAGCTCTCCTCAGAGAGGACTCATGACCCATTAGTTTAGACATTTCCTTTTACAACACTATGTAAATTACTGTATTTCCATTTCCACAATTTTGAATTCAATAAAATGGGGTTATCCCCGCTGTTTGATATTTGCAATCCAATTGTCGAAGTTTATTTTGATTAAACAAAAATATAATTAATATAATCATTGCATATCATTCATCATTCTCACGTAGCGCATTCTTCTTACCTACGAATATCACATTTGTGTCTCGATTCTAGAGTCAAACTATCTCATTCGTATAATACTCGGGCCATTCAACAAAACAAAATGGATAATCTCGAGGAAGAGAACAAAGAGTTGAGAGAAGAACTCGACGCTCTGAAAGAAGATCTGAGAAAGCTTTACAACGATATGCAAGCTCTGGCAGCAGCTCAGATGCAACAACAAAGAAATGTGATCTCAGAGATCACATCGACGTCCATAGTGGAGAAGTATGATCCTAGGTATAACATGCCGAAAGATCGTCCCTGGGGTATGCCACTCAACTATATCCCGGAAGGATATATTCCGCCGATCTCAGAAGATCCGGAAACTGCAGCAGGACCTGCTGGGCCTGAAGACTTCAGGAAAGCTAAGATGTCAGGGGCATGACAACAACTCCTGAAGGTTACAAACTTCGAGAAAGGGAAGTACCCAGAGTAACTGCCGTAATGACTATACCACAACTTGTGGTACGCACTATCCCGGAAGGACAGATTTTCCAGATACTGTAACGCCCCAATTTGTTTAATTGTATTTATTTATTTCATTTATGTGAATTTTGTGAAATGTGTGAATTTATTGTATTTTACCTGCTAATTAAGTTAATTGGTTAATTTCCCTGATAGGTAAAATATTTGCAATAAATTATAATTTCTTTTCAACTTTTATTTCCCGAAATATATTTCATCGTTGTTTATGTTTTATCGCATTTTGAGAGCGTTTGGGAGATATTTGAGCGTAAGGGCAAAATGGTCATTTTGGGTAGTTAGATATTTTGTTATAAAAAGATAAATAGAGAGAAATAGAGAGAAAAGGAGAAACAAGAGAAACAAAAGAGAAAGAAGAGAAAGAAAAGAGAGGAGAAGAGGAAATCTTCAATACTCCGTTTCAAGCGCGATTAATCGGGTAAGGGTGAGAAGTTTCGATTATATCTTGCTTGTATATGTATATGTATGTATTTGTTTGAATGTTTGGTGGAAAAATATATGTTTTCCACTTGATTTGAATTGTGATCATTTTGATAGAATCGATGTTTTAACGGTTAGAATTTGGAATAGATTGTGTAGAATAGTCGAGTAATGTTTGGATGTAATCGGGAATACTCGTTGGTATGATTTAGGGAGTTTTGGATTGAGTTATATAGTTTGTGAGAGTTAGGGCAATAATGACGAAATAGTGAGAAATCGATGTTTTCACAGTTGGAATGCAGAATAAGTTGTGTAGTATAGTAGGGTGAGGATAGGAATTAATCGGGAATGGTTGTTTGTGTGTTTTCGAGTGGTTTTGATCGAGTTTCAAATTGGGTTAAATTAATAAAATTATGTTTCAAAATATTTCAAAAATGGAAATATTGTAGTACGTTGAATTCTGAGATCGCAGCTTTTTATGGAATCGAAAACGGATGTCCGGAAGTATTCCGATGGTGTTTTTAAGGCCAAATTCTACTGAGTCTATGCAGGTATCGCGCTTAGCGCGAGTCTGCGCGCTTAGCGCGATCTGGGCAAAAATGAAAAATTTCCTAAACTTCAAAAATTTATAACTTTTGAACCGTAAGTCCGTTTTGACCCCCGTTCGAAGCGTTGGGAAGCTAATGAAATATTCTTTCTATTAAAAATGGTTTGGAGGGCAGTAGATGAATTATTTAAGTTGTGGTTTTGTAAAAGTGTTGGGTTGTCGTGTTTTTATCGCGTTAAATGCGTGCAGTTGGTGTTTTACAGTGTGTTGTGCTATTGTTATATGACGTGGAGCGTTTATGTGGTTTATATGATGTTGAAGCATGTGATAAGTTGTTGTAGCTGTTGTGGCCTTATGGCAAAATACTTTGTTGAATTGAATACAAATGTATGGTATTAATGTATGTTGTTGTGGGTAGCCTTGTGGCGGGAATCCTAGTGTTGTGAATATCATTGTATGATTGTAGGATTGTGGTGGTTGATGGTGAGTAATTCTTGATGTGAACTGATATGAGTGTATATGCTAAAATGCTAATGGTTGTGGTTGGTGGATTATGATGAAATGCATTGTTTATGTGAAATTCAATGTATGTTATTTGGTGGCCTTATGGCAAGTAAATGCATTGTTTGAATTGATTTTCAATGCATGAATAATGATGATGAGATAATTCATATTGCTGAATTGTGAATGTACATTTGATTGTCATGAGTCATTGTATGCCAAGCATCATGATATGCATCTTGTGATGTCGTGTGCCCTTGTGGGGTGTGAGCGACGAAACGATTCCAGAGGGAATCTGCTGTAACGGTCGTGAGCCTTATACAAAGAGGACCTAAAGTGACGTTATAGACGATCGTGAGCCTTATACAAAGAGGATCTAAAGCGATCGGATCGTGAGCCTTATACAAAGAGGACGTAAAGCGATCCATAAATGTCGTGAGCCTTATACAAAGAGGACCTAAAGCGACGGGGAACATCGTTTGCCCGACGGGGAGTTACACTAAGTAACAAGCGATAATTCCAATAATTCCCGAGTGAATTAATGATGAGAATGATGGATGGATTGGTACCGCATTGCATTGCATAGAGTCGTTGTGTCGGTCTCTGTGCATTTGCATAAATCATGAATGGATTGATTATGTGTGGGGAATTGTGAATGGATTGATTACGTGTGGAAAATTGTGAATGGATTGATTATGTTTGGGAAATTGTGAATGGATTGATTATGTGTGGAAAATTGTGAATGGATTGATTATGTGTGGGAAATTGTGAATTTAATGATTATGTGTTGAGATTTATGATTGGATTGGTGAATTGATATGCATTTGAGATAAATGCATTGGTTATGGATAATATGTTTTATGTATATACATATGTTATGTGATGTGGTGGTGTGTTTCCATATGTCATAACTTTGGTGTGCATTATGTGTGAATATGTTATTATGTTGGTATAATTGATATATGCTATACGTATTAGTATGTGATGCTTGTGGTGAGAATAATTATGCATGTGAATTTTTATGTGTTTGCATATTAGTATGCAATCTTGATTTAGTTGTTATTTCTCACCCTTCTGCTTTGGTTTGTTGCTCTATGTGGCAATTGAAGATTAGTATCTTGGAGGCTTTTGTGAAGATTAGTTCTCCATCCTTTTGTAGGTCTGTTTGCTCTGATATGTAACACGGGAGTCAGGGAATGCTTTTGTTATATATGTATACATTTGTTGGATCTATTTTGTATTACCTTTGTATGAATATTTTGATGTTATAAAACAATTTATTTTGTAAATCAAGTCAGTTATGGATCTTTCCGCTTTATTCCATAATTGAACTTTCCTTTTGTTGGAAAAATTTTCCCTTTTATGTTTATTCCATTTTGTGTTATGTATCAAATTTATGAGCAGGGATTGTGTTTTATTTCTTTAAATGTGGCATCCTTGTTTCTATCTAAGGATAAAATTTTTATTCACTCTGATTTATTTATGTATTATTTATTCACGATGGGAACTGGGGTGTTACATTAGTGGTATCAGAGCAGGTCGGTCCGTCCGACCAAGTTGTTGAGTCAGTTTGTGTGACAGTTGAATACTGTCGATGTTGTTTGTTCCTTAGTACGTGATATGTGTGTGAAACACTGTCAGTGCTTTCTGGTTTTATAATCCTTTGTCTGCATGATTTAGAATGAGATAAGTGGGGGAGAAGCTGGTGCTTCTCCAAGTTGCTTCAGGTGTGGAGCGTTGGCTCAGTGTGTTGTAGATTGAAAGATTGTAAGTGTTGGTTGGACAGTGTTGTTCCTGGTTCCGAAGGGAATGTGGAGGTAAGGTTTATGTCGACTAAGGATTTGTGCCTTAGGTAGTTTGTGCACAAGATGCAAGAGATGCTATTATGGTCTGGTAAAGATGGTCTATGCCCCATCATGATTGTCGGCTGTCTATTGACAAATTGAGGAACTGACCACCCTTAATCTCTTGTTGATAGTAGACGAAATTATGTTGGATGGAATAAACGTGTCTTTTCGGCTTTGATAGTGTGTGCAATGAATTGTTTGGAATTAAGAAAATGATTACAGATTGTTTTGTCGAGTCGATGAAGATTTTTATATCTGAAGGTGAAGCAGATTCGAGGTTTTTGTATGTTGGTCAAGTTGGAATGTCTCTGAGGGAGAATGATTGGGTATTATTAATGGTTGCTTCTCAGAGAGTAGAGAGTGAACTTAATTTGGACAAAGGCGAATAGTTGAGGTTTATATATGCTAAGTAAGTAGAGAACTCTTAGGAGATGAGACTAAGATATTGTTATGTTTGTGGTGATAGTTTTCTAGAAATTGGAAGAAGGGCCACAGTGATGGTCTGCCAGTTGTGCGTGATTTTCAGATGTATTTCCGGATGGAATATTGGATGTTAGCATTAGAAGTACCCGGACTGATAGAGCAGTTGGAAGATTTACTGGAAAGGGGAATTGTGAGGCCAAGTGTGTCGTCTTGGAGAGCTCAAGTATTGTTTGTAACAAAAAGGAAGGATGATTGAACGGAATAACAAGCATGATGTGTATAATGGTATTGAGACTATGGAAAGCAAAACGTAGAGTTCTGGTGAGGTTTGGAGTCTTTGGAGTTTTAGAGCATTAATGGAAATCTTGAGAAAACCCTTATGTGTGGATGTAATATTGATATTGAGAGTTCTTTTTGGTTGGTTGTTGATACATGTTGGAATTTGTGGAATTGGACGGTCAAGAGAAGAAATTGTGTATGGATTACAGACAGTTGAATAAGGTAACGATTGAGAATAAGTGTCCACTTTCAAGAATAGATGACTGGAATGGTTTAGTTGAGTTTGATTGAAATTACAATTGTTTGGAACGTTTGATAAGAGTGGTGTTCATTAGGGATGTTCTGATCTATTATAATATCAGAAGGAGAGTATATAGGGTGTTTGAAAATCGAGTAGCAAGTGTTGAAAAGAAAGGAATTTTTATGCTAAATTATTCAAGTGAGAATTTCGGTTGAAAAAGGTTAGTTTCTTGGATATGTGATTTCTGATGATAGTATTGTTATGGATCCATCGGAAGTAGATGCAGTTCTACAATGAGAGGCTCCGAAGTTGGTTAAGGAGATTAGAATCTTTTTGGACTTTAGTTGGTTATTACCAGAGGTTATGGAAGGCTTTTCCAAGTTAGCGTTTTCGTTACTTTGATTGACTTGCAAAAGGTAATTCATTTGTTTGGGATGTTCGTTGTAAGGAAAGTTTCAGAGAGCTGAAGTAGAAGTTGTCTACGGCTCCAGTTTTGATTCTGTGTGATCCTAATAAACCATTTGTGAGGTATTGTGATGTGTCTTTGATGAGTTTAGTCAGTGTGTTAATGCAAAAGGGTAAAGTCGTAGCTTATGCTTTACGACAATTGAGGATTCATAAAAGGATCTATACTATTCAGGATTTGGAATTGGTTGCAGTTGTAGTGTGTTGGAAAATTTGGAGGTATCATCTTTATGGTTCTGGGTTCAAAGTGTTTAGTAATCACAAGAATATTGAGTACCTGTTTGGTCGGAAGGAAAAAAGTATGAGACAGCGAGGATGGTTGGAATTTGTGATGAGTTATGACTTTAGCTGGAATTATCCTATTGGTAAAGTTAATGTCGTGCGTGATGAGTTAAGTTGAAAGTTTTTATACATGTCAGTTTTGATGGTCAAGGAGTTAGAATTATTTGAGCAGTTCAAAGACTTGTGTCTGGTGTGTGAGATAACACAGTAGAGTGTGAGGTTGGGTATATTGGAAGTGAACTATGATTATTTTTGGTGAATATTAGAGAGAGTCAGAAGTTGGATATGAAATGGATAGATTTGATAGTTTCGGGTAATCAGAGTGCGCATCGGAAGCATAATGTGGCACAGTTCGTATATGCGTGTGTGACTTAATAGAGTTCAAAGGTTGAACAGTGGAAAACGGTAGGAATGATGATACCGTGGGATGTTCTATAATGGAAGTGATAGGTGGAAGGTTTCAATATTAATCATGTATTAATCTGTAAATGGATGTATTAGTTACATGTTTGGTGGGTAAATCACAACGTTGTTGTATTGATGTTATGTTTGGTATTCTGGTTTTGTTGATGTTGTTGAGACGTTGTTGTGTCGTGGGACTTTAGGTTCTTGTCATTGTTGTTGCCTCGTTTCCATGGTGCTGGTTCGAGTGCGTGTGGTTAGTCCCTATGTGGGAGATTAGGGGAGTGTTACATGGGTGTTGGTAACATGGTTTTGTTTGAGTCGTGAGTTAGTCGTCAAGTGCATTGTATGGGCTTTGCATCTTGTCGTTGTAGTTGTCGTCGTTGTCGTGTCATTGTTGTAGCTGCTGTTAGCAAGGTGGTTTATCAGGTTGTGTTATTCGTGGTGTGCTTAGTGTTAGCATGTTAGTGGGTTAGTCGGATGCGAGAGTCGTATCCGGAGTTGTTCGTCTCAGTATATTTTCGAGGACGAAAATGTCTAAGTGGGGGAGAGTTGTAACGCCCCGATTTGTTTAATTGTATTTATTTATTTCATTTATGTGAATTTTGTGAAATGTGTGAATTTATTATATTTTACCTGCTAATTGAGTTATTTGGTTAATTTCCCTGATAGGTAAAATATTTGCAATAAATTATAATTTCTTTTCAACTTTTATTTCCCGAAATATATTTCATCGCTGTTTATGTTTTATCGCATTTTGAGAGTGTTTGGGAGATATTTGAGCGTAAGGGCAAAATGGTCATTTTGGGTAGTTAGATATTTTGTTATAAAAAGAGAAATAGAGAGAAATAGAGAGAAAAGGAGAAAGAAGAGAAAGAAAAGAGAAAGAAGAGAAAGAAAAGAGGGGAGAAGAGGAAATCTTCAATACTCCGTTTCAAGCGCGATTAATCGGGTAAGGGTGAGAAGTTTCGATTATATCTTGCTTGTATATGTATATGTATGTATTTGTTTGAATGTTTGGTCGAAAAATATATGTTTTCCACTTGATTAGAATTGTGATCATTTCGATAGAATCGATGTTTTAACGGTTAGAATTTGGAATAGATTGTGTAGAATAGTCGAGTAATGTTTGGATGTAATTGGGAATACTCGTTGGAATGATTTAGGGAGTTTTGGATTGAGTTATATAGTTTGTGAGAGTTAGGGCAATAATGACGAAATAGTGAGAAATCGATGTTTTCACAGTTGGAATGCGGAATAAGTTGTGTAGTATAGTCGGGTGAGGATAGGAATTAATCGGGAACGATTGTTTGTGTATTTTCGAGTGGTTTTGATCGAGTTTGGAATTGGGTTAAATTGATAAAATTATGTTTCAAAATATTTCAAAAATGGAAAATGTGTTTGATGGCTTTTTAACGGTTAAAATATTGTAGTACGTTGAATTCTGAGATCGCAGCTTTTTACGAAATCGAAACCGGATGTCCGGAAGTCTTCCAATGGTGTTTTTAAGGCCAAATTCTACTGAGTCTCCGCAGGTATCGTGCTTAGCGCGGGTCTGCGCGCTTAGCATGGTCTGGGCAAAAATGAAAAATTTCCGAAACTTCAAAAATTCATAACTTTTGAACCATAATTCCGTTTTGACCCCCGTTCGAAACGTTGGGAAGCTAATGAAATATTATTTCTATTAAAAATGGTTTGGAGGGCAGTAGATGAATTATTTATGTCTTGGTTTTGTAAAAGTGTTGGGCTGTCGTGTTTTTATCTCGTTAAATGCGTGCGGTTGGTGTTTTACAGTATGTTGTGCTATTGTTATATGACGTGGAGCGTTTATGTGGTTTATATGAAGTTGAAGCATGTGATAAGTTGTTGTAGTTGTTGTGGCCTTATGGCAAAATACTTTTTTGAATTGAATACAAATGTATGGTATTAATGTATGTTGTTGTGGGTATCCTTGTGGCGTGAATCCTAGTGTTGTGAATATCATTGTATGATTGTAGGATTGTGGTGGTTGATGGTGAGTAATTCTTGATGTGAACTGATATGAGTGTATATGCTAAAATGCTAATTGTTGTGGTTGGTGGATTATGATGAAATGCATTGTTTATGTGAAATTCAATGTGTGTTATTTGGTGGCCTTATGGCAAGTAAATGCATTGCTGAATTTATTTTCAATGCATGAATAATGATGATGAGATAATTCATATTGTTGAATTGTGAATATGCATTTGATTGTTATGAGTCATTGTATGCCAAGCATCATGATATGCATCTTGTGATGTCGTGTGCCCTTGTGGGGTGTAAGCCACGAAACGATTCCAGAGGGAATCTCCTGTAACGGT
This sequence comes from Lathyrus tuberosus, assembly GCA_022829125.1. Taxonomy (NCBI): domain Eukaryota; kingdom Viridiplantae; phylum Streptophyta; class Magnoliopsida; order Fabales; family Fabaceae; genus Lathyrus; species Lathyrus tuberosus. The sequence goes on from JALAZF010000017.1 coordinate 25,635,220, forward strand.
CGTGAGCCTTATACAAAGAGGACCTAAAGCGATGTTATAAATGATCGTGAGCCTTATACAAAGAGGACCTAAAGCGATTGGATCGTGAGCCTTATACAAAGAGGACCTAAAGCGATCCATAAACATCGTGAGCCTTATACAAAGAGGACCTAAAGCGACGGGGAACATCGTTTGCCCGACGGGGAGTTACACTAAGTAACAAGCGATGATTCCAATAATTCTTGAGTGAATTAATGATGAGAATAATGGATGGATTGGTACCGCATTGCATTGCATAAAGTCATTGTGTCGGTCTCTGTGCATTTGCATAAATCATGAATGGATTGATTATGTGTGGGGAATTGTGAATGAATTGATTATGTGTGGAAAATTGTGAATGGATTGATTATGTGTGGGAAATTGTGAATGGATTGATTATGTGTGGGAAATTGTGAATAGAATGATTATGTGTTGAGATTTATGATTGGATTGGTGAATTGATATGCATTTGAGATAAATGCATTGGTTATGGATAATATGTTTTATGTATAGACATATGCTATGTGATGTGGTTGTGTGTTTCCATATGTCATAACTTTGGTGTGCATTATGTGTGAATATGTTATAATGTTGGTATAATTGATATATGTTATATGTATTAGTATGTGATGCTTGTGGTGAGAATAATTATGCATGTGAATTTTTATGTGTTTGCATATTAGTACGCAATCTTGATTTAGTTGTTATTTCTCACCCTTCTGTTGTGGTTTATTGCTCTATGTGGCAATTGTAGGTTAGTATCTTGGAGGATTTTGTGAAGATTAGTTCCCCATCCTTTTTTAGGTCTGTCTGCTCTGAAACGTAACACGGGAGTCGGGGAACGCTTTTGTTATATATGTATACATTTGTTGGATCTATTTTGTATTACCTTTGTATGAATATTTTGATGTTATAAAACAATTTATTTTGTAAAACAAGTCAGTTATGGATCTTTCCGCTTTATTCCATAATTGAACTTTCCTTTTGTTGGAAAAAGTTTCCCTTTTATGTTTATTCCATTTTGTGTTATGTATCAAATTTATGAGCAGGGATTGTGTTTTCTTTCTTTAAATGTGGCATCCTTGTTTCTGTCTAAGGATAAAAATTTTATTCACTCTGATTTATTTATGTATTATTTATTTGCGACGGGAACTGGGGTGTTACAGATACCGTCTGGTGGAAACGAAAGAATGGACGAGAGAATGAGGGAACTCTAGGAGCAGTTCCTGGAGATGCAGAAAGAACTGTAAGCCATTCGCGGTCAAGATCTATTTGGAAAGGATGCCACAGACCTTTGTTTGGTCCCCAATGTGAAAGTTCCACACAAATTCAAGGTACCCGAATTTGAAAAATACAAGGGTAATTCTTGCCCTCAAAGACATTTGGTGATGCACGCTCGGAGAATGTCAACTCAGACAGAGAACCAACAGCTACTGATCCATTATTTCCAGGATAGTTTAACCGGTGTAGCACTCAAATGGTACATGGGTTTAAATCACAATAAGATCGTCACTTTCAGAGATCTAGGCGCTGCCTTCGTTCAAGAATATAAGTATAACCTGGACATGGCACCAGACAGAGGTCAACTCAGAGCCATGTCGCAGAAGGACAAGGAAATCTTTAAGGAGTATGCTCCGAGATGGCATGAAATTGCCGCCCAGATTTGTCCACCTCTTGAGGAAAAAGAGATGACAAAGATCTTCTTGAAAACCTTGAGCTCATTTTACTACGATAGAATGGTCGCCAGTGCGCCCAGTGACTTTACTGAAATGGTAGGCATGGGAGTTCGTCTTGAGGAAGCAGTCTGAGAAGGAAGTATAGTTAAAGACGCTGGACCATCAAGCAATACCAAAAGATACGGTAGTGCTCTCCCTAAGAAAAAAGAGCAAGATATCGGTAATATCTCTCTCGGAAAGCAAAGGTGACGGTAACAACCAGTAGAAGCTATAACTCTTTCTATCAACCCTGGGCCTGTTCCTACGTATCAACCTCAGGTTGCTCAGAGCCAACCGAATCAACAACAATATCAGCAAAGGACACAACAGCCTCTTCAGCAGGCTCGTCCTCCGTTCAACAACAACCGTACAACGCGACCACCAGGATTTGACCCTATACCAATGTTGCACGCAGACCTGTTTCCATTATTACTGGTCAAGGGGCATGTCCAAACCAGGTCTCCTCTTACTGTACCGTAAAATCCACCTTTTTGGTTCAAAGCGGATCAGACTTGCCCTTACCATCAAGGAGGACCATGGCATAACATAAAAAACTGTCTCAGCTTCAAATCCGATGTACAAAAGCTTGTTAGGAGCGGGGTCTTATCCTTTAAGGATACGAATCCAAATTTTCATATAAACCCGCTGCCTCAACATGAGAAAGCTGCAGTAAATTTGATAGAGGGAGAGTCTAACCACAGCTATCAAATTCATGATGTACTCTTATTGAGGGCCAACCTGGTCCAAATGCATCGTAGACAGAGTGGATATGGGCATGTACCATCTCATAACTATCACCAGTGTGATATCTGCTCTAAGAATAATCAAGGATGTTCTGTGGTACAATCAGCTCTACAGGAACAGTTGGATCTCAGATAGATCCAAGAGCACCGAACTCGTGAAGTTAACATGACTTATACGAATTCCAACGTCATTCAAAACCACAACATTCTGGCAATGAATATCAACTTGGTGGCAATGCACTCAAGGCAAAGCCAACATCATAATCTTCCATAGCACGATTACGATTCCTGTGTGATCTGCTCGGTAAACAAACAGGGATGCTCTTTTGTACAAGAGGCCCTCCAGCGTCAGATGGATATTGGATGGATTCAGGATTACCGCGATAGAAATCAGTATCAAGTGAATATGATTCAGATCTTTGATATTCGCTTGATGAATACCAGCTTGGTGGAGTTACATGCTAAGCAAGTCCAGCTCGGTTTTCTGACTTCGCATAATTATCAGAACTGTAAGGGATGTCGTGAGAGCGACCAAGGATGTACCCTCGTTCAAAGAACTTTGCAACACTTGTTAAATCACTGGTGGCTTCCTATCTATCTAGAGGAAGACATACAATAAGTCAGCATGACTAACGGGAACCCTACTAGGCATCAAAGTCCGGATGTTCGATCAATGGAAACAGACCTAGTAAGGTTACACTGCATACAGAGCGGACGTGGCCAGGTGCCACCACACAACTATGAACGTCGTAGAGTTTGCTCTGAAGATAATCAAGGATGTTACCTGGTACGAGCAGCCCTTCAGAGTTAGTTGGACCACAAAGAGATTCAACCATGTCCAAGTTCTGGGTCAATCAATTCGATGCCAGACTTTGTCGCTGATCGAATCAAGGACGTTGTCATAATATCTGATCATAAGAGGACCAAGGATGTTTGTACCATCATCCCTTTACTTGACGAATCGAAAGTTCCCAACCAGGATTTGATTGAAATTACTTACAATGGTCAGAAGAATCAGAAGGCTCCTGTAGTTATCTATCTACCGGGACCATTATCGTATGAATCAACTAAGGTTATCCCTTACAAATACGGTGCAACAACAATTGAGAATGGAAAGGAAATTCCATTACCCTCCGTCGTGAATATTGAGACATCAGTCGAGTAACACGGAGTGGTCGAATCTTCAACCGAGGAGTCAGAGAACCTACCAGAGAAAAGGAACTTCAAACAGAAGTTCCTGATCAACCAGTCGGTCAATCCAGTGATCCCGACCTTTCAAAGAACAGCGATGAGATGCTGAAGACCATCCGAAAGAGCGAATACAACATTGTTGATCAGCTATTGCAAACTCCTTCAAAAATCTCGGTACTATCACTTTTACTCAGTTCCGAAGCTTACAGGGAGGCTCTACAGAAAGTCTTAGAGCAGGCCTTTGTGGAACAAGATGTGTCAATAAGGAAATTTGACGGCATCATCTCCAACATCACTTCCTGCAACAACTTGGGGTTTAGTGATGAGGAATTGTCAGAAGAGGACAAAAGTCACAACATGGCGCTTAATATTACAGTCAACTGCCAGGACGATGCTTTAGCCAGCGTACTGGTAGACACCAGATCGTCTCTAAACGTGATGCCAAAATTTACTCTAATGTGACTATCATTCAAAGGATCTCCGATGAGAGGCAGTGGGGTCATCGTCAAAGCATTTGACGGATCCCAAAAAATAGTTATCGGCAAAGTCGACCTTCTCATAACTATCGGTCCTCACACTTTCCTAGTCACTTTCCAGGTCATGGACATTCGAGAAACATACAGCTGTTTGTTGGGAAGACTTGGATACACGAGGCTGGGGCAGTCACTTCGACGCTTCACCAAAAGCTGAAGTTTGTTAAAAACGACCAACTAGTCACAGTCTGCGGAGAGCAAGCCTTGATCGTGAGTAACCTATCGTCATCCACTTATGTGGAACCAGAGGAGGTTGTTGGAACCCAGTTCCAAGCACTTTCGGTGAGCAATGACAATCAATCAGAAAGAGGAACGTCGATTTCCTCGTACAAAGATGCTTTCGAAGCAATCAAAAGTAACAATGCAAAGGATGGGGACAGCTTGTCATTCCTACTGACAATAAGAAAAAGAAGGGTCTTGGTTTTTCTTCAAACTGTGCCCAAACAGCTACTAACGATGAAAGTCTTCATCCCATGCAAAACTTCTTCCATAATGGAGGTTTCCTTCACCCAGTGTCTCAAGAAGTACATACCATCAACGAGGGTGATTCCTCCGATATAGATGAAGAATGGAAGTCCTATCTTAACGAGGACGGTTATATGTCTCAGGAAGAGGTGCCTACGCTATATTTCTTTCTGGCGCAGAGTCCGAGATATATACCAAGGTCAGATGTCATGATGATATACGGAGATTGTGATCCAGAAGGATGCCATGCTCCACCAAACTCATTAGAGGAGGACACTATGATGAAAGACAACTTTGACCACGACTATTATGGCCCAATGGATGGCCTGCATATCTGGCAGCCGTACCAAGGGGACTTGGGGCAAAAGAGTCAGCCCAACGATGCATATCAGCTGAGCATCATTGAAAAGAATACCTGCGTCCCCGCCATGTCATGGGATTAACACTCAGGGCATTCTGAAATATCCAGCACGACGATGAATTTGCAAAGATTGCAGGACAAGAGTTCCTTAACTATGCTTTTCCTGAGGTCAACGTCATCCAAAGGGATGACTCCTCCAATTCCAAAGAAGTATGGGACACCTTAGGACAACCGAGTGGCAAATACGACTTCATGGTCAAGTACACCACGCCTGAAAGCTCTCGTATCAGGCTCGAAGGCATCCAGCCAGCTGGGTGGGGAGATCTACCTGAGAGTACAAACACTGTGCAAAATACAGTTGAGGAACTCTCCTACGACAACTATGTCTGGGAGACAGATTCCAACGATCTTGCTCCTCCAGAAATCAGCGTTATTTCTGAAGACAAATCAAGAAGGAAATTACCAGACTTTGTGATTCACCGAGGAGTTCGCCGCCAATGGGTTGCTGTCAACGTTCCGAAAGTTGTTCATAAGTCAAAGTAATTGTCGTCTTTATCTTAACCTTTCACCTTGCCCAGGTGAAACGGATGTTTTGATAGAGCTTACTTTTTGTAAATGTCCCTCTTCGCTTTTCTCAAAACAACAGAGTTTTGTTTTAAAGGGCTGTAGTTTCAAGAATCGACAAAATCATAAATAAAATAACGTCGTTCTGTAATTTCCCCATTTATTGCTGTTTTCTCTTTTCGCTTTTTCAGAAAATGGTAATCCTAAAAAACAACTCAAATAATAAAAACAAGCAGTTTTCAGAAAATACACTGCACACACTCTTGCATTTCTCTCTATCTCTTCTAAAACAAAATCATCACGTCATGCAGATTGCTTGTTTTAAACCCCATTGAAACATACGATCCAATGCCTTCTCCCAACTTTGAATTCCCGGTATTTTGAGGCTGAAGAAGAAGATGACAAAGAAATTCCAGAGGAGATCTCCCGATTACTCAGACAAGAGGAAAGGTCCATTGATCCTCACAAAAAGCCGTTGGAAACGGTCAACTTGGGCTCAGAGGAAGAGAGAAAAGAAGTCAAGATTGGAGCCCTGCTCAGTCTAACTGTCAAAGAAAGTTTGACAAAGCTTCTCAAAGAGTTTCCCGATGTATTCGCTTGGTCCTATCAGGATATGCCAGGGTTGGGTACCAGCATCGTGGAACATAATCTACCGTTAAGATCAGAATGTCCGCCAGTGAAACAAAGACTAAGACGGACTCATCCAGACATGGCCATCAAAATCAAAGAGGAAGTACAGAAACAGATTGATGAGGGTTTCCTCGCCACATCAGAATATCCTCAATGGTTAGCCAACACCAGTTCCTAAAAAGGACGGAAAGGTCAGAATGTGTGTAGACTACAGGGATCAGAACCAAGCAAGTCCAAAGGATGACTTTCCCTTACCGTACATAGACATGCTGGTAGACAGTACAACAAAGTTCAAAGTCTTCTCCTTCATGGATGGATTCTTGGGCTATAATTAGATCAAAATGGCACCGAAAGATATGGAGAAAACTTCATTCATCACCCCATGGGGTACTTTTTATTACAAGGTAATGCCGTTCGGTTTGAAGAACGTCGGGGCCACCTATCAACGGGCCATGACTAGTCTGTTTCATGACATGATACATAAAGAAATCGAAGTGTATGTCGATGATATGATTGCCAAATCTAAGACAGAAGAGGAGCCTGTGACCCACCTGTCAAAACTATTCGAGCGATTGAGAAAGTACAGACTCCGCTTGAATCCCAATAAGTGCACATTTGATGTCCGTTCAGGGAAACTTTTGGGGTTCATCGTCAGCCAGAAAGGAATTTAGGTTGATCATGAAAAGGTCAAGGCCATTCAAGAAATGCCTTCTCCAAAGACTGAAAAACAAGTCAGGGGATTCCTGGGACGTTTGAATTACATTTCCAGATTTATATTCCTCATGACCACGACATATGCACCAATCTTCAAATTACTCAAAAAGGATCAGGACTACGTTTAGACAGAAGATTGCCAAACTGCCTTCGATAGTATCAAGGAATACCTGTTGAACCCACCGATTCTATCACCTCCAGTGGAAGGAAGACCACTGATCTTTTACTTAACAGTTTTGGAAGACTCAATGGGTTGTGTACTTGGCCAACAAGACGAAACAAAAAGGAAAGAGTCTGCCATCTACTATTTGAGCAAGAAATTTACTAACTATGAAACTCGGTACACTATGCTTGAGAAAAATTGTTGTGCTTTGGCTTGGGCAGCCAAATGTCTTTGCCAGTATATGATTCGTCACACTACTTGGTTAATCTCTGAGATGGATCCAATCAAGTACTTCTTTGAAAAGCCTGCTCTCACGGGAAGGATTGCCCGTTGGCAGATGTTGTTATCAGAATACGACATCGAGTACCATACTCAGAAACCTGTTAAAGGAAGTGTTTTAGCCAATCATTTGGCTCATCAACCGATTGACGATCAGGAATCAGTCGGATTTGACTTCCCAGGCGAAGATGTCATGTATCTTAAAAATGAAAGACTGCAATGAACCGCTACCCAGTGAAGGGCCAGAACCAAGTTCTCAATGGGGACTTATCTTTGACGGAGCTATCCATTATTATAGAAACTAAATTGGGGGCAATCATCATAACACCTCAGGGTACCCACATTCCTTTCACTGCTAGACTAACATTCAAGTGTACAAACAATGAGGCCGAATACGAAGCTTGCATCATTGGTCTCGAAAAAGCAATTGATTTAAGGATAAAAAACTTGGATGTGTATGGTGACTCAGCCCTGGTTGTCAATCAGATCAAAGGAGATTGGAACACATACCAATCAGGACTGATTCCTTACAAAGATTATGCGAGAAGGTTGTTACCATTCTTCGACAGAATCGAGTTTCATCAAATCCCTCGTGAAGAGAATCACATGGCTGATACATTAGCCACTCTCTCCTCCATGATTAGTGTAGGTCAATGGAATGACATACCTAAGATTGACATACTGCACCTTGAACGGCCCGCTTACATCTTCGCAATTGAAGCAGTCATAGACGACAAACCTTGGTATCACGATATCAAATGCTTCCTTCAGAAACAAGAGTACCCACCTGGGGCATCCAGGAAAGATAGAAAGACCCTTAAAAGACTGGCTGAAAGCTTCTTCCTGAGCGGTGATACACTCTATAAGAGAAACTTTGACATGGTCTTGCTCCAATGCGTAGACAGACTAAAAGCAAACATGCTGATTAAAGATATTCACCAAGGCTCCTTTGGCACTCATGCCAACGGACACACAATGGCGAGAAAAATTCTGAGGGCATGGTACTACTGGTTGACAATGGAATCCGATTGTTACAAGTACATGAGGAAATATCATTAGTGTCAGATATATTCAGACAAGATCCATGTACCACCAACGCATCTCAAAGTTCTCTCTTCCCCATGGCCTTTTTCCATATGGGGAATTGACATGATCGGCATGATTGAACCCAAGGCTTCAAACGGACATCGGTTCATCTTGGTAGCCATTGACTACTTCACCAAGTGGGTCAAAGCAGCGTCATACACCAATGTAACCCGACAAGTCGTGGTCCGCTTTATCAAGAACAATCTCATCTGCCGTTATGGTGTTCCAAACCAGATCATTACGGATAATGGATCCAACTTGAACTATAAGATGATGAAGGAATTATGCGCTGAGTTCAAGATTGAACACCATAACTCATCACCCTACCGACCTAAGATGAATGGAGAGGTAGAAACGGCTAACAAGAACATCAAGAAGATCGTTCAAAAGATGGTTATAACCTACAAAGACTGGCACGAGATGCTACCCTTTGCTCTTTACGGTTATCGCACATCTGTTCGCACTTCAACAGGGGCTACCCCTTTCTCTCTAGTATATGGCATGGAAGCAGTTCTCCCCATAGAAGTAGAGATCCCATCAATCCGGGTATTGATGGAAGCTAAGCTAACAGAGGTTGAATGGTGTCAAAGTTGGCACGACGAACTGAACCTAATCGAAGAGAACCGAATAACGGCACTAATCGAAGAAGGCGTTTGACAAAAAGATTCGACCTCGCGTCTTCAGAAAATAAGACCTTATACTCAGGAAGATACAATCATTTCTCACTGATTCCCGGGGCAAATGGACTCTGAATTATGACGGCCCCTTGTAGCGAGCAATTTTGGACGTGGTTCTTAAGCGCTGGTCGCTCTCTGCGGTTTGAGCTTTGACTACAGGTCGATTCATTTTTTATCCTATTGTGAGCTGAATAAGGAAGGGAAATAGATGTCTCCAATTAACCCTGCTTTGCATACTGAGTTTAAACAGCGGTCTGTTAGGTTACGAATCCTATCAATGTGGGGGGCCTTTGTACTGGTTATTTGTATTTTCGCCAATACTGTTTTCTTTCTTTTGTACCTGGGCAGAAGGTTTCTGGCGGGGAACAAGGATTAGGATGTTAGGACTGATGCTTTTGAATTACTGATTTTGATTGATGGAGATATGGGATTTGGGTTTTTTGTTGATTGTGCTCGCTAAGATCTTTTCTTTCGATCTTATGCCTACGTATTCCCGTTTACCGAAACAGGGAAATCAGAGCGTTCGTAGTTCCTCCTATTCTATGGGAGGAAATTGGTTTTTGGTGTCTTGTTCAAAGCCCAAGACGTGAAGCGAAAGGTGGTTTGTATCTTGTTCAAAGCCCAAGATGTGAAGCTGAAAGGTCTATTTGTGTCTTGTTCAAAGCCCAAGACGTGAAGCTGAAAGACCTCGACTTTAGAGAGAATTTGTCATCTCTAAAGAGGGAGAAAGAGAATTACTTTAACTGGGATACGCGGATCCGAGCAATGCCATAATTTTCGAAGAAAAGGTTTTAACCTGAAGGAGAAGACTTTAACTCAGTGTAGAGCAATGCCATCTTTCCTTAGGAATTTCTCATGCTAAAAGAGGGACATTGGCATGGATATAGATGATCCAGAGGCTTGCCGCTTACATCGATTAGATGAAGGGAAAGGAGTTATTGATGTTTGTGTACTGTGAACGAGGCACAGTTTTGATGCTAAAAGGTTGATTGGATCAACCAATGGTTTTCTTATACAAAAGCCTAAGAGGAGGCTAATTTCCGCTAAGAAAATCATTATACAAAGCCTAAGAGGAGGCTATTTTGTGTCTTGTACAAAGCCTGAGAGAGAGGCTAAAAGTTTTTGACCCGACGATAGAGTCTTTGTGTCTCGTACGAAGCCCGAGATAGAGGCTATTGTTTGTTTGACTCAACGAGGAAGTCTTTGTATGTCTCGTACAAAACCCGAGAGAGAGGCAAAAATGGTTGACCCAACAGGAGAATCTTTTATACTCAACAAGAGAGTGTTTTTGTATCTCGTACGAAGCCCGAGATGGAGGCTAAAGGTTTGTTTCAGTTGAGTGACAGATCCAATATACTGATTTTAAAAGAGAAAATCAGTTCTTATATGAGCAACACTGTACTCATGGATTTGATTTGAGGATCAGGGATATTTCCTTCACTTTGAGAAAATGGGAAATCCAAAGGGTATTGAGACTGTCCGAGTCTGTGGGTTTCCTTCCTATTTAACGAAGGGGGTCACTTGAGAATGTCTTTGAGACTCAAGGAAGTTAGACTGTCCAAGTCTAGAGTTTTATCTTTTGTACTATGCTTTGAGAAACAGTAGTAGACTCTACGAAAGGACTGTTCTATGAGGATGACTAGGTTCTGTTCCTATACCTCTAGGAGGTCGTCAGGACAATTTGTACGAAGCCCAAGAGGAGGCTGGAAACTTTTAAGAAGCCGACGAGTCCTTGTACTAAGCCCAAGAGGAGGCTATCATTCCCGGAGGAAGAGATCATTATACGAAGCCTAAGAGGAGGCTGTGAATACTTCTAAGAAGCCGTAGTGTCCTTGAATAATGCCCAAGAGGAGGCCGATGCTTTTTTAGAAGCCCGTGGGTCTATAATCTCCTTTCCATTAGGAGAGATAACTCTTTTAAAGATAAAAACCACTGGTAAACGTGCGAGGTTTACTATCCAGCGACTTTTAGCTTTTAAAGAGGGTTCCTTAGTTAAGGTCCAAGATTATGACCGTAGGGGGTACCCAAACCCCGAGACATTCAAGGCAAGCTATCCACAAGGAATAGATCAAGTCAGGAAAGTTTGAGAGTTTGGAAGAAACTCAAAGATGCCATTCACGGAGAATACATTCATCTTGGGGAGTAGAGCTTCTTGACGATTCCTAAGGAGGACAGCCGAAGAGAAGACTGTATCTGGTGCTCCTATTGGGGATCTAGGCGTCTATTTCTACGAATAAATGAAACGGCGTCACCTAGTTCTAGACGTAGTTGCCGGGGAAACTCAAAATATCTATACTATTATTACACAGTAGATATGAGTTTATGAAAGGAGACTTACAGTGAGCAGCCCCACAATACAGTTTATAATATGAAAGCAGTAAACGAAAGCGATAACCACTTACTCGGTTAGAGTGCTTCCATGCTGTTTGGTTAGTTGTTCAACAAAGAAAGATTGAAAACAACAGTATATTCAAAATCAAAGGAGAAAGTGCTTTGAAAAAGAAAGATTTGGGGCTTGCAGCTCAAGGAGAGGCCCAGGGTTTTATCAGTGAGCGCACTGTTTGACTTTGTACAGCGGGACTTATACAAGTGACTGAGGCCCAAAAAGGTTTTCTGTACAAAGGGATGGGTCTTACACTCTCTCAAGAGGCCCAAAAAGGTTTAAAGAAAAGAGTGGGGCTTATAACACGAGGGTAGGCCCAAATGATTTTTCGTTTAAAAATGGCGATCGCGCCGAGGTTTTCTTTTAACGCAGAGGGACTTATACAATAACTGAGGCCCAAAATATTTTGGTTAAAAGGGGGATTGGGTCTTACACTCTAATAGAGGCCCAAAGTGTTTTGAATGGGTCTTATAGCTCAAGGAGAGGCCCAGATGATTTTTATTTTTAAACGGGCGACGATCGCGTCGTTTACTTGTACAGAGGGACTTATACAATGAGTGAGGCCCAAAAAGTTTTTGTACAAGAGGGGATGGGTCTTACACTCTCTCAAGAGGCCCAAGAGTTTTGAAAATGATTTATGAGGGTTGAATTAATCCAAAACCCTAATTTGTTTTCAAAATGTATTTAATTGAATAAAAATTCAATTAAAATGATAAAAAATTGTTTAACACATGGAAAACAAATTGTGATCTTGGATTAATGCTTCAAAAATTAAGTATTGACCTACAAAATAATTAGAAAGCATTAAAAGTTGCAAAATCAATGTAGAAAAAATATTTAATATGTCAAAAACAATTAAAATATTAATTCTTTGCAAAAATATCAATTATATGAAATAAATAATATTTTTGGGATTTTTTGGGAAAATAAAATATTTTAACATTTTTGTGAATTATTAAAAAAAGAATCAACTCAAAATCATTAAAACTCAGAGAGAAATTAATTTTTGAATCAATTAAACAAAATCACAAAATTCAAATATTTGAATTTCTAAAAATGGCGCCAAGAACAAGCTGAAGAACACGCGCGTGTTCTTGGTTTCTCAGATTTGCATTTTCTATCCAATCTCCATGAATACGTAATTATATCATGCAATCCACATATCATTATGCTCGTCTCAACCTCACGATCATGTCTATGTACTTTAATTTCATTTAAATTAAACATACAACAAGAAATCACGAAGAGACCTCAAGAACCCTAATTTCTGCATGAAGGCTAGGATTTTTGATACAGATTCAAACAATGCAATTAATTGAGGGAAAACATTCCATGCATGATTATGAACATATGGCCAAATTATTGTGCGAGGAAATATGCATAGATTGAGAGATGACCAAGTATGTGCTTACCTCCAAGTCGTGACAGCAAGTTCAAAGTGATTTTAGATTTGGAGGTGTTACAGATGAGTGGTGATGATCTGAACAGCTTCCCTACACCCTATGGATTGTGTTTGGATGGTTGGACTTGATTGAAATTGGCTGGATCATTTTGTGGCACCTCAGCTGCACTTTGGTTAAAACCATGAGCAACCAGCTGGTGATTTTGTGAAATTGATGTTTCAGAAGTAATCTAAGTGTTAGATCAGCTCATATGTGATGTATGTGAGGTGTGTGAGTGATTGGTTTGATTGGAATTGCTCTCAAACTCAAAACCCGATAGTGACTTGCCTTAGAAGGCAAAATTGGAGTGAAAGAAGAGATTTTGAGGAAAGCATCTGTTAGATGGATTTGGTGTACTCAAACTGACCACAATTGAGCTCTATTTATAGTAGAGCAAGTTTGTTTTGCAAGGAATAGTGCATGGCAGCTGGTAAGTAGGTTTGGCCAATGTTGGCAAATGAAAATCCAAGTCTCCTCTAGCCATTGACTAGAGGTTAGGGCACAGAGCTTTGGTTCCCTTGGTCTTGGATAAGTCTTGACTGATTTCAGATGAGAATGGCTCAGTCCATGCCACCTTGATGGTTCCATTGAATGCCTCATTCCAAATTTGAAGTCTTGTCCCTATTTTGGCCATTCTAGGTTCAACATGTTATTTCTTGTTCCATGGACTTTGGAGGCTTGGCTCAGTGATTGTCCCCTTTAGATTCAATCCTCTGAGGTGTCCAAGTGGATAGGAGCAATTGAATTTGGATGATTTTGGAAAATCGACCAAAGTTGCAAATTCTGCCTTGCCTTGACAGATTTCAGCAAGGCAACTTGGCAATGTTGTATCTCATGGTGTTGGTTGGATTTGGCAATGTTCTTGGCCATTTTGGAAAGCTCTTACATGATACAAAAACTGTTTGAACAAGTTTGGTTTTGATCTCTTTTGATTCCAAGTGAAAAATCCCCCTACATTTGGCAAAAAGTGAGGCAGAATCTGACTTAGTGAAAATTTCACTAAGTGTTGGAAAAAATGACATTTTCACTTTTCAGCCACTTTGATCACTCCATAACTCAAAATCCTTAATGAATTGGAATGACTTGTAGTTGAAGTTTTTGTAGGTGATAATGAGGGCTACAAATCCATCTTTGGATGAGAAAAAATGGCCTTGTGGTTTAGGAGTTATGGTCCTTCAAAGTTGGTACCCTTGCCACTTTATTTTTAACTTAGAAAAATTTCTAAGTTTTATGGTTACCCCTTTTACAAGTTATCTCACTTTTCTTGATTTTTCTTGATGAATGATGATTCAAATCATACATTAACATCATTTTAGGGTTAAAAATCCATTTTGGTGAAAAATCTCAAAAAGTCAAAGTTGACTTTTGTGCACGGTTGACTTTTTATCAGATGAATTCCAAACTGTGCAATTCTTCAGGAAATCATGTCCTTGACCTAAATCAAACTTGATGGACTTGTTCCATGGGTGTCATAGGGTATATTCAATCATGTATTAGGGTTTGGGAGCATGTCCTGGTCAAAAGTCAAAGTTACAGTTGACTTTTCCCTTAAAACCCTAATTGTGGTGCAGATGAAATTGAGACTTGTTGCCCAAGCTTCTTGGATTAATCCATTGTTCCAAATGGATCAATATGGTATATTAGAGACCCTCAAATCATCTCTTGAGGTCTTGGCTCATGGTTTGTCCCAAAAGTCAACTTAGGGGTGAATTAGGTCAAGAAACCCTAATTCCTGATTTTTTATGAATGCATCCCCTGAGGCAAAATTGACTTGATGCATGGGTTCATGAGGTTCCATGAAGTATATCAGGTCATGTTTTGGATCATTGCCTTGTGCCCAGATGAAAATTTCCATCTGGATGCCCTGGTCGATCGAAACCCTAATTTGGTGACACTGTCGATCTTGAGACTTGATCCACCTAGAAGGGAGCAGCCTTGTGCTTAATCCTTGAAGTGGGAATCCTTTGTGATCCATTGTGGATGTTTAAGAGATTAGACAAGTTGAGGATCATGTCATTTCTTGATTGATCCTTTGTTTAAGCACTCAGAGAGGGCTTGAAACCCTAATTTTGATTGTATTGGATGCTCACCCATCTTTGGGGAGACTGATGAAGCATGATGGTTCATCCATATTGTGATGATGATTTTCACAATGATGGGAAATCTAAGTGGTCAAAATTTGGGGTATTACACCCCTATGTGGTCAAGTACGCTTTCTCAGGCGGTGCCTTGAGACTCGCAACCATGGACGGAGAGGAATTTGCCTACCCCACAAATGTTGACGTAGTCAAGAAATACTTCACCTAAATAAAAATAATGATAAAAAAAATGTCTCGGTGGATTGAAAACCCGAAAGGGCGGTCCAGGCAAAAATTAGAGACATAATAAAAAATCATCCCGATGGATTGGAAATCTCAAAGTACAATCCAGGCAAAAGTTAGGGATAATGGCAAGTAACTACGTCCAGCAAAGGGGCAAATCCCTCAGCTGCAGTGATGCCATCCATCAGAGAAAACTCCAGTCAAGGTCATCTTCGACAGAAGCTCAGAATGTCCCGAATTCAAAGTTGGTAGAAGGATAGTGGTCGTTATGTTTCAAATGTAGCCCTTTTTCCTTAAATTACCATTTTCTAACTTTGTAAATACTCCATGGAATCACGCGTTTGGATGATCTTCATCCTATCAATAAAATTCAAGCCCTAGTGCTTTTGTTTATAATTCTCATTTGTTTTAGCTTTACAGAATGATGTTTTTAATATGATCAATGATTCTTGAAATAAAATAAAAATGAATTTACTTGTCAAACTTTTTTTGCTTATAAAATACAGATGGCAATTTCTTTTGAATGTTGAACATCGAAAGAACCACGATCGCTGCTCCAGAAGCAATTGAGCTTTAAAGTGCAGAATCAAAGTGCTCCTTCTAAACTAGTACGCCTGAACGAAGGATCAACTGTGTCAGATGCGAATATTCCGCCGGACATCCCCGACAGAGTTCTTATCTCCTAAGCCCGACCAACGGTTTTCCCCACAGGGACTATCTCTCCTAAGCAAGGCAGAATTGATACTTTTGGACCAGTGATACTTTTCATCCCCTGCAGTGGTCGAGTATCCAGTCGTGTTCATCCACTAGTCTGTATGTCGCGTCAGTTTTGTCAGCATATGCATACATACATCATGCATTATTGATTCACATTCATATTCATATTGCATCACTATCACTCTAGTCGGTCTTACCCCCTAGTGATAAAAGTCTTCTCAATCGAGTTGTCAGTTCTTTCCTCGTCAGGAAGTGAATCATCTAAGCAATCTCTCTCCCAGTTTATTTTTGGATTAGAGACGGTCTTCGACCACTTTGATAACTTGAACCTACGAAAAGCAAGCAAAATTTCGATAAATATCACTCTTCGCCATTGAAGATGATATCTTCGCTTTCCCGGAATAAGGAAAATTCCATAGAAAGCCTCTCAACCAAAGACTCTCAGCAACACATTGATTCTCCTCTCCAGAAAATCAATGTTAATGAAGTCATCAGCACCTCAAAATTGGGGTGCATTGTATGGCATTTCCTCGAGAAGGTTTCGAAGAAAAGTATGATGTAATATCCCCAAGCAGAAAGCAGTCTCTCACGAGACTCGTTTTCCCCAATAGAACAGAAAAATGGCGTCTCCAACCAAAGAAGTTTGAACACCTCTACAACTCATACCAATGGGTTCCCCAGTAAGTCTGACATCAAAATGTTTTCCATCAAATGGTATCTCTCCAAGAAAATTCGGCGAGAAGTTTGAGGAAAAACCGCTACGAATAGCGTCCCTTGTCAAGAAAGCTTATTGACAAAAGAAACTGAGACCATTTCCTTGGTAGGAAACCAGGATCGAGGGGAAGTTTATATCAGAAACTAAGACCCGTTCCTTGGTAGGAAACCAGTATCGAGGGGAAGTTTATATCAGAAACTGAGACCAGTTCCTTGGTAGGAAACCAGGATCGAGGGGAAGTTTACATCAGAAACTGAGACCAGTTCCTTGGTAGGAAACCAGGATCGAGGGGAAGTTTATATCAGAAACTGAGACCAGTTCCCTGGTAGGAAACCAGGATCGAGGGGAAGTTTATTTCCGAAAACTGAGACTAGTTCCTTGGTAGAAAACCAGGATCGAGGGGAAGTTTTTACCTTTTCTAAGCATCAACGCTTAGCAAAAGAAGATGGATGGCCAACCTACCATTCATAACCACCATCAAAATTTTGGGTATTCCGATATTTAATCAGCTTGCACCCCAAATGCCCGAATACCTTCGCCATTCACACCTTTGGGTCCAAGAAGATTAAATAGGGGCATCTGTCATACCCCAAATTTTGACCACTAAGATTTCCCATCATTGTGCAAATCATCATCACAATATGGATGTGCCTTTATGCCTCATCAATCTCCACATAGATGTTTGAGCATTCACTACTATCAAAGATTAGGGTTTCAAGCCCTCTCAGAGCTCTTAAACAAAGGATCAATCAAGAAATGACATGATCTTCAACTTGTCTAACCTCTCAAACACCCACAATGGATCAATAGGACTCCCACATCATGAATCAAGCACAAATTTGCAGCATTCCAAGTGGATCAAGCCTCAAGATCGCAAGTGTCACCAAATTAGGGTTTTGGTCGACTGAGGCCTCCAGATGGAAATTTTCATCTGGACATGAGCCAATGCTTCAAAGCATAACCCTAGATACTCTAAGGGACCTCATAAACCCAATCATCAAGTCAATTTAGCCTCAGGGATGCATTCACCAAAAATCAGGAATTAGGGTTTCTTGACCTAATTCACCCCTAAGTTGACTTTTGGGACAAAACATGTGCCAAGACCTCAAGACATGATTTTAGGGTCTCTAATAAATCACATTGATCCATTTTCAACAATGGATTGATCCAAGAAGCTTGATCTACAAGTTTCAATTTCATCAGGACCACAGTTAGGGTTTCGAGGGAAAAGTCAACTGTACCTTTGACTTTTGACTCAGACATGCTCCCAAACCTTGGGACATGATTCAATACACCCTATAACACCTATGGAACATATCCATCAAGTTTGATTTAGGTCAAGGACTTGATTTCACAAGGGATTTCACAGTTTGGAATTCATCTGATAAAAAGTCAACTGTGCACAAAAGTCAAGTTTGACTTTTTGAGATTTTTCACAATTATGGTCCTTAACCCTAAAACAATGTTAATAGATGATTTGAATCATAATTAATCAAGAAAAATCAAAGAAAGTGGGATAACTTGTAAAAGGGGTAACCATAAAAACTTAAAATTTTTCTAAGTTATGGAACAAAGTGGCTAGGGTACCAACTTCCAAGGATCATAACTTGGGATCCAAGCAACCGTTTTGGATGGTCCAAAGATGGATTTGTAGCTCTCATGGCATACTTTAAAAGTGTCAACTACACCTCATTCCAATTCCTCATGGATTTCAAGTTATGGAGTGATCAAAATGGCTGAAAACATGAAATGTCACTTTTTCCAACACTTAGTGAAATTTTCACTAAGTCAGAATCTGTCTTGCTTTTTTTCAAAATGTAGGGGCATTTTTCACTTGGATCCAAAAATTTTAAAGACAAACTATGATCACACATGTGTTGTTTCACATAAGGGCTTTCCAAAATGTCCAAGAACTCCATCAAACACCACCTAAGCTAGGAGTTATGGCGGCTGCAACATGCCTTGCTGCAAACTGTCTTGGCAAGGCAGATTTGTACATAAAGGCTCGATTTGCTCAAATTGTGCAATTCCAAGCATGCTTATCCATCTGCACACCTCAAGGGGGAACAACAAAGGGACAAACACTGATCTATCAGCCTCCCAAGTCCATGGATCTATGTTTAGGCATGACACTCCTAAATTCAAAGATGCTTCAAATATTCAATTTTGTTTCAAAGCATTTAATTGATGCATAGAGGTGGCATTCATCAAGACAATGTTATCCAAGTTTAGTCAAGACTTATCCCTGAACCAAAGACACATAGGCCTGTGCTCTAACCTCTATTCAATGGCTATATGAAACTTGAGATTCCATTTGATCACCATTGGCAACAGCCTGCTGCAGCCACCATTCACTATTGCTTGCAAAACAAACTTGCTCTACTATAAATAGAGCTCATTTGTGATCAGTTTGAGTCCACCAAAGTACCCAAACTGATGCTTTCCTCAAAACCACCTTCTCACTTCCAAAATTTCCTTCTAAAGCAAGTCACTATCGGGTTTTGAGTTTAAGAACAATTCCAACCAAAACAATCACACACACACACACCTCATAAACATCATATAGAAGTGATCCAAACACTTAACAATATATGGAACACCAATTCCACAAAATCACAAGCCAATTACTCAAGCTTTCAACCAAGTTGCAGTTGAGGTGCCATAACTTGTTCCAGTCCATTTCCAATCACTCCAAGCATTCAAACACATTCCATATGGTGTAGGGAAGCTGTTCAGATCATCACAACTTATCTGTAACACCCCCAGCTCAAAAATCCAATTGCTCCTGCTGCCACGACCTTCAAGTAAGCCTAAATTGGTCATTTCATGATTCATGCATATTTCCTCGCACAATAATTTTGCCATATGTTCATAATCATGTATGGAGGGTTTCCCCTCAATTAATTGCTTTGTATGAATCGTGTATCAAAATTCCCAACCTTCATGCAGAATTTAGGGTTCTTGAGGTTTTGTCTTAATTTCTTATTCAATGCTTAAAATAAATGAAATTAAAGACCATAGACATGATCGTGAGGTGAAAACGAGTAGATTGATATGTGGATTGTGTGATTTTATCAAGTATTCAGTGAGATTGAGGGGAAAACTCAAATTTGAGGAAACACAGGGCGCGGGCAAGAACTTGGTGTTCTTGGCACCGTTTTTTGAATTTTTAAATATTCGAATTTTTGTGATTTTATTTAATAGATTCAAAAATTAATTTCTCTCGGGTCTTTAATGATTTTGAGTTGATTCTTTTTTTAATAATTCACAAAAATGTTAAAATATTTTATTTTACAATAATTTCCCAAAAATATTATTTATTTCATATACTTGATATTTTTGTAAAGAATTAATTTTTATTTATTTTTTAACATTTAAAATATTTTTTCCTTCTTGATTTTCCAAACTTAAATGGTTTCCAATCATTTTGTGGATAAAAATATGATTTTTCAAACATTAATCTAAGATCACAAATTTTTTTTCACACATGTTTGATAATCTTGATCATTTTAATTAAATTTTTATTTAATTAAAATACATTTTGAAATTAATTTAGGGTTTTGATCTTAATCCTCCTAGACAAATCTCTTTTCAAACTTTGTGGGTCTCTAATAGAGTGTAAGACCCAACCCGTTGAAAATTCAAAACCATTTGGGCCTCAGATGTTGTATAAGTGCCTCTGAGTTAAAAAAATATCCGCGCGATCGCCAGTTCAAATCAAATCCTCAGGGCCTCTCCTCGAGCTATAAATCTCATTCTTTTTCTTAAAAAACACTTTTGGGCCTCTAATAGAGTGTAAGAGCCAACCCCTTTTGTAAATAAACATTTTGGGGCCTCACATATTGTATAAGTCCCTTTGTATATTTTCAAAACAACGGCACGATCGTCGCCTTTTCAAAATCATTCGCGCATCTCCTTGAGTTGTAAACCCCATCTCTTGTACAAAAACACTTTTGGGCCTCTAATAAAGTGTAAGACCCAACCCCTTTTGAAATCCAAAATAATTTGGGCCTCAGTCATTGTATAAGTCCCACTGTGTTTTCAAACCTCGGCGCGATCGCCATTTTTCAAACAAATGATCATCTGGGCCTACCCTCATGTTGTAAGTCCCATTTCTTTTCTTTAAAAAATCTTGTGGGCCTCTTAAAAGAGTGTAAGACCAATCCCTTGGTACATGAAACCTTTCTTTGGGCCTCGATCACTTGTATAAGTCCCTGTACAAAGTTAAAATAACAGTGCAATCACTCTTAAAATTTGGGCCTCTCCCTGAGCTGTAAGCCCCGATCTTTGTTCAAAATACTTTCTCTTTTGATTTTGAATCCAAATGTATAGTTGCTATCAAAACTTTCTTTAATTTCTTTGAACAACTAACAAGACAACATGGAAGCTCTACAACGGGTAAATGTTTATCCGCTTTCTTTTATATGCTTTCATATACATAATTGTATTGTGGGAAGCTGCGCATGGTTAGTCTTCTTTCATACCCTTTAAATACTCGTCATATATCAACTGTATATATACTAGTATAGTTATTTAGAGTTTTCCCTGACAACTACGTCTAGAACTAGGTAAAGCCCTATTGGTCACTCTTGAATACAAACAAAACTAGATCCTCCGTAGGATTTCCAGATACAGTTTTCCCTTCTCTTGGGGTTAAACAATATGGAACAAAGAGAAAGGCAGTATTCTCGATGAACCTTTTCTCAGACAGTCACCCCTAGAAATTGTCAAAGAAATTCTACTCCCCAGAGTTGATCTATTCTCCGCGAATAGCATCTCTTGAGTTTCTTCCAAACCCTCGAACTTTCCTGGAATGATCTCTTCTCTGTGAATTGAATTTCTTGAACTTCTCTTGGTTTGGGGACCCACGAGCTTCCTAAAAGCATCCCCGCCTCCTCTTGGGCTTTGTACAAGGACCCTTCGGCTTCTTAGAAGTTCTCATGCCTTCTCTTGGGCTTAATACAAGGACCCTCACGACCTCTTAAAGGTATAAGACATAACTTAGTCATCCTTTGCTAAAGCAGTCTTTCCAGTGTCAAACCTCAGGCCACTTTAGGGTTGATTCTCATCCCTTAAGGCCCTTGCCCTCTTTTAGGCATCCTACAAAAGATAAGACTCTTCAACACCAGTAGACTTGGACAGTCTAAAACCGCTTTGAGTCTCAAAGACATTCTCAAGTTCCTTTCAAACATAGGAAAAAACACCGATCACTCTGGATAAATCTCCAGCAGAAACCCGGTCTCTCTCATGAGAGTTCTCCACCCTTGGGCCTGCCTATGGATCTAATCCTCAGCACTAAGATAGGCTCCTCTTAGGCTTTGTATAATGATCTTTCCTCAACACAGTCAGCCTCCTCTTAGGCTTTGTACAATAATTTTCCCCCCCAATGGAGCTAACCTTTTTAGACTCTCTTGTTGAGTCCATCACTTTTCAAGACTCTCTTGTTGAGTCAATACCTTTTAGCCTCCGTCTTGGGCTTTGTACAAGGCATATAAAATCACTCTCTTGTTGAGTATAAAAGACTCTCTTGTTGATTCAATCAACTTTCAAACTCTCTTGTTGGGTCAATCACCTTTGCAAGACTCTCTTATTGAGTCAACTCTTTTAGCCTCCGTCTTGGGCTTTGTACAAGACATATAAAAAACACTCTCTTGTTGAGACAAACTCATTTCAGCCTCCATCTTGGGCTTTGTACAAGACACATATAAACCTCCCCAACAGAGTCAAAAATCTCTTTTAGCCTCAATCTTGGGCTTTGTACAAGACAGAAAGAACATTTTCCCCAGAAAAGTCAAATAGTTAGCCTCCTCTTAGGTTTTATATAATGATATCCCCAAAGAGTCAGTCTCTTTTTTGCCTCAATTTTGGGCCTTGTACAAGACATAAACACTCTCTTGTTGAGTCAGTCTTATCTAGCCTCCTCTTAGGCTTCCTATAAAGAAATCCCTAGTTGAGTCAATCAACCTTTTAGCATCAAACTTGTGTTTTGATCAAAGCACACAAACATCAACAGTCCCTCTGTAGAGATGTCAAATTCTCTCTCAGCCAAAACCCTTTAGCTTCATATCTTGGGCTTTGAACAAGATACAAATCACCTTTAGCTTCATGTCTTGGGCTTTGAACAAGACACCAAAACATGTTTTTTCCTCCCTTAGAATAGGAGGAACTATGGTTGCTCTGATTTCCCTGTTTCGTTAAACGAGAATACATAGGCATAAGATTACGAGATCTTAGCGAGCATACAAACAAAAAAATCTAGGTCCAGTACCTTCATACATCAATCAGAAAAATTTTAGATACGGTATCTTCCCAAAAGCCTCATGAACACTCTATTCTTAAGCCAAATAACCTAAGAGAGACCCACAATTTTGATAGCATCTGTAAACCAACAGTTATCTGTTTAAACTCAGTAGGCAAGCAGGGTTAATTGGAGACATATATTTTCCTTCCTTAATCAGTTTCACAGGATAAAAAATGAATCGAACTGTAGCACCCCAAAGCGATAGTGATTCGAAACCACAAAAACTGCGCTACAAAAAGCTCTTGTGTTTTGGACAAATTTTGGTAAAACATAAATGTTGAAATAGAAGACTCAACATGGAGGTCAAGCTGAATAATCCTGCAGAAGACGTGATGTCGAATCAGATTTCCCAGCATGCAGACTTGACATCTTGGACTAATTATAACAGATTGATCTAAATCTGTTTTATTTGTTGTAATACTCAAGGAGCAATCGCAGAAGTGGATCAAGGAAAGATTTGAAGCCCAAGACTGCTGAAGCCTATAAATAGATGACTTAGACCTAGGATTTCAGATGCCTTTTGTAACCTAGTTCTCTTGCGTAAGAAACAAGGGTTTAGGGTTTTGAGAGTCGTTGGCTCTCTAGGTTGTAAGTCTCCCTTTGTATCAGTTGATGCATTGTGGCAGATATAGGTGTCACACAGATCCATAAGCCTTGAGGTATTGGATTGTGTATTGTTCTTGGATGAAGCTTTTAAGCAAATCCGAGTTAGCTTGTTTGTCAAGTATGCTTGACAGAATTCTGTATTGACAGGGATGATGTAGAAATCACAGTTGGTGATTAAGGGAAGTGAGTGGGGTATCTCGTATCAAAGAGGTTGTTTTTTGATAAAGTCTTCATTTGGTAGATGTTAGGATATAAAGTTGTAAACAGGGGAGTTTAGCTTTGTAAGAGTTCTACAGATTGTGGAGTCTTCTTCCTGGATTGGTATCCCCCAGATGTAGGTGAGTTGCACCGAACTGGGTTAACAATTGGCTTGTTCTTTATCATTCTGCAGATTTACTTTTCTATTAGGGTTTATGATAAACATGTTTGATCATATGTCGTAACATCTGTGATTATGCAGTTCTGATATTCAAGGTATCGGCCTGCTGTTGTTCCCTTGCGTTTAAATGTTCATGCAGAACAATGTCGTGACATGTGTTAGGACATCTGTTGTCTGCATTGCCAGAATTTCATACTACCAGGTCCGATACCATACAAGTCAGAAAAATAAATTCCGTATAAGTACGGTGCAACGACCATAGAAAATGGAAAAGAAATTCCATTACCATCCGTTGTGAACATTGCTAACATCAACCGAGTTAGCCGGAGCGGTCGAATCTTCAACAGAGGAGTTGGAGAACCTGTAAAAGAAAAGGAACCTCAAGTTGAAGTTCCTAATCAACAGATTGGTCAATCCAGCAACACGAAACATATAAAGAACAACGATGAAATGCTAAAGCTCATCCAGAAAAGCGAGTACAACATTGTGGATCAATTCTTACAAACTTCTTCTCGGATATCCATTTTATCCCTACTGCTCAGTTCAGAAGCTCACAGAGAAGCTCTACAGAAAGTCTTGGAATAGGCCTTTGTAGAACAAGATGTGATAGTAGGGCAGTTTGACAGTATTATTAGCAACATCACTTCCTGCAACAAATTGGGATTCAGTGATGAAGAACTTCTAGAGGAAGGCAAGAACCATAATATGGTGCTCAATATCACAGTCAATTGCCAGGACGATGCTTTAGCCAGCGTACTGGTAGACACAGGTTCATCCTTGAATGTCATACCAAGGTCAACCATGGTACGACTATCTTTTCAAGGTACTCCTATGAGAGGCAGTGAGATCATCGTCAAAGCCTTTGACGAATCCAGAAAAATAGTTATCGGATAAGTTGACCTTACCATAACCATTGGTCCTCACACTTTCCAAGTCACTTTCCAGGTCATGGACATCCGAGCAGCATACAGCTATCTATTAGGAAGACCTTGGATACACGAAGCCGGGGCAGTCACTTCGACACTTCACCAAAAGCTGAAGTTTGTCAAGAAAGATAAATTAGTCACGGTATACGGAGAACAAGCTTTAATTGTAAGCAACTTATCATCATTCTCCCGTGTAGAACTAGAGGAGGTCGTTGGAACTCAATTTCAAGCACTCTCGGTGAGCAATGAGAATCACCAAGAAAGAGGAACGTCGATTTCCTCGTACAAAGATGCTCTCAAAGTAATGGGGAATGGTGACATAAAAGGATGGGGACAGATTGTAATTCCTGCTGATAACAAGATAAGAAAAGGTCTTGGTTTTTCTCCAACATATACCCAGACTACAAAGAAGGATGAACGTTTTCGTCCCATTCCAGACTTTTTCCACAGTGGAGGCTTCCTTCACCCAGTATCTCAAGAAGTCCACATCATCGATGGGAACAACTCTTCTGATACAGATGAAGAGTAGAAATCTTATCTGAATGATGAAGGTTATATATCTCAGGGAGAAACGTATATGCCATTATGCTCTCCGAAACAAAATCCTAGATATATCCCGAGATCAGATGTCAGAATGATCTACAGAGATTGTGATCCTGAAGGATGTCGTGCTCCGTCTAACTCATTAGAGGAAGACACTCTGATGAAAGACAATTTTGACTACTATTCTTATGATCCCCTGGATGATTTGCCTATCTGGAATCCATACATGGAAGACTCGGGGCAAAAGAGTCAGCCGGATAATGCCCATCAGTTGAATAATCTTGAAAGGAATACGCCTGTTCTCCCAGAATCATGGAATCCTTACTCAAAATATTCCGAAAATGTCCAACAACACGTTGATGAGCTTGCGAAGATCGCAGGGAAAGAATTTTTTAACTATGCATTTCCTGAGGTCAACATCATTGAAGAAGATGACTCATTTATTCGCACAGAAACCTGGGATACCTTGGGACAGCCAAGCGGCAAGTATGACTTTCTAGTCAAATACACCGCTCCTGGAAGCTCTCGCATCAGATACGAGGACATCCAGTCAACTGAATGGGGAGATCCTCTCAAGAGTTAAAACACTATTGAGGATGCGACAAAAGAGTCCTCTTATGATAAATCTGAATGGGAAGAAGACTCCAATGATTCCACTTCGCCAGAAATCAGTGTCATTTCTGAAGACAAACCAAGAAGAAAAGTACCGGACTTTGTGATTCACAGAGGAGTTCGTCGCCATTGGGTTGCGGTTGATGTCCCGAATTCCGATCATAAATCAAAGTAATTGCCGCATCTTTGTTTGACCTTTCACCTTGCCCGGGTGAAATGGATGTTTTATAGGGCTTACTTTTCTGTAAATGTCCTTCTTCGCTTCGTCCAAAGCGATAGAGATTTGTTTTATTGGGTTGTGTTTCAAGAATCGACAAATCATAAATAAATAATGTCATTCTGAATTCCTGCATTTATTGCTATTTTCACTTTTTGCTTTTTTCAGAAAATGGTAATCCTAAAAAAAAACAACTCAATATAAAAACAAGAGTTTTAAAAAAAAATACACTGCACACACTTTTTGTATTCTCTTTGCCTTTTCAAAAAAGGAATCATCACGTCGTGCAGATTACTTGTTTTAAACCCCATTGAAACATACGATCCAATGTCGTCTCCCAACTTTGAATTCCCGGTATTCGAAGCTGAAGAAGAGAATGAAGAAATTCCAGAAGAGATCTCCCGACTACTCAGGCAAGAGGAAAGATCCGTTGAATCTTATAAAGAGCTGTTGTAAACGGTCAATTTGGGCTCAGAAGAAGAAAGGAAGAAAATTAAGATTGGAGCACTGCTCAGTCCAACTGTCAGAGAAAGCTTGATACAACTTCTCAAAGAGTTTCTCGATGTGTTTGCTTGGTCATACCAGGACATGCCAGGGTTGGATACCAACATCGTGGAACATAACTTACTGCTGAGATCATAATGTCCTCCGGTTAAACAAAAATTGAGAAGGACTCACCCGGAGATGGCCATCAAAATTAAGAAGGAAATGAAGAAGAAAATCGATGCAGGTTTCCTTACCACCTCAGAATATCCTCAATGGCTAGCCAACATAGTTCCAGTTCCCAAAAAGGAGGGAAAAGTCAGAATGTGTGTAGATTACAGGGATCTAAACAAAGCAAGTCCAAAGGATGATTTTCCCCTACCACATGTTGACATGCTGGTAGACAGCACAGCAAAATTAAAAGTCTTCTCCTTCATGGATGGATTCTCAGGCTATAACCAAATCAGAATGGCGCCAGAAGATATGGAGAAAACTTCATTCATCACCCTATGGGGCACCTCTTGTTACAAAGTGATGTCGTTCGGTTTAAAGAACGCAGGGGCAACTTATCAAAGGGCCATGACAACTCTGTTTCACGATATTATGCACAAAGAAATTGAAGTGTACGTCGATGACATGATTGCCAAATCTAAAACAGAAGAAAAGTACATGGAAGACCTATCAAAGTTATTCGAGTGTCTGAGAAAATAAAAACTCAGCCTGAATCCCAACAAGTGTACATTCAGTGTTCGCTCAGGAAAGTTCTTAGGATTCATCGTCAGTTAGAAAGGAATTGAGGTTGATCCCGACAAAATCAAGGCCATTCAAGAAATGCCTTCTCCAAAGACTGAAAAACAGGTCAGAGGATTTTTGGGATGTCTAAATTACATCTCAAGATTCATATCCCTCATGACCGCGACATGCGCGCCGATCTTCAAACTACTAAAAAAGAATCAATGGTGTATATAGACAGAAGACTGCCAAAAGGCTTTCGACAAGATCAAAGAATATCTGCTGAATCCACCAATTATGTCTCCTCCAGTGGAAGGAAGACCATTGATCATCTACTTAACAGTCTTGGAAGACTCCAACGAGACAAGACAAAAAGAAAAGAGTCTGCCATTTATTACTTAAGTAAGAAGTTAATGGACTGTGAAACTCGATACACTATGCTCGAGAAAACTTGTTGTGCTCTGGCTTGGGCAGCCAAACATCTGCGCCAATACATGATTTGTCACACTACTTGGTTGATATCCGAAATGGATCTAATCAAGTACGTCTTTGAAAAGCATGCTCTCACGGGAAGGATTGCCCGTTGGCAAATGTTCTTATCATAATACGACATCGAGTACCATGCTCAGAAAGCCGCCAAAGGAAGTATTTTAGCCGATCATTTAGCTCATCAACCAATTGACAATCAAGAACCAGTCAAATTTGACTTCCCGGACGAAGATGTCATGTACCTAAAAATGAAAGATTGCGATGAACCACTACCAAGTGAAGGGCCAGAACCAGGTTCCCAATGGGGACAAATATTCGACGGAGTTGTCAACGCTTATGGAAACAGAATTAGGGAAATCATAGTAACACCTCAGGGTACCCATATTCCTTTCACCGCCAAATTGACATTCAAATGCACAAACAATGAGGCCGAATACGAAGCTTGTATCACGGGTCTCGAAGAAGTTATCGATTTAGGGATAAATAACTTGGATGTGTATGGCGACTCAGCCCTGGTAATAAATCAGATTAAAGGAGAGTGTGTCGCTCTCGAGGATTTGCATCCATGGTACAAATGCGAAAGTGGTGCGGAAACAGAGTCGCCAGCAATGTGTATTTATCCCAAGAGAGGGAAAGGAAACACTGCGTAAACATGAGGGAAAGGAAAAGAGCATGGTCTCTTGACTAAGAGAAATGGGTAAGGGAGTCGGTTACGCGAAGGGAAGGTGTTAGCACCCCACACGTCCATCGTACTCGACGGGATCCACTCTTGTTGTCTCGATCAAAGGATGTCGTCGTATGGAGCTCCACCGCTACTGGAAAGGAAAAGGAACGGGAATGGAGAAGAGCGAAGAAATGAATAAGAAAAGAAAAAGAAGTGACTCGATAGGACATCGCTCGTCCTATGCCTACGTAGTCCCTCGTGCAATGGGAAAGTCAGAGTCAACGTAGTTCGGACACGAACTAAGGGGGGAGGTTGCTCGCCAAGACATCGTCGTCTTGTGCCTATGTATCCTCAATCGGACTAGAGAGGAAATCAGAGAAGTTGTAGTTTGACCTAACGAGGTCGGTTAGTGTTTTTTACGAGCGACGTTAGATTCGCGTCCGGCAGTTAGGGTCGAAGCCTGTTTGCGACGAGACAGAAAATGACGTGCCCTTTCCTGAAAATTATTTTGAAACTAAACGATCCCGAAGGATGAAAAAGGTTTGAGTTTGTTTTTTGTGTTTTTTAGACAGAAATGGATTGAGTTAGTTCGTAACTTACATTGCACCAAAGTCTACCATGCGGGAACGAATGAGTCGCATGGTCGCCCCCAAAAAGGACGTATGCTAAACACTCTAGAAGAGGAGGGGAGACCCCTCGTTCTTCATTTCCTACACTTAAGGCTCGAGCGCAATATTCGTTATATTTATTAAGTGTTTTAGAAGTGTTATGAGATGAGAAGAGAAGACTCCAAGGAAAAATAAAACACTAAGGGGAATTCTATTCTAATGTTGTCATGCAAAAGATGGCCCTTTAGTTGAGGTTGAAAGGGAAACGTCTACCTAAGTTAGAAGGGAATCCTAATGCTAATCCTACTCCAAGCTTAATCGAAAATTAAGTTGGACTAGGTAGCTCTAAGGGAGTGAATCCATGATTCAAGGGAAGGAAAGAGTGAAAGAGATGAAGAAGGAAAGAAAAAAAAGCAAAAATAGCAGCTACAACAGCGCATCTGCACCAATACAGCAGTTAAAGACAGCACGCAAGCAAAACAACTTATAACAGCACACAATTCAGCACAAGAAAAGGTGCAAAAGGCCAAACAACAGCATATATAACAGCACATATGCACATAGACAGCAGTAGAAACAGGGCAGCATGTGATTCACTTGAATACAACTCAATCATGGCATAGCAAACGTGCATCAAGCATTACATATTCTTCAATCAAACATGATTACAATCATACCACCAACCAAGGTAAATAACTCTTGAAATCATCGTGAAAGCTTGCATATCATGAGGAAGCATATCATTAAGCATATGAACAAATCAAGTGAAGCATGCATCTCACAAAATTAGGTGAACAAACAAACACAAAGCAATTCCAGCAACATAAGCATCAATCAACAATTATCATGCTCAAGGAGTATGTGCTATGTGTTCATGGTATCAAGAATACAACAATGTAAACAATGTTCATAAACGATGAAAATACAAGAGCTGCGTGTCGGAAAATTGTGCACATACAATGGTGTGAGGTGCGACAGTATCAAAACAGTCATTAAACAGGTATCATATCAATCCATGAAGATTAGAAATGAAACGGGATCGAAACGTGCTAAAAAATGCACAAAAAACACACTCTGCAGCAGTGTTAATCGATTAACAGCCCCAAAACAGCACAATTTACACTGGTTAATCTATTAACCTAATTGCACTGCAATTGGTTAATCGATTAACCCTGTACCAGCAGCAAAAAATCAAGTTCGAAAATCACTTTTTCAGCAGCAAATCATTTATCCAAACATCCAAACGATCATGTAATCACTTATGCACAAAAAATTACATTGAAATACATCATTCAACATCAATTAGATCCAACAATCATCAACATTATGAATCAAATTCAAGCAAATGGATCAAAACACATCAAAAGCCATGGATCTACATTGTATAAGTTGAAATTAAGCTAAATCAAGTATGGATCTGAAATTAACCAACCTACAAAGCTGAAATTTGCTTTGGTAAGTGTTGTAAACAGAAATGGATGAATTCAAGTAGAGAAATCCAAGATCCACAAGCTTCTTGCACTCAAAAGTTGAAGATCTAAGCAATAAGCAACCAAAGCTCCAAAAGCACTTCCAAAAATTACTTCTGAAATTTCAGAACCAGATCCAAACGAAAATCCAAATTGAAAAGCTGAAATGTAGTGATGATGAGAGGTTCTAGCTCAAGAATTAACAAGTTCCAATGAAGAACTTGTTAATCTTTGAAGAAGAGCTTTGAGTGTGGTTGAAAATGGAGTTGGAGAATGAAAAAGTGAGAGAGAATTTAGAGAATTCTGAAAATTGGGAGTGAAAATATGATCTAGCCCTCTAGAGGTTTGGAATGAATTGGTTTAAATAACCCCTAGGTTAGGAGTTAAGTTTGGGTTGGGAGTGAGGTTAAGTGAGTGGAAATTGGGATGAAATGTGAATTAGGAAAGGAAATGTGGAATTGGAGTGGAAAGAATTTGAATTTTTGAATGGAAAATCAACTCTCTAGATCCTTCTACTGATGTGTAGAATTAAAATGGGTGATTAAAAATTGGGTTTAAAAGAAACAGCTCTGAAAATGCAGCATTTTGGCAAAATTCACTATGGTTAATCGATTAACATAATTGCACTGCAATTGGTTAATCGATTAACGTATTTAAATTTTGAATTTTTGCGCCAAAAGGAGGGAAACTTGGATATTCGTCTGGTTCTACCCGTTCTGAACCACGATAGACCTCTGAAACTTGCCATTTGATATTACCACTGGAATACACTTGAAATATGCTGTGAAATGTTTTTCCGCACTCGGATTAAACTGCTGATAACAACTGTCTGGTGCTGAATAACCGATCAAAAATTGACTGCCGGAGTTTCTGATCATCAAGTCATTTAATGAGCAAAATAAATGCTCAAAAAGACTTGGAAAGCTATCTGCTTGGCCTTGAACACTATTAAAAATCATACTGGAACTAATGACACCGTGAGCTGCTAGAGAATACATTGATCCCATGCCCAAAAGAAATATGCAAATGCAAAAATGACAATGCAAATGAAATGAAGCATAAGCCAAAAGGGTTAGAAACACTAGGGCAAATTTTGAGGTGTTACAGAGTGGAACACATATCAATCAGGATTGAGTCCTTATAAAGACTGCGCAAGAAGGTTGTTACTATTCTTCAACAAAATTGAGTTTCATCACATTCTTCGTGAGGAAAACCACATGGCTGATGCATTGGCCACTCTATCCTCCATCATTAGTGTGAGTCGATGGAACGACGTACCCAAGATTGACATAATGCGCCTTGAAAGGCCCGCTTACATCTTCGCGATTGAAGCAGTCATAGATGACAAACCATGGTATCATGATATCAAATGTTTCCTTCAAAAACAAGAATACCCGTCTAGGGCATCAAGAAAAGACTGGAAGACTCTCAGAAGACTAGCTGGCAACTTCTTCCTGGACAATAATACACTCTACAAGAGAAACTTAGACATGGTAATGGACACACAATGGCAAGAAAAATTCTGAGAGCAGGATATTATTGGCTGACAATGGAATTCGATTGCTATAAGTACATGAAGAGGTGTCACAAGTATCAGATATACGCCAACAAAATCCATGTACCGCCAACTCATCTCAAAGTTATATCTTCTCCATGGAATTTTTCTATATGGGGAATCGACATGATTAGCATGATTGAACCGAAAGCTTCAAACGGACATCGGTTCATCCTTGTAGCCATTGACTACTTCACCAAGTGCGTCAAAGCAGTATCATACACTAATGTAACCCGACAAGTGGTGGTCCGATTTATTAAGAACAATCTCTAGTATATGGCATGGAAGCACTGCTTCCCATAGAAGTAAAGATCCCATCAATAGGGGTATTGCTGGAAGCCAAGCTAACAGAAGCTGAATGGTGTCAGAGCAGATACGATAAACTGAACCTAATCGAAGAAAAGAGAATGACGGATTTATGCCATGGTCAGTTATATCAACAAAGAATGAAGAAGGCGTTAGATAAAAAGGTCCGACCCCCGTGTCTTCAAAGAAGAATACCTCATGCTCAAGAAAATACAATCATTTCTCACTGATTCCAGGGGCAAATGGACTCCGAGTTACGATGGCCGTTGTGTTATTAAGAAAGCCTTCTTAGGCTGTGCCTTAAGACTCGCAACCATGGATGGATATGAGTTTTCCTACCCCATAAATGTTGATGTAGTCAAGAAATACTTCGCCTAAATGAAGAAACTTCTCGTTGGATTGAAAACCCCAAAGGGCGGTCCAGGAAAAAATTAGAGACATAAACAATGATCATCCTGATGGATTGAAAACCTGAAAAGGAAATCCAGGAAAAAATAAGGGATTCATGGCAAGTAACTATATCCGACAATACTAACTCCTCAGCAGTAACATCATCCATCAGGAAAAATTCAGTCAATATCACTTTCGACAGAAGCTCAGAATGTCCAGAATTCAAAGTTGGTGGAAGGATAGCGGTCGTTATATTTCAACATAGCCCGTTTCCCTTTAAATTACCATTTTTAAACTTTGTAATACTCTATAGGATCATGCGTTTGGCTGATTACCATTCTATCAATAATATTTGAGCCCTTGTGCCTTTTGTTTGCAATTCTCATTCATTCTGCTTTGCAAACTGACATGTTTAATATGATCAATGATTCTTGAAACGAAAAAAAAAATGAATTTACTTTTGTTTACTTCTGCTTTTGAAATAAAGATGGTAATTTCCTTTCGATTACTGAACACAAAAAGGAACATCGATGGCTTCTCCAGGAGTGATCAAACTCTAAGATGCAAAATCAACATGCTCCTTTTGACCAGTACACCCTGAATAAAGGATCGATTGCTTTGGTCGGAATATCCTATCTGACATCCCCGGTAGAGTTCTTACCTCTAAGAACTAATGATTGGTTTTTCTCCCTAGTAGGGTCTACCCCTTAAAAACAAGAACGAGTTTCTATCCCTAGCAGGTTTGTACCTCCGGAAACCAGAACAAACACATGAATTTTGGCTCCCAAACAAAAGTACAACTTTCAAAATCTCCAAAGGTACCCCCATCTCCCATAGTGGCCGAGTATCCATTTGAACTCATCGTCAGTCTGTATGTCGATTCTATTTTGTCAGCATCAATATCTCATACATCATGCATAATTGATTCATATTCATACTCATATTGCATTAACATCTCTCTGGTCACACTCATCCCCAAGTGATAAGTGTCCTTTCTCCGATAGAGTTTTTAGTCTTCCTTACCATGTCAGATAGGACAAAATCCCGGTCTAAGTTCTTTCCTCGTCAGGAAAATGTATCGTCTAAATAATCTCTCTCCAGTTTATTCCTGGATCGGAATCTGTCCTCGACCACTTTGATAACTTGAACCCCTGAAAGACAAGAAGCCATCTGGTCATACACATTTGGAACTTCACTCTTCACCAATGAAGGTGATATTTTGCTTTCCTGGATTAAGGAAAAATCCCCAGAGAAAGCCTCTCTACAAAAGACTCTTGCCAATTGTAGTGTGCAGTTTTTTTCTGGTGACGCGACCACCTTACCGCATGATTTGGTGCTACTTTCTGATTTCTATAATTATCCTATGAAGCTAGAAAGCAAGGGGAAGATATCTTAAACAAACCCTACACGCAAATGTTTTCTTTAACAAATGCTAAGACATCGGGGATCGGGGTCTGGTTATACAAAGGGAAGCTATTAACACCCAATGTATCTATAGTAATCTATAGGAACCTTCTTTTTTTGCATGTATTTATGTTATTTTGAAATGCTTTCTTGTGTTTATCTTCTATGGGTTGGGAAATTTTCTCCTTTGGGAGTGTAGAGAGAATGTTTTTGTTATTTTCGGGTTTTTCTATTGTTTTTGGGAAGGTACTGGACCTAAGATTTTGATTTGCATGCTCGCTAAGATTTCGCAATCTTATGCCTACGTATTCCTGTAAAGAGATTTGGGAAATCAGAGCAATTGTAGTTCCTCCTATTCTATGGGAGGAAAGATATTTGGTGTCTTGTTCAAAGCCCAAGAGTGAAGCTATCTGAGTATTTGTGTCTTCTTCAAAGCCCAAGATTAAAGCTAAAGGGTGATTGAGAGAGAGAATTTGTCATCTCTAAAGGGAGATATCTCACCTATTCATCACAGATGTTGAGTAACTGGTTATAAGGGAAATTACTTTAACTGGGATATGAGAAATCCAGCAATGCCATAATTTCCTTTATAAGAGAGATGTCATGAAGGAAGAAGCTTTAACCTAGTGTAGAGCAATGCCACTTTTTCCTTTATGAATATTTCATGCTAAGAGAAGGACACTGGCTTGGATGTATGGAATCCAGAGGCTTGCCACTTATAGCAGTTAGATGAAAGACAATTTTAGCCATGATAAAGGAGTGACTCCAGCTTGGATTTTGAATCAACAAGTGTGCCACTTATGGCAATTATCTGGAAAAAGGTTTTGATTATTTGTTTTGATATGTGATGTATAGAGGAAATGTCCTCCTGCAGAGAGGACACATGGTCTCATCTAAGGGGATGTTGATTTTTGTGTGCCTTGATCAAAGTCCAAGGTTGAAGCTAAAAGAAAAGGACTCCACTGGGGAGAGTTTTATATGTCTTGTACAAAGCCCAAGATTGAGGCTGATTGGGGAAAATTATTATATGAAGCCTAAGAAGAGGCTGCTCTTGATGAGAAATTTTTTATATGAAACCTAAGAGGATGATGTTCTTACTGAGAAAATTCTTATATGAAGCCTAAGAGGAGGTTGTCTGGGGAAAATCATTATATAAAGCCTAAGAGGATGCTGGCTCTTGCTGGGGATTTATTGAAATCTAGGAGCAGGTCAAAATTATATTGGGGAATCCAAAAGGAATTTACTCTTGCTAGGAATCAGTGAAGAGTTGAAATACTAGATGCCATGGTGTTCTGGCTTCATTGGGGATTTGTTGATTGACCCTAGCTGGGATGTTTAAGGTGAAGGTTTAAGCTTGGGGGGGGGGGGCAGGGGAGTTCAAAGGTGAGTTGGAAAACCTTAGAATTTTTCAACTCTACTGGAGATTGGTGTATTGGTAAAATGATCAGCATCTATCCTGTGCTTTTTAGGAAACCTGAGGGTCCTTGTGTGAAGTCCAAAAGAAGGCTATGGGGATTAGACTTTCCAAGTCTACTTGTATGAAGCCCAAGAGGATGCTGGGGATTTAAGGGATGAAGATCAACCCTTTTGATGATAGGATGTGTAGCTTTTAACTTTCCTGGGGATTGAACTAGCGGAGATGACTAATCTCTATCCTATGCTTTTAGGAAGCCTGTGGGTCCTTGTACTAAGCCCAAGAGGAGGTTGGGAAAACTTTTAAGAAGCCTGGTGGTCCTTGTACTAAGCCCAAGAGGAGGTTGGGGATACTTCCTGGAAGCATGTGGGTCCAAATCTAAGAAAAGTTCAAGAAAGGTTTCACCGAGAATAAGTCGTTTCATTGTTGAACAGTTATAAGGTTTGAAGAAATTCAAAAGAGGTTTCACCGGGAATTAATCATCTCTGGGGAAATGAATTTCTTGTATATGTTTCTAAGTTTTGACAGTCTTGAGAAAAGTTTCACCGGGAATAATGCCTTTCTCTGCTCCATATTGAATAAGCCCAAGAGGAGGCAGACTGTATTGAGGGGAGTTTCCTATGAGGGAACTAGTTTTGACTAAGTTAGAAGTAACCTCTGGTTTGACCTAAATGTAGACCTAACTGTTGGGGAAACTCTAAACAGATATGCACAAGTATATACAAATAAATGAATCAACAGGTATATATGCATTGAATTGAAAAGATATTGGGTCTTACACTCTGAACAGAGGCCCAAGTGTATTGTGATTGATTGTACTGATCACAACTGTAGGATTAGGGTTTTAAGAAATTGAATAAAGTTTTGAGAAAAACCTTTGAATTTGAATTTGAATTAAAAGAAAGTTGTTTGAAAAGAAAAGGGCGTTTTGGGGCTTATAACTCAAAGAGAGGCCCAAATGGTCTAAGAGCAGTTTCATCGGGAATAATGCTCCTCTTAGTACCAGTTTAAAACAGACAGATGATTTTGAAAACAGAGGTATGGGGCTGACAACTCAAGGAGAGGCCAATGGAAGTTTTTTATTGTTTAGAACCAAGTTTATGTACAAACGATTGAGGCTTATACTCGAGGAGAGACCTAGATGACTTATTTTAAAAACAGGGATCAGACTGCGATACCGAAAGACATTGTGGGACTTATACTACAGCAGAGGCCCAAAATTGTTTATGTACAAAAATGGTTTGGGTCTTATACTTTATTAGATGCCCAAAAGTGTTTATAAAGAAGAAAAATGTGGCTTATACTCAAGGAGAGGCCCAGCTGATTTATTTGAAAAGGCGACGATCGCGTTGCGGTTTTTAAAAACCACAGTGGGACTTATACAATGACTGAGGCCCAAAATATTTATGTACAAAAAGGAGTGTGTCTTACACTCTACAAAGAGGCCCAAGAGTGTTTTGAAAAATTAAAATCAAAGGGAAAACCCTAATTTTAATTAAAAAAATAATTTTTCAAAGAAAATTAAATAAAAAATGATATAAAATATCAAATATATTTAGAAACAAGTTGTAAACTTTGAAAAATGTTTTGAAAAATCATGTTTTATTTATATGAAAGCTTGAAATTCATTTGAATTTGAAAAAACAAGAGAAAAATTTCATTACAAATGTTCAAAAAACAATTAAAATAAAATTCTTTACAAAAATTCAAAATATATTAAATAAATAATATAATTTTGATTTTTTTGTAGTATAAAATATTTTAACATTTTTGTGAATTTTGAAAAAAAGAATCAATAAAAAATGATTCAAAATCAAAGAGAAATTAATTTTTGAAATCAATTAAGAAAATAACAAAAACTCAAATATTTAAATATTCAAAAAATGGCGCCAAGGTCATCGTCTTCTTCCTCGCGCGAACCTCCATGGCCAGATTTGCAAAACCTCTCATATCTCCCTGATTACTCAATGGTTTTGACTTTTGTAAACATGAAAGTTGTTCGTTTTTTAACAAGGATTCCAATGGTACCAATTAATTGCATTTATTTTAAGTGTGGAGTGAGAAGTCAAGTGATGAACACATGAACCCTAATTTCTGTAAGATCACTATGAAATCCTATACATGATAGCTACAATGCAATTGATTGAGGGGAAACACTCTACATAAGTGCAGAAACATGTTTGTAACTTGAAAACACATTTATGATGCATGGATCATAGAGTTTAAGAGAGTCAGACTTACTTGTGCAAGAGGAATTCGAATTCTGATGTAGAGGTTTTACAGATGCTGTGTGATGATCTGGACAGCTTCAACGGACCTTATGTAAGGTGTTTGGAAGCTTGGAATTGATTGGAAACACTTGGAACTTGTTGTGGTACCTCAACTACAAATTGGCCTAAGTTGGATTTTGAGCTTCGTGATTCTGAGGTTACAGATGATGGAGAAGTGTTTGGATAGTTTCTATATGATGTATGTGTGGTGTTAGGATCATTTGTTGTGGTGGAATCCTTCTCTATTTGAAAATTCGCATGTTACTTGCCAAAGAAGGAAATTCTGGTTTTGAAGAGTGATTTGGAGGAAAACATAGATTCTGATGTTTTGGGGTGGTTTAATCAGTCACACACGACCTCTATTTATAGTAGAGGAAGTTTGTTTTTGAAGGAATAGTGAATAGAGGCTAGATCACCCTATTATTCATTGAGTTTTGTCATGTAGACAAAGTC
Source organism: Lathyrus tuberosus (assembly GCA_022829125.1). Lineage (NCBI taxonomy): Eukaryota > Viridiplantae > Streptophyta > Magnoliopsida > Fabales > Fabaceae > Lathyrus > Lathyrus tuberosus. The sequence goes on from JALAZF010000017.1 coordinate 25,673,758, forward strand.
TCCTCTAGCCATTGACTTGAGATCAAGTTTGCAGGTTTAGGTCTTCTGAACTTTAGATATGTCTTGACTCATTTGAATAACAATGCCTTAGTTCATGCCACCTCTATGCACCCATTGAATGCCTCATGACAAAGTTGAAAGTTTTGGAAATGAATCTTGAATGCCACATGGCTAAGAGATAAGATTTTTGGCTTGGTGGTCTTATGCTCAGATTCCTCATCATTCATGTTGATATTGGACAGAAATACAATGATGCAAGTGTCCAAAATTGGCTCAAGAAATTGTGGGATACAAGTCATGTACCAATGCTGTTGTGTAGGTGTTAACAGGAGATTTCGACCAAAGGTAGAAGGGTAAGAAGAAATTTAACAGCAAGTCGACAATGAGGGAGGCTCAAAGCATCAATCCGACACAGGTCAAGAGGGAGCGTCGGAAAGAAGGTGACAAGCCATGGTGTCGGAGGAAAGCCAGGGGAAAGGCAAGCCGAAAGTTCAAGGATAGGTACTTGGGCGGGAGAAAGTTTGAAAGTTCCAAGAATATGGGAAGTTGAAAAGAGAGTGGGGTGACACGTGTCAGCACCAAAGGATATCTGGGCAGATGAATAGTTATTTTTTAGGACTATATAAAGCATTGTACTTTCCATTTTTAGGGGGTCGTATTTTGTAACATTGCAAAGGGAAAACACTCAAAGTACCAAGCTTAGAGAGAAACGAGTTCAATCCCGCGAAAATGTATAATTGCGTCCACAATTCCTTAATGCAATTTACTTTTAGAATTTAAATTACTGTTGTTTATTTGCCTCTCTTGATTCCTTTCTTTTTTCTATTTGTTTTCTACTTTGGGCTGTTAGGCACCCCAACCTTTATTTCTTGCCTTTCCCACATTTATTATCACACTTACAAAGAAACTATCACGATCAAACGAACATACGCTTCCAATCACTTGTTCTGGGATTTGTGTGGCCAGTCCCGTGAGTAAACCTACGACGGAAGGCCAGCGGTTGTTCGCGCCGCCGGCGAACAAATTGGTACGCCCAGTGGGACCCGTGTGAATTGAGTGTATATTTTTGCGTAGTGGTAAGATGTTAATACCACCTCCGAACGACGAACCGTCTTCGACGGAAAAGTATAGTTGTGACACAGATAACTAATGTTGGCTCTGGTACAGGGTCAGCGGTTTCAACTACTCTTAGTGGGCCAACCGCGGCGTCACGTAGACATGACCCGAGGTCAACAATGGCAGGGACTACAGGGCAGTATATGCCTAGTATCACCATGCCTATTCCTCGATCTTATGGGATGCCGACAGAGTTCATGTCGAGTTTGCACTCTACCGGCCCTTTGTTTAGGGAAAGTTCATCCCCAGTGTTTTCACCCTATCAGGGGGCAGGGCATCTGTCGAAGCCGATGGTTTAACCCCCAGGTTTTAATCTTTTTTCTTAATCCATACCGACATTTACCTCTAGTTCTGTCGCAGTCATGAGGCAACAGATGGATGAGAGTAATCATGAGATGGTTCATATGTTGACTCAACAAATGGGTACAATATTGAGACCACTGATACAAGAGTCAACACAGAGTTACCAACAACTGGCGACTCAAATGACACGTATAGGTGACTTTCTAGGCGCTCCTAGGGCTCAGGGTCGACAGACCCCACCGCCTCGACCGGAGACGGCCATTCGTCAGGATGAGGTCTTTGACGAAATAATTGAACAACCCCGTGAATTTGAAGAGATCCCTAGGATGGCCCAAAGGCCTCCTGTGATGGTCCATAGGAACCAAGATCCGGACTTTGTCGTCTGAAAAGTTCGACAAGACGCCTTGGTTGGGGAACACAACTTGGAGGCTGTGGTCGAATGTATCATGGTTCGTAATGGGGTAAATCCAGGCCTTCGAAGACCGACATACACGTCCCCATTACCAGATTTTGTATTACAAACAGAGTTACCTAGGGGTTGAAAGGTGCCAAAGTTCACCAAATTCGCTGGTGAGATTGAGGAGTCCACCGTTGAACACGTCGCTAGGTATCAAACCGAAGCAGGTGACATAGCAAACAATGAGGACTTGAAAATGAAATATTTCCCAAGTTCCCTCACGAAAAATGCATTTACGTGGTTTACCACGTTGCCCCATCAATCCGTCCACACGTAGGCACAATTGGAGAGACTGTTTCATGAACAATTTTACATCGGGCAGTCAAAAATAAGTCTGAAAGAGTTGGCAAGCGTCAAACACAAGGCCCCAGAGTCAATAGACCAGTACTTGAACAGGTTTAGACTTTTGAAAGCGCGGTGCTTTACTCAAGTCCATGAACACGAATTAGTCGAAATGGCAGCTGGTGGTTTGGATTATTCGATCAGAAAGAAGCTAGACACGTAATATCTTAGAGATATGGTGCAGCTGGCTGACCGAGTTCTCCAGGTTGAACGATTAAAAGTAAAGACAACTCAGTCTAACAGATATCGTAAAAAATAAAAAGTTTCATATGTGGCTGCTGATGAGTATTCCTCCGACGATGAGGAATTCGTCGATGAAAGTGAGATCCATATGGCTGAACTTAAGCCAGGACCTCCCTACACGTGCAAATTGTTGAAACCATCGAATGGGAAAAAATCCCGTCGAAATCGGAAAAACGGATAAATACGTTGCTAAAAATTATACTTTTGATGTTTCTAAGTGCGATGAATTATTTGATTTACTGGTTAAAGATGGTCAAATAATTATTCCTCCTGGTTTAAAAGACCCCCATTTAGAACAAAAAAAGAAGAGGGGATTTTGTAAATTTCGTAATTTCCTTGGTCATAAAACAGCTCAATGTGTTCTTTTCAGGGATTTGGTGCAGAAAGCTTTGAAGGAGGGTCGACTTCAATTTGGTGAAAAGCCAAAGATGCAGGTTGACACTGACCCACTGAAGGTCGAAGAGGCTCTGTACTCAAAGGTGTACGAGTGTATGATGGTCAAGGCTACTGAGGGTCTCGACAAACAACCAGTGACTGAAGTAGTGGAATGCAAGATGATCGAAACTACTGAGGGTTCCGACAAGAGAGTTGAGGAAAAACTCGAAGCAGTGTATCCCCAGGCTGGCGAAAGTTTGGAATATTTCCAGGAAAAGTGCAGGATAAGCGGGTCGAATGCCGCATTATGCCCGAGGTGCAACGCTGTGTTCGATGAGAAGGCTGCTGAAAGGTATGAGGCAAGCAAGAGAGAAGTGCTGCTAGAAAACCGGCCACCTGTCCCAAGGTTTGTGTTTGACAAGAGTGGTGCCCCTCGTCGAAGTGAGGAGTACAGAAAGCTGTTCCAAGAGGCATCACCCAAAACTTTTGTGCCTCCGTCAGACACCCCAAAGGAAAGATGGATGACACCAGTCAGCCAGAAAGGAAGTAAAAGACCAAAATGGAAGGTTCTAGATTTGGAAAAAGAAGAAAATGTCTCTGAAAAGAGGGTCGAACCAAGAGGCTATGTGGTGTCCCCTAACTACAAGGGAAAAAACCTCATGACTAGGACTCAGTGGAGGCGCTATCAGCGCAACAAGGAGGCTGAGAAAGAGGCTGCTACTTCACAGTTGAAACCTGTCGGAACGTCTGGACACAAGCGGCAACACCCAAGAAGGAAATGGGTAGAAAAAGACAAAGTTGTGAAAAAACCAGACCATGGCAGTAACCGTGGAAACCTCAGGAGAAAAGAGGGTGGTTTCAGCCCAGAGTTCAAAATGTACTTCGCTGGTGGGAAGCAAGAAGGAGCTAGAATACACCCCTCAGTCGGATGAGGAGGAACCAAAATATTCTCCTTTGACGAGGACATGTACGACGACACCAATGACGACACCTATGGTGAAGATTTCATGTTGAATTGTGGTATCGTGTCGATCCTACCAGCTGAATATGATGTGGTGTCCGAAATCTCTGAAGCAGAAGAAGACTTCGTCCCTGACGAAAATACGGATGACAAGCCTCTATGTTATTATGTGATGAATAGTGGTGTGGTCGAAGAGCAAATGACTATGTTCGTACGTCCGAGTCCTGGGATGATGTATCACTTGAAGCCATTATTCATAAAGGAAAAAGTTGACGGAGTGGCAGTCAACAAGGTGTTCGTGGATGGTGGGGCAACTGTAAATCTGATGCCCAATAATTTATTTAAGAAAATTGGAAAAACGGAGGCTGACCTCCGACAGCACAACATGGTTCTTTCCAACTATGAAGGCAAGACTAGTAATATCCTGGGGGTTGTCCAAGTGGACTTGGCAGTAGGTACAACCAACAGGTTGACACTCTTCATGGTCATCAATTCAAAAGAAAATTTCAATCTATTGCTGGGATAGGAATAGATCCATGGAATAGGAGCAGTACCGTCGACAATGCACCAGAGACTGACCATTTGGAGAAAAGATAGCATCGTCGAAAATATTGAGGCAAGTCAAAGCTACTACAAGATCGACGATGCCAAGGGTAACAAGAAATATTTTGACCAACACTTAGCAAAGGTGGCTCTTTGTGATGACGGGTCAGGTTCCTACACCTCCGTCAACATGGGTCGCGTCCTGAACTTAGACCCCGACTATGGGTTCATCTGGGATGCTGCCGATGAAGCCATGGAACCTATGGAAATGCCACTAACGGGGTTGCCCGTAGTAAGTGAAAATGACTGCTGAGTCAGAAAACATGACTCGAATTTCTGCCTATTTGGCTGAAAATAGAAGAATGTCGGCACTTGAAACATAGAAGCCACCGAAAATAATTGAGGGAGCCGACTAGAGTACACAAATAAGTAGCCTACTAGGCCAAAAAGCAGCTTCATAAAGCTGAAGGCTTGATTGTATTTACGACAACGAGCCTTTGGGGTTTGAGAAAGACCCAAATCATGAGCTGCAGAGAATCCAGGCGCAGAACCCACTTGAATAGGTTGACTTAGGGGATGGGACAACCAAAAAGGACCACCAAAGTGAAGCCAGAGATGAAGGCTAAGCCTATTAAAGTATTAAAAGAATATAAGGATTGCTTTACCTGGGATTATGGCGAAATGCCTGGTCTGAGTCAGAGCATAGTGGAGCATCGACTTCCAATTCAACCAGGTAAGAGGCCAGTATAGCAACAACCTCGACGCTTCGCCCCAGAAGTCACGTCGAAGATCAAGCAGGAAATTGAAAGACTGCTCAAAAGTCGGTTCATCAGAACTGCGAGGTATGTAGAATGGATAACAAACATAGTACCTGTTATTAGAAAAAACGGAACCCTTCGAGTTTGTATCGACTTTAGGGATTTGAACAACGCTACCCCTAAAGACGAATATTCGATGCCTGTTGCAGAGATGTTGGTCGACTCAGCCACAGGGTTCGAATATTTGAGCATGCTCGACGGCTACTCCGGCTATAATTAAATTCTCATAGCCGAAGAGGATGTCCCCAAAACCGCGTTTCGATGCCCTGGAGCTTTGGGGACATATGAATGGGTTGTGATGCCTTTTGGGTTGAAAAATGCTGGGGCAACCTATCAAAGGGCTATGAATGCTATATTCCATGACTTTATTGAAAATTTTATGCAGGTATACATTGATGACATAGTGATAAAATCGTCATCAGAAGATGGTCACCTAGGCCACCTTCGACGCTCATTCGAGAGAATGAGAAAATATGGGTTGAAAATGAATCCACTAAAATGTGCCTTTGGTGTTCATGCACGGGACTTTCTGGGATTCATGGTCCACAAGAAAGGCATCGAGATCAACCAGAACATGACGAAAGAAATCTTGGATCTCAAGCCTCCGTCGACAAAGAAATAGCTCCAGTCTTTGTTGGGGAAGATAAACTTCTTAAGGAGGTTCATCTCGAACCTAAGTGGCAAGACGAAAGTGTTTTCACCACTACTCAAAGCCAAGAAGGAAAGTGAGTTCCGTTGGGGACAGGAGCAGCAGGAGGCTTTCGACGCGATCAAGGAATACCTTACAAGGCCTCAAATCTTGATACCACCTAGTATAAATAAAAACATGAAGTTGTACATTGCAGCGTCGGATACGACCATAGGTAGTATGTTAGCACAAGAGGATAGTAGTGCTGTCGAAAGACCTATTTATTACCTTAGTAGGATGTTAATAGATGTTGAAACTAGGTACACTATGATTGAAAAGTTATGCCTATGCTTGTACTTCTCATGTATGAAACTAAAGCAATATATTAAACCAGTTGATGTGTATGTTTCATTGTATTTTGATGTTATTAAGCATATGTTGTCCAAACCTATTTTGAATAGTCGAATTGGGAAATGGGCACTAGCATTAACTGAGTTTTCCCTGACATACGTCCCTTTAAGGGCGATGAAGGGTCAAATAGTGGCAGACTTTATTGTCGACCACGCATTAGTCGAAACATCGATACACAGTATCGACATCGCTCCGTGGAAGTTGTACTTCGATGGATCAAGCCATAAAAATGGGGCAGGTATTGGAATCCTAATAATATCCCCACAAGATACTCCAACTACATTTAAATGCAAAGTCAACGACAAATGCTCAAATAATGAGGCGGAGTATGAATCCTTAATCACTGGTCTCAAAATACTTAAGGATTTAGGACCGAGGAAGTAGAGATAAGAGGAGACTCAGAATTGGTGATTAAACAAATCACAAGGGAATACAAGTGCGTGAAAGGGCATCTTTTGAGTTACTTCTCATTAGCAAAACGTTTGTTAGAGCATTTTGAAGCTGTCAACATTTTGCATGTGCCTAGGGTAGAAAACCATAAAGCCAATGAATTAGCACAAATTGCCTCTGGTTATAAAGTGTCAAAAGGTAGGCTGAACGATTTCATCGAAACTAGGGAAAAGATGGTGTCGAACATGCACTCACCATCAAGATTGGTTAATATCCAAGGATTCGAGGAGTTTGGTATAAGGATTAGGAAGTTATAAGGTTTTTGTTAACAATATGTCACCAACAGATTGGCGAAGTCCAATCATGGAGTATTTGGAGAATCCGTTAAGCAGCACTGATAGGAAGACTAAGTACAGAGCAATGAGTTATGTCCTTATGGGAAATGAGTTATTGAAGAAAACTCCAGAGGGAGTATTTCTCAAATGCTTAGGAGATATGGATGCCTATTTGGAAACTTCTGAGGTTCATAGTGGGACTTGTGGAGCTCACCAAGTTGGCCACAAAATGAAATGACTTTTGTTTCGACAAGGTGTTTATTGGCCCAACATGCTCAAGGATTGCATAGACTTCGCAAAGGGGTGCCAAGATTGCTAGAGACATGCAAATATTCAGCATGTATCGGCCAGTGAATTGCACGTTATAGTCAAACCATGGCCATTTCAAGGTTGGGCTTTGGATGTAATAGGAGAGATTCGGCCAGCTTCTTCGAAGCAGCAAAGATTCATCCTCGTGGGAATAGACTATTTCAAAAAGTAGATAGAGGTTGTGCCTCTAGTGAAGGTGGATCAAAAGGCCGTGATAGAATTCACCCAGAATCATATCGTGTATAGATTTGGGATACTTGAGATAATCATAACAGATCAAGGCTCTGTGTTTGTTGGGCAGAAAATGCAGGGGTTTGTAGCAGAAACAGACTTCAAACTAGTTAATTCGACCCCATACTATGCTCAAGCGAATGGTCAGGTCGAAGCAGCTAATAAGGTGATAATTGGGCTAATCAAGAAGCACGTTGCGAAAAGCCAAAAAACTGGCACAAAACATTAAGACAAGTTTTGTGGGCCTGTTGAACGTCACCCAAGGAGTCGACCAATTTGACTCCATTCTGTTTAACCTTCGAGTATGACGTTGTGCTACCAGCAGAAGTATGCCTACAATCAGTTAGAGTACAACGACAATATGAGATTCCGTCGGAGAAATATTGGTAAATGATGCTAGATGAACTCGTAGAGTTAGACGACGAAAGGATGATAACTTTAAATGTATTGCTACGCCAGAAGGCACGAGTTGCCAAGGCATACAACAAGAAGGTCAAAGAGAAAACCTTCGTTGTAAATGACTATGTATGGAAAGCGGTGTTGCCCATGGATCGACGGGATCGGACAATGGGAAAATGGTCACCAAACTGGGAGGGACCATTTAAGGTGACTCAAGTGTTTAGCAATAAGTCATATGAAGTGCAAGAGTTGGGAATGAACCAACGAATCTTAAGAGTAAATGGGAAATATTTAAAGAAATATAGACCTATGCTACAAGAGATTCACATAAAAATATAGCTTTCTCATTGATTAAAAGCCAAAATAGGATAGGGGCCAAAAATGGCTTACAAAATTTTGTTACATTAGTTCGACATACATGCTAAGGAAACTCAGGGAATCTGGACTTAAATTCTTCAAAAAGGGTCTTCTCGTGAACAATCTTGCTCTCGATGAGCACTTTTCTTCTCTGCATGCGGCTAATAGCATCCTTGATCTTCATAGCCGCTAAGACATGAGCAATTCCCTGGGCTACCTCGTGGTCGATGGCTTCTTGAGAGGGCAGAGGCTCAGCTGAGTCTAAGGAGGCTTTCTGTTGTTCAACTTCAGCAATCTTTTTTGTCAGCTATGCTATCTGAGCTTGATAGTCAGATATCTGCTGGTCGAAGGCTTGATGCTTGTCGGAGCACTCTTGTTTTTTGGTTTCAAAATCTCCAAGCTTCTGTTAACAAATTGAGCTAAGGTACCACTCATGTTTCATATCATTATGTTGAAACCGAATTTGAGCGTCGGCCTGATGACACATAGAAAGATCTTTGGCTAACTGAGTGAAGAAGGCTTCGAACTCGATCAGGTACGTGGCCATAGGGGCAGGAAGCTGGAATTCAGAAAGTTCATCCAAAAGCTTGAAAATGTCGTTGGCTATGGCTGCCTCTTCTGCGACAGCCGCCAGGAACTGTTCTTTAAAAAGATAGGACCGCAACTGTTGAAGTTTGAGAGAGAAAGAGGCATCCAAATCTAGAGTTGGGATGGCTATCGAACTGGTAGGTTGAACCTCTTCAGTCTCTTTATGAAGTTTGTGTAGTGCCTTTAGGGTCGCTGCTGAATCTGTTTGCTTGGCTGCCAAGAGTTCATCTGGGTTAGGGATTTTATCGATAGTAGGTGAGGTTTTTTCTGGGCCATGTTCAGGGGCTCGAAGGTTCTCCCCGACGTCAGCAGTGGTGACAACAGGTGAAGGATTGGCATTCTCCCCAAGAGTTGCGCCATTATTTCCGGTCCCAAGGTTGGCATGTTTGGAAGGAGGCGCCTTCGCCACCAAGTTTTCCTCTGACAAGTACCTCTGGAATTCATCGACCTTCTGAGGAGTTGGCGTGATCGTGGTGCTAGCAGGAGTAGTGTCGGCAGCCAGTTCAATATCGCCAATGTCGACAGTGGTCGAAGCAACCATATTTTCCTATAGAACAAGGTGCAGTGAGACTTTTTGCCTGAATATCACCTGAGGTACTAAAGCAGAGAAATGGAGTACCTTCACAGACTGTGAAGGAGTTGTTTTAGGAGGAATGTCAGTAGGGATTGGCTCAAATACTTCTTCAAGATTTTGAGGGATGACTTGGGCCACCGTCGAAGCGCTGGCTTTTGAGGGTGTTCTCCTTGTCAAAGCCTTTTTCTTCCTCACCAAAGGAGTGGATGGAGGAGACGCTGGAGCTGTTGTGGTGAAAACTCGAAAGTAAGTACTCTCATCTGATGCTGTTCTTTCAGGGGAAGGCATTTTCTCAGAAGACTACGCAGAGATACCATCAGACAGGGAAAAGAGAAAGAAAGCAGGCTGAGAGATAAGATATACCTGTGAAGTGGTAGTCTTGGGTTTTTTAGCAGGCCTAGTGGAAGTCGACGCAGCAATTGTTTCCCGTTTGCATCCCTAAAAACAAAGATGAAACGATTTAGTTCAAACTCACCGATGAAACAAAATCAAAGTCCAGAATCCACCTTTGTGGAGGGGTCTTCGGTGGTGTCAACGTCTGCAATAGAGGCTGCAGTCGATGATTTAGGAACTCCACCAGCCAAAGAAGCAAAAGCATCGACCATATTCTCTAAGAAAAGGTTTGGAGTGAAGATTTGAGCCTGGTACTCTGACCACCAGGCATCGAACTCTTGAGTGGTGAAAAAGGAAGGCTGGAATATAAATACCGGCAGTTCAAGATGTTGAGTGGCTCTGAAAAACCTCATACAAGCCCTATGACCTACCTGAGTCAAGCGTCGGCCAGACCGTACTATATCGTCAGCATGTTTCACCAGAGACTTTGGAAACATTTGACTCAAGCCAAATTGTCGGGCTACCAAATTTGGTTGATAGTTCATGAAACCATAGCCATTGTTGCCTGTTTCAATCCGGAAAGATATCATGGTAGGAGTAAGAAACGCCCACCATATATAGTTCGAATGCGCATCAGCTTTGGGGGAGACTCTAGGAAATGGATTTCTAAACCATTCAGGACCAAACTTACGCTCCACACAAGGCGCTATGTCGGGGACAAAGGAAGTGGTCTCGACAAACATACTGAGATACCTCATAAAAAGGGTTTTCTTCGGAGCCTCTTGGGTAGTCATCAGAGCAAGCCGCATGCCTTCGACAAAGCACTCTATGTTCAAGCGCTCCATTGTTGCAGAAGTGGGATATCCCAATTTGTGTTCAAAAGTGGCGTTGAGCCAATGCTGCAATAGGCACATAGGCCCTGAGATGTTTAGAGCCTTGGTGGTCTGGTGGAGGAGTTTCAACGACATAGTCGACAAGACAGGAGAATGGTAGAGAAGGGCTAGCAGAAGTTTAGCCAAAGATATTTGTCGACCTTCATGGATCTGAATGGCTAGGTTGATAAAAATTTTTGCTATTTGCAAAGAACCAGGGCAAAACATATAATAAGATAGCCATAATGTCAAGAAGGCAATGTGCTCATCATCAGATACTTCTTTGGAGCATTTGTCGTGATGGTCTTCAATATAATTTTGGAAGCTAGCACGCTCGAAGTTGAAGGCGTTGTCAGTCTCCAGGGTCGGGTCTAATGTCTCGCCTAGTGGCAAAAGGCCAGTGATGGCCGCCACGTCGAAAAGCATTGGCGTGAACATACCACAGGGGAGGTGGAATGTATTTGTCGATCCTTCCCAGAAGTACATCGACGCAATTAGAAAACAAGGGTTAACCCTATGAGCAGTTCTGGAGAGTTGGAGGGCATCGAAAATGCCATATCGACTTTGTCGAGCCAGGAAATATAATATTTGTTTCCTGGAGTAGGCATGGATCTGAAGACTCGATATTAGGCGCCATAAATTTGAGATCTTAAGTGCCGCTTTTCTCGAAAGCCAGTGGAATTGTTTGTTTAAAGCAAGGAAAGAACTATTGGAGTTCTTGTGGATTAGGTTTTTTGTCCGGAAGGGGGCCATGGAAGACATGAAGCCTGTTCTCCACCGCGAAGGGGATAACTATCTGGCAGCACTAGTATTTTAACACCGTCTCATCGATAGAGGACGATTGAGGAAGAGGATGGAGGGTTTCTGCTTCAGAAAACACAAATGCAACTAGGTTGTTTCCGGTGGTTTGAGGAATAGAAGTGGTAGCAGTGGTTGACGAAGCCATTTGAAAGGAAGAAATGCGGAAGGTGTTTAGAGACAAAGAGCGTTTTTGGGAAGAAAAGGGTAAAGGTTTTGTTTCAAGAACACATAACAAGTTTGAAGAAGAAGTTATGGAGAAATGGTGAAACGGTTTTGGGGGATGCTATTTATAAGATGCATGCAAAAGATGAAATATCACCGAAGCTATTCAACCTCTGAAAGTGAGTGAGAGTTAGTTTCGATGCCTATAACTCAGACGAGACTAGCCATCATGGCGTTTTTCTTGGAAATCATGGTATAAGATTGTCATCATCATGTCAGACGGTGTTTGACACGTGTCTCAGGAGAAGACAAAACGTTGGTGAATATATCGAATAAAAAGCCGTCGAAATCTCGCAAGAAACCAAAAATCGAAATTTCTCAATCGACGTAGTGCTCAGTTGAAATTGGCCTTTTTGGGGGAAATTTGTTGACAGGAGATTTCGACTAAAGGTAGAAGGGTAAGAAGATATTTAACAGCAAGTCGGCAACGACGGAGGCTCAAAGCATCGATCCGACACAGGTCAAGAGGGAGCTTCAGAAAGAAGGTGACAAGCCATGGTGTCGGAGGAAAGCCAGGCGAAAGGCAAGCCCAAAGTTCAAGGATAGGTACTTGGGCGAGAGAAAGTTTGAAAGTTCCAAGAATATGGGAAGTTGAAAAGAGAGTGGGGTGACACGTGTCAGCACCAAAGGAAATCTGGGCAGATGAACAGTTATTTTTTAGACCTATATAAAGCATTGTATTTTCCATTTTTAGGGGGTCGCATTTTGTAACATTGCAAAGGGAAAACACTCAAAGTACCAAGCTTATAGAAAAACGAGTTCAATCCTGTGAAAATGTATAATTGCGTCCACAATTCCTTAATGCAATTTACTTTCAGAATTTAAATTACTGTTGTTTATTTGCCTCTCTTGCTTCCTTTCTTTTTTCTATTTGTTTTCTGCTTTGGGCTGTTAGGCATCCCAACCTTTATTTCTTGCCTTTCCCACATTTATTATCACGCTTACATAGAAACTGTCATGATTAAACGAACATACGCTTCCAATCACTTGTTCTGGGATTTGTGTGGCCGGTCCCATGAGTAAACTTGCAATGGAAGTCCAGCGGTTGTTCGCGCCGCCGGTGAACAGTAGGCAGGATGAAAAATGCCATTTTGGGAAGCTTATAACTTCTTGCTCAAGTTGAATCATGAGAGGCTCCTGTACTTTTTAGAAAGCCTCTATATCATACTTAAACTTTGATGTTTAACTTTGGTCTTGATTTATCTTGGATCATAATGATAAATGGCCTCAAAGTTGGTAAAAATACAAGACAGATTCTGTCCAAAAATTTCACTAAGTGTCCAAGTTCAAAAGTTTTGAAACCCTAACTTCATGGCTCTATAACTCAAAATCCATGCTTTTTTGGCTCATGGAGCATTGTGACACTTTTGTAGTATGTAATGAGAGCTTTCATTTGAGCATTGGATAGAAGAAAATGGCTTTGTGGTTTGGGAGTTATGGCCTTGCAAAGTTGGGAAAAATCACCCTTTTTTCATAACTTAGAGAAATTTTAGGTTTGTTAAGGTTACCCCTTTTGCAAGTAACCTCACTTTTCTTGATTTTTTATGGATGATGATCCAAACCATGAGTTAACATTGTGTTTGACTTAGGGGAGCCATGTTTGTCAAGAGATCTCAAAAGTCAAACTTGGTTTTTGGGCACAGTTGACTTTTTGTCAAATGAATTTCAAACTTTGTGATTCTCTAGGAAATCAAGTTCTTGACCTAATTCAAACCTAATGGATGGATTCCATAAGTGGTTTAGAGTGTCTTGAATCATGTCCCAAGGTTTGAGATCATGTCTTGGTCAAAAGTCAAAGGTGTGGTTGACTTTTTCTCATAAACCCTAGTTTGTGGTCCAGATGAATTTATATCTTTATATTGCTCATGGACCAAGTTCTTTGTGTCCATTTGAACTTGTAAGAGGATCAATATGAGATATTGGAGGTCTTTAAAACATTCCTTGAGATTTTGTCTCATGCGTTGCTCCAAAAGTCAAATTAGGGGTGAATTAGGTCAAGAAACCCTAATTCCTGATATTTTATGAATGCATCCCCTGAGAATATTTTGAACTTATGATTGGATCCATTAGGTCCCTTTGAGCTTCTTGGATCATGTTTTGAAGTATTGGCTCATGCCCAGATGAAAATTTCTCTCTGGAGGCCTTGGTCGACCAAAACCCTAATTTGGTGACACTGGTGATCTTGAGGCTTGATCTTCTTGAAATGTTGCACTCTTGTGCTTGATTCTTGATATAGGAGTCCTTTTGATCCTTCATGGATGTTTGAGAGGTTTGACAAGTTGAAGATCGTGTCAATTCTTGATTGATCCTTTGTTTGAGTACTCCGAGAGGGTCTAAAACCCTAATTTTTGATTGAGGTGAATGCTTAACAATCTTTGAGAGGATTGATGAGGCGTGAAGGTACATCCATATTGTGGTGATAATGGGAAATCTTGTGGTCAAAATTTGGGGTATGACAGCAATATGGTTGTTTCTCCCTAAGGAATTTTGCTTTCAATAGAGTCATCAGCACCTCAAAATTGGATTACATCATATGGCATCTCTCCGAAAAAGGTCTCGAAGGGAAGTATGATGTTAAATCTCCAAGAAAATGGCATCTCTAACAGAGAATTTTGCACACCTCGACAGTTCAGACAAATGGTTATCCTTAGCAAGTCTGACATCAAATTTTTTCTATCAAATAGCATCTCCCCAGAAAATCTCGGCGAGAAGTTTGATAAAAAAACCATCACAGATAGCATTCCTTGTCAAGAGAAGAACTCAACAAGAAGAAACTAAGACCAGTTCCATGGCTGAAGACCAGGATCGAGGGGAGGTTTATTTAAAAAGAAAATTGAGACCAGTTTTGTGGCTGAAGACCAGGATCGAGGGGAAGTTTTACCCTTTTCTAAGTGGCATTACTTAGTAAAAGAAGATGGACGAGCAAATCAGCTACCATACATAACCACCGTCAAAATTTTGGGTATTCCGATATTTAATCCTCTTTTACCTTGAATGTCTGAACGTCTTCTCCATTCGTACCTTCAAGTCCAAGAAGATTAAATAGGGGCATCTGTCATACCCTAAATTTTGACCAGAAGACTTCACATCATTGTGTAAATAATCACCACAATATAGATGTGCCTTTATGCCTCATCAGTCATCTTAAAGATTGTTGAGCATTCACCTCAATCAAGAGTTAGGTTTTTTGGACCCTCTCAGAGTCCTCAAACAAAGGATCAGTCAAGTATGGACATGATCTTCAACTTGTAAAACCTCTCAAACATCAATGAAGGATCAAGAGGTCTACCATATCAAGAATCAGGCATAGGAATACAACATTTCAAGCTGATCAAGCCTCAAGATCACCAGTGTCACCAAATTAGGGTTTTGGTTGACCAAGGCCTCTAGAGAGAAATTTTAATCTAGGCATGAGCCAATACTTCAAAACATGATCCAAGAAGCTCAAAGAGACCTCATGGATCCAATCATAATTTCAAAATAGCCTCAAGGGATGCATTAATCAAAAATTAAGAATTAGGGTCTTGACCTAATTCACCCGTAAGTTAACTTTTGGAGCAAGGCATGATCCAAAACCTCAAGGAATGTTTTGAAGACCTCAAAAATCTTATATTGATCCTCTTACAAGTTCAAATGGACATAAAGAACTTGGTCCATAAGAAATATAAAGATGCAAATTCATCTGGACCACAAACTAGGGTTTCTGAGAAAAAGTCAACCCTACCTTTGACTTTTGACCAAGACATGATCTCAAATCTTGGGAAATGATTCAAGACACTATAAAGCACCTATTTAATCCATCCATTAGGTTTGATTTAGCCCAAGTACTTTATTTCATAAAGGATCACAAAGTTTGAAATTCATCTGTAAAAAGTCAACTGTGCCCAAAAACCAAGTTTGACTTTTGAGAATTTTTGACAAACATGGCTTCTTTAAGTCAAAAACAATGTTAACTCATGGTTTAGATCATCATCCATCAAGAAAAATCATGAAAAGTGAGGTTACTTGCAAAAGGGGTAATCTTAAGAAACTTAAAATTTCACTAAGTTATGGAAAAATGAGGATTTTTACCCAACTTTGCAAGACCATAACTTTTGATCCAAGCGACCATTTTCTTTCATACAAAGCTCAAATGAAAGCTTTAATTACATACTACAAAAGTGTCCTCCTGACCCATAGCCAAAAGATGCATGGATTTTGAGTTATTAAGCCATGAAGTTAGGGTTTCATGAGATTTTCACTTTTACACTTAGTGAAATTTTGGACAGAATCTGTTTGCATTTTTCTAACTTTGAGGTCATTTTCCTCCATGATCCACATTTATCCAAGACTAAAGTTAAACGTCAAAGTTGAAGTATGATATGCAAGCTTTCCAAAGAGTACAAGAACATCATCAAACTCCATTTGAGCAAAGAGATGTGGAGTGACCAACATGCCTTGCTGCAAACTGTTTTGCAAAATCAGTTTGGTCATTACTTGCCATACACGATTTTCTTGTCAAGAGCAATGATCAATGCCACTCACATTCATTGCACAAAAGAAGAAATCACGGCAAGCCTAAAATTTGAGTCAAAGAGTCAAGAAATCTTTCAACTTGGAGTAATGGCTTTTGTCACATTATACCTTGAATTCAAAGGCATTTATGTGCAATAGTGCACATTCAACAAAAGGACATTCCTCAGTCAAGATGCTCACATAAACAACAATAAAAATGACTGAGGAATGTGGAATTTGTCAATTGGTAGATGAGCAATTTGGACACATTGGTGTACCTTGCATTAGGGGTAATGATACCATTCCAAAACCATTGAACTAAGATCTTATCTTCCAATCTAAAGTTGTTCATCCAAGACAAACTTCCTCTACTATAAATAGAGGTCATGTGTGACTGATTAACACACACCCAAACATCTCCAGTCCATGTTTTCCTTCCTTTCACTCTCCAAAACTAGAATTTACTTCTTTTTCAAGTAACATGCGGAATTTTCAATAGGAAGCAATTCTATCACAACTAAGAGTGTAGACACATCACATACATCATATATGAGTGATCCATAACCTCAAAACACATATGGAACACCAGAATCATCAAGTCACTATCCATTTGCTCAAACTTTCTTCAAAGCTGCAGATAGGGTCGAGCCAAGTGATCCAGAGGTTTTCAATCAATTCTAATCATTGGAACACCATCCTTGATGTCCAAGGAAGTTGTCCAGATCATCAAAACACTTATGTAACACCTAAAACTAAGGATTCGATTTCCTCTTGCAGAGGTAAGCCTGAACCTCTCAAACTCTATGATTTATGCATCATGAATGTGCTTTCAAGTTACAAACATGTTTCTGCAGTTATATAGAGTGTTTCCCCTCAATTACTTGCTTTGTAGCTATCGTGTATGAAGTTTCATGATGTTCTTGAAAAAATTAGGGTTCATTTGTTCTTCACTTGATTTCTCACTCCACACTTAAAATAAATGCAATTAATCGGTACCATGGGAATCCTTGTTCAAAAACGAGCAACTTTCATGTTTACAAAAGTCAAAACCATTACGTATTAAGGGAGATATGAGAGATTTTTCAAATCTGGCAACGGTGGTTTGCGCGAGGAAGAAGAAGATGGCCTTGGCGCCATTTTTTGAATTTTTCAAATATTTGAATTTTTGTTATTTTCTTAATTGATTTCAAAAATTAATTTCTCTCTCAATTTTAATCATTTCTTATTGATTCTTTCTTTCAAAATTCACAAGAATGTTAAAATATTTTATTCTACAAAAAAGTCAAAAAAATATTATTTATTTAATATATTTTGAATTTTTGTAAAAAATTTCATTTTACTTGTTTTTAAACATTTTTAATGAAAATTTTCTCTTGTTTTTTCAAATTAAAATGAATTTCAAGCTTTCATATGAATAAAACATGATTTTTCAAAGTTCACAACATGTAATTAAATATATTTGATATTTTATATCGTTTTTTATTTAATTTTCTTTGAAAAATTGTATTTTAAATTAAAATTAGGGTTTTCCCTTTGATTTTAAATTTTCAAACTTCATTTGAAACACTTTTGGGCCTCTAATAGAGTGTAAGACCCAACCCCTTTTTGTAAATAAATAATTCTTGGGTCTCTATCATAGTATAAGTCCCAGTGCGATTTTCAAAACAACGACGCATTCGTTATTTTTCATCTAGACCTCTCCTTGAGTATAAGCCCCATTATTTTCTTTACAAACATTCTTGGGCCTCTAATAGAGTGTAAGAGCCAAAATCTTTTTATACATAAATAATTTTTGGGCCTCTGCTATAGTATAAGTCCCACAACGTCTGTCGGTATCGCAGTGAGATCCCTGTTTTCAAAATAAGTCATCTGGGTCTCGCCTTGAGTATAAGGCCCAATCTTTTGTGCATAAACTTTGTTTTAAACAACAAAAAACTTCCTTGGGCCTTTCCTTGAGTTGTAAGTCCCATACCTCTGTTTTCAAAATCATCTATCTGTTTTAAACTGGTACTAAGAGGAGCATTATTCCCGGTGAAACTGCTCTTAGACCACTTGGGTCTCTCTTTGAGTTATAAGCCTCAAACATTTCTTTTAACCAACTTTCTTTTCTTTCAAATTCAAATCCAAAGTTTTCTCAAAACTTTCTTCAATTTCTTAAAACTCTAATCATACAGTTGTAGTCAATACAATCAATCACAATACACTTAGGCCTCTTCTCTGAGTGTAAGACCCAACATTTTTTTCAATTCAATGCATACTTGTTTATATAACTATTAATACACTTGTCTTTATATACCTGTGCATATATGTCAAGAGTTTTTCTCAGCAGTTAAGTCTACATTTAGGTCAAACCAGAGGTTACTTCTAACTTAGTCAAAACTAGTTCCCTCATAGGAAACTTCCCTCAATACAGTTTGCCTCCTTTTAGGCTTATTCAATATGGAACAGAGAAAGACACTATTCTTGGTGAAACTTTTCTCAAGACTATCAAAACTTATATATATATATATATATATAAGAAATTTATTTCCCCAGAAAGGATTAATTCCAAGTGAAACCTCTCTTGAATTTCTTCAAACCTTAGAACTGTTCAATAAAGCAAGAATTATTCCCGGTGAAACCATTCTTAAACTTTTTGAAATTCTGGTTAAGCAGATCACTAAGATGTCGGAGAGGATGTTGTGACACTTGATCTCTGCTTCTCACAAGGATTAAGGAAGAACAGAAACAAACAGCAGTAAGAAAACAACACACAGGAATTGTTAACTCAGTTCGGTGATCAACAACACCTACGTCTGAGGGCTACCAAGCCAGGAATGAAATCAACTAAGTAGAATTGGTTCTAATTTAAACTCCAACGTTTACAACTTAGCACCTAGAAACTACCCTTCCTAGATTTCTATCTAAGACACTCATAGGTATGAGACCCTTCTCAATTCCCTTTCAATCACAGTAGTGACTGAAAATTACAACTCGATTAACTATTCTACTCAGGTATTCACGTAATACAAGAAAGGCTCACAAAAGTACAAACCCTAGTACTCTATAGAAGATATAAAACCTCCACCCATTCTAGGTCAAATCCATCCTATTTATAAAACAAAACAAAACTGGATTTGGGCTTCAAAAACGCAGCACTTCAACTCCACAGAATCTACGACCTATTCTTTTCTTCAATCCTAAGTTTCCAAAAATGTCTCCTTACAAGGAAACCGCATATTCCTTTTAGAATCAGAATCTCTGATTCCTCAATCTCAGATGCCACCTAGGATCAAATCATATTCCAAACTCACCTGGAAAACAAATACACTAATTCCAAAACTGTAACAGTTAAAGATGTTGAATCCACCTGATAGGACATCTTGTCTAACACCTTAACCTGCAGTTAGTTCATCATGTCAGGACATCTTGTCCAACATCTTTCTTCTAAGTTAGTTTTACCAAAATTGATGCCAACCTCAAAGGCTTGGACTCATCAATCTCCCCCTTTGGTAGATTTTGTCTAAAACTAACTGTAATTGACCTGTAGGACCATATCAGGGAGACCATCATCAGAACAGTAGCGAAAACAAACTTTGTCTCCCCCTCAACCAGTACTTTCTGCAAGCAGCACAAAACTACTCCCCCTCAGTGGTTAGTCGAATATCAGCAGTGGTTAGTGATGTTAGTATTTCTCCCCCTTTTTAGCCACAATATGACAAAGGCAGAAGGACTAACTCAAAAACTAATTAATCAGTTCATAGTAATTAAACTACACACCCAACAAAAGTAAAAAAAATTATCCTGGGCATTCAGCCCTTACACAACCAAAAACAAAAAAAAACAAGAACTTGAGAGAGTTTAAGATAATCCTCTCAACTCATATGGGAATACATTTTCAGATAATTGAATAGCATTCCATAACCAGTGAAATGTTATGCTTCTTCAGATAGGCAAACACCAAGCTTGCCTCTTAAAACTTCAAATTGACTCGCATCCAAAGCTTTAGTAAAAATGTCAGCTAGTTGATTTTCTGCGGCAACATGCTCCAAAGTTATATTTTTTCCTCCACAAGGTCTCGAATGAAGTGGTGTCTGATGTCAATGTGTTTGGTTCGGCTGTGCTGAATTGGATTCTTTGAAATATTTATTGCACTCAAGTTGTCACAGAAAAGTGTCATAACATCTTGTGTGACACTATATTCAGTCAGCATTTGTTTCATCCACATCATTTAAGAACAACTGCTCCCTGCTGCAATATATTCAGCTTCAGAAGTTGACAAAGATACACAATTTTGCTTTTTACTGAACCAGGAGATTAAATTATTCCCTAGAAAAAAACATCCTCCAGAAGTGCTTTTTCTATTGTCTGCATTGCCATCCCAGTCAGCATCACAATATCCTATTAGTACAGAGTCAGAGCTGTGTGTATAGAGTAGTCCATAGTCACATGTGCCATTTACATACTTCAGAATTCTCTTGACCTGATTAATATGGCTAACTTTGGGTTCAGCCTGATACCTAGCATAGACTCCTACTGTAAATGTGATATCAGGTCTGCTAGCTGTCAGGTATAAAAGGATTCCAATCATGCTTCTATAGAGTCTCTGATCAACACTCACTCCTTTCTCATCTCTAGATAATTTCAGATGAGTAGGAGCCGGAGTCCTCTTGTGTTTTGCATTTTCCAAGCCAAACTTCTTAACAATATTCTTGGCATATTTCCCTTGACAGAGAAATATTGAATCATCCATTTGTTTGACTTGGAGACCAAGGAAGTAAGTTAATTCTCCAACTAGACTCATTTCAAACTCATATTGCATTTGCTTAACAAAATGTTGAACCATCTCTTCTGACATTCCACCAAAAACGATATCATCAACATAAATTTGTGCTATCATGAAATTGCCTTCTCTTTCTCTGACAAAGAGGGTTTTATCAATTCCTTCCTTTCTATAGCCATTTGTAACAAGAAAGTCAACTAGTCTTTCATACTAGGCCCTTGGAGCTTGTTTCAACCCATATAAGGCTTGTTTCAGCTTGTATACATGATCTGGAAATGTCGGATCAATAAATCCTTTGGGTTTTTCCACATACACTTCTTCATTTAAATATTCGCTCATAAATGCACTTTTGATGTCCATTTAAAAAAGCTTGAATTTCAGCTGTCAGGCTATCCCTAGTAGCAGTCTTACAGACTCCAGTCTAGCTACAGGAGCAAAAGTTTCATCAAAGTTCACTCCCTCTATCTGAGTGTACCCTTGCGCAACAAGTCTGGCCTTGTTTCTAGTGACTACTCCGTGTTCATCAGACTTGTTCTTAAACACCCATTTTGTTCCAATCACATTTGATCCTTCTGGTCTGGGTACAAGATCCCAGACATCATGTCTCTTGAACTGCCATAGCTCTTTTTACATTGCATTGATCCAGAATTCATCTGTCAAGGCCTCCTTGACATTCTTGGGTTCCATCTTTGACACAAAATAGGCACTTGCAACAACATCTCGAGATCTAGTCCACCTTCCTCCATTTGGATCCCCTATTATGAGTTCCTTGGGGTGATCTTTCTGAATTCTG
The DNA here is from genome assembly GCA_022829125.1 of Lathyrus tuberosus. Lineage (NCBI taxonomy): Eukaryota > Viridiplantae > Streptophyta > Magnoliopsida > Fabales > Fabaceae > Lathyrus > Lathyrus tuberosus. The sequence continues at coordinate 25,695,415 of JALAZF010000017.1, forward strand.
ATGAAGGGTCCCTTGTCAACCCTCTCAGGCACTGTAGGTTCATGATTGTCATCGTTGGATACTGCAACACCTTCAGAGTTATCTTGGGTGTCTCAACATCCTCTATGACATCTTCCTCCTCCATGGGAAAGAATGCTCCAACATCATTTGTAGCTTCGACTTCCATAGGAGAGTCATCAACTACTACATTTGTGGACTCCAGTACCACTTGAGTTCTTGAATTATAGACACGGTATTCTCTGCTATTAGTAGAGTATCCTAAAAAGATTCCTTCTTCACTCTTTGGATCCATCTTTCTTCTCTGCTCACGGTCTGCAAGGATGCAACATTTGCTTCCGAAGACATGGAAGTACTTCACAGTTGGTTTTCTACCCTTCCATAATTCATACAGTGTGGAAAATGTTCCAGACGTGATAGTTACCGTGTTTAAGATGTAGCAAGTTGTGTTCGTTGCCTCAGCCCAAAAGTGATAAGGAAGTTTTTTTGCATGAAGCATGACCCTTGCATATTCTTGAATTGTTCTATTCTTTCTCTAAACCACACCATTATGTTGAGGAGTGATGGATGAAGAGAACTCATGGCTAATTCCTTTCGAGGAGCAGAACTCATTAAACTTACTGTTCTCAAACTCCTTCTCATGATCGCTTCTAATTCTAACAATCCCACAATCCTTTTCTCTTTGAACTTTTTGACGCAATCCTTTGAAAACTTCAAATACTTCTGACTTCTCTTTGATAAAATGCACCCAAGTGTACCTGGAGAAATCATCTACAACAACATATGCATACCTTTTTCCACCCAGGCTTTCAACCTGCATAGGTCCCATTAAGTCCATATTGAGGAGCTCTAAGTTTTTTGAGGTGGTCTGATGTTGAAGCGTTTTATGTGACATTCTGGTTTGTTTGCTAATTTGGCATTCTCCACATATCTTGCCATCATCTATCTTCAAATTAGGAATCCCTCTGACAGCCTCCTTGGATATGACTTCCTTCATTCCTTTCAAGTGCAAATTCCCAAGTTTTTGATTCCATATCTTTACTTCATCTTCCCTTGACACCAGGCACGTGGGAGGACACTTACTTTCATGAGGAGCCCATAAGTAACAGTCATCCTTAGATCTGGTACCTTTCATGATAAGTTCCTCTTTGTCGTTTGTCACCAGGCACTCAGATTCAGAGAAGTTAACCTTAACGTCTTGGTCACACAATTGGCTAATGCTTATTAGGTTTGCAGTCTAACCTTTAACCTACAAGACCCTATCAAGGCTGGGTTGTCCCTTATACTTTAACTTACCAACACCTTTTATCTCTCCTTTTGAACCATCTCCAAAGGTGACATGACCAGTGGAATGAGGTTTAATGTCAGCCAAGAACTTCTTGGCACCTGTCATCTGTCTGGAGTAGCCACTGTCAAAATAACAGTCTTCTTTGGCAGAGGATCTCAAGGAGGTGTGGGCTATGAAGGCTACCATTTGATCCTTAGGGATCCACTTCTTCTTCCCTTTAGGAACCTTTTTTCTTCTTCTAGATCGTGTTGATGATTTAGGATAACCATTTAGCTTATAGCAGTGAGCTTTTATGTGACCAAACTTTCCACAGTAATATCACTGCTTGTCCTGTTTTTGTTTTCTTGGAGAGATGTTCTGAGGCCTTTGATGATGGTGAGACATTTTTCTTGACATCACATGGGTTGAGTTCCCTCCAGTCCTCTACCCTTCAACCTAATCATTCTAGTCGAGACCTCTTCCGCTTCCAGTATTTCTTCCTGACATAAGGATTTCATCTAGCACATGTGAGCTATTGTTCATCATCCTTATGTACTTGGTCATGTTGTTGAGTTTGGAGTTTAACAACACCACTTCATCCTCCAGATCAGAGATCGTCTCCAAGTGATTTAATCTTTCATCATAGAGTTGGGAAATGAGATTCTGTTGATCATGTCCCAATTGACACAACTCAGCAAGATCACCAAGGTTGAGATATATACTATCTGACTCCTTGTCAGGATCATAAACTCCAGTCATTACAGACACCTTTTTTGCAGATTCTCCATTGCACGAGGAGTCATCCTCAGACCACGAGGTGGATAGACCTTGTTTCCCCTTATTGTGGTAGGTGAAACATTCACCTCTTGTGTGTCTAAAACCTCCATACTTAAAACATTGAATTCCCTTTCCTCGTTTGGGTTTCTTATCATAGCTAGGTCTTCTTCCAAAGTTTCTAGATCTGTAGATGTCGGAAGTCTGAGCCTTGACATTGGTCTTAGACTTCTCATCCAGTTTCTTCGCCATTTGATGAAATTGTTTTTCAAGAAACCCTACAGCTTTGGACAGATCCTCATTGGTGTCACCCTCTTCTTGGTTGGTTACCAAGGCAAAACTTTTCTTCTTTTCATCTTTTTCGCTAATAGCCATCTCAAAAGTTTGGAGTGATCCCATAAGCTCATCTACTTTTATAGTATTTATGTCATGAGCTTCTTTAATAGTTGTCACTTTCATATCAAACCTCTTGGGAAGAGACCTTAGAATCTTCTGAACCAGCTTGGCTTCAGGAATTTTCTCTCCAAGGTCACTAGATGTGTTGGCAATATCAACAATGTTCATGTGAAAGTCATGTATACTTGCATCCTCTCTCATCCTCAAGTTCTCAAACTTAGTGGTGAGAAGTTGAAGTCTTGAAGATTTAACTCGAGAGGTACCTTCATGAGCAGCCTTCAGGATTTCCCAAGCATCCTTTGCAACAATACAATTCATGATGAGTCTGAAGATGTTCTTGTCCACCCCATTGAACAAGGCATTCAAGGCTTTGGAATTTTCTTTAGCAAGCTTATCATCTTCATCATCCCAGTCTTCCTCCGGTTTCAGCTCATCAGTGAGCTTCCCATCTTTGTCTTTGATCTTTGGTGGATCCCACCCTTTAACCACAGACTTCCAAGCTTTACCATCCATGGACTTGATAAACGCCACCATGCGCACTTTCCAATATTCATAATTGGAACCATCATGTATGGGAGGTCTATTTAGAATTCCTCTTTCTTTATCCATCGAACCAAAAAGTATCGTCCCTGAATCTCACCCAGATACAGAGCAGGATACCTGCTCTGATACCAATTGAAATTCAGGTTAAACAGATCACTAAGATGTCGAACAAGATGTCGTGACACTTAATCTCTGCTTCTCACAAGGATTAAGGAAGAACAGAAACAAACAGCAGTACGAAAATAATACCCAGGAATTGTTAACCCAGTTCGATGATCAACAACACCTATGTCTAGGGGCTACCAAGCCAGGAATGAAATCAACTAAGTAGAATTGGTTCTAAGTTAAACTCCAACGTTTACAACTTAGCACCTAGAAACTACCCTTCCAAGATTTCTACCTAAGACACTCCTAGGTATGAGACCCTTCTTAATTCCCTTTCAATCACAGCAGTGACTAAAAATTACAACTCGATTAACTGTCCTACTCAGGTATTCACGTAATACAAGAGAGGCTCACAAAAGTACAAACCCTAGTACTCTATAACAGCTGTAAAACTTCCACCCCTTCTAGGTCAAATCCATCCTATTTATAAAGCAAAATAGAACTAGATTTGGGCTTCAAAAACGTAGCACTTCAGCTCCACAGAATCTGCGACCTATTTTTTTCTTCAATCCTAAGTTTCCAAAAATGTCTCCTTACAAGGAAACCGCATATTCCTTTTAGAATTAGAATCTCTTATTCCTCAATCTCAGATTCCACCTAGGATCAAATCATATTCCAATCACACCTGGAAAACAAATACAGTTATTCCAAAACTGTAACAATTAAAGATGTCGAATCCACCTGATAGGACATCTTGTCTTACACCTTAACCTGCAGTTAGTTCATCATGTCAGGACATCTTGTCCAACATCTTTTTGCTAAGTTAGTTTTACCAAAATTGATGCCAACCTCAAAGGCTTGGACTCATCACTTTTCTTAGGCTTGGACCCATAGGCTTCTTAAAAGTTCCCTAGCCTCCTCTTGGGCTTAGTACAAGGACCAACAGGCTTCTTATAAGTTCCCCAGCCTCCTCTTGGGCTTAGTACAAGGACCCAAAGGCTTCCTAAAAACATGGAATAGAAATTAGTCATCTCTACTAGTTCAATCCCCAGGAGAGTCAAAAGCCTAGAACATCCTACCATTCAAAAGTTGATCTTCAACAAACAGCCTCCTCTTGGGCATTATACAAAGACCTTTTCCCAACCAGAGTTTATCTCTTCTTATAGAGACTTGGATAGTCTCAGCCTCCTCTTGGGCTTCATTCAAGTAGACTTGGAAAGTATCATTATCATAGTCTTCTTTTGGACCTCACACAAAGACCCATAAGTTTCCTAATGGCACAGGATAGATCCTGATCATTTTACCAATACACCATTCTCCAGTAGAGTTAAAAACTTCTAAAGTTTTTAAACTCAAGTTCCCCTGACCCCCTAACCAAGTTAAACTTTCACCTTAAACATCCTAGCCAAGTTCAATTTACCATCAACAAATCCCTAATAGGATCAGAGCCTCATGGCAGCTGGTACTTCAACTCTTCCCTAATTCCCCATAAAGTGTTAGTTTCCCTTTAGATTCCCCAATACAGTTTAGACCTTCTCATGGATTTCAAGAATCCTCAGCAAGAGTCAGCCTCCTCTTAGGCTTCATATAAGAAATTTCCACTCAATCTTGGGCTTTGTACAAGACAAACATCATACTCCCAGTTAACCCAGTTCTCTATACTCAAACTTTTCAGCCTCAATCTTGGGCTTTGTACAAGATAAAAAAAAACTTCCCTAGAGGAGTCAATTTCATTCAGCTTCAACCTTGGGCTTTGAACAAGGCACACAAAAATCAACATCCCCTCAGATGAGACCATGAGTCCACTCTGTAGGAGGATATTTCCTCTATACATCACATATCAAAACAAACAATCAAAACCTTTGTCCAGATAATTGTTGTTAGTGGCACACTTGTTGATTCAAAATCCAAGTTAGAGTCCTTCTCTTATCCTGGCTAAAATTTATCTTTCATCTAACAGCTATAAGTGGCAAGCCTTTGGATTCCATACATCCAAGCCAATGTCCCTCTCTTAGCATGAAAGATTCATAAAGGAATAAGTGGCATTGCTCTACACTGAGTTAAAGCTTCTTCCTTCATGACACCTCTCTTATAAAGGAAATTATGGCATTGCTGGATTCGACATATCCCAGTTAAAGTAATTTCACTTATAACCAATTACTCAACATTTTGTGATGAATAGGTGAGATATTTTCCCTTTAGAGATGACAAATTCTCTCTAAATCACCCTTTTAGCTTCAATCTTGGGCTTTAAACAAGACACAAATACTCTGATAGCTTTAATCTTGGGCTTTGAACAAAACACCATCTTTCCTCCCATAGAATAAGAGGAACTACGATTGCTCTGATTTCCCAAATCTCTTTACGGGAATACGTAGGCATAAGATTGCGAAATCTTAGGGAGCACACAAATCAAAATTCTAGGTCTAGTACCTTCCCAAAAACAATAGAAAACCCGAAAACACCAAAAACATTCTCTTAACCCTCCCAAAGGATAAAATTTCCTAATCAACAGCAGACAAACCCAAGAAAGCACTTAAAATAGCAGAAATACATGCAAAAGAAGGTTCCTATAGATTACTATAGATACTCTGGCGTTAATAGCTTCCCTTTGTATAACCAGACCCCGATCCCCAATCTCTTAGCATCTGTTAAAGAAAACATTTGCGTGCAGGGTTAGTTTAAGATATCTTCCCCTTCCTTTCTAGCTTAATAGTATAAATACAGAAATCAGAAAGTAGCACCAAACATGCGGTAGGTGGTCGCGTCACCGAAAAAAACCGACTGCTACAGTTCCACACCCGTCCTTTGGGTCACAACTTTCACTTTGTTCCACACCCGTCCTTTAGGTCACAACCATCGTTTGGTTCCCCACCCGTCTTTTGTGTCACAACCTTCATTTGGTTTCACACTTGTCCTTTTAGGTCACAACCTTGGTTTGGTTCCACACTCGTTCTCTTGGGTCACAACCTTGGCTTAGTTCCACACCCGTCTCTTGGGTCAAAACCTTCGCTTGGTTCCACACCTATTTCTCTTGGGTCGTAACCTTCGCTTGGTTCTACACCCGTCCTTTTGGTTGATCATAGTCCGTCTGTTAAAACCAATTTCTCGTCTCCTTGTTGAGTTAATCACCTCTTGGTTAATACTCATTCTTCTGGTCAATCACTGTTCATCGGTTAGAGATCAATTTCTCTCTTCTTTTTGGTTAATCACTATTTATCAGTTAACACACCGAGTCCTTAGAGAGTCAAGCACCCTATCTTAGTTCAATGCTCTCTTTTTTCTTTTTGTTCATCATAGTCTGTCTGTTGATACCAACCCTTTTTCTCCCACAGGGTCATGCTCTTTTATTGCTTCGGTTAACCACTGCCTGTCACTTAATGTACTGAATCCCCAATGGATCTTACTTTATCTTGAATCAAGTCCTTTGCTCATTTATTCTCTTGGATTCAACACCATTCCTTTACCTTTCTGTCGCTCCCGGGATTTTCATCCTAGTACAAACGCGAAAGTGGCACCGAACAGAGTCGCCAGCAATGCGTATTTATCCCAAGAGAGGGAAAGGAAACACTGCATAAACCTGAAGGAAAGGAAAGAGCATGGTCTCGCGACCAAGAGAATTGGGTTCGGGAGTCGGTTACGCGAGAGGAAGGTATTAGCACCCCCTCGCGTCCATCGTACCCGATGGGATCCACGCTTGCTTGTCTCGGTCAAAGGGTGTAAGGAAAGGATACTGGAAAAGAATTGGAAGAAAGAAAGGAGAAAGAATGGAAAAGGAACAAGAAACAAATGTAGGGAAAATAAAAGAAGTGCTCGCATGGGCCCTACCCCACTGCCTACGTATCTCACCGGGAGCATGAGAATCAGAGCGACGTAGTTCCCCTCACTAGGGATAGATTGTTTGTGTTTTTTAAGGAACGGCTAACGTTCTAGCTCAGGTGTTGCAGGCTCGCTGGTCCGAGTGCGTTACCGTCTTGCACGAGAACGAGTAGGAGCACGTTCGTACGTTGAGAGTGAATGAGATGAGAAAAGAATTCCCGAAGGAAAAGACGTTATTGTTTGTTTTTGTCTTTTAAGAGTTTTTTCATTTGTTTGCATATGATAGTGTATCTGAATCTTAGTCATTGGAATGTGTACATTCTCACATTCCAAGATGGAATGAGCAAGAAGACACACTAAGAGCGAAGAAGACCCCCACACTTAGTTCCAATTGTCAAGGTTCAAACACACTAGCATACTTGTGTCTATTAAGTATTTTTGTTGATTAAGAAATGAAGAAGTGTTTTTTATTTGTACCTTCAACAAGTATTGCATTTAAGTCCCTCATACAAGATCAAATGTTTAACACATTGACCCAAGATGGGCTATATGCTACACATTCTAAGATTATAAGAGAAGACCCCTTTATAATCTCTTCTTTATATGAAAGGCCAAAATGCAATAAATGCCTACCTTTATTAAGTATTTTGCATTTTTCTTTGAGATGAGAAGAGACTCAAGAGAGGATAAAGGTAAAAATCTATATGGACTAAGACTCGATCCTAATTGATTAGTTAAGGGAGTGATCCTAAGGCTTGTGAGGTTTCAACCTAAAGGCTAAAGAAAGAAAGAATTGAACAATTCACTTCTAAAGTAGAAGATGAATTGTAATTCAAAAAGGGAAAGTAATGAGTTATTAAAAGAAAGCACATAAGTGCTTAACAAAACATAAAATGGAATTGTAAAAGAGAAAGGATAGAAGTTGAATGTGGATTCCTTATCCACACTCAATTGAAACTTACCAAAGCCCCTACATGGTTAATAAACATGTATAAGAAGTATAAGAAGTAAAAGAACATGTAAAGAATCATAAAACTCAAAAGAATTAAATGAGAAACCAAATCCTAGGGCCACAACCAGAATGTACATCATATGGGAACAAATGGTCATTATCAATCAAACTCAAGTGGATAGGCAACAAACATCCTCCATGACATTAGAACATGATATCATAAGAAAAGGAAGAATGAAAGATGAAAGAGAAAAGAAGAACTATGCACAAATGGAACATGTAATCCATGGATCAGAATTGAAATGAAATGAAAAATGATTCACAAACATCTCACAAGTATTCATGAAGCACATCAAGGCATTTAAGAAATGATAGAAGAAGTAGGATTGAAATGGAAGTTCCAAACAAAGGAAAGTGCAAACACTACATGTTAAAGGTGCACAAGGTTCAAATGATAATCAACAAGCAAAGATGACATATGATATGTATCTATGTCCTATAATGTCAAGAGTGTAGCTCACCAAATAGGCAAATGATCATGCAAGTATGTACAAAAGAAATCATGTAAACATGCACCAATATTGAGATGATATGACATGTTATTATGCTTTAAATGAAATGCATCAAACAAAAATCAAATGGCCTCATGAAAATTATGAAAACATGGTATTGAAGTTCACTAATTAGAGATGAATCACATATCAAAGTAGCATGCAAGGAACCAAGGCAAAATGATGTCAAGCAATGCACTTAGGTCACATAGACATATCATACAAAGTAGCACAAAAGTGAACACCAAACATGCCATAAAACTGACCTAAAAAATCAAATAAAAATCACTTAACATACCTCAAGATGATAGTGACTCAATGCAAAAAGAAGAGCATCAAAACAATTTTTAATGATCAAGAACAAAATTAAACAAAATCGTGTATCACATTAAGAATGCACACTAAAGAAATTCAAAGAAAATTATGGAGTAGGGGCAAAAAGGTCATAAAATCAGAAAATAAAATCATGAAAAAATTTCTAAATGTTTTAATGATGCTCATGAATTTTTGTGGAATTTTATGATGATGTTTGATATTTTTAAAAATTAAAAAGCAATCGTGTATAAAAATGAAAAAAATAAAATAAAAATGGAAATAAAGAAAGGGGGTGCAAGCATAGCAATTACTCAGTTCAAGAATGGTTTGGGCTTAAGGCATGGGGGTGTGGATATCAAATCTGACTAAGTCCATTTGTGCGCAATCCATATCAATTATCATGCATCCTCAGTCAAACCAAAGTCAAGCAATTATCACCCTAGGATCAAGTCAAGTCAATACCAAAGTCAAAGTAATTGAATCCAACACACGCGCGTGAAGACACACACTACATACCATGCACTGCACCACACACTGATTAAATGAAATCAGAAATAAAAACACGTGACATGCACGCCTATTTTAATGCGCTGTCACATTTTTCACCACACGATGGGAACACATCAACGGCTACGATTAAAACTGCAAACAAACCCTAGCATAAATATCACCGGCCGGAGATGACCTCCGGTCACCTTCTCCGGCCAACAACCACCACCTGCAAACTCACATGTTCACCAAAACACACAATACGCATACCAAAATGAAGCTGAGATAATGGAGATCAATGATACGCAATTATTTTTCACACAACAAGCATGCACACAAAGAACAGAGAGGATCAAACCAAGCCCTAACTTTTGGATCTAAGCCTCTACAAGGCCTATCAACTAGCCGGAGTAAGCAGAGCTTCTATCAAGCTTAAATTAACAAAACAAGCTAAAATTAATGAAAATCAACTGAAGCAAAGTTGAATGATGAAACCTGAAAATGTGGAGCAATTGGAGATGTTGAGAAAAACCAGAGAGAAACTTGATATGCTGAGCTTCTAGATCTTCCAACTTAGCAAAATAAATGCTATGGATTCGTAAATAGATGAAGGATATTGAAGCTTGCAATGATCCTGAACTTGCAGAAATGGAATTGTTCTTGTTGCTCTTGATTCAACCACACCAAGCAATGATCAATGGGAGCACAATGGAGTTGAAATCGTGGAGAAGAAGATGAGCAAAATCAGAGAGAGTGAGAGGAGAATTCTCAAGTGAATGTGAGAAATGAGTGTTGTCTCAGAAATGTGAGTGAAATTTGGTTTTATAGTGTGAGTTAGAAATGAACCAGAGGTGGTTAAGTGAGTGAGTCAACTGAGTCCAAGTTGAGTTAACTGAGCTGCCTCTAACTAACTGAGCCAAGTTAGTTAGGGCGAGTCAGCTGTGGGTGTACTATAGTGGTGGAGGTCCATGGTGTTATGGTGGAAGTGAAAATGAGCTTGCAATGGCACGGCTGAATGTATCAGACACTTGTTCAGCAAGTTTATTCTTTCCACTTTCATGCAAGGCACGTGCTAATGTGCAAGGTGGAGGTGATATGTGCTTGGCTTAATGTGGAAATAAAGTGCAAGGGTTGTTTGATGGATGTCTAAACCAAACTGCAAATTCTGATGTGATTCATCAGTTGGAAATGGTACTGTTTACGCATGGATATCTCTCTCCTCAAGCCATGGACATGAATGATCTTGGTATCATTACAAAGTGTGTACATGGTACAACAGCTTTGATGTTGAAAGTAAATGAAAATGAGACTTGCAACAACTTGGAAATGTGCTTCAAACATGGGAACTCAAGACTGGCTTAAAAATGCTGCAGAACACGCGTATGTGTGGCATGACCTGGTTGTGACCTGGTCAAATTTCAGTTACATTGACCATACTTTGAGCCATCATAACTCCTTAATCCATTGATCAGATGAAAAATTGATAAACACCAACTTTGAAGATCTCACATAGAGGAATAACTTTGATGTTGAAATATTTTCCATTTGAGGCCTCTGACCATGAGTAATTGATCCATACATTTTTCCCACCAACTGTTTGTTGAAATGACTACGCGCGTGCCTTGAAAATCCTTGGTCATGACATGGTTTTGACCTACTTTCCTCCAACTTTGATCCATCATATCTCCCTCAATATTTATCCAATTGAGATGTTCTACACATGGATTTGAAGCTTAAAACAATACCTTTTGTTGTGGCCTGGTGGAATTTTCATTTGATGCTTCAATTTTAAATGGCCTTGGTTCAAACTCTGATGCAAAATGGCCAAAACTTACTATTTTTAGTAACCCTACTTCACCCAAAAATGGCAACTTTCCACATCTTGATTTTTTCATGATTCCTTTGGAGTTTCTTGACCAAATTTTGCACATTGGACACATATAACATGAATTTTATGAATTTGGCCTCAAAAAGTCAAGAGTTGACTTTTTCCTCTGATTATTTGACTTGGCCCCAATTTTCCTGATTTCTGATCTTTCTTCCAATTGAAACACTTCCAAAACCAATTGAGATGTAATTTTCCACATACATACCCTTAGGGACATATGGAATACCATGACATCAAGTTTTGTCCAAAAAATCAGAGATACCCTGATTTAATTGGAAACCCTAATTTCAGCCCCTTCTGGTTAGGAGGAAAAAGTGCAGTCTTCAATTTCAAATTCCTCAGAGTATGTTGTGTATCCTCTTAAAGGATGATGATATATGCCATTTGAGGATGATTTTGGATCAATGAGCTATCTCTTTTGAGGGTTTTCCTTCATTTTTTGAACCTCTTGCATAGTGAAAGATGTAATGCTTCAATCTCCCATTGTATCTCTTATCCTTGAGGTTGTGGATGATCAATTGAGATAGTATGAGACATGAAAGGCTTCTTGGCTTGCCTTGAGGCAACTTGACTGACCTTTTTGTGCTTTGAATGATCTCTTGATTGTCCATCTCCCACCTGACCACATGCCCTGATGGTAAGAAGGATGCCATGCTTCATTTTTCTATGTTAAATGCAATGCAATGCTAATGAGATGGATATGATATGATAAATGATAATGCCATGCTATAATGACAAAGAGGGAGAGCAAATTTTGGGGTATTACAGCTGCCCCTATTCAAGCGCTGTAGACCTGAATGCCTGAAAGCAATTGCTTTCGGACTTTCAAGGTATATAGTGATTGAATACCAAATATAACCAAAAATTTGCTCTGGATGATGAAGAAAAAAAAAAGGATATAAACCCAACGAGACTGCTGGATTGAATCTTCGATGAAACGTCGGAGAGATCTGTCTTTTGAACGACGCCAGACGACTACTGGCTTGCCACGCTGCTGGTGGACTTTAATAATGTCTTTTATGCAATTCCAGACGACTACTGGCCTGCCACACTACTGGTGGACTTTGATAACGTCTTTTGAACGACGCCAGACGACTACTGGCTTGCCACGCTACTGGTGGACTTTAATAATGTCTTTTATGCAATTCCAGACGACTACTGGCCTGCCACACTACTGGTGGACTTTGCAGCTTCGTGCCACCTGAAGACGGACTTTTGCCAATCCACTGTTGGACTTTTGGAATATGCCACCCTTAGATGGACCTTTCGCCAATCCACTGTTGGACTTTTGCCACCCGAAGACGGACTTTTGCCAATCCACTGTTGGACTTTTGGAATATGCCACCCTTAGATGGACCTTTCGCCAATCCACTGTTGGACTTTTGCCACCCGAAGACGGACTTTTGCCAATCCACTGTTGGACTTTTGGAATATGCCACCCTAAGACGGACTTTTGCCAATCCACTGTTGGACTTTTGGAATATTCCAATAACGGATTACACTCTGCATCCGTGTCAGATATCTCTGCCGGCTTTGCTGAGGAACAATGATCAATGACTTGACTTTAGAGGTTCCTGAGAGGATAGTATCTCTGTGGGAGAATAGATGAACAATCCGTCTGCTTCGAATTGTCAAGTTCGCCAAAAATAAATTGGACTTGAAGAACAATAAATCTACCAGGAATCACTTCATCTGCTGGGGGAATGAATTCTGGTCACAGTGATTCCGCTGGGGATGAGCATTTCTTTGCATGGCGTCTTGCTAGGGAGGAAGAGTCATAAAAACTCTGCTTGAGGATCTATCCAATCCAAGACCCTTTGTAGGGGTTATCAACCTTCTGACCCGGCTGGGGAAAGACTGTGCCATCCTTGTTGAGGAATAGATTCTGCCGATCTTATAAACCTCTGCGGGGAGAACAACAACTCAGCTGGGGAGTATTGTTGACAAGATTCGATGCTGACCTCTGTGGGGAATACAATGACCAGAGGTACGATCTTGCCGGGAAATCAGGGTTACTCTGCCGGGGACATACAAAACCTGGTTATACCATTCCACTGCAACTTGTTGGGAAAGAGTCCTTAGAGATCTGCTGGGGAATATGACTGTCGAGCTTAGGATAAGTACTACAATGCCCCATGTTAGGCGAGCTTTCCTTTAGACAATTCCGTTGGGGATGACGAGTTTATAACAAACTCTGCTGGAGAAAACTGCTTTAAAGCGTCTCGTGTCGGGGAATGCCTTTTGAGAGGATTTTACAGAAGACCAACTGTCCTCAAACCCTACTGGGGATGATCAACACTTCATGCTGGGGAAACAATCATGCCCCATGCTTGGACAAAACAACAATTCGTCCCCGAAGAGGATGTCATAAGAGGATTTTACAGAAGATTTAGCCTCTTCAAACTCTTGTGACTTCGCTGGGGATAATGACCATCAGTTTCGGTGTCGACGAGACCACTCTTTTGGGGAACCCGTAATTGCCCCAGTCCTTTGCGTGGGGTGATTTATTGCTGGTCTTGTGCTTAAAATCATCTGCACCTACTACCTGCAACAAAAGAATATGCACACATGCCCCGAATATTGCGTGGCTAGAATCCACCATCCGGGAATATTCAACAATCAAAGTAATTTCAAATGTGTTTTTTGTTTTTTTTTTTTTTTTTTTTTTTTTTTTGCGCATGTTATTGCAAGGCCGCCATGTTTTCAAATGCAATGTTTTATCAAAATTAGGACGTTTTTGCAAACAAAGCAATAAAACAAAAATAGGAGGCTTTTTATTGAAATTCAATTTATTGACTGAGAGCCCAGAATAGGCAATTACATCCGGAAGCAATCCCTGGAAAGAGGTGATCGCTGAAAATTGAGAAAAGAAACTATCCTAATGGCAATGTGAAAACGGAATTCCACTGAGTTTCCATTCTGTTATGACCAGTATGTCTTCAAAACTCCCCGACCTTGCCTTCTGAGGAACGATCAGACCGATCCCTATCTTTCAGAACGTCAGTTGTTCAAACGGAAATGGGGTACAGATAACTCAGACCGTAGTCATTCGCTTAAATCCCTCTTTTGTGTGGACCGCCCTTTCAGGTTTTCGATCCACCAGGATACCCTTTTTTGCCTAAGTTGCCCTTTCGGGTTTTCAACTTACCGGGTGTACAATTTTTTCAATTATATCCCTAATTTTTGCCCGAACCTTATTCTGTTTTTGGTTCGCCGGGATGCCCTTTTTTGCCTGGATTTTTTTTATTTTTATTATCCAGCGGGTCTATTCATGCGAAGTATTTTTTGACTACGTCCGAGTTGACAGGGGATGAAAAGTCTTCGCCATCCATGGTTGTAAGCAATAAAGCTCCACCCGAAAAGACCTTTTTAACCACGAATGGACCTTCATAGTTAGGAGTCCATTTGCCCCTGTGATCTGTATTGGGAGGAAGGATCCTTTTGAGTACCACATCTCCGACTTTGTAAACCCGAGGACGCACCTTCTGGTCAAATGCCTGCTTCATTCTGCGCTGATATAGTTGCCCATGGCATACAGCCGCCAATCGCTTTTCCTCAATAAGGCTCAACTGATCAAATCTGGCTCGTACCCATTCAGCCTCATCTAGCTTAACATCCATCATGACTCTGAGGGACGGAATCTCCACTTCAACTGGTAGTACTGCCTCCATACCATATACAAGTGAGAATGGGGTTGCCCCAGTGGACGTGCGTACCGACGTTCGATACCCATGCAAAGCAAATGATAACATCTCATGCCAATCTTTGTACGTGACAACCATCTTCTGCACAATCTTCTTGATATTTTTGTTGGCCGCTTCGACCGCGCCATTCATCTTTGGGCGGTACGGAGAAGAATTGTGATGTTCGATTTTGAAGTCCCGGCATAACTCAGCTATCATCTTATTATTCAAATTAGAACCCTTATCAGTAATGATTCTTTCGGGAACTCCATATCGGCAAATGATATCCCGTTTTAAGAAACGAGCTACCACTTGTTTTGTAACATTGGCATAGGATGCAGCTTCAACCCATTTGGTGAAATAATCAATTGCCACCAAGATGAAACGATGACCATTAGAAGCTGTAGGCTCAATCTTTCCAATCATATCAATGCCCCACATGGCAAACGGCCAAGGCGACGACATGATACTCAACGGATTTGGAGGTACATGCACTTTATCTGCATAGATCTGGCATTTATGGCATTTGCGGGCATATTTGCAACAATCTGACTCCATAGTCAACCAATAATATCCCGACCTTAACAACTTTTTAGCCATTGCATGTCCTCCGGCATGGGTATCGAAAGAGCCTTCGTGCACTTCAATCATCAACAAGTCTGCTTCATGTCTATCCACACATCTAAGCAGGACCGTGTCAAAATTTCTTTTATACAGCACGCCATCTTTATTCAAGAAGAAACTACCAGCTAACCTTCTCAATGTCTTCCTGTCTTTGGACGATGCCCCGGACGGGTACTCTTGACTTTTCAAGAAACACTTAATGTCATGAAACCATGGCTTGTCATCAGACGTTGCATCGACCGCAAACACAAATGCTGGTCTGTCAAGGCGGGATACCTCAATCTTAGGTACATGGTTCCATCCTTGCACTTTGATCATGGAAGACAAAGTGGCCAAGGCATCAGCGAACCTATTCTCATCTCGAGGAATATGGTACAGTTTCACCGTTGTGAAAAATGTCAGCAATCTCCTTGTATAATCTCTATACGGCACTAGATTTGCTTGGTGCGTGTACCAACTCCCTTTCACTTGATTGATTACCAAAGCTGAATCACCAAATATATCAAGGGTCTTAATCCGTAGATTAATCGCCTCCTCGATCCCCATTATACAAGCTTCGTACTCTGCTTCATTGTTGGTGCATCCGAAAGTTATTCGGGCAGTGAAAGGCATATGAACACCTTCCGGCGTGATAAGAACTGCTCCAACTCCGCACCCATTCATATTGACAGCCCCATCAAACATCAGACTCCATTTGGATTCAGGGTCTGGCCCCTCCTCCGGGAGTGGTTCCTCGCAGTCTTTAGCTTTAAGAAACATGATGTCCTCATCAGGGAAGTCAAATTTCATGGGTTGGTAATCATCAATCGGCTGTTGCGCAAGATAGTCGGACAAGATACTTCCTTTGATGGCCTTTTGTGAAGTGTACTGAATGTCATACTCTGTCAAGACCATTTGCCACCGTGCAACTCTGCCTGTCAATGCTGGTTTCTCGAAAATGTACTTGATAGGATCCATTTTTGAAATCAACAAGGTTGTGTGCCTAACCATATATTGCCTCAATCGCTTAGCGGCCCATGCAAGCGCACAGCATGTCTTTTCAAGCATTGAGTATCGGGACTCACAATCATTGAACTTTTTGCTCAGGTAGTAAATAGCATGCTCCTTCCTACCTGTCTCATCATGTTGACCGAGAACACAACCCATGGAACCTTCAAGTACTGTCAGATACATTATCAGCGGTCTCCCTTCAACTGGAGGCATTAGAATCGGAGGTTCCTGCAAGTATTCTTTTATCTTATCGAATGCCAATTGGCAATCGTCATTCCACCTGACCGTTTGATCTTTCCTTAACAATTTAAATATTGGCTCACACGTGGCTGTTAGGTGAGATATGAACCTTGCAATGTAGTTCAATCTACCCAAGAAACCACGAACCTCTTTTTCTGTTCTCGGTTCAGGCATTTCTTGTATTGCTTTCACCTTGGCAGGATCAACCTCGATTCCTCTTTCGCTCACAATGAAACCCAGTAACTTTCCAGAACGTACCCCGAACGTGCACTTGTTTGGATTTAATCTCAGACGAAACTTTCTCAACCTTTCAAACAGCTTTTTCAGGTTAACCAGGTGTTCCTCTTCATTTCTCGACTTGGCAATCATATCATCTACATAACATTCGATCTCCTTATGAATCAAGTCATGAAACAATGTCACCATCGCCCGTTGGTACGTTGCCCCTGCGTTTTTCAACCCAAAAGGTATTACTTTATAACAATATGTACCCCACGGAGTAATGAACGTGGTCTTCTCCATATCTTCAGGTGCCATCTTGATCTGGTTGTACCCGGAGAAACCGTCCATAAAAGAGAACACTGAAAACTGAGTTGTATTATCGACCAGCACATCAATATGAGGTAGTGGAAAATCATCTTTCGGGCTAGCTTTATTAAGATCTCGATAATCCACACACATTCTCACTTTTCCATCTTTCTTCGGTACTGGCACGATGTTAGCTACCCATGGAGGATACTTTGTCACAGCAAGAAAACCAGCATCCCACTGCTTCTGGACTTCCTCCTTAATCTTTAAAGCCATGTCGGGGTGAGTCCGACGAAGTTTCTGCTTGACTGGCGGACATTCTTCTCTTAATGGCAGCCTGTGCACGACAATATCCGTATCCAACCCCGGCATGTCTTGATACGACCAGGCGAAGATGTCAACATACTCGCGCAACATTTCAGTCAAAGTTTTCTTCACGTCTGCTTGCAAGCTGGCACCAATCCTGATCTCTTTCTTGGCATCCTTGGAACCAATATTGATGATTTCTACAGTCTCCTGGTGAGGCTGGATGACCCTTTCCTCTTGTTTCAACAATTTGGCCAGTTCTTCAGAGAGTTCACAATCTGTCTCATCCCTTTCTTCAGCTTGATAAATCGGATTGTCAAAGTCATACATAGTCATATCAAAATCGTTATTAGTGGTATCCGGAGGATCAAGTCTGCATGAACGGGTTCATGCCTTATTTTAGAATTTATTTTAAGCGAAACAAAAGAAAATGAAACATTGCCATTTTATTTTTTGTGCAAAAATAAAAACTGAAAGACAGAGAACAAAATTTGATTGCAAAACGTCCTTTATTAATGATTAAACATTGCAAATGCAACCATGGTGGCCCTACAAATGAATCTGTACGCCTTGGGCAGAGCGCCAGATTTTGACATGCATTATGGTTAGAAAAAAAACAAAGAAAAATTACTCTGTCTGAAGAGTAACCCGGATGACTTCTTCAACGGACCAGTTTTGCAATTGTTGTCCCAGAGCATGAGGGCGTACCCAGTTGTCCAGGTCACAATTACTGTCAACACTATCCTCTGTGGCTGCACAAGACTGGTCCGTGTAGATAATTCCCCCACTATTGAAAGTAATGGGTCCCCTGCTCCCCGCATCTGAAGTTGTAGAGGGATGATAACCAATACCAAATTTGTCTTCCTTCATTGGGGTCTCTATCAACCTGCCCCAACCTTGGGCGTTGCCTGCCCTGACGACTTCGACAACTTGTTTGTAAGATGAAATGGAGGTACCGGCCCCAACTGGTACAGAAGAAGACTCAGGTGCATCGTCAATATTGACTGCTTCGAATGATTGGCACAACATCTCATGAATTTCCCCATCCATTTCAATGTACTTGAACGTGGACAAGTGACTCACAAAGATGTCTTCTTCCCCACACACCGTCACAACCTGCCCTTCAAACTCATACTTCAACTTTTGATGTAGAGTAGAAGTAATAGCCCCGGCTCCGTGAATCCAAGGGCGCCCTAATAGGTAGCTATATGCAGGTTGTATGTCCATTACATGGAACGTGGATTTGAATACTTGTGGTCCAATTTGTACGGGCAATTCCACCTCACCAAACACAGATCGTCTAGTTCCATCGAACGCTCTGACCACCAATTCACTAGGCCTTAAGATCAAACCATCAACTTCCAGCTTCATTAATGCCTTCTTGGGCAAGACATTGAGTGATGAACCAGTGTCTACCAGTACATGAGATAACACTGCGCCCTTACACTCCATCGTCATATGCAAAGCCTTATTGTGGTTCCTTCCTTCAACAGTCAAATCTCTACTTGTAAAGCCCAAGCCATGGCTAACATTAACATTGGAGATTACGCTCTCGAGCTGATTAACAGTAATTTCTTGTGGCACGTATGCACTCTTCAATACTTTCAACAACGCCTGCCGGTGCGCATCAGAGCACATCAATAGTGACAAGATTGAAATCTTTGAAGGGGTCTGATTCAGTTGGTCCACAATCTTATAATCGCTTTTCTTGATTATCTTCATAAATTCTTCCATTTCCTTATCAAAAGTAATCTTTGTCTCTGCTTCAGGTGTAGGCGCATTTTCAACCACCTGTTTACCTTTAGCCTTTGCTGCTGCTTCTGCCTCTTTATCACTTCTCAAGGTTTGGGGAGCGAACAACCTTCCACTCCTTGTAAAGCCCCCTACACCCCCTACGTTATCAATATTTGGGCTGACTGACGACTCAACTTCCTGCTTTTTACCTTCGTAATATACATCTGCCCCATAGTGCCATGGGATAGCCTTCGTAGACGTGAACGGAATTGGTCCTGGCACCGTGATAGTGACAGGACTGGGCCTTTCTGGCGCAACACTCGCCACGGGACCTGCATTGACTGGCATTTGAATCTCAGCGGGAGTGTAATAGATGGTCACGGTTGATATCTCATCAGTGTCTTTCACGACTCTGTCGAACTGTAGACATCCTTCATCGATCAGATTCTGTAAACCCATCTTCAACTTATCACAGCCGTTCTCCTGATTCATACACTCAGAGCAATCTTGATTACAGCCCGGGAACACCTGTCCCTTCAATAAACGATCTTTTACAACCAACAAAGAAGTTTTCACCTGATGGATATCTGTCACCAGATTCAATCTCCTCCCATCTTCAATAGCGTACACATTTGCTGCACTATGATCAGGCATGGGATGCTGAGTAATATTAGGAGCGGGAGAGAAATTGATGGCTTTAGCATCAATCAAATCTTGTACTTTATGATGGAAAGCCCAGCATTTTTCAATGGAGTGCCCCTGAGCACCTGAGTGGAACTCACAACGAGCATTAGCATCGAAGTTAGGTGGCAGGTTTCCAGCAACCGGAGCTTTCATAGTACGGAGTTCTACCAACTTTAACTCGAGTAGTCGGGGCAACAGTGCGGCATAAGTCATAGGGAGAGGATCCATCTTACGATCCCTCTGCCTAGACCTTTGCTGGAAAAAGGTTGTTGCTGTTGAACTTGTTGTTGGGGTTGTTGTTTCTGAACAGACGGTGTGGGGATTGTTACAGCATCTACCTGATAATAAGCTTGAGAACGCCCTCTGCCTCGTCCTCTAAACACAGCATTTGTATCACCTTCTCTTCTTTTCTGGTTACTAGCAAACGGTTTCTTCGTCCCTGAAGAGCCAGCCCCACTCACATCCTGGATCTTTCCAAGCTTTAACAGACTTTCTATTCTTTCTCCCGCAATCACAATATCAGCAAATCCAGTTGACGGACAAGCAGCTAATCTATCAAGATAGGCCCCTTGCAAGGTGCCCATGAACATATCTGCCATTTCTCTGTCTGACAAGGGAGGTTGAACCTGGGCAGCCATTTCCCTCCACCTCTGTGCATATTCTTTGAAACTCTCCTTGGCATTTTGTGACAACCCCTGCAATTGAGTGCGGTTGGGCGCCATGTCAATATTATACTGGTATTGCTTCAAGAACGCTTCTGCCAGATCTTTCCAACTCTTCACAGCAGCTCTATTCAACTTCATATACCAGGTCAAGGACGCCCCAGCCAGACTGTCTTAAAAATAGTGCATCCATAGCTTCTCGTCATCCGTATGGGCTGAAATCTTCCCAAAGTAAGCTTGAAGATGCGTTTGGGGACACGCATTGCCGTGATACTTATCAAAAGTGGGAGGCTTGAATTTAGGGGGAATTCTGACTCCTGAGACCAGCCCCAAGCTGGTAACATCAATACCCATAGAGTTCTTGCATTCTATGGCCCTGATCTTTTCTGCTAACTCCTCATACCTTCGATCACCTTGATTACCCACATCAGCATCTAGTA
This sequence comes from Lathyrus tuberosus, assembly GCA_022829125.1. NCBI lineage: Eukaryota > Viridiplantae > Streptophyta > Magnoliopsida > Fabales > Fabaceae > Lathyrus > Lathyrus tuberosus. Next base: position 25,716,402 of record JALAZF010000017.1, read on the forward strand.
GAGTAAATTGGTCTTCCAGAGTATCTTCAAGAGTAACACCAGCATGCCTACCATTTCCATTACCCCGATTGTTACCACCAGGAGGAGGGTTGCCACCGGGAGGAGGGATGCCATGTCCCTGTGAATTGTCATGCTGATCACCTTCGGGCCCATTGTCTGGACGCTCGACCAGAAGCCTCAATCTCTCCTGATTTTGCGCCATGCCAGTCATGAGGGTCATGAACTGGTCCATACGCGCCCTCATTTCGGCCAAATCACTTTGCACTTGATCCATGATTCTTACTTGATTTCTTCGCGTCGAATATCGGTGAATATGACTCTCCGCTATACTGCCTGAAACCAAATAAAGGTTAGAGTCCCTGCAACGAGTACCTGAAAAGCAAGTAACATAAATGCAGAATGTTATGCAATGCCATGCAATGTTATGCTTATCATTTCCAAAGTGCTTTACACCCTGATTCCAATCCAACCACAGAAATCTGAAGACCAGAAATCGTGATATAAAGAGACGTGTCGTGGTCATGTGCTTGTGTGCAACTATCTGATAAGAAATAATCCTGAATAAAACTGCTCATACTCATTCAACAAAATATTCAAGTACATTTAAGAAAGGTTCAACCGCAAATGCAATACAAGGAAAAAAATGGATCCATCAACAAGCCTGATGGTAGCCATTAACAACAAAATACAGGGAAAAGAACATCAGTCTGACAATTCCACATCCTTCAGCTTATCACTTGAGTATTTGATCTCCTCAAAAAGTATACGGGTACGCTGGTGATTCGGCTTTTCAATCATTTCTTTGATCAAGACATCCCTTTTCTCAAGAGCTTCAGTTAAAGAACCCATATGCAGCATCAGAGCCTCGTCATCACACACTCCTTTGTGTCTCTTTATGCCAGCTTGCGTCTTGAGTATCTCCCTTTCTATCATGGCTTCCTCAAGCTCTTTCTTGGTATTCTTCAGCTGGCTTCTAGCTTCTTCTAACTGTTCTTGACTTTTACCGAGACTTTCCCGATACTTTCTCCTCTGCTCATGTGCCTTTTTAAGCTCCTCGTCTTTAGTCTTCGGCTGATCCTTTAACTCGGCATTTTCAATTCTGACTTCATCCCAAGCTTGACGAAGTTGAGCTAATGAGTCCTTGCTTCGGGCTAAAGCCTGTTTTGTAATCTTGTGAGCCTGACTAGTGTCATCTGCTCCCAAAGTAAGTTTCCGAAAGTACCGAGCTCGGTCATCAAAATCCTCCTCTTTGTCAGCCAAGGTTTTTTCCGCTTTCAAGGCTCTCTTTTCAAACTCTTTGTTGTCAGCTAGAGCTTTCTGAAGACATCTGCTAATTCCAGAATTCTCTATCTGCAACTCTCTGACCATTTTCTTCCACTTCTCACATTCTTCAATAGCCACCATAGTGGGTTGTTCTGGCTGTACTGAACATAAAAGAGGTCCCCTTGAAAAGGGTAAAAGCAATTCCTTTACTTTCGTCTCAATCCACCTGTCATATTCAGGATAAGATCTACAATCTCCTTTTCCAAAAACTGCTTTTCCAATTTTGTGCTTATCTTTCCAAGCATTCACTACTTCTACCACCTTCGCATCTTTAGTTCCTGTAAAAAATAAAGATTCTTCCACATCTTGCTCTGTAGGAGGATCCCTGGAAGCATACCCAAACTGTCGGATGGCCAAAACTGGATTATAATTGATCCCTCCTTTTCTGCCAATCAAAGGCACATTTGGAAAATTTCCGCATCTTGTGACAAGTTCTGTTCTCAATAACCGGTGGTCAAACCATACAATGTTATCAGCAGTTAAACTCATCAATCGTTTAGACCATTTCGCCACATCTTTGGTTTCCACAAAGGCACCTGTCTGAGGCAAATGTTTGAAAAACCAATGACTCAGCAGTGGAGTACAACAACTAACAGATCCTCCCCTCCTTTTCTCATTCTTATAGTGCACGGAATGATAAAAATCTCCTAACAAAGTAGGGACTGGATTTTTAAGAACGAAAACTCTCGTTGCTTGCATATCCACAAAGTCTTGCTGATTGGGAAAGAAAACTAGGACATATATGCAGAGAGCCAGAATGGAATTGTAAATCGTCCAATTTTTAGTGCTTGCAGCCTCTTGGGCTTGTCCAGACAGAAATTCTAAATGAAATCCGCTAACTCCATTTTTACTGCTCACACCACTCTTTATCACTGCCTGATCCATTTGTAAAGTAGCAGCAATTTCTTTTACGCTGGGAGAACTACCAGAGAAGAATGGTATTGCCGGCGTGATCGGAATTCCCAAAATAAATGAGAATTCTTCCAGTGTTGGCATCAAAATGTAATCTGAAAAAAGAAAGCATCTCAACGAAGGCTCGTAGAACTGCAGCAGAGTGTGCAAAGCATCATGTTCATACTTGGTGATTGTACGGACCATCCCAACCAAATTCCCGTAGCTTTTCTGAAATCTATCAAGAATACCCGGACCAGCCATATCTATAACTTTGAGCAATGAATCCAAGACAGGATCTAGAAACTTGTAAGACACATTGTTCTTTCTTTCGGCAACGATCTCTGTTGAACCCATGGATTGGAATCAGAAATGTATTATGCACCTGAAAATGACAAACATAACTGTTATGATATGATAATACAATGCAAAAGGGCATGTGATCAGGTAATCAAGTGTCTGTGTCTGTATTGAACTGTGTGCACTGTGTCTCTGTACTGAATCTGGCAATATCTGAGATGAACACTCAAATCCCTGTCATAGGATACAATGTCTGAAATCATCATAGAATCACAAGTAAGGTAGGTAGGAGGCTGGGTTTCCTGCAAACCTGTAAACATCCCGCCCATGCTCACATGTGGTTCTTAGAAAATAAGGCTTGTCAGCTTCGGAGGTTTGAGAAGCAATAGCACATTCAGCCCGTAGGATACAATGCTATGCCAATCAAAGAGGTCGTCCACTGACTCCCCTTAGAAAATAAAAGTCATCCTATGCAAGTTCCAAAGTGGGCCTTCGGGTGCGAATGGGTTTGCCACAGAATGTGGTCTGCCATTGTCACCGCTAAAGAAGGATGTTTCCACTAAGGTCCTCATGATCGGTCACTAGAGTCGACAACTCTCTAGATCTACATCCTGGAATACATAAGATGCGCATGCCACGACGTGTCCCAAGATAGCCTCGTCCAGCTGTGAATTTCGTGAACACCCAACGCACTCCAAACGGCACGTAGGTCCCACTACTCTCCACTCTAATTCTAAGTGTATACTCAAGCCTGTGTAATGGGCTTATCTCTCAGAAATCCCATCCCGCCAAACAGACAAAGCAGTGCAACACAATATAATATATGATATGCAATGCTAAAATGCAGTAAATGCAGTAAAATAAATAAACAGCAACATATAGCACAACAGTAAACACCCAATGAAAAAACAAACAAGCGCTAGGATTGACTCGCTTAGGATGGACCAGCAATAGGTCAACCAAGTCCCCAGCAGAGTCGCCAGCTGTCGCTCCCGGGATTTTCATCCTAGTACAAACGCGAAAGTGGCACCGAACAGAGTCGCCAGCAATGCGTATTTATCCCAAGAGAGGGAAAGGAAACACTGCATAAACCTGAAGGAAAGGAAAGAGCATGGTCTCGCGACAAAGAGAATTGGGTTCGGGAGTCGGTTACGCGAGAGGAAGGTATTAGCACCCCCTCGCGTCCATCGTACCCGATGGGATCCACGCTTGCTTGTCTCGGTCAAAGGGTGTAAGGAAAGGATACTGGAAAAGAATTGGAAGAAAGAAAGGAGAAAGAATGGAAAAGGAACAAGAAACAAATGTAGGGAAAATAAAAGAAGTGCTCGCATGGGCCCTACCCCACTGCCTACGTATCTCACCGGGAGCATGAGAATCAGAGCGACGTAGTTCCCCTCACTAGGGATAGATTGTTTGTGTTTTTTAAGGAATGGCTAACGTTCTAGCTCAGGTGTTGCAGGCTCGCTGGTCCGAGTGCGTTACCGTCTTGCACGAGAACGAGTAGGAGCACGTTCGTACGTTGAGAGTGAATGAGATGAGAAAAGAATTCCCGAAGGAAAAGACGTTATTGTTTGTTTTTGTCTTTTAAGAGTTTTTTCATTTGTTTGCATATGATAGTGTATCTGAATCTTAGTCATTGGAATGTGTACATTCTCACATTCCAAGATGGAATGAGCAAGAAGACACACTAAGAGCGAAGAAGACCCCCACACTTAGTTCCAATTGTCAAGGTTCAAACACACTAGCATACTTGTGTCTATTAAGTATTTTTGTTGATTAAGAAATGAAGAAGTGTTTTTTATTTGTACCTTCAACAAGTATTGCATTTAAGTCCCTCATACAAGATCAAATGTTTAACACATTGACCCAAGATGGGCTATATGCTACACATTCTAAGATTATAAGAGAAGACCCCTTTATAATCTCTTCTTTATATGAAAGGCCAAAATGCAATAAATGCCTACCTTTATTAAGTATTTTGCATTTTTCTTTGAGATGAGAAGAGACTCAAGAGAGGATAAAGGTAAAAATCTATATGGACTAAGACTCGATCCTAATTGATTAGTTAAGGGAGTGATCCTAAGGCTTGTGAGGTTTCAACCTAAAGGCTAAAGAAAGAAGGAATTGAACAATTCACTTCTAAAGTAGAAGATGAATTGTAATTCAAAAAGGGAAAGTAATGAGTTATTAAAAGAAAGCACATAAGTGCTTAACAAAACATAAAATGGAATTGTAAAAGAGAAAGGATAGAAGTTGAATGTGGATTCCTTATCCACACTCAATTGAAACTTACCAAAGCCCCTACATGGTTAATAAACATGTATAAGAAGTATAAGAAGTAAAAGAACATGTAAAGAATCATAAAACTCAAAAGAATTAAATGAGAAACCAAATCCTAGGGCCACAACCAGAATGTACATCATATGGGAACAAATGGTCATTATCAATCAAACTCAAGTGGATAGGCAACAAACATCCTCCATGACATTAGAACATGATATCATAAGAAAAGGAAGAATGAAAGATGAAAGAGAAAAGAAGAACTATGCACAAATGGAACATGTAATCCATGGATCAGAATTGAAATGAAATGAAAAATGATTCACAAACATCTCACAAGTATTCATGAAGCACATCAAGGCATTTAAGAAATGATAGAAGAAGTAGGATTGAAATGGAAGTTCCAAACAAAGGAAAGTGCAAACACTACATGTTAAAGGTGCACTAGGTTCAAATGATAATCAACAAGAAAAGATGACATATGATATGTATCTATGTCCTATAATGTCAAGAGTGTAGCTCACCAAATAGGCAAATGATCATGCAAGTATGTACAAAAGAAATCATGTAAACATGCACCAATATTGAGATGATATGACATGTTATTATGCTTTAAATGAAATGCATCAAACAAAAATCAAATGGCCCCATGAAAATTATGAAAACATGGTATTGAAGTTCACTAATCAGAGATGAATCACATATCAAAGTAGCATGCAAGGAACCAAGGCAAAATGATGTCAAGCAATGCACTTAGGTCACATAGACATATCATACAAAGTAGCACAAAAGTGAACACCAAACATGCCATAAAACTGACCTAAAAAATCAAATAAAAATCACTTAACATACCTCAAGATGATAATGACTCAATGCAAAAAGAAGAGCATCAAAACAATTTTTAATGATCAAGAACAAAATTAAACAAAATCATGTATCACATTAAGAATGCACACTAAAGAAATTCAAAGAAAATTATGGAGCAGGGGCAAAAAGGTAATAAAATCATGAAAAAATTTCTAAATGTTTTATTGATGCTCATGAATATTTGTGGAATTTTATGATGATGTTTGATATTTTTAAAAATTAAAAAGCAAACGTGTATAAAAATGAAAAAAATAAAATAAAAATGGAAATAAAGAAAGGGGGTGCAAGCATAGCAATTACTCAGTTCAAGAATGGTTTGGGCTTAAGGCATGGGGGTGTGGATATCAAATCTGACTAAGTCCATTTGTGCGCAATCCATATCAATTATCATGCATCCTCAGTCAAACCAAAGTCAAGCAATTATCACCCTAGGATCAAGTCAAGTCAATACCAAAGTCAAAGTAATTGAATCCAACACACGCGCGTGAAGACACACACTACATACCATGCACTGCACCACACACTGATTAAATGAAATCAGAAATAAAAACACGTGACATGCACGCCTATTTTAATGCGCTGTCACATTTTTCACCACACGATGGGAACACATCAACGGCTACGATTAAAACTGCAAACAAACCCTAGCATAAATATCACCGGCCGGAGATGACCTCCGGTCACCTTCTCCGGCCAACAACCACCACCTGCAAACTCACATGTTCACCAAAACACACAATACGCATACCAAAATGAAGCTGAGATAATGGAGATCAATGATACGCAATTATTTTTCACACAACAAGCATGCACACAAAGAACAGAGAGGATCAAACCAAGCCCTAACTTTTGGATCTAAGCCTCTACAAGGCCTATCAACTAGCCGGAGTAAGCAGAGCTTCTATCAAGCTTAAATTAACAAAACAAGCTAAAATTAATGAAAATCAACTGAAGCAAAGTTGAATGATGAAACCTGAAAATGTGGAGCAATTGGAGATGTTGAGAAAAACCAGAGAGAAACTTGATATGCTGAGCTTCTAGATCTTCCAACTTAGCAAAATAAATGCTATGGATTCGTAAATAGATGAAGGATATTGAATCTTGCAATGATGCTGAACTTGCAGAAATGGAATTGTTCTTGTTGCTCTTGATTCAACCACACCAAGCAATGATCAATGGGAGCACAATGGAGTTGAAATCGTGGAGAAGAAGATGAGCAAAATCAGAGAGAGTGAGAGGAGAATTCTCAAGTGAATGTGAGAAATGAGTGTTGTCTCAGAAATGTGAGTGAAATTTGGTTTTATAGTGTGAGTTAGAAATGAACCAGAGGTGGTTAAGTGAGTGAGTCAACTGAGTCCAAGTTGAGTTAACTGAGCTGCCTCTAACTAACTGAGCCAAGTTAGTTAGGGCGAGTCAGCTGTGGGTGTACTATAGTGGTGGAGGTCCATGGTGTTATGGTGGAAGTGAAAATGAGCTTGCAATGGCACGGCTGAATGTATCAGACACTTGTTCAGCAAGTTTATTCTTTCCACTTTCATGCAAGGCACGTGCTAATGTGCAAGGTGGAGGTGATATGTGCTTGGCTTAATGTGGAAATAAAGTGCAAGGGTTGTTTGATGGATGTCTAAACCAAACTGCAAATTCTGATGTGATTCATCAGTTGGAAATGGTACTGTTTACGCATGGATATCTCTCTCCTCAAGCCATGGACATGAATGATCTTGGTATCATTACAAAGTGTGTACATGGTACAACAGCTTTGATGTTGAAAGTAAATGAAAATGAGACTTGCAACAACTTGGAAATGTGCTTCAAACATGGGAACTCAAGACTGGCTTAAAAATGCTGCAGAACACGCGTATGTGTGGCATGACCTGGTTGTGACCTGGTCAAATTTCAGTTACATTGACCATACTTTGAGCCATCATAACTCCTTAATCCATTGATCAGATGAAAAATTGATAAACACCAACTTTGAAGATCTCACATAGAGGAATAACTTTGATGTTGAAATATTTTCCATTTGAGGCCTCTGACCATGAGTAATTGATCCATACATTTTTCCCACCAACTGTTTGTTGAAATGACTACGCGCGTGCCTTGAAAATCCTTGGTCATGACATGGTTTTGACCTACTTTCCTCCAACTTTGATCCATCATATCTCCCTCAATATTTATCCAATTGAGATGTTCTACACATGGATTTGAAGCTTAAAACAATACCTTTTGTTGTGGCCTGGTGGAATTTTCATTTGATGCTTCAATTTTAAATGGCCTTGGTTCAAACTCTGATGCAAAATGGCCAAAACTTACTATTTTTAGTAACCCTACTTCACCCAAAAATGGCAACTTTCCACATCTTGATTTTTTCATGATTCCTTTGGAGTTTCTTGACCAAATTTTGCACATTGGACACATATAACATGAATTTTATGAATTTGGCCTCAAAAAGTCAAGAGTTGACTTTTTCCTCTGATTATTTGACTTGGCCCCAATTTTCCTGATTTCTGATCTTTCTTCCAATTGAAACACTTCCAAAACCAATTGAGATGTAATTTTCCACATACATACCCTTAGGGACATATGGAATACCATGACATCAAGTTTTGTCCAAAAAATCAGAGATACCCTAATTTAATTGGAAACCCTAATTTCAGCCCCTTCTGGTTAGGAGGAAAAAGTGCAGTCTTCAATTTCAAATTCCTCAGAGTATGTTGTGTATCCTCTTAAAGGATGATGATATATGCCATTTGAGGATGATTTTGGATCAATGAGCTATCTCTTTTGAGGGTTTTCCTTCATTTTTTGAACCTCTTGCATAGTGAAAGATGTAATGCTTCAATCTCCCATTGTATCTCTTATCCTTGAGGTTGTGGATGATCAATTGAGATAGTATGAGACATGAAAGGCTTCTTGGCTTGCCTTGAGGCAACTTGACTGACCTTTTTGTGCTTTGAATGATCTCTTGATTGTCCATCTCCCACCTGACCACATGCCCTGATGGTAAGAAGGATGCCATGCTTCATTTTTCTATGTTAAATTCAATGCAATGCTAATGAGATGGATATGATATGATAAATGATAATGCCATGCTATAATGACAAAGAGGGAGAGAAAATTTTGGGGTATTACACTTTCTTTCCTGGTTTTAACACTGTTTCCTTTTGGGTTTCCCCAGTAGAATCTTTCTACCTCCTTTCGCTCTTGGTTTTGACACCATTTCCTTTTCTTTCTTCGTCTTAGTCCCTTAAACTACGAAGCTCTAACTTCCTCATTGCACTGTGAGGATACGTAGGCACAAGATTGCGAGATCTTGGCGAGCTACCTTTTACCTTCTTCCGTTCTTCTTCCTCTTTCCTAGTTCCCGAACTATGGAGCTCTGACTTCCTCATTGTATTGTGAGGATACATAGGAACGAGATCTTGTCAAGCTACCTTCTACCTTCTCCCATTCTTCTTCCTCTTTCCTGGTTCTATGAACTACGAAGCTCTGAATTCCTTATTGAACTATGAGGATACGTAGGCACGAGGGCCACAATCCTCCACGAGCACTTTCTTTTTCCTTTTTCCTTTCTCTTTAGCTATTAGCCTTTAGATAGATAACTTATCCAAGCATAGAAGCAATCATAATGGTTCCCGTCGAGCACGACGAATGCGTGAGGTACTAATACCTTCCTCTCGCATAAGCTACCCCCTTACCCGTTTTTCTTCCCCTTGGGTTTTATCGATATTTTCCCTGTCCTTTGGGACTAAATAAAGTTCGGTGGCGACTCTGTTGTATCTTTGAGTATGCGATTCACTCAGGTATAATCCCGCTAGCTTCAGCTGGAGACTCTGCTGGGGAGTCCTTGCTCTTGCAAGATGGGGTCTCGCCTAGTTTTGTTTGCTTTCTTGCTTGTTTGGGTGTTTATCTTTACACTTTACATGATTTCTCTTTATGTTTATTTACTGCATTTATTTACTGCTTTAAATATTCATATGCTGCATACTCTGGATATCTACTATTCTCTGCTTTTGTTGGGATGGGTTGATGTTACTTGAGAGATAAGCCCACTACCCAGGCTTGAGCATACTCACAGGTTTAGAGTGGATAGTCGTGTGGCTTGCGTGGTGTCTGGCCACGTTTAGTTGACATGAGACCCACATTCAGACGAAGTTTTCTTTGGAGATATTCTGTCCTGCGCGTCTGGTGCAAATGATAGGGTATTCCCATAGAGAACTCATGACTCTGGAGACTGAATCATTGGAAATCAGTGGAGGCCTCCTTGAGGGGTAATAATGCCAAACCAAAAATGGTGAACATATTATTACTTCTCGACCTGAGAGCTTGAGACACTGAGGACCATTAGGAACCCTTATTCAAGACTAGATGATATCTGTGAGGAGATATTGGGATTTTTCTGCAGGAAACCAAGACTCTTCATACCTTTTATTCTCTCGTACACGTCAGACCTTTGCTCCTACACAGAGTTATACATGCAGACTATCCAGAAGAAGTTGCATCTCTAACCTACATTATTGCATACTATTATTGCATCATCATGTATGCCGAACTTTTGAACCTGAGTTATTGCATCATGTATATGCCGGACTTTTGAGCTTAAACTGTTGCATCATTAAATCTTTGCATCAGTGGGAGTTACATACCTCATATGCATTTCATCTGCATAAACAACATATGCATACATACATTTGCATTGCATGCATACAAACCAGAACGAGCTCACCTTCTTCCCTTCATCAGCCCAAAGATAACGATTCCCCGACGCTGAAAGCCAAAGAATCATGGAACAAGTTGGGTATAAGAACACAATGTGCATGAATGACAAGGTTGACATGGTTGTGGAACTAAGTCTGGACAGTATGAGAATGAACTTCTCAGATGAGGCTGTGATTGATGAGCAAGCCCATAATGGACAAAAGATGGATGAGATCACAAATGAAACTGCAAGAAATCTGTTGGTTTACCCCGTATCTAATCATAAGCTCACTGAAGGCAATCAGAAACAAAAGCATAAAAAAATCAGCAAAGGGAACAATAATCAAGGGATGAGATGTCCCTGCTTTGATCCCATTCCGATCCGTTATATGCATCTACTGCCTGTTTTGATTCATGTTGTGGCAATTGTTCCCAAAGAGATCAATCCAACCAAGTTTCCATACCATCCTAAGCATAATCCTAATGCCACATGTGGATACCATGATGGATATGTGAGGCATTCTAGAGAAGCCTCTATCATCTTCAAGAACAAAGTTTAAGAGCTCCTCGATCAGAATTTGTTATGCTTTACAGAGAAGCCTTGCAAGAATTTTTCACCTGTGATTGCTAAAACATCTGCTGAAGCTGAGAATATGGGTCCTCCCTCTCATATGCAGATTCCTCCAGCCATTCAACCTGTTAGGCAATACCCCTACCAAGGTTTTCAGTCTACTAATTCT